>CM062294.1:188676852-189895186 GCA_031216915.1 Pictodentalium vernedei | reverse complement strand
ATATTACCTTCTACATGAACAGGATGCAAGTTTTTAAGGTGGTTGTACCAGTACTTGGTAAGAAAAATGACAAATGAAACCCCAAGGACAGAGGAAGCACATAACATGCCATTTATAAGACAGATATCTACATTCTTGTGAAGGCCTCACCTTGTGAATAACAAAGTACATATAGTGGACCAAACTATTACAGATTAACCCCTTAGAGCTACAAGTTTGATTTTGAGAATAGAAATGTTAAGCCCAGTGTATGCTGTCAATATGAGAGGAGCAGTTGCATACAGTGTAGTGATTTTGTGCATCTAGAAATTGCCCAAAAGGTAGTTTTTGCACTCTTGGGCACAAAAAACACTTCAAAGCAGAGTTTTTCTCCAAAATAAGATTAGAAAGTTGCTCGGGGTGTCCTGCAATCAAGGGTAGTAAAGTAGCTACAGTTCTGTTAAAAAATAAGTGAAAATAGTTGTTTCAACATAGAAAAATCAAGTAGTGCCACACCCAAATTGCTCTCATGGAGTAAAAACCTCCTATGCATCTCATCAAAACAACATTTAAATCAAATCACAGGCTGAAACAGGATATTTCTCATTAATTTGACCATCACAGCTGCCAAAATAAAGAAAAACCGCTGTTTAGTGACTGTTTCTCACACTGCAGAATGTAACAAATCATACTTTCAGCAAGCATATATACACTGAGGGGGTTAAATTCTGGAATAAGAAAAAATGATACTTCTACTGACTATATTTGGGGATGGATGTTAGTTAGCAAGAGGAAATCAATTATAAACTTGACAGAATGTTTTTTTCAGATTGAAAATATGCTGCATTCTAAGTTTGGCTATGGTGAATTAAAACTTCCTTATTTTGCACAGACAACAACATTTAGCTCAATTAATACTGCCACTTCATATTGGCCTGTCTCTGATTAACTACAAACACAACAAAATAACCAAATTGTACCATCTTTTCTCCACCTAAGATCCACTCTTCATTTGGCCAGCATTTTATGCAAATGGGCAATCTAAAATAGGCTTTCTTTCATGAAAAATAGGCATCCAATATCTTCAAAATTACCGTTGCTCAAAAATTTCCATCCAAGTACAAACCGACTTGGCTTCAGTCATCAAAGTAATAACATCGGTAAACCCACCATCCAAAACTATTGTTTTAAAATATCACTCGACAAAAATCACAATAAATACTGCTTTAGGTTACAATACAGTGTTTTTTTCCATTGACGACAGTACTTATCTTTCCTCCTCTCCCCATCTCATCAAGCTGATTTGGGCAAAAACTACCATCTATCCATTTAGTTTATCATCTCATGAAAACAATATACTGAAAAAAATATAGGTTGCCATATGAATTTTGCCTTTAAATTTGGAGCTTCCTGTACTCCCGTCCAGTTTCTCACCGAATGAAATAGACATATTTTTACCTACCACCACCCAATTTTAATCTTCTCTCACACATTTCAGAAGACAATAGTCACCAATATTTTATATTTTTTTCCAAAACGTGCGCTTTAAAAATTTTATTCACACTTACAAGCTCGGTTCATTTTCCACCAATCGGATAATTCCAGGAACTTTTATCCTCCATTAAAGGTAAAACACTAGAGGCGCTGTTTGCACGAAAACACTGTATTGTAACCATAACAGCACATTATGGCGTCGCTGGGTCCCGTGACTATGACGCCCCTTGCGCCTCCCCCATTCTCTCCCCAAATGCGGGTCATTTATCAACACGACACACTTCTAATGGAGTATCAGAGAAGTGTTAACCCATCAAGGAATTCTGCTGAAACAATATTTTCTACATGTTGAATGAGTTCAAGCATTTTACATTAAATGTAAATCATAACATGATCTAACTAGCTGTCTACCATTGGTAATCGAGAACAATCACTTGACATGGCAGACGGAAATGGCAGTGGACTTCCAACGCACCCACCCTATTCTCCTCGCCTTAGATACCCTATACTCTCTTACCGACCTCCTCCTTCAAGATGGAAAAAAATAACTGACCGCACATTTTAGGTAAACCACCCCCACCCCCACCCCCACCCCCACTGCAGCTTCGTAAAATATGGTAGAGTGTCTATGCTCAAGGAATATGATGAGCACCATTCCCAAATGAAAAACGAATTTTAGAATTCAAAACTAGACTGAAAAGGCCACGCATAATTATGAGAGGCCTTCAGAGATTCGCCGGGGCCGTATTAAATATTTTAATTGTAGACAACGCATGAGATCGCACAATTCTAGTCTTGAATATCACACTTTATCACCCATATGTTTTCTGATATGATAGAACCTGACAACTTATGCCTGGGGTAAGCAGTCTCTCAAAAGCACATCATTACTATAAATAATTGGCCAACTTTGAATTTACATAAAGCCACAAATGCAGAAAGTGACATTAAACACCAGAAAATACGCACATCACATAAAAATCATAAAAATACCTTTCCTCGTCGTATTGAACCCACAAGATGAGGTTTGACCTGCAAAACGCCATCAAACGTACGATAAAATGATTAAAAGTCGATAAGGTGTACCCAAACTATGATTTGAGCCAACCCAAACATTTTTTAAATTTTGTTGAAAAATTGTTAGTTTTCATGGATGTTTATTACACTACTGGTTAAGTTTATTACACTACTGGTTATTACACTACTGGTTGATTTGTATTACACTACTGGTTGATTATTACACTACTTGTTAATTTTTATTACACTACTGGTTAATATTACACTACTGGTTGATTATTACACTACTGTTTTTTACAAGGAGTGATACAGATAAACATTCTTAACCCTTTACCCAACGTAACGGCCAAAACCGACCAGCGCTATTCTCAAAAATCGCCAATTAATTTTCATTATTTTTTTCATTTTTTGTCTCAAAAACATAGGTTATGACCCCTTGTTGGAACGAGCTCGTCGAGCTCGTTCCAACGAGGGGTCATAACCTATGTTTTTGAGACAAAAAATGAAAAAACTTAATTATTCAAGAATTTTTTTTTGCAAGTGTCGTCTGCTTTTCATGTTAGGTAAAGGGTTAGTTCGGATTCTCTGTGATTAGTTGCTTCTAATTGCCCTGCATAAAAAGCCAACTTCCCTTTTGTTACTTTTGAAAAACGAAAACGACAGATCCGAGAGTAAAAATAAAGAAAAGGGTCGGTGAGCAGGGATTTTGTTTTTAATTTATAGTACGGCCGCCGTAGACTTGTCACTTTCCAGAGGTTGTCAATATTTCCACGAACGCAATAATATTAGATTTCAAAGACTAATTATAGGAATAATTATCAACATTTTAATTAATGAAGCACTTGGTACAACCCGGTGCTTCATTAATTAAAATTTTGCTGCTGATGATTTTTAGTACCTGGTAAACGCATGCGTAGACGTTATTGCCCACGTGTGGGTGGTTTAGGACCAGTTCACGACGATTGTACTGTAGTATTTGTTTTTGTTTTGTTTTTGCAAAAGTGTTCTGCAAGTCTGGAAAAGAGAAAATTCCACTGATGAATATTCTCATGTTATAATTAGATTTATTTTTTTTTTATTTTTTATTTAGCATTTTTGTTTTTTCGCAAAAGTGTTCTACAAATTTGGAAATGAGAACATATTACCATGATGTGGATAGATCTATATACTACTCGAAGTTTAGTAAGCACCAAATATTTGACACATCATTGTGAAATTTGCTTGTGACATATTTGCGATATTTTTGGTGGATATGATTGAGGAATGTATTGAGATGGTCCCCAGTGTTTACATTAGCTCTCTTGACACGCAGACTTTTCGTGACAGTCATGGAAAGCATGTACCCATTGATTTCCATGATGTTTTCGTATAGTGTCTTCATGTACATCAGATGTGTAGGGTATTCAGTCTTCATTTCAACACAAACCCTTGTGATTTAATGACTGAATATGGCGAATTATTTATTTATTTATTTATTGGTG
This sequence comes from Pictodentalium vernedei, assembly GCA_031216915.1. NCBI lineage: Eukaryota > Metazoa > Mollusca > Scaphopoda > Dentaliida > Dentaliidae > Pictodentalium > Pictodentalium vernedei. The sequence continues at coordinate 189,891,215 of CM062294.1, read as the reverse complement.
TTTAAGGTCACATATTTGAATATGGCGAATGCAAATGTAAGAAGACATTTGTCTGAAGGAGAAATGTGGTGGGCTGTAGGGATAGTGGAACAAGGGGCTACCCATCGTCAGGTTGGTGATGCCCTTGGTGTGCACCATACGGTGATCACCAGAGCCTGGGCGCGATTTCAGCAGTATGGCACACCAGTCAGACGATCTGGTGGTTGCAGAGATAGGGTAACATCTGCAGCTGAAGACATGTTTTTGATCATTCAGGCCCGTAGGAACCGCTTTAACACAGCAGCTCAGCTGCGTAGTGAACTTCAGAATGCATCTGGGGTAAATGTTTCGACGCAGACTATCCGAGAAAGGTTGCATGAAGGTGGTCTCCGATCGAGATGACCATGTATTCGCATTCCGCTGTCCCAGAACTACCGCCTGGCACGATATGAATGGTCCTCGTTGGATGGTCCAGAGAAGATTGCCGACCTGTCCTTTTTACAGATGAGTCAAGGTACTGCCTAGACTACACAGATAGGCTTTCTAGGGTATGGAGAAGGCCAGGAGAGCGATTCCATGCAGCCAACATTGCTGAGCATGACCGCTATGATGGAGGGTCAATCATGGTATGGGACGGAATCAGCTGGGATGGACGTACAGAGCTCTGTGTCCTTGAACGTGGTACATTGACTGCACAACGGTATATTGGTGAGATTGTGGATGTCCACTTCGGATTGTTTTCAGGTGCAGTGGGTCAAGGATTCATTCTGATGGACGATAATGCCCGTCCTCATGTTGCCATGCTGTCGGGGAGTACCGACAGAGGGAGGGGATTGAGCGTATGGATTGGCCAGCAAGATACCCTGACCTCAATCCAATCGAACATGTCTGGAATGAGTTGCAGCTTGCAATTTCAGCCCGTCCAGTCCAGCCGTTAAATGTCCAGGAGCTTGGTGCCATGCTGGCCCAAGAATGGAACAACATCCCACAAAGGACCACCAGACACCTGATTGGGAGCATGCGAAGGCGTTGTCAAGCTGTAATTAACAGTAATGGGTCTCAAACTCGATACTGAAGCCATACCAGTTCGCTCCGTCAACTTTTTGGCATATTGAAAAATTTCCTCTTTTACCAGTAATATCTATTTTCCACGGTTATAGTATTCAAAAACTAAAAAATAATGTCAAACACAAACAAAATCTTAATTTCTGTACGTAAATCATTAAAGATATAATTAAATAAAAAATATATACACTTTCCATGACAATATTTCAACTAAAACGTAAAACAGGTAGTTGGATGTACTTGGTGCTTAACAAACTTTGAGTAGTATATTTCTTGGTGGGCGTTGATGGTTGGAAATGTACAGAGCTAAATATGACCTTAAATACGACCCCCACGACTGCAAACACGCCGTCGTTTCACACCCACCTTCTCTCAATAGTAATACACACTTGAAGGAAGTTGTGCAGTTGAAGATAAACAAACAACATCAGAACCACAATAAAGCATATATTATACAATGAACATGACACCCGTTTGAAAGTTGAACATTACGTTACCGTAGGCTACTTATAATTAATGCTAAGGATAGTTATACTCCAAGCATTCCCCATACTTTTCGTTACAATATGGGTAATGCCTGAAATATACCTCAAATAATCATATGATAAATGATTTAGGCAAACCGGTATTAGTATTTCTATTTTGGAAGCGAACAATTGGCATCTCTCACATTACGAAAATTTGCTTCCAACGTGTTAAATGTCAATACTGCAACATTCATTCATACAATCATTTTCAAACATAAATGAGTCCATAACAGCACATACATTTAAAACTAGAAATCCTGTCGTGAAATGCGCACAAATAGCACGTCGATCTGCGCGTTAATATGTGCGTTATGACCATAGTAAGGCTATCAAATTCTGTACATATGGCCTGTGCACAAGCAATGTTTCAGCAAATGGTCCTCCGGGTAACCCGGAGGTCCATTGGCAGAAACATTGCCTGTGTTTGTTACGAGTAACCAGGAGAACCTGCCGTGCTTTGGATGCCATTCGATATGGCAATTGCGCGCAATTCCTACGCGCAATTAAGCCTAGATACCCGCACAGTTTGTGACAGGACTTCTAGTTTTGACTGTAAGGTACAGAGTTAAACATGACCTTAAATACCCGCACGACTGCAATAATAGACCTAAAAAATTGTAAAATAATTCTCAGGTTAACCCATTACCTTACGAAATTGTAAATGGGCCAGCGGCCATAAACTAGCTACCCTTATCCCAAAGGCGTAGATACAAGTCATGGTCGACTGCCCCATTCAAAGGTTTTCTCTGAAAACTTACAGGCTTGTCCGTCGTGGCTATTTTATGTACCTGACCGTTTTACAATTTTGCTCATTGTTAATCCTTTGAACCCTGGTTGTATCGTCAATGTCAGTTGAATGACAGAAATTGGAAGAGTCCACATTCATTCTCTAGAGGTAGATCAATTAATATTTTCAACGTGCAGACTCTGGGCTGCACGTTGAAGATATTGATTGATCAACTCTACCCATTCACTAAGCAGCCAACCAACGTAATGCAATTATGACGTATCATGTCTCTGGTCCGGAAAAGCGACCCCTCGTGTTCAAAGGGTTAAGCAAGATGCAATATTAGTCAGAAAATAATTTAAATCATAAAGAACCCTGTAAATGCACATAACACGAAACTGTGTGTATTATAGATGTCGCCACACTCAGACTTTTATACGTTGAATACGTTACCAAATACCAATTGTCCGTTACTGAAAGTAAGGAATATTGTATAAAGATTCTGAAACTTGACGTTTATATCAAATTCACAGCTATGTAGTTATTTATGATCACATACGTATGCACAATGGCTAATCGTGACCGCAATATAGAGATAAAGTCAAGTTTGTCAATTGTTCAACCCTTTGTTGTCCATTTTAGAGGACTTCAACCCTGGGCATTGGTTACTGGGTTCTATTTTACCATTAAAACAGAGCTTGTTTACCACAGTAAACAAGCACTGTTTCACTTCCCGGGCTTCTGACGGGGGAAACAATCGCAGCTGCTTTCTGGAGAAAAAAACACTTGAGTATAAAGTGATGATATGGACTCATTTATTTTATATGTCAAAATTATTGTATGAATGAATGTTGCAGTATTGACATTCAACATGTTGGTTGCAATTTTTCATAATGTGAGTGATGCCACTTGTTCGCTACCGAAATAGAAATACTAATGCAGGTTTGCCTAAATCGTTTATCATTTGGTTATTTGCGGTATATTTCAAGCATTTCCCATATTGTAAAGAAAAGTATGGGAATGCTTGGAGTATAACTATCCTTATCATTCATTAAAACGTAATGTACGGTAACGTAATGTTCAACTTTCAAACGGGTGTCATTTTCGTTGTATACTATATGCTTTATTGTGGTTCTGATGTTGTTTGTTTATCTTGAACTTCACAACTTCCTTCAAGTGTGTATTACTCTCGAGAGAAGGTGGGGGGTAAAACGGCGGCATGTTTGCAGTCGTGGGGGTCTGCGGTTTGCAGTAACAGGGAGTTCCACTGTGGAATCAACGTGTGAACCTCCCATGGACCCCTTTACGGTGAGTGAAGGATACTTGCTGCGTGTCATTACTTCCGGAACAGAAGTAACTAGTACTTTATATGTTCAGTGAGTCATTACAGAGCTGTGTCCACCCACAAGTGTGTTCACTATTGTCATACAAGACTGGTGATGCCTATCTTTGGAAGGTTAAAAAACGACAGTACAGTTAAAACTAGACGTCCCGTCACGAACTGTGCGCTTATCTTGGCTTAATTGTGCGTAGGAATTGTGCGAAATTGCCATATCGAATGGCATCCAAAGCACGGCAGGTTCTTCTGGGTACTCATGACAAACACAGGCAATGTTTCAGCCAATGGACCTGCGGGTTACCCGGAGGTCCATTGGCTGAAACATTGCTTGTGCACAGGCCATTGTACAGAATTCCATAGCCTTACTATGGTCATAACGCGTAGATTAATGCGCAGAGCGACGTGCTATTTGTGCGCATTTCATTTTGTGCATTTATCTGGGATTAATTGCGCGTAGGAATTGCGTGCAATTGCCATATCTAATGGCATCCAAAGCATGGCATTTCTCCTGGTTACTCATAGCGAACACAGGCAATGTTTCTGCCAGTGGACCTCCGGGTTACCCGGAGGTCAATTGTCTGAAACATTGCTTGTGCACGGGCCATATGCACAGAATTTGATAGCCTTACGAATGTCATAATGCGTAGATTAACGCACAGATCAACGTGCTATTTGTGCGCATTTCATGACAGAACTTCTAGTTTCAACTTAGTGATGCATTTATACTTTGTTCATGGAATTTTATATGTACTCCTACATGTGAGTAATAGCCTACAGTGTTCTGGGAGGTCGATTACGTTCTTCTCCCAACGCCACTCTGAGAACAAGCACTATAGTATTGCAGTTTGATGACGGCAATTCAAATAGTGAGACTTCGTAATGATCAATAAGGGGCAGGCCGAACAAAACTCTCCTTGCATAAAGGTGCGGGGGCTCAATGGTATGACATAAGATACGAGAGCACGGTTATCTCATAGTTTGCATTGTCGCAGCATTCATACCACTGTATCAGTATCATCAATGTGAGAAGTGGCAGCTCGCTTGTTCGCACCTTCGGAGAAACATGTAATTACTGAAGTGGCGTTATGAGTTACTATAGAGGCGTTAGGCCTTGATGTTCTCACACTTCAGGAGAACCCAGAAAATGTAGATAACAATAAAGAAAAAAAGAAAAGTGGATGGACGGAGGAGAGGGATTATTTTAGGGTGAAAGTGTCTACAAATCATTACGAGGCCATCGGAACCAGGTGTTGAATCTTTAGCGGGTCAGTAGATGAACATACAGAAGTAGAGTGGCTTGGATGAGATCTGCGCTAAGATTGGGTCTGTTTGACTTCTGTTTATGTGGCTCATCAACGAATCAGGATGCGAACATTGCCACAGAAAATTCAGGAGAAGAACGAAGATCCGGCCAATTTGACATCAAAGAGAGACAGCATCACAATTAGATTATATGAGCAACAACACCTGAAAAATCAAATACAACAAAAATTATATTAGCCAATAACCATTAACAATTTATGGAATTGGGGAATCCCACACGCGTAGTAATATCGAACGTTCGTTGAACATGAAACATCAGAACAATGGAGGCAAGACTTGAATTTCAATCGGAATAGCTTTCGATAACACAGATTTTCCTACGTTTTGTTGGATTCGTATCTTGAAAATAGTGTTAAGTGTTATTTTGCAATTATTCAAATAGACCTTGACTGGAATGTTTGTCAACAGAGTTTAATGAGGAGACACAATCTATATTTGTCACATGGCAACGGACAGACGCAATATCAACAAAAAATCGAGTACGTTCGATTCGCTATAATATTGTAACCAATTCTCATTTCTCTTTCAATCGCATGTCGTGAAACGCTCAAAACGCGTATTTGTTTTTATGGAGTTCTACAACTGGTCATCGAAAAGCAGTGTTTTCTCATGCGATATTAATAAACGTCTCAAGATCGAACCAACGCATTGCGGAATTCCCTGATGTATTTGTGAAATTTACCGATTTATTTATAGGTCACTGGTAGAAATAGTCCATTTGCGTCGCCTCGTTGGTGACAGGCATGATAACGATCTGGACAACTTGACACTCTTGTTTTCCGGAGAGCTGGACTTGATGAGCAAACTACAGTGGTATTGAGGGGCTATTTGTGGTAGTCATATAATAAAGGATGTTATCTTACGCAGCATTCCATTTGGAGAAGGCCGTGCAGCTAGTGCATTGGGACAACTATATGTTTGTTCTCATTTACTATCTTGGTCCAATGTCGGAAAGCAATTGAGCAGTTCAGACTGATTTAAGCTACACAGTGGTAAATCGTGAACCGATTAGTGACCTTGGCAAAGGTGGAGGTCAGTTAACTGTTGGTGTGGCTATTATGGAGATATATCTTGTCTTCTATAATGTATAGGCTTTTCCCATGTTAGTATATACACCTGGGATTTTGTTTATGAATAAAGTAATTGGAATCATGAGCTGTGTGTTTGGTACAGAGGATGGAAAAGGGACAGTTATTCGAGAGGTTTAGTTGCAAATTCCCTCTGCCTTTCTTGATGGGTAAGGTGTTAAATAAGATTGGAGGATCTCGACTTACCCGTACCGTGTTTATAAAATAGCTGCACACTTTGGAACTGATCATATATATTAGTGTCACGAATATACTATTGTCACGTGAGAACCATGGGGTTCTATCTTCCGATGGAAGAGAGAGCATTGTGGTTGTCAGATGACGACATATCGTTAGACGTAGCTTACCTTCTTTATATGTGATGACAAAACTCTGCATGCACCTAGCAGTGATGGGGCTTTTCTTGAGCGACGCGGCCTGGTGAGTTGGTTGGAGACAGTTTGATATTTGATATTTGTTTGATGAGTACAAGGTATCAGTCCCCCTCTTTTCTTCCTTCTCGTTTCTTTCGCTGAATATCTACCATATTAACACCATTGCAATCTTGAATAGCGTATTGTTTATTATGATGTGCTTATATTGAAAAAAATGCTGCATTTACTTGTTAATCGTATACAAAGGAGAGGACGTGTTTCAAGTGTTGAGCACTTGTTGTCCAATCCTTTTTGTTTATTTTGACAAATAAAATATGTTTAAACAAAAAAAAAGTAATTGGTGACGTGGATGTTATAAGTATTCGTGCTTTCGAATAAATGTGTTCCGCCCTTATTCCTTCTTACATACAGTGTTTCCTTTGTTGAATCAGTCTTTGTAATGGGGTAAGATTACGAGAGGGTTTAGCTATTTAAGTCATACTTCCTTGAATAATATGCTCATCCGTGAGCGAATGTTGTGGATAAAGATATATCATTTGAGACGACATGTTCAGACGACTGTGCAGGTGTACTTATTTGCCGTTTTGTGTTCATTACTCAGTCCTTCCTCTGTCACCTACTACCCAGTCACTTCTTTAAGACGCTTGGCCCATTTGAGTCATTTGACGTGTGTTGTGTTGACCGAGTCTAATCTTTATATTGGATATAAACTTAGATGGTAGTGAATAGTTGCTGTCGCACTAGTCGTATTTTGACAATAACAATTCCATTTCTACTCATCTATCGAAAATAATGACTTTGGTAACGTAATTTATTCAAGTAACTGTACTTTAACATCATTCATGTTACAAAATATGCCATAATTATTTGATTCTAAATACATTATTCCAACATAGTATTCCAAGTTAGACTAAATATTTATTTATTTATTTATTTATTTATGTATTTATTTATTTATTTATTTATTTATTTATTTATTTATTTATTCATTCATTCATTTATTTAATTTATTTATTTATTTATTTATTTATTTACTTATTTACTTATTTATTTATTGGTGGTGTTTAAAGTCACATACTTATGCACAATGGCAAATCGTGACCGTGACAGTTTTACGGGTGGAGGAAGCCGGAGTACCCGGAGAGAACCACCGAGCATCGACGAGCAACTATCAGCTCCTCAACATTCTAACTGTATGAAACTCCGCTCAAGCAGGGTTACAGCCGTTGAAGACATGTGCATAATCGACGCGCAGTACGCCTTAGTATACGCGTCATCGTGCCCCCATGTAGTCAGCCGGGATAAAGTGCCTTGCCAAAAGACACAACGCGGATCCTCCCGGACGGAAATCGAACTCGGGACCTCTAGCATATAAGTCCAACAGTCTACCACTGAGCCACCGCGCTCCTCGGTTAGACTAAAGAATGTCTTGATGATGCAATAGGAAATCGTAATCAGTCGGGACTTGACCCATCACAGTCGCTACAAATCAGGTTTATACCACACACGTACACACACAAATCGCCGATGTTCGCGACTCACCTGCATGACCAACCATTAGCTAAACTGTGACTCTTGGGGAAGTTCGTGGGAAGCTACAGTTAGTAACCGTTGTGTTCCAGCTTTCAACCCGTTGAATACGAGCGGACGCTTTTCCGGCCCAAAAAGATAATACCTCATAATTGCATTGAGTAGGATGGCTGCTTATTGAATACGTGGGGTAGACCAATCAACATTTTCAACGTGCAGCCAGATGGCTGCACGTTGAAAATATTGATTGGTCTACCCCCAGATGATGAATATGGACTCTTCCAATTACTGCCATTGAACTGACATGGAAGATACCACCAGTGTTCAAAAGGTTAATGGCTTTACTGTGCACTGATGTTTGTAGGCTAGGACCTAAAGGAACGAATGCACAAATCAAGGCAACTGAAACATTAAAACAGATTTGAAGAAGCAGGACATGTCCAATCAAGTTTGCAACCTTGCCTTTTATTACTGTTCTGTTCTAAAAGACGCTATCGCTGATGAATATTAAGTTATACTTAGGGCCCGTCGAACGTTCGAGATTCTAATGGTAGCGAATCTTTTCACACATCCAATTCCATTTGAAACCATCCCAATTATTTGGAGAGAATGCGCAAATCCGTTACGTCGCTTTTGCACAATATATCGCCATTTGAGTGGAACAAGGTGCCATCGGTAATACTAGTGCATTGCAGGTGGCGGATTTTCCAGTCAAGGGACGATAGTGGTTTTCTCTTAACCTACTTTAGGGATACCTGGTCAATTCTCTTTTGAATCTAAGATAACTGCGGGGTGCCATACCATCACAAGAATGTTAAGAATGTCCAAACAATATTTGGTAGTGATACAGTCAAAGTGATATTTTCGAGGAATTTGATTGCCAAATCGTCAGACGCCCCCGCCATATATGGTTCTAATTAATAACAGCACGTTGCTAATCGGGCCTATGCACTGGTCCATGTTGGATTTTCTAAACGAATACATTTATTTGTCATATGAATAAACTGCTCAATCTTTTTAAAAACAAGTACTATGTCCATCTGCTTGTACATGCAGTTCGATCGTTCGAAATAGTGTTTATTGCATGCCTGTTCTTTGACATCTCCATCACACAGCAACAACAACACTAAACTATGCGAAAATGAAAATCCGTTCTACACACATGTGTGGGACGGAAATCGTTGGCGGACTATTTAATAGAAGCGAAATTTTACTGGAAATTTCTACAAATTGTGCACCGCAATTACAATTCGAATCCCTGGCGGTAGCTAAAAATCGTCCCCTGAGTTCCAATGTGCTCTAAGTGCCAGTAGGCACATAGAACACATTGGAACTCAGGGACGAAATAGTAATACGGATTCCCCTCGCAAATTTGGTTGGCGATAAAATGTGTTATCTTTGTTGATAGTTGTCAAATGATTTGCTTAGTGTACTAATAATTGTTTTTTATAGACGTGAGGCCTGCGGCCTCTCATTTTATCCTTCCGCGCTGGCACTCTTGCCATATCGATAACCCATTCACACGTACGTGTCGTTCTGTGAAAAACCAGCATGCATACCGGGTACTCATGGGCGATAAACAGTATTAGTAAGATAACCATAGTATCGTAACAGTTGGGAATTGGATTGGATTCGATTCGTTATTTGATTCGGTTTTGAACTTTTTGCCTCATTCGATTCGAGAACAAAATCGAGATTCGCGGGCCTTGGTTACGCCTTGTAGTTGTGGATGGCGCGTGCTCTTGTCTGTTGTGGATATAATTGGGCCTACCTGTGGTGGGTAGGAGAAGTATAATAGTTGTCTGCCAAAAAATAGGCTCAAACACTTTAGCGCCCACAATCTCGCCTCAAACATTTTGGCGCCCACATTCTCGGCTCAAACATTTTGGCCCCAAAAATCTCAACACTGTCAACACCTGTATATGTCCAAGCATCGAGTGCTGTCCTATTGCTACGAATTAAAAATGGTGTTTTCATAAGGAGTCAAATCGTCCGCCAAAGAGCTATCGCAGAGACGAGTTTGCGAAAGTCGAGAGAAGGCACAACACCCTATCGGAATCCCACCGCCCTTGCAGCCCCCACCGTAAGGAACGAGTTTGTAAAATTCGGAGTTAACTCCCCCAAAACTTGCCCCGGGAGATCCGGGGGACAAGACGTATTTCAAAGTTGAGCGTGGGCACCAGCAGACTTGCGCACGTGATTTCGTGCGAATGAGACAAGCTTATATCACAACGCGGGTTCCGATAAACTTGCACCGGGAGTCACACAGGATGGGTTCGCCATGCTCCAAAGTAGGACCTAATAATGAATCCCAGCGGACAGGATGAGTTTTTGAAATACGCGCTCGGACTTCGATAGACATTGCCGGGAGTTCCCTTGCGCAGGACGAGTTTGGAATAGGTTGAAAATATGTGTTATGTATGAAAGGAAACTATTGTGTTTTGGTAACAACTTCTGGTTTTAGACCGAATATCCGTTAAATAACCCGTTTAGGGTGCCAAACTGTAGAAATGTGGTAAACCGATCAGAAACCTGTCGAAAAATGTTATTTGTATGCCGGATAATTTTATGCTTGCCAACCCCCACCCCACATCCAACTGGCAAATAGATACCTACTCCCCTTCATAACCGAGCAACATAACAATCAAAGGCAAATGGAGAAAACTGTTGCATAAATACGACAAGCATGCATGATAGCTATTACACATTAGACGTGGTGAGAGCGCAGCGAGGAATAATTTTGGTGTCCTGTACAAAAATAACGATACTGTTGACTTGCATCTATCAACCTTTCTAGCTTGGACCGTGATTACACTCATGAAGGCTCGTACATACTGAACGCTATTCGAGCGACGTGAAAAGATATTAATATTATAAACACCAACAAAAATTGACTGAATTTGCAACTGTTCATATGTTGTAGGGTGACTCGGTGTAAGATATGTAAAAATATAAAGCGTTCTATTTCTTTTAATTTTGAGTTACGGTATACAGAAATGTTACGAAAACAAGAGATTAATCACCACATTGAATTGCATATAGTTTATTATTGCGAATCTGTAAGTCCTATGGTTTTATCAATAATACGTTAATCTCCATTTATTGTCAGCAGTGTATTATAGCTATATTAATTGTTCACAATCACATTGTAGAGTTGGGTTTAAATGTATACTTTCTATAGTGGGTCTTGGTTAGTATTAATAGCGTATTAGATATAGATGAATTATTTCTAAGACTAGTGATATGTTGGAACAGGTGTCCACCGGCTCGAAACAATAGCTGGTTAACCCTCTCCCAGCTGCCTCAAACGACTTTATATGTTTCAGTACATTAGTGGTGGGGGAAATTATTTTCCCAGCAATCTTCTTTAACCAATCAGTGTGGAGCGTCAATAACTCAAGACAGGGCCATCTCGCAGTGAAAGTCACCACATATCAATCCAAATGCTGTTTTGGATTCACTATAAATATCTTCGCCTCTTCTCCAACAAATACACGTCGTCAAGAGTGCTACACCCAAAAACCCCACCGCTTAATGGAGCCTTGAGGTATTATAAACCGGTTGGTAATGTTTTACTCAAGCGAAGACTGAGTTAGCGCCCTTGCATCACTCAATGCATGGCGTTTTGTTTATAACCCTGAAAACCCACACGTGTAAATCTCCGTCAGCTGCATCATGAATTGTTCGAACAATGGGTGGTGGAATAAAAGAGGAAAGTACACACTGAAAACACAACAAAATGGCACGATCGGGTTGCAAATACGTTCTTGATCTTGAATCGGGTTGCTGGTGCAATAAATACGTTAAGTTGTGCTTAGTTGGCGGATACGGTGTCATGTGAGGCTAAGCTAAAACAATATTGGGCCTCGCCCAATATTGTTTTTGCTTCGCCTCTTATGACACCGAATCCTACAACTTAGCCTACAATAAATTATAATGTCACCACTTCCATCAAGAAGTCATTGCGTGGAATAATATAAGATGCTGAATACTTTATATCGCAGAAGCTTCATACTATAATAGCGTACAGGTATTTAAACTTAATAAACACTATTATACTTGGGGGACAGCATAGTCACAAGGACTGTCTTCTTGCTGTCCCATACAAAGGCTAAATATAATTTTCACAGCAGATTCTCTCTATATTATGATTTACTGAAACATACCTAAGTTAAACAACACCAAGTCAGAAAAAAAACAAGTGTGTTATGACTCATCCTCATTCCGAGCCCTCCCGAGAAGGTCCAGAGACTATATTACCCCAAGCCCAACACCACATAGATACAATTTTGCTGAAGATTTGAAATATGGGACAGTGACACCTGGAATCTTTCAGTTCACTTCTTTCAGTTCATAGCGCATGGTGTTTGTCCTTCACATAAAACTTCTTATGCACGGTTTGGGGTGGGGGGGGGGGGTGGTGGCGCTGTGGCGTTGCGGTAACCGGTTCTCGTCAGATCACCGAAGTTAAGCAACGTCGAGTCCGGTTAGCCCTTGGATGGTTGGGTTGACTGTCTGAGCGATCGATTCGGACTCCCGTGTTGTGTCCGTGGGCAAGGCACTTAACCTCGATTGTCAACATGGGGGCACGATGACGCCGTGTACTAAGGCGTACTGCACGTCGATGGTGCGCGTGTCTTCAACCAATCTAACCCTGCCTATGCTGCAGTGCAGAGTTTCGATGTTGGGGAGCTGGCAGCTGCTCGACGTTGCTCAGTGGTTCTCTCCGGGTACTCCGGCTTCCTCCACCCATAAAACTGTCACCGACACGATATAACCTTGGCTGTTAAAGTGTCATTAAACCCTAATAAATAACTAATAAATAATGCACGGTTTTCTGAAAAGAGGGGAAACATGTTCAGTCGCCAAAAATACATAATCTGTTTATGTAATGCTTTCGATTCGTACTTATTAAGAAACACATGTCCAATACTGACCAAGCACATGTTTACCGCGCCCGTATCCATTATCGCCACGCTCTGTCTATCATTAATTGAATCTCTTCTGGATATTCAATCAATTGGCACGCAATGCTAAAATGTGGAAATTATTTCAGCTGGAACGAATGCACTCTGAACTCAGTTAGAAATTAACCCAAATGAACTGGGATGAGTGATTTGATTTAGGTTGATCATTAACCCAACTGATTTCAAGGCGTGGTAGTATCATAATTTATTTTATTTTCTTTCGTTGTTTTCCCTAGAAACAAATCGTATTCTCACTCCCACTCGCCGAAAATGGCATTCCCCTCCCAGGGTAGAATTCCACTCTCGGCGTTGACGGACCATTTATTTATTATTGTTAACAAATCGGTTGAGTTGGGTTGTTTAGGGTAAACAAATAAGGAAAAAATAAAATAAATACAAAAGTTCACTCATCGGATTTTCGTGGACCGCGTGGATTATTTCACTGGACATAATGCCTCGTGTTATCGTTCATTGTTTCCATAATGCGATCAACATAAACTGCCATTTGTCCATTTATGTTGTAGTTATAAAGAATGATAATCGAGAAACTGCACAACAAATTCGATTTATTTATTTATTATTATTTATTGGCGTTTAAGGTCACATACTTATGCACAATGGCTAATCGTGACCGTGACAGTTTTACGGGTGGAGGAAGCCGGAGTACCCGGAGAGAACCACCGAGCAACGACGAGCAGCTGTCAGCTCCCCAACATCGTAACTCTGAACTCTGCACCGCAGCACAGGCAGGGTTAGATTGGTTGAAGACATGCGCACCATCGACGTGCAGTACGCCTCAGTACACAGCGTCATCGTGCCCCCATGTAGGCAATCGGGGTGAAGTGTCTTGCCCAAGGACACAACGCGGTTGCCGCAGGTGGGATTCGAACCGAGGACCTCTCGGCTTGCAGCCTGCACCTCTACCAACGGAGCCACCGCGCCCCCTACAACAAATTCGATAATTATTACCCCATTAACCCTTTACCCAACGTAACGACCAAAACTGGCCTGCGCTATTCTCAAAAATCGGCAATTAATTTTCATTAGTGATTTTTCATTTCTTGTTTCCAAAACATAAGTTATGACCTCTCGTTGGAACGAGCTCGTGGAGCTCGTTCCAATGAGGGGGTCATAACCTATGTTTTTGAGACAAAAAATGAAACAAAGTAGTTATTCAAGAATTTACTTTGCAAGTGTCGCCTGCTCTTAATGTTAGGTAAAGGGTTAACAAACTTAATGACATTAGTCTGTTGGACAGTCAAGGAAATGGGGCGCATTCTGTTATGTCAGCTCCGTGTGCTCTTATCTCGTCCGTGTCCACGTCAGTCAAATGACTTAATTTATAAATCATTCGCTCCTCCTTTTCAAACTGCCTCACACATTGTTTCTGACGGAACGACTTGCACGTCAATATAATTGGAGAGGGTATTCAGTTTTCAAACATTATAAATACTTCATTCAAACCACGGAGTTCATCTCCCTGTTTCATTACTTTTAGGAAAGAACAAGAAATGTGTGGCCTTGATGCGTCAGTGTTTTTATTGAAATTAAATCCAATTACAAGTATAAAACGTCTTTCTGTTATATTGGTGGATTTATTTATTGTCTTTTACTCGTTGTCCATCTTTCCGTCGTCGGATCCGGTCTGCCAGTCGTAGAAGACGCACATACGTAGATTGTTGTTGTAATACCGACCCTCGGGGCACTGCATCAATACCCTGTGCCCCTGTACACACTTCCGTAATATGCTAAGGTAGAACTGACTTTCCGGACAATCCTTCACTTCCCATTTCCCACCAGTACAGTGCAAATATTTTCGAACATCTGCAGAATAAGGAGTAACACGGCCATCATAGCATTCTGGAATGGAAAAAAAAAAATAAATACAGATTATGCTACGACATTGTTTCTCTGTGAGAGACATCGACTGGGAATCTTACTGAGAAAGATGGGCAGTAAAAATAATTCACAATTAATGTGGTACCGGCACCATATAATTCTACCTCGAGAGGTATTCATAGTGATTACTCCCCGAAGTTTGATTTCTTTTCACACGTAATGGCAGTACGTGAATCATGTGATAGAAACAGCATATGCAACGGAAGAGGCGGGCACCCGATGAAAGAGTTTGTGTGTGGGTGTGTGTATGGGGGGGGGGGGGGGGGGTCTAGGGGGTTGCAAATGCCCAGGACAGACTTCGAACCATAATTCGGCCCACTGGAAAAACATTTGAGAAATTGATCGACCGAAATGACGTTTCCTTGTCGGGTATTGATGAGTGTCACTGAAGGCAACAAAAACAGCGTGCATGGGAAGAATGGTGGGGATGGAGGATTAATATACCATATCACAGAAATAGATGACAAAGGCATTTCCTGCAAGGACCTATCCATGAATTAATAAAATAGCCACTATCCACTTTTTTCAGTTGTATAAAGGATTGGTCACCGTTTTGTCTTTTTCTTCCACCACAGCCATTTGCAACCCAAAGGCTAGCCTTTGGGTTGAAAATTGGTAGAAGAAACAGACCGATCCGTCTCAAGATTAAATTTTATTAGACAAATGAAATCGAATTTGTTTACATTTGCAGATAATATATTGCAGGAAGCCTTGTATATTGACACACAGGCACCGTATCGAGTTTTTGAACGCAGTGTGGCATGTCGGTAAAGCAGGGAAAACAGATTATGCGGTCAGTCACAAACTGCCTCCGTAATACAAATATTTTATCCTCAGAACTTTCAATTAACCCTTTACCCAAAGCTGACGATATAAAAATTTATTATATTAAATATCATTTTTTGAAATTTTTTAAAAAATAATATTTTTTCAACTGCTGAATTTGCATATTACGCGTTCGGATGCGGCCGATTCGTTGGGTAAAGGGTTAACCACACATATTTTATCGGAGAGACCTCTCTGGTGAGCTCTGCCAAATGAGATATAATGATTTCTGTTTTCTGACAGACTGAAATTTAGTGATTTGATTGGCTGAAAAGTACGTGGTAGATAACGCCCTCATACTCTTCATTTGCACCTTGGCTTAGATCTGTGTAAAACAAGGAAGGATATGCAGACGACGGGAGTATATTTTTCAAACGTTCTTAAAAGTAGAATATGATAATGTTAGTAGAATAAAAATGACCCCTTTGAACACTGGTGGTATCTCCCATGTGAGTTCAATGGCAGAAATTGGAAGAGTCCATATACATTATTTGGGAGGTAGACCAATTAATATCTTCAGCTTGTAACCCCCCTCTCTCTCTCTCTCTCTCTCTCTCTCTCTCCCTTTCTCTCTTAGCACTCAGCTCCCCAGCACATATGCTACACCCCAAACCTCATCTAAAAAAACTTTCTTTGAAATAAACTGAGCATTCTAACCACTGGGGTGGAACCAGATGGATCATTTCGCAACTTCCGCAAGCTGATGTCGAAACAAAGGAGAAGATAATTTGTGGGTACAATTACATTTATGACTCATATCGTCATGAAAATTGACTTCGATAAAATTAACTCCCTTGAAATTATCAGACAAACGAGGAAGGTCTAACTAAGAAGCAAATAATTATATAGAAAACAGCAATATAAAATGAGGCCAAGTTTCATTGTGTTACTTTAAAATCGAAAACAATAGGCAGCTCTCGAAGTTATTTAGAAGCAACTAGATCACAAAGAATCCTTCATTAAAATATCTGTCAATATCACACCTACTAACGTCTGAGTCCAACCACAGCACTTTGGTCGTACTGTAGCCAGTGCGTTCGACACATTCATAATGCTGCCGAAAGCAACATGAACCATGTAATCATGAGACTTCATCTAAAAAGCTAGATTCCAGCCATCGTGTTTTGACGGTGTACAATGGTTTAGTGGTTTAGGTGATGGACTCCTCATTGCCAGGTGGGGTTGCCCAGTTCGTCTCCCGGTAGGGGATCAGGAGCCACCTTTCTAAACTCCTCTAAAACATGATTGTGTCATTCGAAAAACACACACATGCCCGTGCTAATCTTCGTCTGAGACCAACCACAGGACTTTCGTTGAACTGTAGACAGTGCATTCCACACATTCATGCCGCTGCCGAAGGGAAGATGAACCAAGTAATCATCTAAACAGCTAGATGCCAGCCATCGTTTTTTTGACGGTGTGGAATAGTCTAGTGGTTTAGACGCTGGACTCCTGATTGCCAGGCGGTGTTGCCGAGGGTTCGAATCCCGACAGGGGATCAGAAACCAACATTCTAAATTCCTCTAAAACATGATTGTGCCATTCGAAAAACACCAAGAGTCCGCTTTGGCTCTTCATTTAGCGAATGCATTTTTATAGAAATTTGTCAGTTTTTTATTCTTCCCAGTGAAAAGAAATTAGCAAATATCACCTCCTGGACTTTAATATTAATGGAAAGGATAATGTCTGTATTTTATTACATTCCAAAGTGTGATTTCCTGGGATTTCCGGGTTTGATTATAAACGATAACTTCACAAGTGAATTAGGCAATCAACAATTATGTAATGTATCCGTGTGCGCAAACGAAGGCGCTTTGCCGTGGGTGTAATGGGGACATTGTTGTTCTGTTTTTTTAACCCTTTACCTAACATGTAAAGCAGACGACACTTGCAAAAACAAATTCTTGTATAACTATTATTTTCATTTTTTGTCTCAAAACCATAGGTTATGACACCTCATTGGAACGATCTCGACGAGCTCGTTCCAATGAGGGGTCATAACCTATGTTTTAGAGACAAAAGAATGAACAAATAATGAAAATTAATTGACGATTTTTGAAAATAGCGCTGGCCGGTTTTGGCCGTTGCGTTAGGTAAAGGGTGAATGCAAAGTAATAAACAGAGTAATCGCTTGACTGGACTGGGTACGTGCAATAATTCATTCGAGGCGAGGGACTATATTGTAAAATGTCCCTCACCTCTCATGACCTATTTCACGCAACCATTCCAGTCAAGCGATTACTCTTTATATATACTACGATGCACACACTATTGATATAATGAACAGAAAAACTTTACAGAATATCAAAAAAAATGATGAAAAGGGCGTGTTCTTATTTTTAAATGGGTTTCATCAAAGAATAATAGTCAAACGTTGAAAATGATTGAGAAAAAATTGCAAAAAGACAACTTCTGTATTTTTATTCTACTCTGCGGGACAATACCTGAAATTTATGAAATGATTTGAACGCCGATGATAGAAATTCGATAACATTTCGATATTTCAATTTTTATTTTAAATCCCATGGCCTTGTTGTTAAATTTACAGAGAGCTTTAGGAAAATAAGGGTAATCCTTTCTGTAAATCACATAAATGACGAAAATTGTCAGCCATAAACATAAAATCTATGACTGTCCAGCTAACTTACTTTTGGCACAATAGCGACTGATCGACGCGTTGAGAGCATTCAGGGTCGTTGAAACACTACTGTGAGATCTGCAGTTACCAAGAGCTGCTTCGTAGCAGACAAAGTATGTTTTCATTGAACTGGAAAATGTAAAGAAATAAACCATTCTCATTATTACAGTCATGTGTGGATTAGAACATTTTGAAGAAATGTTTCAAGAATAATGACAATGTACCGTCGCTTGAAAATAATGTTGAAGAAAAAGCTAGATATTTTTATACAGTGCCCCTGGTCCGCTTTCTGGTCCGTTTTCTGCTTCTTTTTCCTCCAATCTGATTGATAACTGCCAGTTGTCAGTTCCGCGGAGACCAATGCTATTATAATATTAGAACGTTTCTTTTCATGTTCGATCGGTCGATAGTACCTGGGTTTGTGTGATTTCTGAAATAAAACCTGAAGCAGCGAAAGAAATTTCAGAAATCACACAAACCCAGGTACTATCGACCGATAGAACATGAAAAGAAACGTTCTAATTATTTTATTATGCCGAACAAAAGTACGTTCATTGTTATAATTTTAAGCGTTAACTGCAGCATGCCACCAGTCTTGTAACAACAATGTAATCGAATCCAAAAACATGACGTCATTTCGAACGAATGACGTCTCTTCGAAAATGACTTGTCACAAGTGCCGTCGCTTTGGGAGTTTCTTTATCAACAAATGCCAGTGTTTACAGCTGTTCATGTTATAATTCATTGTTAATGCTTGTGCGATAAGTGGTATAAATTAATGGAATATAAATTCATGTTTCTCGGATGACGGCAGTTGATAGAATTAAGCGGAGTGAAACAATTTATTTTGAACTTGAGGCGGAGGTTCAGTGAGGACGGGGATTACTAAACTTGTGGAAATATAATTGATTGAGGTCATAACTCATATTCAGGATTCACTGAGGTGGTGAACAACACGTGAGTTTTTAATATTTCTGATTCTTGTGAATTCATTGTTTGAAGTTAAAATTGAAAACACACCCACTGAAGATGATATATTTGTTGGTAAGTTTGTGTCTACCGGTGACGAAAACAGTTAAACGAACACGGAGCCAGCGTTAGGTGTTGAGAAATTCCAATCAACGCTGATCAATGGAAGTGGAGCTTACATTTTCCTCCTTCTCTTGTCTCCAGGGAAAAACGTACCGATAGTACCCGTGTTTTGCCCCAAAACTCCAGTACTATGACTTTTAGAAGGTGTCGAATTTACCAATCACGGCTGATGTTAAAAACGTGAGGCATAATAAAAAAACTTTTACAATTGTATTTTCCCGAATTGTATTTTCTACAAGTGATTATAAATGACGGAATTGAATTATTAAAATTTCAAAAGATGTTGCAATTTACCAAGTTGCCACATCTTTGAAAATGCTAATGGTTAATTTCAATTAGTTATTTCCATAAATAAAAAGTACAATTCTGAAAAATACATCTGTAAACGTTTTATATTATTCACCCCGCCAGTTGAGGACAGAGGGCACCCACACTGAGGGGGGGGGGGGGGGGGTCTCTTGATGTCTTGGGGATGAGTGTGGCAAACACAAGATCGTCAACGCCGATTTGAAGATACACATTTCATTGTGAGTTTTTTGTTTGATAACTGGTACTTAACAATCCACGATTGGTGTGTGTATTCAATGTTTCCCATAAATACAAACATTGAGAAATGTGTTTGATACCCCACGCGTGGGATCCGGTCCAAGTATTAGACCGTCATGTAACAACGCATGAAATTGGCCGCTGTGCATCTGATTAACGTTCTGACGTGAGTGAAATCCTTCGACCCAAAAGAGTTGCTTGCTGAAAAGAAAACATTTTTCTTTAAAAACATTAGCTTCCTTCATTCAGTTCAAATTTAATCATGGTATATATACAAAACACAACTCAAGTAGAGTACGGGGATCAGGAATGAGTGACACTTGTTCGAGTTTTACCAATATTTCTTTCGTCGGTGAAACACTTCAGAACCTATGCATCGGGTCGTTCCTGTGCCCCGCAGCCCAACCTCTGTCCTAATACTTAACCTCGCACGTTAAAGTGTATGCGTTAAGTCCCGAAAACATTTACTGTCGTTGGGTGACCAAGTAAGACTACGTCCGGCCATGCATGGTGCTCAGTTCCGAGCAGAAAGAGTCTTGCATGGTTTGCATAATGAGACGAGTTGGTGCACTTGTGATACGCTATACTGGAATACGTTGTGCGGAACATATGTTTCAAGGACGAATCGAGTGGGTCCTATCCACTGTAAATGATGCGTTCAAATTTTGGTAACTGTATCCCAATTGTACGGTGTTGTTTAACAACATGTTGCCATGTGTGGAAATGTTCGATAATCTGTTTACGCTTTCTCGATGAACGCAATATAGATTAGAGCTTATGCCAGTCCAGTCGAAAAAACAACAAAATGCAACAAATAGATAAGTCTAACTCTTTACCCAACGCAGACGAGATCAAAATTTATTATTTTAAATATCATTTTTTTAAATTTTTCAAAAAATTTCAACAAAACCATATCATGTGACCCCTCATTGGAACGAGCTCAACGAGCTCGTTCCAATGAGGGGGGTCATATGATATGGTTTTGTTGAAATATTTTCAAAAATTAATTTTTTTTCCACTGCTCAATTTACATATTACGCGGGCGGATGCGGGCGATTTGTTAGGTAAAGGGTTAAAAATCCACAGATTTTGACGGAGGAAAGTACAGTACGGAAGCCGTGCACCGTTCACTTTCCACGACTGGGCAATATTTCCATGGACGCAATAATATTTGATTTTAAATACTAATAATAGTAATAATCATCAACAAATTAATTAATGAAACACCGTGCTTCATTAATTAAAATTTTGCTGATGGTGATTTTTATAACCTGGTAAACGATTGCGTGGACATCACTGCCCACTCGTGGATTATGACCAGTCCACGGCGACTGAACTGTGTCGTATATGCAGATCTCATTTCAATTACAAACTCTGAACCCTGAGACCACTGAACTGCTCTGAACTGTGGAGTTGGGGACTGAGATGTAATGGGTGTGGAAACTCACGGACACAAATTTGCCCTGTGAAACATTCTGGGTGATTTTAGCGCATTAGTAGACTACCAACGCCGGCCACTTGCCGGTAGTCGTCCAATGCCATAGAACCTTCCAGCTATCATTAGCTGAATGAAAACATTTTCTCCCCCACAGCCACTTACTACAACATGGCTAAGCCACTGACTAATATTTGTTGGGAAATAACTAGATGTGTTTTATAGTACGATTCAATTTCCGTAAATCATGGGAAAAACATCTTTGCGGAAGTATCCCGTCCTGTGATCATGTTGAGAAGAGATTACTCTGTGCAACGATTTCGCCTACTTAAATATACTGTACAGTCAAGCAGACAGGGTTTCCTCCTCGTTTTGTGTTTTACGGATGTTCCGGAGGATGCTTTCCAAATTAAACCATTTGTTTTCATGTTGTTATTTTACTTAACAGAGGTCTGACAGATGTGTGAGCCAGTTGTGATTCGCAACTGAGAGAGCATGTTTTGAGGAAATAGTGTCATGTTTTTTTGATTTTTTAAACTGATTATACTGAAATATAACCGTTCCGTCTGTCTTTTTCGGGTCAGGTTGAAAGCATGACAAAATCTGCTGCAAGTTATTGGTAGACAAATTTTAGCTTAATGTAAAGGCAGAAGACATTTGTTCATATAATAGCCGAAATGCAGTTTAGCATCTCATACTAAACACAACACGCCCATATCACATTCATACTTCGATAGAGCGACATATAATTCAATTCAATTCTTATAATTTAATTCACAGTAGTTGATTTTGTACTGAATTAAGTATTTGCGCAAATTGTTGGTAAATAGATGTATAACTTACCTTCACATTTAACGGCAAATTGTTTAACATATTCGACACTGAGGTGAGTGCCTGGAAACACACGCCACCACCTGTCAAATTACTTCATTCGAGTGTGTAAAAAACACGCAACTCCACCTACATCTACACTAACATCATACCCATGCTTTGAAAGGCACGTTGTCGTACAGACTTTAGTTTATATAAAAACAAACTGAGGCAGTATTCGATAGGTCCATGGGAAATATCGGATACGTATGGGTTTCATTTGAATGCCTGAATTATCTCATGAGTGTCTGGAAAGTAAAAACAGAATTTCCTCATAGATTTCCAGTCATGAATGACATGATTCAGGTAGCTATTCTTTATATACTACTCAAAGTTTGCTAAGCACCAAATATTTGACACATCATTGTGAAATTTGCTGGTGACACATTTGCGATATTTTTGGTGGATATGGTTGAGGAATGTATTGAGATGGTCCCCAGTGTTTACATTAGCTCTCTTGGCAGGCAGACTTTTCGTGACAGTCATGGAGAGCATGTACCCCTTGATTTTCATGATGTTTTCGTGTACTGTCTACATGTACAAGACATGTGTAGGGAATTCAGTCTTCATTTCAACACAAACCCTTGTGATTTAATGATTGAATATGGCAAATGCAAATGTAAGAAGCAGAAATATGGCCGGCTGTGGGGATGGTGGAGCAAGAGGTTACCCATCGTCAGGTTGGTGAAGCTCTTTGAGTGTACCATACGGTGAACACCAGAGTCTGGGCAAGATTTCAGCAGTATGGCACACCAGTAAGACGACATGGTGGTGGCAGAGACAGGACAACATCTGCAGCTGAAGAGCGGATTTTGATCATTCAGGCCCATAGGAACCGCTTTGCCACAGCAACCTAGCTTCGCAGTGACCTTCAGAATGCATCCGGGGTAAATGATTCGACGCAGACTATACGGGCAAGTTTGTACGAAGGTGGTCTCCGATCGAGAAGACCATATATTCGCAAACCGCTGTACCAGAACCACCGCCAGACACGATATGAATAGGCCATGGACCACGTTGGATGGACCAGAGAAGATTGGCGACCTGTCCTTTTTACAGATGAGTTTAGGTACTGCTTAGACCACACAGATAGGCGTTCCAGGGTATGGAGAAGACCAGGAGAACGATTCCATGCAGCCAACATTTCTGAGCATTTCCGCTATGGTGGAGAGTCAATCATGGTCTCCGCGGCATCAGCTGGGATGGACGTATAGTGCTCTGCTTCCCTGAACGTGGTACATTGACTGCACATCGGTATATTGATGAGATCCTGGATGTCCACGTCAGATTGTATGCAGGTGCAGTGGGTGATAGATTCATTCTGATGGACGATAATGTTGTCCTCTTGTTGCCCATGCTGTTGGGGAGTACCGACAGAGGGAGAGGATTGAGCGTGTGGACTGGCCAGTCCCTGACCTCAATCCAATCGAACATGTCAGTAATTAGTTGCAGCTTGCAATTTCAGCCCATCCAACCAAAAAGTGTCCAGGAGCTTGTCCAAGAATGGAACAACATGCCACAAAGGACCAATAGAAACCTGATTGGGAGCATGGGAAAGCGTTGTCAAGCTGTAATTAACAGTAATGGGTCTCATACTCGATATTGAAGCCATACCAGTTCGCTTCGTCATCTTTTTGGCATACTGAAAAAATTCCTCTTTTACCAGGAATATCCATTTTATATGGTTATCGTATTCAAAAGCTAAAAAATAATGGCAAACACAAATAAAATCTTAATTTCTGTGCTTGAATGATTAAAGATATATTTAAATAAAAAATATATACACTTTTCATGACAATATTTCAACTAAAACGTAAAACAGGCAGTTGGACACACTTGGTGCTTAGCAAACTTTGAGTAGTATATTATATGCTGTGAGTGTTAATGATATATTAGCTGTTTTTTGGGCAGTTGCAATTTATTTTGAAGTGAGAATTTCGTCCAAATGATCTTAAAAACGCAAGTGTCGTCTGCTTTTCATGTGAGGTAAAGGGTTAAAGATGAATTTATCTATGAACTTGACAGCTGTAATCCAACAACCTTCCGTACAAGACCCGTAAAACACGATGGAAGTGGGGTGAGGTCAGAGTGTTTGCGAAAAATGACCAAACATATAAAATACAAATGACTTCAGTATTGATTCTGCATCTTTGTGAATCATTATTCCTTGATCTCACACCGAAGAAACTATCACTGGTGTAATACACAGACCGCATGTACCACACACAGCTAACCTAGATCAGATGTACCATCGAGATGCATTACCCCTAAGTACAGTGCGCCACCGTGCTCCCTACTTGGGATTAAAAACATTGCCTTAGGATACAAAGCAGATGACGCGGGTCAGCACAGAAACTTACCACATTTCAATCTGGAGCCAAACGCGATAACAAATGAGCTACCGCGCTCCAAATATTGGGTGATAAAAATCAGGTTATTTTGTTCTTCCGTTTACCTGATGCGCCACGTGGATTGTTTTATGTCTTAGGACTCATACTGTACAGAATAGCATGGGTGGCGATGTGTTTCGTCCCTTGAGTGCTAAAAGGCTTTGCAATGCTAAGGCATTGCAAAGTCTTGTTGCACTCAAGGGACAAATTTATAAATTTTATTAAGTAGGGTAAAATATCAGACAAACTGTTTAATTTTTATTTGTTTAAGTTTGCATTGGTTATAAAAAGAGGGCATGCGGCAGTAAAAAGTACCATGCGCGAGAGCCTGAGAAACGGATTTTTAACTTGTAGGCTTAAACACATTTTTGGTATAATATCGCTGTATATTGGTGTCCACAAGCGCGTAAAATGACATTATATTGATACGTGTCGTGACAGAATATGTCGGCGTGGGTTGTATCAAGGGTATATATTTGTCGTTATCTATCAACCCAGCATTAGAAGTATATATGACTAGTCTTTTGGTCTGAAACATGTCCATGGCATTTCTCTTTCTGGTATTAGGAATAAAGGTTTGATATTATATATTTAATAATACTTACTGGCAGGTTTCCTGACTGGGTGTTAGTGAAGGCACAGGGTCGCAATTCATCGAACGATGCACAGCTGCTGTGAGCTCTGACGCGGAGCAAGCTGATTCTTCTGCGTTATCAACACCTGTAACAGATAAATATAATACGTACGTCTTGAGACTGGTTCGTCAGTATTTTAATCCTTTTACCTAATGTAATGACAATTTCTTCGATGCGCTATTCATAAAAAATGGCATTCACATTTTACTATTATTTTTACTCTTAATCTCAAAAACATAAGATACTACTCGTTGGAACCACCCCATAAACCACGTTCCATCGAGGATCCAAAACTTATATTTTGGGAGCAAGCATGAATTGTGGAAGTCAACCACGGAATTCTTAGCCAATATGGCTTCCCGGGCATACATACGGAACAGACAGACAGACATAATGTAATAATATTGCAGTGTAGAGGCATTTAACCTATCCCTTTATGTTATTTTGAATTTGTTTACATTTGTAGATAATATATTACAGGAAGCCGTATATATGGACACACTGGCACTGTCTCGAATTTATCTTTGAACGTAGTGTGGAATGTCGGTAAAAAGGGGGTGGGGGAGTTGATGTAGCCAGTCCCAAACTTCCTCTTTAAGACAAACAGGTAGTCTACAGAACTTCCAATTTACATCACATAGATTGTCCAAGAGAGCATTTGATAAGCTCTGCCAAAACGAGATATAATGCCTCTTTTTCCTGACAGAATAAAATTTAGTGATTTGATTGGCCGAAAAGCGCGAGGTAAATAACAACCTCAGGTGTCTTCCCACTAAATCAATTCCCTTTAGACCAATTCCCTTTAGGCCAATTCCCAAAAGACCAATTCCCAGAAGACCAACTACATTCTGTTAATGATTAAGGGTTGATTAAAGATAATTAAGAAAACATTTATTTATTGATAAGCACTTTATTTGATAAAAAAATATTTATACGCATAACATACAAAAAATATAGGTTTATAACATTTCAGTTTATAAAATATCAGCAAGCCAGAAAAATAAGCCGACTATCATCTGAAAAATGAGATCCCCAGAGGGTGAATTTGGTGATGCTAAATTTACCCTCTGTGAACCTCAATCTGAATTACGGTCGCAAACATAAAAAGAAAGAGGTATCCAGAGGATAAACTGACCCATTGTATGGGATAGCATCAGCAAATTCCCCTTCTGGGGACCTCATTCTGCAAATGACAGACTGCTTATTTTCAGGCTTGAATATCAATAACATTAAATACATTTATAAATATTTATAAATATATCAAATTATTATTATATAGAATTAGTTTAAAAGTAGAACGCATGAGTGGGTCTAAGGGGAATTGGCCTCGAGGGAATTGGTCTAAAGGGAATTGGTCTTGGGGGTAGACCAATTATTGTCTTCAAAGCACATCCACTACCCCCATCCCCCCACCACCCACCCACCCACCCACCTCTCTCTATCTATCTCTTTCTCAGGTGTCAATGTTGTGTCTTCCCCTTTGATTTTCAGCGCCAGGGGGAAACGACGGGACAAAGATGAAAAACTATCTTCTTGAACTTACAGCCCCTTCTATGCTATCCCGGAAATAATCTTCTTTAAGTTTGGGGAGCTATGGCACCCCCAACATCCCCATTAAACGACGTCGGTTGAGCACAAAACCTTGAACATTTTCAAGGAGTATAGAACATACACAATACCCTCAGCTCTAGCTCAGCACCCAGTCCACTCCACCCCCTCATGCTGGCCCCCAAAGCTCATCTAAAAAAACATTCATCGAAAGAAACTAAATAAATGAACCACTGTGGTGGAATCAGAAGGCTCACTTCGTAATTTCCGAAAGCTGGTGTCTTAACAATGAAGAAGAAAATTCGTGGGTACAACTGCATTCCAGACTTATATCGTCATGAAAATCGACCTTCGATAAAGTTAATTAAATCCCTTGAAATTATCAGACGAGCTAGGAAGGTCCGACTAGTAAACAAATAATTATTGAGAAAACAGCAATAGAAAATAGTTTCATTTTGTTAATTTTAATAATCGAAAACACTAGGAAGCTCTCGGTGTTAACCCTTTACCCAACGCAGACGATATCAAAATTTATTATTTCAAATATCATTTTTTCAAATTTTTCCAAAAATTTCAACAAAACCATATCATGTGACCCCTCGTTGGAACGAGCTCGTCGAGCTCGTTCCAACGATGGGTCACATGATATGGTTTTGTTGAAATGTTTTGAAAAATAATATTTTTTCAACTGCTGAATTTGCATTTTACACGGGCGGATGCGGGCGATTCGTTGGGTAAAGGGTTAATTAGAAGGAACTAGTTCACAAAGAATACTTCATTATTCCTCCCATTGGAAAGAAATTATCAAATCTCACCCAATGGACTTTTATATTAATGGAAAGGATAATGTATGTATTTTATTACTTTCCAAAGTGTGATTTACTGGGATTTCCGGGTTTGATTATAAACGATAACTTCACAAGTGAATTATGCAATCAACAATTGTTTCATGTATCCGTGCGCGCAAACGAAGACGCTTTGCCGTGGGTATAAAGGGGACTGCATTGTTTTTTGTTTTTTTAAACCCTTTACCTGACATGAAAAGCAGACGACACTTGCAAAAACAATTCTTGAATAACTATTATTTTCATTTTTTGTCTCAAAAACATAGGTTATGACCCCTCATTGGAACGAGCTGGTTCCAATGAGGGGTCATAACCCATGTGTTAGAGACAAAAAATGAAAGAATAATGAATATTAATAAGCTATTTTCTAGAATAGCGCTGGCCGATTTTGGCCGTTGCGTTAAGTAAAGGGTTAAATAATATAATTATCGTTAATAATGAAAAATAATAAACAGAGTCATTGCTTGACTGGACTGGTTACGTGAAATAAGTCATTTGAGGCGAGGGACTATATTGTAAAACACTCGTGCGCATTCGCGCGCTCGTGTTTGTACAACGTCCCTCACCTCTCATGAATTATTTCACGTAACCAGTCCAGTCAAGCGATTATTCTATATATACTCCATAGGCCCCACTCGATAGTCCTTGAATCATAATACTCTGCACAACGTAACCAGTCCAGTCAAGCGATTATATTATTTAACCCTTTGTTGATATAATAAACAGAAAAATGCTACAGAATATATAAAGTTGGTGAACAGGGACATTTTCTTATGTTTAATGGGTTTCCTCAAAGAAAAATAGTCAAACGTTGAAAATAATTGAGAAAAAAATGTGAAAAGACAACTTCTGTATTTTTATACTACTCCACAGGATAATACCTGAAATTTATGAAATGATGCATACACCGATGATACAAATTCGATAACATTTCGAAATGTAAATTTTTATATGAAAGCCCAGGCCCTTAGTGTTAAATTTACTGACAGTTTTAGGAAAATAACGGTAGCTAACTTTCCTGTAAATCACATCCAATGACGAAAATTGTCAGCCATGAACATAAAATCTATGACTGTCCAGCTTACTTACGTTTGCCACAAAAGCGACTGATCTCCTCCTTGAAAGTGTTGAGGGTCGTTGAAATACTACTGTGAGTACTGCAGTTACCAAAAGCTGTTTCGTAGCAGGCAAGGTAAGTTTTCGCTAAACTGTAAAATGTGAAGAAAGAAAACAGTTTCAATCAATACAGTCAAGGATGGATGTAAAACATTTCCAATAATTTTTTCAGAAATAAAGACAACATCTGGCAGCTTGCAAGAAATATTGAAGAAAAAGCTGGATTTTTCATACTGTATGCCTGGTCCTTTTTCTGCTTACCTTTCCGCCAGTCTGTTTGATAACTGTCGTTTGTCTGTTCTGAGGCCAATAGTATAAAACTTTTACATGTGTCTTTTCCCGAATTGTATTTTCTGCAAGTGTATATAAATGACGGAAATAAACCATTAGCATTTCAAAAGATCTGGCAATTTGCCAACTGGCAAATTGCCACATTTTTGAAAATGCTAATAGCTCATTTCAATTAGTTATTTCCATAAATAGTTATTTCCATAAATAGAAAATACAATTCTGAAAACTACAACTGTAAAAAGTTTTATAGTATTCGCTCTGTCGGCTTCATTAATTATCAATAAGAAGAGTGGGCACCTACAATGTGAAGGGTTTGTTGATGTCTTGAGGATGAGTGTGGCAATCAAAAGATTGTCAATGCCGATTTGAGGATACAAATTTCATTGTGATTTTTGTATTTATTAACTGGTAATTAACATAACTTTATACTACGTTTGGTGTTTGTATTCAACGTTTCCTACAAATACAAATATTGAGAAATGTGTTTGATACACCGCGCGTGGAATTCAGCCTGAGTATAAAACATTCATGTGACAACGCGTCTAACTGGCCGTTGCACATCTAATTGGAGTTATGACGTGAATAAAATGCTTCGACACAAAAGAGTGTCATACGGGAAAGAAAACAGTTTTGTTTAAAAGATCAGCTGCCTTCTCTAAAATCAAGTTTAATCGTAGGATACACACAAAACACAACTCAAGTAAGGTACGGGGGTCAGAAATGAATGGCTCTTGTTCGATTTTTACCAATATTTCCTTCGCTCCCGCAGCGCCAGTGAAACACTTCAAAACCTCTACTGCGGGTCATTCCTGTCTCCCACAGACCTGCCTCACTGCTAAACCTTTTACGTTAATGTATATGGACTCCCGCCCCAAAGCATTTGCCGCCGTTGGGTGACCATGCAAGTAAGGCTACTTCTGCCCATGAACGGCGCTCAGTTCCGAGCCGAGAGAGTCTAGCATGTTTTGTAAAATGAGATGAGTTAGTGCACCTGTGATATGCTATACTGTAATACGCTGTGCAGAGTATTATGATTCAAGGGCTATCATCGAGTGGGTCCTATCGACTGTAAAGGTTGCGTTCAAAATATGGTAATTGTGTCCCACCTATGCGGTGTTCTAAAACATGTTGCTATGTGTAAAAGAGATTGATGATCTGCTTACACATTCGAGATCAATACAATATAGTTTAGGGCGCATGCCTGCCAAATCGAAAAAATGCAACAAATAAGTTTAAAAATTCACAGATTTCGCCGGAGGAAAGTATTGCACATGTAGATTGCTTTTCACTGACGAACTAGATCAGAGACCACTGAACTACTTTGAATACGGAGTTGGGGGTCCAAAATAGATGTATCGGGGTTGAAACTGCCCAGCCCTGGGACGCTTTCTGGGCCATTTTTAGGGGATTTGTAGGTTACTGACGCCGACCGTCGGTAGTCCTTCAATGCCCCTAAAACCGTCAAGCTGTCATTAGCAGCAGACAAATATTGTCTCCCCACAACCACTCTCATGCCGCATGGCTAAAGCAACTGTCTAATATTTGTTGGAAAATAACTAGATGCACGATTTAATTCCCCTAAATCAATGGAAAATCATCTATGCGGAAGTATCCCGTCTTCGCGACTTCACCTACTTAAATATACTGCATAGTCAAGCAGATTATGTTTGCTACCTCGTATTGTGTTTTCCAGATGTCTTGGTCGATGCTTTCCAAATTAAACCATTTGTTTTCATTTTGTTATTATATTTAACAGGGTTTGACTAATGTGGTAGACAGATTTGATCCGCAAGTTAGAGAGGATGTTTTTTTTGGAAATACTGTCATGGTTTTCGGATTTCTTATGCGACTATACTTTGGAGTATTACCGCTCCTTGTGTCTTTTTCGGGTCGGGTTGAAAGCAAAACAAAGCTGCAGCTCGTTGTTGGTAGACAAACCTTAGCTTTCTGTAAAGGCTGAAGACGTTTGTTCATATAACAGCCGAAATGAAGTGTAGCGCACCCATACCACATTCATTCTTCTATAAAGCGACATATAATTCTATTGAATTCTTATAATTTAATTCACAGTGGTTGGTTTTATGCTGCATTAAGTATTTTAGCAAATTGTAGGTAAATAGATGTATAGCCTAACTTCACCTTTAATGGCAAAACTTTTAGCGTATTCGACGTTGAGTTGAATGCCTGCAAACACACACCACCTCCTGTAATATTACATCGTTCGAGGGTGTCACACAACACGTAACCTCACCTACCTCTACACGAGGTTCATGGAAACGCTTTCAAACGCACGTTGTCTTCCAGGGTTTATTTTATGCAAAAACAAACTGAGGCAGTTTTCGATAGCCCGTGGTAAATAGTGTATACGTACGGTTTTCGATTGAATACCTGAATTATCTCATGGATGAACAGAAAGAAATACATAACTTTCCTTATTTCTTTCCAATCACGAATGAGATGATTCAGGTATTCAAACAAACAAAACAACCTCAGGTATTCATGTTCCTATATGCGCATCAATTTTGCTTGGTAATGCTATTTGTGGAGAAACGGTCATTGTTTGCTATGGAATTTCAGAGAAAACATGTTGAAAACAACCCCCGATTGATTGGAAACGTATGAACGTAATTTGCAGTCCTACCGAGAGAGAAATATTATTTTTAAAAACGACTTTCGGACACACTGTGTCGGTCAAAGAAATACATACTGCATTTTCCGTTTTAACAATATGCCGGTATGTTTGCTGCTAGCATATAACAAATGAATTTTTTTTGCATCAAAAAAATGAGCTAATTAAGCCCAATTGGAATGCGCTTGAGAGCCAATTGCAACAAATCGTCACATGTTATGTCTTGGGTGCAAAGTTGGGAGAAAAACAACAACAAAAATGTTTACATTAGGTAAAGGGTTAATCATGTTGTATGGAATTATGTAAAGAGAATATTTATTTATTTATTGATATTTAAGGACACACATTCCTGCACAGTGGCTGATCATGACGAAATGTAAAGAGAATCAACCTATCCGCAAGTTACAGTGAAAAGTATGAAACGCGTTTACCAGGTAATAAAAATCATCATCACCAAAATTTTAATTAATGAAGCCCTGGGTTGTACCCGGTGCTTCATTAATTAAATTTTCGATGATCATTCCTGTAATTTGTCTTTACAATCTAAAATTATTGCGTCCGTTGAAATACTGCCCTCCGCGTGGATAGTGACCAGGCTACGGCAACCGTACTGTAAATGTCTGGCCACTGAAAATATCAACGGTTTATTGAACCATTGAAAAATCAATCCATCGCAGACCAAACTGATTTCAAACGAAAACCGTAGCTATTCTTTTTATTAACATGTTTTTCCCCACTAAAAAAAGCTATATATTCTCGAAGGGAGAGAAACTCTGTGTGTCGTTTCGCTGTTTCGGTGAAACCCACACGGCGGTTTAGAAACGGTCTGGTATATTGACGATGCATGTTTCTCCCGGACAGGACTTGATTATGCAAGGAGGTGTATGTGCGTTTGAAGGCTGCGAACCATGTGCTCAATCACACTTTTTATCGTCCAAGGCTGATGGAATCTCTTTAAGTACTGTGATATATTATTTTTTCCAATCCCTCCCTTCCCACCCTAACATGGAATTGGTAATCCCTCTCATTCAGTGTGTAATTCCCAGTTACGCTGCGTCTTATCAATATTTTGTCTGCATTTTCATTATTATATTTCAAATTGTCTTTCAGTTTGTTTTTACCTGAACCGTGTCTGCTGCTCTTTTTTCCTCTTATGTCAATTGTTTTAGGGTTGTTATATTAACCCTCTGAACCCTGGTTGTACCTTCCATGTCAGTTCAATGGCAGCAATTAGAAGAGTCCACATTCATTATTTGGGGGTAGTCCAATTAATATTTTCAACGTGCAGTCAGGGGGCTGCACGTTGAAAATATTAATGGGTCTACCTCACACATTCACTCAGCAGCCATCCTACTAAATGAAATTATAACGTATCATGCTTCTGGGCCGGAAAAGCGGCCATTCGTGTTCAAGGGGTTAAGGAGATATCTAGCGGCCACAGTTTTATCCTGAGCAACACTTATGGGATTGTGACATTTTTCAGTATACGAATTCTACAGTTAATGGGATGCTAAACATTAGTTGCAGTTGAGGATATTCGCCTTTGAAGGACGGTCTGGCCAGACCTTGCAGGCTTGATATTCATTTATCGTTGAACAACAGCTATGCCGGTGACTTTCGGTGACTTGATAGTTTCTATCGTGGATTCACACTGTCATTGCTTTCCATTGGTAAACTCTCCCTTGGATTTCCTAGTGGAGATCCTTCTCGGTGCCTTCCGCGGAGAAGTGTGATGTTGGGCTTATCTCCTGCAGTTGTGTGTTAATATTCTTTGGTTAGTGGTTTATGTGTGCCGGACATGGACGCCTGTTGGTTGTCTGACATAAATATTAATATGCAGTATATGGTCAATGTGTTTCCGTGCATTCACGAAAATCGAAGCAATTCTTTTTTAAGGCTTCCGGTGTTAACGATATATTTTCTGTTTTTGTGGCAGTCGTAATTTTTTTACCGAGAATTTCGCCCAAATGATGTTTAATACAACAACCGATTGAATGAAATTGCTTCAAGTTTATTTAATAAGCTGACCGACAGTAGTATGTATCGGGCTTTTGGGGCCCTATTTGGGGTACCCCAGTAGGGGACTCCAGAAGTGACGTTATGTCACGTGACTTAGTGGCGCTATGTTGTGTTGTCATGGTAACCCGTGTAAGCGGCCATCTTGTGATGCCATCCCCATGGTGAAACGTGGTGTGAGTGCGCATGAGCAACGCTTGTTGTTAGGGTGATACGTGTTTTGGTCTTCCATTTTGTATACTGGGGGCCGCCATCTTGGTTTCTATGGTAGCACCTGGCTGCTATGTGACCCAATGGCTTACAAGAAGACAGTGGTATATTCGGAGGGTGTGTTCGATTGAATCGGGGTATCACGAATTACCACAAACAACCCGACAATCCCTCCAAATCACCCAAAACGACTTTATTTGATACGGATTATTCATGAATCATTTTTAGGACCGCGAAACTTTTGGCTTATAATAGTAGCACGTAGTTTTGTAGTACTGAGGGGGCCCCTGGGGTGTGTTTGATTAAAGTGGAGTAATGTTCTGGTTCGGATTTTCCCAGAATCCCTTTTTTGGATCCCATGACGTTTGTCTCCAATAAATTGTATAAGAGTAGCACGTAGTGCTATAGGACAAATTTACCCAGAATCCTCTGCTTCTACTTGGAACTATAATTTTATAAATTCCTTCGCTCTGTTTTTAGTAACATCCTTAACTGACCCCCTAACTAATTGTTAGGGTCTATATATAGCAATTTCTTTAAATTACCCCCCCCCCCCCCCCAACGACATGATTTTAAATAATAAAATTAATGAGGATCAAGATGTTTCTACGCTAACCAATCAGAGCGAAGTTAATCACCCAATCAGAGTAGTATATTCTCATTGTGTTTCTTTACCATTGACTTTTATACTAATTTTCTAACTTTCCCAACTTTAACCTATAATCCTATGGGAAACAAACACAAACGCCTATCGAGAATGAAAATATCGATGAAAAAAAAACGCTGTGACGTCGTGACGTTTTTAAAACCTTCCGTCACGTAGATTTAAATTCCGGAGAAGAGTAACATCGCCTCATTCTGTTTCGATCATTCGAACTGAACACATCGCTAGAGAGTTTTCTATATCAATTTTGCTTTCGCAAAAATTTTATGAAGATGGAGTCTGATGCCGCTACTGCTGTTACCAGCACTGATGTTTATGATTGTGAAGAGTGTGGGAGGACCTTTACGGACCGTCAGAACCGGAACCGCCATGTGTCCACCCAGCACGTCGAAGAGAAGAAGACCCACGACTGCACCAACTGTAACAAGACCTTTACCGGGAAAGAGAAGCTGGATCAACATCCGAGACCTATGCATGTATGGAATACGGCCAGGAGTTTAACCAACTACTCCATTTTAAACGCCACCAGAGCGTCGGCCACCGACCAGTGCCTGTACCAGCTAAAAGGAAGACCGATGAACCGAAGAGAGGACCAACCAAACAACCACGGACCACGACGACCACCCGTTATGAGGTTGACCCGATTGATTTTGACAAGAATATGATGTCCGAAGAAGAGACCGATGAAATTCTGAATGTGTACGAAAATAACTGGAGTTCTATTAGAACTCGCCATATGATGAACTGAAGAGTCCAGGCCAGTAGAACTACCGGATCAACGATGTGAACCTGAAAATGATGAATGATGAATTGAGGACTACAGTATTTCTGCCACAACACTCAAGATTTAAAATTAATCTTAGTTTTGGTTTTTGGTGCGACACAATGACACAAATGAACTGAAGTATTACCATCCATCAAAAACCAACGCTCGGGTACTTGATGTTCCACAACTCGTATGCTGCTAACGAGACTTTGAAGAATTTCTTGATGATGCCATGCAAGAAGATATCCTGGAATGGGCCAAGTTGAAACGACCCAACACCAAATGGCTTGGGGAGAGAGTAACCAACGTCACATTTTATGTGAATAAGCTGAAAGACCACCCAATTGGAATGGTAGAAGATCTTCCCGAATATATTCTCCAGAACAAAGCAGTAAATGCTTTGGTGAAAGAAAAACATAACCATTTTACCTACGAAGACAACCTGTGTATCTTCCGATGTTTAGCGCTATGGAGTGGTTCCACAACACACAATTTGAATAATAAAACAGATGCCATGTACAGCAAATATACAAAGAAGCCAAAGAATGAATTCCGTGGAGTACCTTCAACGAATTACCCGACTTGGAGAAATGTTGTGAAGTGATTATCCAAGTATACGAACTGGTCAAGAATGATGATGACCAAACTGTTGCAAAATTAGTACAGAGATCTGATAGAAAGTTTGAAAATACCATGTATGTGAACGTCTACAAGAACCATTTTAGCTACATCATCGATATAGACCAATACTGCAAATCCTTTGAATGCCACAAATGCAGCAAATTAAAGGTTTACAGACTCAATCGCTACGAGAAAACATGTACAGATAAAGTGAAGTCCCAGTGTGTTGGCGGTGTTTATCATCCATCTCAGTCCGTATTTGATCTGTTAGAAGATCAAGGTATAGAAGTGTCTGAAGAGAAGAAGTTTTATCCATACCGTGCAACCTTTGATTTTGAAAGTTACTTTGTCAAATCCAGTCTACCTGTCGACAGTGATAAACTGATATGGGAAGCCGAACACCGACCATTGAATGTGAGTGTTTGTAGTAATGTTCCAGAATACCAAGAACCGAGGTGTTTTATTAGAAATGGAAATTCTCAAGAACTTGTTGAAGAATGATGACATACCTCACAGATCTATCATCTCATTGTCACCAATTGATGCAGACCTATCATGCGTGGACCTTATTTAAACTCAGACAGGAAAATGATGAAACGCTGGAAGCAGAAGCCAGAGCTACTGGAGAAGATACATCCAAGATGCACCCTTTACAAAAATTGGAGAAGAAATTTCAAGACCACCTGCAAGAGATGCCCGTCATCAGATTCAACTCTGGAAAATACAATATGAATGTAGTCAAGCGTGAACTGATGACATGCCTGAAGAGACAGAATCAACTCAAGTTTGCAGTGAAGAAATCGACTAACTATATCTGCGTCTCGATGGAATCGTTCAAGTTTGTTGATACTTGCAACTACCTCGCTGCAGGATTCAGCTATGACAAGTTTTTGAAAGCATTTGGCTGTTCCGTGACGAAGGGATTTGTACCATATGAATGGATCGATAGCTTGGACAAATTGGATCAAGACCACCTCCCAGACCTTGAAGCCTTCTATCAACCAGATGACACTTATTTATACCAAACTTAGTTTCATTCAAAACTTTTTAGTTCCATTTATTTAAAAAAAAATGTTGATTCATGGTATCTTTTAGGTTACACCTATTGGAACCAGATGATACTTCTTTATTCTAAACTTTTTAGTTTAATTCAAAACTTAGTTTCATTTAAAACGTTTTTAGTTTCATTCAAAAGTTTTTAGTTCCATTTATTTTTGAAAAATGTTGATTCATGGTATCTTTTAGGTTACACCTATTGGAACCAGATGATACTTCTTTATTCCAAACTTTTTAGTTTCATTTCATTCATTTTTTTTTAAAAAAAAGTTGATTCCTGGTGTCTTTTAGGCTACCCCTATTGTATAACTAAAGGAATAAATCATCATCATCATCATTATCATTACTAAGAAATTCTCTGTTGCGAATATTTAAAAAGAAATGAGACATTTTTATGACAGAAAACTGAATTGCTAAGTTGGACATGTTCTTTTCGTTTTCTTTCGTTGTTAAGGTTTTGAACTGTAGGGGTGGGAATGCACTCGAGCTATTTCACTTATCTTCATTCGACATATGTTTGTAGCTTCACCTGTCCCAAGCCAGAATAAAATGCAGAGGGCCATATCCTACAGTTTAAGGATGAAGATTGCAGTTTGATCACCTAACCAAACAGATCGACGTTAAGGAAACAAACACAAACCCCAACCAAGAATCAAAAAGTCGATCAAAATTTGTTGAACTGGGGTGATGTTTTCAAACACGTCCGTCATAGATATATAACATTAGGCAAAGCATGGACTTGCCATCATTCACCAGAAAAGATGTGCCGAATTGGCACCAGGCAGACTTATGCTAATGTCACCCAGTACCAGGGTGAACTGAAGATTCATCTCAGAAGATACTTTGAGGGAAAAGACCAGAAACCTTATCCTACGAAGACTGGTATTGCTCTATCGTTAGAAGAATGGATTGCCTTGAAGTCCCAAATAGAAGAAGTAGATGCAGCCATCAAAACCCAACAAACAACTTTAACTGAAGTTCCCGAAGACACTAAACCTACTAAACCTATTAACCATGACTTCAAAAAAACAATTCAAGAACCACCTTTGAAGAAGAAGAAGATCACAGTGAGAATAACCCAACCACGGCCATTGATCGTTGATGCAATTGATAGTGAACTCAGGAAAGTTCGCTTGCAGCATGAACTTTGCTTTGCCTATGCTCATTATGTCGAAGAGAACATTGTCCCTCTAGTGAAAGAAAAATGCTATGGATGTACAGTCGATCACCCAAGTCCGATTCAGCATAATGTAAGCCTAATGATGTCTGAAGAAGAGAAGAGTATAACATGTTTTAGTGAAGCACTTGAAAGAGTTAACAAGAATGATGTTCATCTACTGTGGCACCATAATACATCTGGAATGAATCCACCAGCAGTACAGAAAGAGTATGAAGATATGTTCGAGAAACCTCTCACAAATGAACAGAGACGTTGTATTATGGATTTGGTGATTGAATTCCTGACCTTCAAGAAACCACTCAGTCTGAAGATATAAATAGATGTTGTAAATAGATTTTTGTTTTATAAAAAAATGAAAAAAAAAGTATAAATGAAGAAAAAAAGGTGGTAATGACGCTTAGGTTATTTGATGTTTATCTTCTTGACAAATATCAAACAAACTTAACCTGTCCCCAGCCAGTAAGTCAGAGGGCCACCAATGCTAAATATTTTGGGATGCCGGTCATATTGACCACCTCTCCAAAAGGTATAAAAGGGAAGTAGTCCCCACGTTCAGTGTGGGCCACTTCCCCAAAAGGTATAAAAGGAAGTAGTACCCACATAGAACAACAAAGATGGATCCTCGTTTGAAGCATCCATTCACTTGTTTATTGTGTGGTCCCACGGGTAGTGGTAAATCATCGTTTGTAAATCGGGTTATTCAAAACATTCAAAATATTATATCACCTATTCCAAGTCACATCATTTGGTGTTATAGTGAATGGCAACCATTATACAATACTTTACCCCAAGTAGAATTCGTAGAAGGTTCCCCTCAAGAATTAAAATCTGATAGTTTAGTCATATTGGATGATCTGATGCTCGTTGCAGATGTTCAAGTCTCTAGATTATGTACTAAAGGTAGTCATCACCGTAAGATTAGTGTGATGTACATTGTTCAAAATTTATTCGGCAAAAATAAAGTCCATACGATTGTAGCTCTCAATAGTCATTACATGATCTTGTTTAAAAATCCTAGGGATCGGTCTAAGATCTCACACTTGGTTGGCAGCACAGATGTATCCTGGTCATTCCAAGTTTCTGAGAGAAGCTTTCGAAGATGCCACTTCTACACCATATGGTTACCTTTTAATAGATCTCAAACACGATACTCCTGAACACATGAGATTCAGAAGTCAATTTTTTCCAGGGCAAATCCAATATGTGTACCTCCTAAAAGTATAAAAGGGGAGCAACAAGTCTCAGTCAAGTCAGAAGCATGTCTGACCGTCTCAAGATCAACATCGCTCTTCTCAAGGTTCTCATTAAATCGAAACCCACACTCGTCAAATCCATACTAAACCATGCAGACAAAGAATTGATTACTTGTGTGTGTGTTACTGTGCCTCTATTATACTGAAGGGAGCAGTCCCTCTGCCCACAGTTCAGAGAACCAAACTCGTTCGTCAGAAACAACTAGTGAGGGCAGTGGCAAATAAAGGTACATCTGACAAAAATAGGAGACAAATCTTGCAGAAAAGGGGATTCTTGGGGCGTTGCTACCTCCTGTACTATTGGGGGCTGTTAAAGGTATTTTTGGATGATGGAATATGCAAAGAAGATGGCTTTGGTAGAACCAAGGTTATTGGAACGTCTACAAGAGACTCCAAGACAACCGAATGAACTGACTGTTTCATAACTGGATAGAGAAATGAGAGATATTCTCGATGCCCCTTTTATTTCAGCTGATGAAGAGATAACTCAGTATAATCAAATTTTGCAGAGATATTTGACATTTCAACAAAAGGTAATGGTTCCTCGACCGACTAAAGTCGAATTCGAGAAAAATAATAAATACGAAGACATTCTCGATTCTGTACCTATGACAATGAAGAGAAAGAAGGGAAAGTTGTTGATGAATCGTATTAGAAGTGACCCAAATATATCTTGGAATGAGAAGGGCGAATTGGTCTACAAAGATCAAACAGTTACTGTAGTAGGGTCGAATGTAAGAGATCTTCTAATCGATTTACTTAGAAGACGAAAATCTTTCTAACCTAAGGGATTGGAAGTGTTGGCCGAAGCTTTGAGAGATAGTAACATACCCCAAGAACTGATTGGTCATAAAGAACGTTGTGATTTTATGAAACCGATAAAGTTGGAACCAAAACAACCAAAGAAAACAGAAACGCCAAAGTGGACCGAAAAAGGGTATACATAGAGTTGACACTTGAACAAGGCAGTCATGGAAGCATTATACCATGATTTTGAAGCGCCTGGTAGTTTTGGTGGTGTAGACGCTCTTCGTAGAGCGTCCAAGAAAAAAACTAAACAAGTTGTAAAATAGTTAGAGACTCAAGACACATACACTCTTCACAAACCTGTTCGTCGTACATTTCCTAGAAGGAAAGTGATAGTTAGTGGTATAGATGCAAAATGGCAAGCTGACTTGGTAGATGTTTCAAACATAAGTAAATTCAACAAAAACATAAAATCTTTGTTGACATGTATAGATGTGTTTAGAAAATATGCTTGGGTCATCCCCCTCAAAAACATACTTGGTGATTCCACAGTAAAAGCTTTTACTAAAATTTTCAAACAAGGTTGTAAACCAGAAAAATTACAAACTGATCAAGGCAAAGCATTTCTAAACAGAAAATTTCAGAATTTTCTCAAAGATCACAAAGTCGACTTTTTCACTACACAAAATGCTGAAACAAAATGGTCCATAGAAGAAAGATCCAATAGAACTTCGAAAACCAAGATGTGGAAATATTTTACCAAGAACAATACTCTACAAAACTTTTCCACCTCAAAACTTGGTGAAATTGTATAATCATTCCCATCATCGTAGTATAGGTATGGCCCCATTGCCGTGAACTTTGAAAATCAAGAAGAGGTTTGGCAAAGGTTGTATGGACAACCCATAAAACACAAGAAACCAAAGTACAAAGTAGGAGACAGAATGAGAATCAGTAAAGTTAAGGGAACTTTTGAGAAAGGTTATTTGCCTAATTGGACCGAAGAGTTATTCACAGTGGTAGCCATAATAGTTCTATGAACGTGTTTCCTGTTAACACGTTCACTACGTATACCACTCAGTTATCAAAACCAGTGAATCTCACGGGAGAATGGGAAGTAGGTCTGGCAGAGATTCAGTATCCAAATACTTGGTTCAATATTCGTGGAGAAGAAGCTTTCGTGACAGTGTTCTGGTCTTCGAAAAAGAATTACCGAATTAGTCTCAAGGAAGTTCGTTATTCGGATCCCACTGATGTGATACGGGCTATCAATGGTGTTAAAGAATTACTCTTGCCTCGTCACGATAAGGTAGCTCTTGAACTGGATGAAGTGACTGGTAAAGTTCGTATCACGGTACGTGATGGAGTCGTGGTCACATTGAGCCCTACTCTTCAAAATATTTTGGGATTTAATGAGTGTGTTTTTAAATCAGGAACTTACAATTCTTCAGAGTTGCCGATGTCAGCCAAGCATTTTATTCACTCTATGTATACTGTGACTTGGTTCGTGACCAAGTCGTAGGAGATATTAGAATACCACTTCTTCGTATCGTACCCGTGCGTGGAAAATATGGGAATACAATCTTTAAAACTTTTGAGAATGTGTATTATCTACCAGTGGATTGAAAAATGTCAGTACCGTCCAAGTGTATATAAGGGGTGACACAGGAACCATAGTACCATTCGAGTTCAGGAAAGTGAAAGTGACACTTCATTTCAGAAATCGTAGATCTCTTCATTTCACATAAACATGACTTACTGTTGTAAGTCCAAATTATACGAAGACTATTACACGTAACAAGCTGGGGACGGTCTACCGGCTTTTTCTGGAACTCAAATACAGAGAGGATATGGTTTGGGAAGTATATTTGGAGGACTGAAGAGTATGGTGTTACCTTTATTGAAAACTACAGCCAGGATCGTCGGAAAACAGCTCGTGAGAAAAGGACCAGCCTTTGCCGAAGATGTCATTGAATCAAAAGAGTCAAAGAGGCTGGCACTGGAGCTTGGAATGAAGTGATTGGTGGGTCGAAATCACCCACATGAAAGGTATAAAAAGGCCCGCACCACGCAAAACTCGCAAATCGACAAAAAGAAGGAGAACTGTTCAGACCCAAGACTTTCTCGGTGCAGGATGTCTCTCACTAATGAAAAATCTTGAGAGTGTGACAACAGCGAACTCGACTTGTTTTCTATACCACCAACACAGAATAGTGTGGAAGATGGGCAATGGGTAGAACACAGGCCTTTGGCGACTATAGGAAACAGTGGTTCAACAGAATTCCACATTGCAGGATTAGGAGATGATTATTTGAATTTGGCACAGACATACTTGTATGTTAAAGCAACGGTTGTTGATTCCAATGGGGCATCAACTGCACCCGATGCCAATGTGGGCCCAGTCAATTTATTGATGCATTCCTTATTTAATCAAATCGACATGAGCTTGGATGAAAAACTGGTATCTCCTTCCAACAACACTTATCACTACAGAGCTTTCATAGAAACTTTGTTTAGTTATGGGCCAGCTGCAAAGAAGTTACAACTGACTAATGCAATATGGTACAAGGATACGGCCGAACACATGGAAGATTTGACAGATGATAACAAGGGATTTCTTCTTCGAAATAAATTTATAGAGAAAAGTAAAATCGTGGACATGACTGGAAGATTACATTTGGACATGTTTTTCCAAACTCGTTACTTGCTGAATGGAGTTAATGTTCATGTTAAAATGAATAGAGCCAAAGATGCTTTCGCATTGATGGCCGATACCGATACATACAAGATCAAAATTCTAGATGTATCCATGTTTGTACGCAAAGAGAGTGACTCCAATCATTCGTGAGAATGGCTCACGAGAAAGCACTAACAGAAGCAACTGCAAAATATCC
The DNA here is from genome assembly GCA_031216915.1 of Pictodentalium vernedei. NCBI lineage: Eukaryota > Metazoa > Mollusca > Scaphopoda > Dentaliida > Dentaliidae > Pictodentalium > Pictodentalium vernedei. Next base: position 189,848,130 of record CM062294.1, on the reverse strand, counting down.
TATTGACCGTGTTGAAACCAAGGTGTTTTCAATGCCGAAAGGAAATCTGAGCATTACACAAGGAAATTGATTGTTAAGCCAACTACCTAAACGCATCATGGTAGGATTTGTAGACAACGATGCTTTCAATGGAAACTTTTCAAAGAATCCATATAATTTCAAGAACTACAAAATCAATTACTTGGCTTTGTACGTGGATGGGCAGCAGATTCCAGTCAAACCATTACAACCTAGATTCGAACAACAAGAATTGGCGAGATGTTATGCGACCCTGTTCCAAGGAACTGGACAAATGTATGAGAATGAAGGAAACCACATCAATCGAGAAGAGTACATAAATTTATACACCCTATTCGTATTCGACCTGACTCCAGATCTATCACATGGACAACACTTCGACCTGGTAAAGAGAGGAAATTTGAGACTAGAAGTCCATTTCGAAAACTCCTTACCAACCACAATCAACGTACTGGTGTATGCAGAATTCCAGAACATCATAGAAGTGGATAAGAATAGACAAGTAATCTTCGATTACTCAACATGAGTACATTGCAGTTAGAGAATGCACTTCGATCAGATAGTTGTTTGAAGAGAATATGTTTGGGTGTATTTGCAAGAAACAGATTACCAAGAAGATTACCAGATCACAGACCAGTGGCTTTGATAGCCAAAGCGGATCCAGACCACAGAAAAGGAGAACTCTTTGTGAGACACCACAACACAGAGTACTTTGATTCCTATGGATTACCACCACAACACAGACCATTCGAGAATTTCCTGAAGAAGAATTCCAGATATTGGAAGTCTAATAAAAAACGACTTCAAGGACCATTTCCAGTGTATGGACAATACTGTCTGTTTTACTTGAAACATCGCTGTCGCGGTGTGCCGATGGATACCATATCCAACATGTTTACGACTGATCTAATGGATAATGATGTGTTGGTTAATGAGGTCATAGTGGGGACCAGCCACTAGATGTCGCTGTATTGAAGAAAAACTATAAAAAGGGTGCACTTGGTGTTCTGCTCATGCCAGTGATAGCTCCAACACTCACCCAAGTGGCAGACAAAAGTTGCCCGAAGAAACACACAAGACACGAGAGACAATCAACCACGACAACATCCAACAGAACAGCCACACAGCCAAACCACCACTCAATACGGGAACAGAAGACAGGGGGGGGGACTTTAATCATCATATACTTTTTAATTCCAGCCACAGCAAAGACAGATAACCTAGAACCACTAACGCACCAGACCAGACATCGCTGCAAGAAAGACTTCCCTACAGACAACATAGCAACGTCACAACAGCCAGAAAAACAACAACAACAACAACAACACGGCAGAGACATAGAATCTAGCATCACTAACGCATCAGACCAAGACACCATCGTAAGAAAGATTCCCCGCCAGCAAACACAGCAAAGACACAACAGCCCGAACAACAACAACAGAAGAGCTTGAGGCAGACTATACTTGCCAGTGATAGCTCCAACACTCACTTAATCCGCTGACTATACTTGCCTGAAAATCACACTCAACAGAAATACATCCAGAAAAAGACCTTGCAAATGCACACACTCCTTCACTGTTCTCTACCTTTTACCGCTTTTAGTCTAAGTTTTTTCTACTATCTTTCAGACTCTATCTTTTCCCCAATAACCGCCATGGATATCAATAACCGCTACGGATATCAATAACCGTTATGGCATCACAATAACCGTTATGGCTTCAGCACATCCTTCACTCCATCCTTGGAGGTAGGCATCCACCCCCAGGGAGGCGAGCGTCGGTCCTGCGCCCCAATCTCCTAGCTCCTTTTTTGTAAAGCGCTCCTCTAGAGCACAATATGTCCCGACCCCATGATAATCGCAGGCCTGTTACCTGAACCAGGAATGTTCAGGTTGGGTGGCACCTTGTTAAGGTCCGTTTTGTTTCTTTCAAATTGTCTATCGCCGAAACCATACACGCCAGCTAAAGAGCCCAAGGCAGACTATACTTGCCGATGAAGGCCTATCTTCACTACAAAACCAAAAGCGGCAGACTATACTTGCCTGAAGAAGAACAACCAGAAACATCAAACTCCAATCCTCTTCCTCCTTTGCACCGATCGGACATGATGCAGTCTCAAAAATTAACGGAAATATATTATACAGTTAACGAGGGTCGAAAGGGTTTACTCCAAATCGTCCAAGCGCGCCTTCGGCGCGCTAAAACTATTCTTTTGACTTGACTTTGTTCAGCTCATTTGTGTTTCGACAGCCAAAGAAGAAGGATGTCTACTGATGTGACGTCTTCAAACTTAACAACGATTTACAGATTCAACTGTTCAAGAACGACGTTGTGTTCCAGTTTACCACAAGAGATTGGGAACAAGAGGCCAAAGCAGTGGATATTGCAAAGAAGAGAAGCCTTGAAACAGGAGAACCCAAACCAAAAAGAGAAAGAAAACCAAAGAAGAATTAAGATAAAAATGATTGAAGAATGTTCACTATTCCATGTTTGATCAGGATGGCACTGAATAATTATCAATCAAGAAACCAAGAAACAAGAAATCCAAGAGACTTTGAAGAGAGAATGAGCGTTTCATTCAAAACGTATTTTCGTGATGTTCCACCACCAGTACTGGAGCAGTTATTACGTGGAGAAGAGAAAATAAGAAAGACATCAGAACAAAGACGAACCAAAACACATCAAGTATGCATTGGATGAAAATCGTCTCAAGACATTTCAATTCATGTTACAAAGTGAAAGTGTGAAAACCCAAATGAACTGACAAAAGCTGGATTCTTTTATTTGGGGACAGGAGACAGAACTGAATGTTTTCACTGTGGTATTGTTGTTCGTTTCTGGGAAACAGAAGATGATGTTATAGAACACAGAAAATATTCTTCAGACTGTTATTATATTCATAATTTACCACCTGAATTCATGGACGTTGAAAAAGTTCAAGAAGAAGAAATAGTCATCAAAGAAGAAGAAATGGACACATCATTTCAAGAAGAAGATTCACGGAGGACAAAATGTAGTGTGTGTTTATTAGCTGAAGCCAATGTCCCTCCGCGACCATATAACCATTTGTGCCTGTGCAAAGACTGCTGTAAACCACTGAGAAGATGTCCAATCTGCAGAAAGACTGTTTATGAATATCTGACAATCTACATGCCATAAAAAAGATGTATTTTTGTTGTTGAATAAAAGAAATTAAATTGTAAAAATTGTGTTGTTATTTTTTAACAAACCTAAAAAGTATCCTCAAATTATAACTTATAAAAGGTATCCTCAAATACCGAAATGAGGATAAGAGGGATAGTAAATTAGACCTCATACGACAAAAAAGGAGTCTCCTATATGGGTAGATCCTCACATGAGTATACAGTGGAACTTGAAGGTATCTTCCTGGCCTTCATGTACATATATGGGCCCTACTTGCAATTTAAATAATGGTTAGAAAAACCAAAGGATTCTGGGAAAATTGGAACCAGAACATTACTCCACTTCAATGAAACGCACCCCCGGTACCCCCTCAGTACTATAGCACTACGTGCTAAGCCGATAAAATGGGAAATCCGTATCAAATAAACTCAATTTGGGTGATTTGGGGAGGATTTTGGTGCTTTGGAAGGATAGTCGGGTTGTTTGTGGTATTTCGTGATACTCCGGTTCAATCGAACACACCCTCCGAACATGCCCATATCTTATTGTAGCCCTTTGGGTAACACAGCAACCACGTGCTACCATAGAAACCAAGATGGCGGCCTCCAGTATACAAAATGGACGACGGAATCATGTATCACCCTAACAACACGCGCTGCGCATGCGCATTAACACCGCGTATCACTATGAAGATGACGTCAATAGATGGCCGCTCACGCGGGCTACCATAACAACACAACATGGCGCCACTGAGTCACGTGATATGACGTCACTTCCGGAGTCCCCTACCGGGGGCCCCCAAATAGGGCCCCAAAAGCCCGAGACATATTACTACCGACGACGAAGCAATGTGAAGGCCAAATTGAATGCTTCTGCGGAACAAAAATATTTTCTTGTCATTTTTCCTTAAAATACTGTTCAAACAAAAAGCGTAGGTACTCATTTTTCATTGTATGCTCATTGTTCGATAAAGCTATTTATATAGATACTCTCACTGTTTACATGACTATAAATGAATTTAATACTACTAGCTTCGTCAATAAAGCAAGGGGAAAATATTGAAACATTTTATTCCTCTTCTTTTGTATTGATTCCATTTATTAAATTTCGTTTCGTTTTCAGACCTCAAGTTTAATTTGGGAAGATTTAACTTAACCACGGCAACCGAGTAATGTTTTCTAGAAATATCATCAGCGTCCAAGTGTTTCAGATACATGTATGTTTTAAATATTTCGGAAACCAGACATTTCATTCAGCTATGAACTGTTTAATTTTCGAAGAATGAGACCGACATTCATTTCAGCATTGGATGTTACACCAGTAAGCATGTTTGATTAAAATTTGAAAAGGAAAATGCACCAGATAAAGTATTGATGGAATACATAATCATAAACCAATTAGCGGAATAAACTGAGGGAACGGAGTGTTTCGCCCTTACGAGTTCGGTCCCAGATTTAGAACGGATATTGGGAGAAAAGTGTGACCTTTAGAAATGCATCAAGGTACCGCCGATAAGAAGTCATTTTTGCCACAGACAGATCTTCAAACCGATCATTATTTACACTCTTTCAAAAAAGGTCTAGAACGTTTTCCGATCTTGGACCATCGGGTACACCTACCCTGGTGGTCTACCACCAGAAAATGTTCTGTTACTTTTGTGTTGAGTACTTAGAAGCTGTAAATACGCATCGGGTAGAAAGTTTATCCCACCGTGACTCAGAAGCGATCCACCCTCCACGTACGGTAAGTGGCTTGGTAGAAATACAAAATTCTTCATTTATATCCGCGGTCTAATTTTCCAAATTATTTTCATACTTTTCACTGCAACTTGCGGATGGGTTGATTCTCTTTACATTTGGTCATGATTAGCCAGTGTGCAGAGATATACGACCTTAAATACCAATAAATAAATAAATATGCTCTCGAAATGTCATTATGCTTAACCCTTTACCTAATGTATACAATTTTGTTGTTTTTTCTCCAAACTTTGCTTCCAAAACATAGCATATAATGATTTGTTGCAATTGGCTCTCAAGCTCATTCCAATTGGGGTTAATTAGCTATTTTTTGGATACAAAAAGTAAATAATTTCATTTATTATACACTAGCCGCAAACATACCCACAAATTGCTGAAACGGAAAATGTAATATGTATTTCTTTGACTGACACAATGAATACGAAAGTCGTTTTTTGATAAATTATATTTCTCTCTTGGTACGACTGCAAATTACGTTCATACATTTCTAAACAAGCGGTCGTTGTTTTCAACATGTTTTCTCTGAAATTCCATTGTAAACAATGACAGTTTCGCCCTAAATATCATTACCGAGCAAAGTTGATGCTCGTATAAGAAAATAAATACCTAAGTTTTGTTTGCTTGAATACCTGAATCATATCATTCGTGACTGGAAAAAAAAGAAATTTTCACTCGCGGTTTTCAGCTGCTCGTGAAGATCCCGTGTTTCTCTCCAAGCTCTTGGGAGATAATTCTGGTATTCAAACAAAATCTTGTTCATTATAGACCTATCATTGATACGCCATCTCTTTCACCCATCAAATACTGATCGCCCGAGCACACAGAGTGGTTCTCTGATTCCGTATCATATGGTTGGTCTCAAAACGAGGACGGCGCTGGAGAACGCCAATCGAGTACGCCCAGGTTACCAACGGTTTCTTTGTTCGCTTCATTTGTGTAAATAATGACTATCGAATATCGTGAATTTCTAATATTGTTCTTCGCCAATTTTATATCGATTTCTCGTGTGAAAGTTGAATTGCCATAACGGCATATAATAAACATATCGTTGTTGATGTCAGATCGTCTGATCGCACGTGCCGCCGGAGGCGCCTCGTGTGATCCGGCGATCAGACCCCATCAACTCGACGGAATATGACAAAGTCAAACACTTTTCTGTCATAATAATCTTTTGAAATAGTGAACTAAATTATAGGAAAAACAGGCAAATCCTGTGATAAAAATCGTGTTCTTGCAGCTGACAATGTCATTGATGAAAAAATGGGAATGAATAATAATTTTCATGTTTCAAACCTAATTTTTAAAATGTGTGTTTAAATTGTTTTGGGCATGATACTGACAGTTCATTTGTGACTTGTGTACTTTGAGACTATTGAAGATATACATTTATTTGCGCTTTGAAGGTGTTACCAATGAACATGGATGACAAAAATGTACCCGATATAGACGTTTGATAGGAACTTGGTTAGCTAGATTTGCGTACACATGATTCGACATAGATATCGGATATATTGTGGAAGTTACCGAGATACTGCTAGGTACAGATGTCAATGAGTCATTTCTCTGCTGAGTATCAGCAGAGGGTATTGAGGATATTTACTTGCTCTGTTCGTGTTTGATTTCAGAATAGCTCAGCAAACTCTTAATTTTTCGATGGCTAGACATTTAAAACCTGTCTGATGTGGTGGAATGCCCTCATCATTCTGCGTTTGCACAACTGTTTTCTCAAGAGCAGTTCATAGAGAATGACGGGATTCCTTATGGTGACATCAGTTGCATATGACTTTGGATTTGTCTGTCTGCATCGTCGCCTGAGTGCTAGAATGTTCTATGTCCCCTATGGGACATAGAATATTCTAGCACTCAGGCGACATGCTGTCTCTTGGATTTCCACCTGTTCTTGTCTTAGTTTGGCGCTCTTGTATATGTAAAAATACATCTGCCCATCTCCATCTTTACGAATTTCTACGCCACCCCATCTCAGTGAATGAGTTTCGGCGCATGTCCTCATGCCGAAAAATTCTGAACACATAAACCACAGAGAAAGCAAAAGTGATGTTGGATTATAAGGGGCCAAGAACTTTAGCCTCATGTGAAAATTACAAATCTGCCTGAGATATTGGATCCACAGCTTTAGGTTTGTTACCTTTGCCCAACCATTTATGTGGATTTTGTTTACTTTTGAGAGTTTTTCTACATTTTGTTGACAGATGATCCTCATTATTGAGAATGGGGATGATTTTGAACGTACATCTCTATTCATAGATGACAAATATGCTCGGAGTGTGGTTGGCTCATATTCCGAGAAACTTTCAAATGTAATCACACAGTTCCTGTTGGGGTAAGAAGTCAGGTGGACTTTGCTTATTTTTCTCCAGCAGAGTTGTACAGAATAATTGCATGTCACAGTGTGTCTTTTTCATAGTATTCCCTGTGTTTCTCTGTTGGTTATTAAATCCATTGATCTGAGTGTTATTCGAGGGTATAATCGAGAATGAGGTCACTGGTTGACAATGGAAGAGATAATAGGAGCAGGACTTGCGTTACTCTTTTCAGTTCAACCAATGGCAGAATTAATAATTCCAGTGTCAATATTATTGGGAATTTGCTAGTCTCTGGCTGATTAAAACACTTTGGGCTAAAATCGCAATTAGTCCATTCTTCCATTTCGCCAAGAAAAAAAAAACACCACACATTTCTCTCTCGATAGCAAACTCTTCACCTGAATCCATCGTTTGTTAACTATTTTCTACTGCAAACATCAAAACTTCAAAGCCAGAGTTGCAGACGTTACATGGAAAACTACGATTTGCAGTTGAAGGGCAATAACTCAACGTTAGCATAATCAATTCCGTTTTACAGTGAACATAGTTCAAGCTTCGAGTTTAAACTTGAAGAGTATCTTACGGTTGCCTGCCCAGCATGCACAGTGGTTCAGAATGCCTAAGAGCTAGGTTCGTGATATTAACATTAACAATGCCTCAAGCAGAAAGCCTATCAGAACTGAAGAGAAATCCGATGGAGAGTCTCAACTTTGACTATATCTCCTACAAGGGAAAGGGTGAATGGATTAGATTCTCGGACTACTAACCAACCAAGTCTCTGTCGTTTGACTCTGACAACAACGCACTACAGTGTCAGCATTTTAGGCTAATGTACAATACGTTAAGAACAAACCGTCAAGCGCAAAATTCGAAACTCTTACACTTTTGCTGTGCATCATCCCTTTGTGTTGATACATCCTATTTGGTGGCGTCTGGCTGAGAAAAACGAGGGTCATTTCGTTTGTGGTATTCGAAAGGACAATATAGGAAGTATCCACACAAGATCTTCCTCTATGTTCCAATAAGACTAAAATGATCCTCTCTGATTGGACGAGAGCTCGCTTAGTATATTCTATGTTTACGGTCCAAGTGGCTAATGTTACCGTCTGACGTCACAATGTGAAATATTTGAAATGACGTCGCCCGTTTCGTAACTGCTTCATCAACGGAGTGACTAGCAAGCCGCTTCATTTTCCTGGATGTTTCACGTGTGCAGCCGACGGCGTTCCGGCTGAAGTGTTGTTTAACTTATCGATTTACGATTTGAACTTAGATGAAATGGGTTTATTTGATTGATTATTTATCCAGTGCCGTCGTGGATACACGATGGGTTTATTTACTAAACCTGTGATCGTTAAAAGTTTCCTTGAACAAGGCAACTTTTAACGATCCCAAGGTTAGTAAATAAGCCTCGCGTGTTTCACGGTGTTGGTTTTGGGCTATGGGAAGTGTCTATTGGAACATATTCGTTACTGTGATGAACTGACGGTAACATGGTCTGAAGTTTGCGGCTCGGTTAATCATAAGCTCAAAGCCACAAACCTCAGATCATGTTACCGTCAGTTCATCACAATAACTCATAATGTTGCATACCATATTCCTAATTACACTACCCCATTCAGTGGTCTGCTATCAGAGGTACAATGTAGGGGGATGTGTACGTATCTTTGTTCATGATGTGTAAGTGTGTTCATTGCAGTTTTCACGACAAGAGTAGTAACACATTCCTACAGTACATGTAAAATTTATAACCGTTCCACGTTTTCCTTTTTCTCTTTATCTCATGTAGCTTCTTTGTATTGCAGGGATGAACTGAACCAATCCTTAAGATTTCTCCCGATTCACAAGAATCCGTTTAGATTCTCACAGACTCCCATGGAGAGAATCAATTTTCAGCTTTTCAACGATTTAATAGTCGTCGAATCTTTTTAACCCTTATGAGTGTAACCAGAACCTGTTAGCAGTATAGCATGTACCCGAACGACCCTTATTGGGGGGGGGGGGGATCTCATGGGGGATCTCATATGTGGCGTCATAGTCACGTGACCCTGTGCGCCATGTTGTGTTGTCATGGTAACTCGCGTGAGCGGCCATCTTATGACGTCATCCCCATAGTGATAGGTGGTTGGAGTGGGCATGCGCAGCGCGTGTTGTTAGGGTGATACCTGTTTCCGTCGTTCATTTTGTATACTGTAGGCCGCAATCTTGGTTTCTATGGTAGCACGTGGTTGCTATGTTACTCAAAGGCTTACAACAAGACAATGGTATGTGCCGATGGTATGGTCGATTGAATCGGAGTATCACGAATTACTACAAACACCCCGACAATCTCCCCAAATCACCAAAAACGACTTTATTTACCACGGATTCTCCATTTTATCGGCTTAGCATGTAGTGCTATGATACCGAGGGGGCGAGGGGTGAGTTCGATTGAACCGGTGTATACTCCAGTAGAGTAGAAGAGCCTATCAACTGGAACAACTTTGCTTATTGTTACTATATTTAGCAATTTCTGGTCTGTTCTTGTTAGTTCTGACCCTATTCCGGGTATTCTTGTTGTTTCAATTATTTAGATCACCCAATCAGTTCACTTTCCTGGTGCTAACTAACCAATCAGATTGCTTCATCCCCTGTAATCTTTAAGCAGTTATCTCCCTTTATTACATCGAAGTCCTACACGATTCTCATTGCCTCTATATCCAATGGCCACGTCCCATAGAATCCCTTTTTTGTGAAACGTCTCTGGTTATGGAATCCTGTTTTAGTCTTATGAGTCCATGAGGGCTATGAGAAATTCCCTCAATGTGGTCTAATTTACTATCCCTCTTAGCCTCATCTCGTTATTTAACAACCATATCCCATGGAATCCCACTTTTGGAAAACCCCTGAGGCTATGGAGTCCAATTTTTTGTCGTATGAGAAAGCCCTCAATGAGGCCTCATTAACTATCCCTCTTAGCCTCATTTCTTTTGAGGTCATGAGGGCCATGGGAAAATCCCTCAATGAGGTCCAGTTTACTATCCCCGAGCTTCATCTCGGTATTTAACAGCCATATACCGAGATATCAGCTCGAGGTAACTTCCTATCAGTCTGAGACTGAAAGTCGAAGGTTGATGGGATGTTACAGAAAGTCGAAGGTTGGTTTGAAGTTACCGAAAGTCGAAGGTTGGTGTGAGTGTGAAGTTACTGAAAGTTGAAGGTTGGTGTGAAGTTAGCGAGGGCTGATATGTCGCCCGATATGAAACTAACCAAATAATAACCAGTTTATTAGTTAAACCAAAACAATTAATTACAAAACTCTCAGATGCAGGACTGGGAACGGTTAGACTGTCCATTTTACCGGTTAACCGGTTAATTCAAATTTGTTAACAGGTTAAAATTGGTTAAATTCGGTTAATAATAAATTCAAGCTAAAACCAGAAAAACAAATAAGAGATGATTAGATATCTGTCTTCTATAAGAGCTTTTATTTCACAAATTTCCACTATCTACTTTTTACTTTTCACTCGGACATAGAGCACCTAATATCACATAAGTATCGCATTATAAACTGTAGTGCCGTACATTTTCGTGTCGAAAAGTGGACTGTTACTCTATACTAGTCTGTACTCTATAGTCCATTTTCGTGCAGAAAAATTGTAGCCGATGCCGTTTCTTTCATCAGAGACATGCGGCGCTGCTCATAAACCAACCCAAATGCTGAAAAAAGTCTTTCTGACGATGCCGGCGTCGCTTGCACGTTTAGATAACGTTTTGCTAACTGGCTCATGCAAAGAAATCAAGCTTCGCGTTCTTTCTACCATTGGTACGGGCAGTTATCTATTCTGCAACCTCTCTCAGAAATGTAATCTGAGAGTTCGCGTTTCAGAATCTGGGCCGGCGACCCCGGTGTTGATTCGGCGTCTGAATCTTCATTCTGATCCTGTTCTAGCAAATTGGCCAGGAAGGATTTGGCTGGCTGATCTGAAGCGACAGGAGCATCAACGACAGAAGCTGGTGGCTGTAAATTTAGTAGCTCCTGGCAGACGGTGACTTTTATTTCATCTTGGACAGTATTACTCGTAAACTTTAGTTTCTTGAATCGCGGGTCGAGGAATGACGCAATCATATGGACGCTCATGGAGGCAAGACATTCTTCGTCGTCCATTGAGAGACGTTCAACAATGTTTGAGATTAGGCTTTTACGAAAAATCTAACCATCTTTACAAAGTTTATCCTGGTTCCTCAGGCCTTTCACGACCGGGAACACGACAGGGTAGACGGTTGAGCTGGTAACTCGCTTACTGGCTTGCCATAGCTCAGTGGTTTCGCCCAGAGGATCAAGTAACTTTATTGCGTCATTGACTAGCTCGATTTCTTGGGGCGTGAAGAAGTATCTCTTCTTATCTTCAGTCGTGCATGTATTTTTGACAGCTAGATCCACTGCCGTGTGTAGACACATGAAACTCTAAAACATTGTGACTGCTGAATTCCAGCGTGTGGGGACGTCAGGCTGCAACTGGCGGTTTACTTTAACTTTCGTACTTCTCTACTGAAATTCTCTGATTTTCGACCATGATTGATGACGGTACGTACCTTGAGAATGACGTCTTCAACACTCCCACGTCTTTGTTTCATGGCGTCATTTATAGCCAATTGGAGAATGTGAGCCAGACACTCCGTGTCAGACTTTACCAGATCAATAAGTCTCAAGGCAGAATTCATATTCGCCGCGGTATCATGTGTACAACAAAATACTTTTATCAGCCAATCCTCGAGTATTTCACTGGCTTCTTACGCGATGTTAGTCCCAGTGTGTCTGTCGTCTATGCTTGGAGAAGCGAGATTGAACCTTTGTGGAACCCAGTCATCATCGATGAAATGGACCATAATGGAAAACAAATCCTTCCATTTGACTATTGGTCCACCCATCACAGGTCATGGATACCTCTTTGTTTTTCAGCAAGTCCATCAATGTCTTTTTACAGGACTCGTACTGGATCATCAGATATATTTTCACTGTTCTATGGCATGGCGACTGGAAGTTGGACTCCATGTAGAGTAGTAATTCTCACATGCCGTGATCCTGGCAGAACGATAATGGTTGTAAATCGCGTAAACACAATTTACCATCTTGGTGCGTTGGCCTGCTCGGGCTGAAGATCATGGTTTAGTTGAAGACGCAGAAGCCCATTGGGTTATTTGCCCTTGAGCAGCAATCGCAACTGCTGCCTTCTGTTTTACGGTACTAGTTCTGATTTGTCCGTCTGACGCATCACGGCATGACATGTCGATGCTAACGGCCTTGGGGGCTTCAACAAATGTTCCGGGAATTTGAATAGATGGCTTTGACGTGTTGGATTGCAGATCTACTAAAAACGTGTTTACTCGAACACATCCCGCAAATGAAATTGAAACTGAAAGTAAAAGTTGACCTTCGCCTTATGACATTAGTTCTCAGAAACGACAATAGGGAGATCATTAGATGAATTTCGATCAACAGTATGTATACGACATATTATGTCCCGGTCTCCCGGATGGTAAGGAGGAACTGCATGGATTATTGGATAATCTATTCTTGCCCTCCCCTTTCGAAAAACTCCTTATCTTTCGGACAAGAGACAAGAGAATAGACGCGGAGATGGTTACATAATTATGTGTCTGCAACGGGAACCCTAGAAATGGGTGTAGAATAAAAGCTCAAACGGGATGAACGGAACTTCGGGGGAAATCGAATTTGCGCACGAAGAGTATATGACTAATATGAGTAAATGACACCAAATCACCAATCAGAATAAGGACAAGATCAAACGAATCTGAACAGCTCACACAAATATCCAGGATCTCCCATGTTGGCGATTTTGCCCTTTACTCACTGGTGATGACTAATCATCGTCATAGAGAACACCTATCGTCAGTCGCTAGAACCAACCGAAATTAACCAGTTAAAGGAAATTAACCGGTTGGCGGATGAGTGAAACAGGTTAACCGGTTAACAGGTTAATCTCTCCCAGACCTGCTCAGATGTGTTACTGTTTTTTGACAGTGTTATTGTTTTTTCTTATTTTCTCAAAGTTCGAAGTTACCCCTTCTCCTAGTCCTAGTTCAGCCATTCGAAAATCTCATCTTTCCCGGTGGGGAAGCCGCGATGTTTGGATGACTCCGTTAACTCTTCTCTCATTTCGACGAACCTCGGCTTTCGACTCTGAATTTTACTTTGCAGCGAATGTTCGGTTTAACTCTCTGCTTTCTTCCATTCACCTGCCTAATTATTACTTATTTTTTATCATTAACGCCTCACCATACACAACCCTGCTTCAAACCACTCCACCGTGCCTGGTGACGCCAATTTTCTTTATTGCGTTTGATAAGTAACTGTAAACATTTCGATGCAAACAAATTAGTTGCGCCTTGTAACATATTCAGGGGAGAAACTCTAGCTTGATTCAAATCACCGAGTTTGAAGCGATATCAGTTTATTGGTGGGCAATTATGGGAAAGAAAATCATATCTAATAAAAATGGCTCATACAATAAAATCCCATAAGTGGTCCAGAAGGCAGAAACAATTGATTTTGTAGCAGATTCAGTGATATCCTTTTTGGTGACTCCAATGATGACTCATTTATTTCACGAAATTTGCCATGAAAGCAATGTTCTCTGAAACAGTTTTGCTTGCGCTAAAACAAACATTGGATCCTTTCCTGTTTTCAATATCAGCTGCCAAGCTTACTAGGATCACCTTCACCACCTAACTGGTGAATTGCAGCCATGCCGGTTTCTTTTCTGATATATCCGAATTGACTGAAATATTTTGTATTAACCCTTTACCCAACGTAACGTCCAAAACCAGCCAGCGCTATTCTCAAAAATTGTCAATTAATTTTCATTATTTTTTCATTTTTTGTCTCAAAAACATAGCTTATGACCCCTCGTTGGAACGAGCTCGACGAGCTCGTTCCAACAGGGGGTCACAGCCTATGTTTTTGTGACAAAAAATGAATGAAATTAGTTATTCAAAATTTTTTTGCAAGTGTCGTCTGCTTTTCGTGTTAGGTAAAGGGCTAAAAATGAATTTGCAAGTGTCGTCTGCTTTTCGTGTAAGGGAAGGGCTAAAAATGAATTTATCTATGAACTTGACAGCTGTAATCCAATAAACTTCCGTACAAGACCCGTAAAACACGATGGAGGTGGGGTGAGGTCAGAGTGTTTGCAAAAGATGACCAAACATATAAAATACAAATGACTTCAGTATTGATTCGGCAAGTTTGTGAATCATTATTCCTTGATCTCACGCCGACGAAACTATCAATGGTGTAATACACAGACCGCATGTACTACCCACAGCAAACCTAGATCAGGTGTACTATCGACATGCAATACACCTACGTATAGTGCGCCACCATGTTCCCTGCTTGGGATTAATTGTCTCGCCTAAGGAAACAAAGCAGATAACGCGTGTCAGCACAGAACCTTAGGCATTTCAATCTGAAGTCAAACGCGATAACCAATGATTTATCGCGCTCCAAATATTGGGTGACAAAAATCAGGTTATTTTGTTCTTCCGTTTATCTGATGTGCTACATGGATAATAAACAGGATTTTTTCTATTTTATTTTCTATTTTTGTAATTATTTCTTGGCCATTAAAAGTTCATGTTCTTGGATTGTTTTTATTCTCGTGACTCATAATCTACAGAACAGCACGGGTGGTGGGGTATTTCGTCCATTGAGGGCGAAAAGGCTTTACAGTGCTAAGACATTGCAAAGCCTTTGTGTACTCAAGGGACAGATTTATCTCTTTTATTAAGTTGAGTAAAATATCAGACATAAACTGTTCATTTTTTATTTGTTTACATTTGCTATGGTTATAAAAAGAGAGCTTGCGGTAGCAAAAAGGATCATGCACGAGGGCCTGAGAAACAGATTTTTAAATTTTGGGGGCCTAATCACATTTTTGTCCAATAACGTTGTATATTGTTGTCCACAAACGCGTAAAATAATATTATATCAATACATGTCGTGACAGGATATGTTGTCGTGGACTGTTTCAAGGGTACATATATTGTCGTTACCTATCACCCAGCATTAGAAGTGTATATGGTTAGTCTTCTGGGCTGAAACATGTCCATGACATTTCTCTTTCTGGTATTAGGAATAAAGATTTGATATTTCTGTTAACTCTAACTTTTAGTAGTCTCGTTCCTATTGATGACCTTGCTATCACTGGAATAATACTTACGCGCAGTTTTCCTGAATGGATGTTAGTGAAGGCGGAGTTCCACAATTCATCAAACGTTGAGCAGCTCTTGTGAGCTCTAACGCAGAGCAAGCTGATTCTTCTGTGTTATTAACACCTGTAACAGATAAATATAACACGCACGTATTGAGTTCGTTACGCCATTATTTTAATCATTTTACTTAATGTAATGCCATTTCATCCTAGCGCTATACATAAAAATTGCCATTCACATTTTATTATCGTTTTTACTCTTAACCCTTTACCCAACGTAACGGCCAAAACCGGCCAGCGCTATTCTTAAAAAACGCCAATTAATTTTCATTATTTTTTCATTTTTTGTCTCAAAAACATAGGTTATGACCCCTCATTGGAACGAGCTCGTCGAGCTCGTTCCAATGAGGAGTCATAACCTATGTTTTTGTGGCAAAAAATGAAAAAAATTAGTTATTCAAGAATTTTTTTTTGCAAGTGTCGTCTGCTTTTCATGATAGGTAAAGGGTTAAGCTCAAAAACATGAGATATTATTCATTGGGACCACCCTGTCGACCTCGTTCCTTTGAGGGGGCCAAAACCTATATATTGGGGGGAAAGCATGAATTGTGTTAGTCAATCACGGAATTCTTAGCAAATGTCTCGTTAACTGGAAATGACAGGAAAGAAGGTTAAGCGAGCTTTTACCAATAAATAGAATGTTTATAGCAATGCAAAACCATCGTTATCACCTTTCAGACAGAGCCATGACAGGAGAAATAATTGTCGAAAAACCGGTAGTAAACAATATTTTTTCCTATTGGCTGACAATGAAAAATAGAGCTTCTCGGATTCAATATCACGAAAGATCTGAAAAAGGGGATTATCATAATATAATTCCTTCTCTCATTTATTTACTATATTTAGGAGATAACTCACAAAGCATTGATCAGATTTTGAGGCAAATATTAGACTTGTTTGGAAATCTCCTCGACATTCATTGGACTTTAATGTTATTTGGCTTTACCCTCTACCGATTATTACATATTTTTTTTAATTTTGTTTTCCACACATTTTATCCGTATGATTCTGAAGCCATTTTCGAACCGATATTCACAGAATTGTACACACACATAGAATGGCACAAAGTCTAAAATGTCCCAAAAAGCGGAATTTTCGATTTAACCTTCATTTGGCCAGAATTGGCAAAAAGCTATCCAAATTAGGGTATATCGTCACTTTCTCAAAACGCATGTTGTAGATGTTTTTTAAACATCCATCACTGTTAAATCCGTCTGCGTCACTACAATCGATATACAAGAGACATTGGGCTAAGCGTTCGTTAATCCTCCACAGGCTATCAAACATGGACATTTTCATAAAATGGACTGTTTTAGGCACCAACAGCCAGCAACGGGTACCTGGGATTTGAACATATCTGCCTTTATTGGAAGTGGAATTAACCGAGGAGCATTTCTGTAAGCTATAAGGGTATTCACAAAACCAAGCGTCAATCTGTTTTGGGCTGTCTAAAAAGAGACTCCCCTTAAAAGCTTAATTTTTTCTCTGAACACATCTTGGGCTGCACGGTATATCGATAAACCGATATATACTGGTAATCAAACCAATATCGATTGAATACCGGTGTAATTGCAAAAATATCGGTTTATCGTTATTATTTATTTACCCACAATTTAATTTTCAAGATGTTTTGAGTTTTTTAACTGTCGCCCCGAATGAATAATATTATCCCTTTATCCAAGGAATCGTCTGCTTGTGTCCTCGTAAATATACAAATTCAGCAGTTGAAAAAATAATTTTCAAAAAAATTTTAACAAAACTATATTATGTGACCCCTCCTTGGAAAGAGTTCGTTGAGCTCGTTCCAATGAGGGGTCACGTGATATAGTTTTGTTGAAATCTTTGGGGAAAATCCGATAAATTAATTTTGAAAATAATAAATTTTGATATCGTCTGCGTTGGGTAAAGGTTTTTCGAACCGCATCATCAAGGCATGCGTATTCGTTCCGACTCTGATGCCTCGAGTCTCGACTGTGGTACTTGTGTTCATATATCTGAACAGTTTTCGATATACCGGTATAACGCCGTATTTTTTGGAATACAGATACCGGTATTCAGTTTTGAATATCGTGCAGCCCCAAACACATCATGTACATTGTCAAGACAAATTGGCCATTCGCAGGTCTTGGTGTGACATCACAAGTTGCATGGTTGGGGTAGGCCGTAGTTTGGCACAGTATGGAAACATTAGATAAACGGATCCACGAAATGAAGTTGTTTCGTTGCCAGGTATCAATGAGTGTCAGGGAAGGTAACAAAAACAGCGTGCATGTGTAGAATGGTGGGGATGAAGGATTAATATACCGTACCCTCAGAACAACTGACAGAGTCATTTCGTGGATCGGTAAATGAATAAAGTACCCAGTAGCCACTCTTTCAGCTGTATAGTCGATTGACCACCGTTTTTGTCTTTTTTTTCGCCCCAGCCATTTTCAACCCAAAGACAAGCCTTTGGGTTTAAAGATGGTAGAAGAAATAGACTAAGCCGTCTCAAAAAGAAATTTCTTTTGCTGAAATGAAATCGAATCTGTTTACATTTGTGGATAATATATTACAGGAAGCCTTGTATATTCGACACACTGGCACCGTCTCGAATTTTTGAACGCAGTTTATGCAGCCAGTCCCAAACCTCCCCTGTAATACAAACATTTTGTCCTCAGAACTTCCGGTTAACTTTACAGATTTTTTCCAAAGGAGCTCTGTGATAAGCTCATCCAAACGAGATACAACGACTTCTGTTTCCTGACAGACTAAAATTTAGTGATTTGTATGGCTGGAAAGCGGGAGATAAATAACGCCCTCACACTCCTTATTTAAAGCTTGGTTTCACCCTGTGTAAAACAAATATATAGTCGACGTGGGTCATGGTTTGAAACGTTCTTATGAGAAGAATATGATAATGGTATGAGTATAAAATAAAAATTACACCTTTAAACCTTGGTGATATCTCATATGTTGTGAGTTCAAGGGCAGCAACTGGAAGAGTCCATATTCATTATTTGAGTGGGTGGAGGTGGTACAATTAATATCTTCAACGTACAAAATCTCTCTCTCTCTCTCTCTCTCTCTCTCTCTCTCTCTCTCTCTCTCTCTCCCTGATGTCAATGTTTGTCTTCCCCTCTGATTCTCATCGCCAGGGGGGAAACGACGTGACAAAGATAAAAAAAAAAACATCTTCTTGAACTCACGGCGCCACGTGTGCTATCCGTTATTTATGTTTTGGGAGTGATGGCGTCCAGGAAATCCCCATTAAAATACGTCGGTTGAGCACAAAACCATGAACATTTTCAAGGAGAATAGAACATATACAATACCCTCAGCTCAAGCCCCCAGCCCTCTCCACCCCGACATGTCCCACCACAAAGCTCATCTAAAAAAACATTTTTGGAAAGAAACTAAGCAAACTAAACGTCTGGGGTGGAACTAGCTGGCTCACTTCGCAATTTCTGAAAGCTGATGTCTTAACAAAGACAAAGATAATTCGTGGGTACAATTACATACTTGAGCTATATCGTCATGAAAATTGACCTTCCATAAAGTTAACTCCCTTGAAATTACTAGACGAGCGAGGAAGATCCAACTAGGATGCAAGTAATTATTCGAAAAACAGGAATAGAAAATGATGCCAAGTTTCATTTTTGTACTTTTAATAATCGAACACAATAGCCAGCTCTCGGTGCTAATTAGAAGGACCTAGTTCACAAAGAACCCTCCATTAACTGGTTGGGTGTTAGAAGCCACTATCAGGGCTTTCAAAACAATGAGGGTAGCAGGCTAAAAGCAAACATTTTCCTTGCTATGTTTGATATTCCGTCAAAAGCAAATAATATTTTGTTTATAAAAAAATGTTTTATTACATATTATTGGAGAGCGCCTACAGGCGCTCTCCAATATTTCGGAATGAAACAAATTTTGATGGACAAATTCAAACTCCAAAAATACTCTAGCCCTCAACCAATTAAGAAAATCTGTCAGTATCAACACCTACCAACACCAAGAGTCTACTTTGGTTCTTCAGTTAGCGTATCTGTTTTACAGTAATTTGTTTTTTTCTATTCTTTTCAGTAGAACAAAATTAGCAAATCTCACCCCCTGGAATTTTATACTAATAGAAGGGATAATGTATGTATAAAATACCACGATGAATACACTGTTGATAAAATGAGCAGAAAAATGTTACAGAATATCAAATGGGGTGAAAATGGGCATTTTCTTATTTTTAAATGGGTTGCATCAAAGAATAACAGTTAAACGTTGAAACTGATCTGGGAAAAATGTAAAACGTCATCTTCTGTATTTTTATACTCTACATGACAATATCTGAAGTTTTTGAAATGGTACACACACCGATGATACAAATACGATAACATTTCGAAATTTCACTTTTTAATTAAATTCCATGGCCTTAGTGTTAAAGTTACAGGCAGCTTTAGGAAAATAAGGGTAGTCCTTTCTGTAAATCAAATAAATGACGAAATTCGGCAGCCATCAACATAAAATCTATGACTGTCCAGCTAACTTACTTTTGGCACAATAGCGACTGATCGACGCGTTGAAAGCATTCAGGGTCTTTGAAACACTACTGTGAGATCTGCAGTTACCAATAGCTGCTTCATAACAGGCAAAGTATGTTTTCAATAAACTGGAAAATGTAAAGAAATAAAACAGTCTCACTATTACAGACATGTGTCGATATAAAACATTTTGAAGAAATGTTTCAGAAATAATGACAATGAACGATCGCTTGCAAAAAATTTTGAAGAAAAAGCTAGATTTTATATACACTGTCCCCGGTCTCTTTTCTGTTTACTTTTCCTCCAGTCTGTTTGATAACTGTCGTTTGTCTGTTCCGAGGCCAATACTATAATATATCTTTCCTCCTACAAGTATCTGGGAATTTCACTGGTTCAAAGACGTCACATGCAGACTGCATATAAAACCATATACTGCCTGTCAACATCAATATACGCTGACAGCTATGGGAAATCTCCCCTTTGTTCGTTTATTATTCAAAATGGCGGCAGCCGATAAACGCTTCATGTTGAAAGATTGAGTGCTGAAAGCCCATATTGGTCTGAAGTGCAGGTTAGGAAACTTAAAAGGCTTCATATTCTGTGGATGTGTGTCATGTTACCTTCGAAATGAAACTGTTTGGTATGTATGAATTTGCCTTCTTACAATTTATGGGAGAGTGCCTGTTGGCATTCTCCCATAAATTGCAACAAGGCAAAGACACGTGAACACATTGTGAGAATTCTCTCATTTAATTTTGCTCGCTGTTGTTATTAGTTCTGTGCATCGATGCAGCAGTCAGTAACGTATATTCGTTGCATCAGTTTGATAGTGGGCAATTATGGGAACGAAAATAATAACTAATAACTACACATAATGATTCTGGAGAATCATAGGCTGTTCCAGACGAGATTCCATGATTCCGTGCCTCCAGAGTGTCTGAAGATTTGTTTGTAGCTGTATTACCAAAGTCCTTTAAATGATGTCCTGAAAATGGTGTTTTTAGTAGTCTCAAATGACTCGGTTTGATAAAAAAGAGATAAGCTGAAATCATCTTTATTTGCGGAGACTGTAAATATCAATATCGTCGTTTGACCAGTCTAAATCTGACAAAGGGAGTTACGTATGTATCTTACATACCCATTGAGTGCTTTTTGCTGTTTGAATGAAAATAGCCCATTTATCTCAAATGTATCAAAATTTTTATGTTTGTCCGATTGTAGAGGGTTAATGAACGCTTGCTGGAATAATTTTTCTCTTCTCACGCCTCTATTTTATCTTGAAAATTTGTAAGAACCACTTGGAAGAAATCTACTTGAAATGTGAAATTTATGTTTTTAGCGGCTGTCTGTATTTGATCGGTAAAAATAGGTTAGGGCTTAGCATTTTTGAATACTCTTCTACTTGCAAAAATAATCCCCCGTGAGTTTGGCACCTGATAAAAGAAGTTGTGTTTCTCTGTGACATACCCATTGTGTGCTGTTGGTGTCTGAAAACAGCCCGTCTTAGCACAATTTTGACGTTTAGCAAAACGTGGAAAGGTTAACAAACGTTAGCTGAATATTCTGTCCATGCAACTTGTAATGTCACACCAAGATCTGCCAATGTCCACTTTTTCTTGAAAATCGCTAACAAGCATTTGGAGAAATCCACGGAAAATGTGAATTTTTAGCTTTTAAGGAGAATTACCTTTTAACCAGGCCAATATGGGTTACGATTTGTTTTTTTTAATGCTCTTATTACTAAAATATTGATCCTTCGTGAATTCTACGCGCGCTAAAGGAAGTTCTGTTTATCTGTTACATACGCAATGGGTGCTGTTGGTTCCTGAAAACAGCTCAGTTTTCTAAAATGTTGATGTTTAGCAGCCTGTTGAGGTTTAAAGAACGCTTACCGGAATATTTTCTCTATGCAACATGTAATGTCAAACAAAGTACCTGCTAATGGTAATTTTTTTCTGGAAAGTCTGCAAGATGCGTTTGGAGAAGTCCACAGAAAACGGCAATTTTAAACTTTTAAAGGTTATCTCTCGTTAACTTGCCTCAAATGGGCTAAGACGTGGATTTTGGAATCCCCTTCCTGCTTGCAAAAATGATTTCATTTAAATTTTGCGCCCTATAAAAGAAATCATGTTTCTCTTTCTCATACGCATTGGGTGCTGTTGTGTCCGAAAAAAGCCCAATTTCAATTTATCATAATTTAAAGAGTTAGCAACCCGTGGAGGGTTAACAAAAGCTTAGCCGAATATTTTATCCATGCAACTTGTAATGTCACACCAAAACCAGCGAATGGCCATTTTATCTTGAAAAACTACAAGACTCGTTTAGAGAAATCCACGAAAAACATGAATTTTTAAGCTTTTGAAGGGTATCGCTGTTTAACCAGCCCAACACGGCTTAACGCTTCGTTTTTGAATACCCTTGGTATCGACTAAAATGATCATCAATGAATTACTCTTTTAATAATCAAAGTTATGTTTATCTCTCGTGTACCCGTTGGGTGTTGTGGGTGCCCCAAAACAGTCGATTTTTATCAATATCTCTTGCATATCAATTGCAGTGTCACAGACAGGTCTAACGGAATGTTTAAAGAAAATCTTCAAGACACGTTTTGAGAAAATGACGATAAGCCCTAATTTTGACAGTTGTTCGAAAATTCCGCTTAGGTACATTTGTTGATTTTGTGCCACTCTAAGACCGTGCAAAATTTTGTGAAAACTGGTTCGAAAATGTCTGTAGAATCGTATGGACAAAATGTGAGGAAAAAAACTAAAAAAGATTTTAAAAATTAATCTGCAGAAAACAACTGTCTTTTCGAAAGGGAAAAGCCAAAAATGTCTAATACAATAAAATTCAAAAGAGATCCGGGACACAGAAACATTTGATTTTGTAGCAGATTCAGTGATACGCTCCTTGATGACTCTGATGATGACCCATTTATCTCACAAAATTAACCATGTAAGTAATGTTTTCTGAAACAGTTTGCTTAGGCTATATCAAAGATTTATATGACCTTAAACACTAATAAATGAATTAATAAATAAATAATATCAAGCATTAGATTCTTTTCCGTTTTCAGTATCAACTATCGCAACTTGAAGGCTACCTAACTGGAGAATTGCAGCCATGCCGCTGTCTTTTTGGTATGTCTGAATTGACTAATATATTTTGTATTAAAGATAAATTTATCTACGAACTTGACAGCTGTCACCCGATAACCTTTTGTACAAGACTCCCAAAAACACCGTGGGAGAGATGACCAAACTTATAAAATATGCAATAACTTCCTTATTTATTCCGAATGTTTTT
This sequence comes from Pictodentalium vernedei, assembly GCA_031216915.1. Lineage (NCBI taxonomy): Eukaryota > Metazoa > Mollusca > Scaphopoda > Dentaliida > Dentaliidae > Pictodentalium > Pictodentalium vernedei. The sequence continues at coordinate 189,824,798 of CM062294.1, read as the reverse complement.
TAATCGTTATTCCTTGACCTGACACCAAAGAAACTATCATTAGCCTAGTACACACATCGAATGTACAACCCACAAAAACCTAGATAAGGTGTACCATCGGCATGCAGCACACCACAACACAGTGCGCCACCGTTCTCCCATTTTGGCAGTTAGGATTAAGTTTCTTGCCTAAGGATTCAAAGCAGATGGTACGGGTAAGCATAGAATCTACGATCTTTGAATGTAAATTCAAACGCGATAACAAACCGTTCCCTGGGCTCCAGTGTGTTCTATGTGCCTACTGGCACAAAAAACGTAATGGAATTCACGGGATGAAACGAGTCACCGTTATTTGTTTCTGTGGGGTCGTTGAGCGTGGGCGTGTGTGTGAGAGTGTGGGTGGGTGGGTGGTTGGGTGGGTGCTCTATTGGGAGCGCGAGTAGGCGGGTTTGGGAGGCTGGATGGGAGGGTGTGGGTGTTTTTTTGGTGGGTCCGTGCGTGGATGTGGGTGAGGGACGTGTCTGCATACCCAACCGCCGACGCACCTCCACCTTCCCACCTGGCTTGGTGGGTTGATGGATACGTGGGTGTAGGTGAGAGTGCGTCTGCGCCTGTGTCAGTGTGTGTGTCTGTGTGAGGAAGTATGGACACAAGGCTATGTGTGTGTGTGATGTATGTGTGATGCAGGTGGGAGGAGATGATGGGTTATGTGTGCTCAGGTGTATGCGTTGGCTGCTGGGTAGTGAGAAGAACGAGGACCGATCCATCGCAATTTGTGATTATTGTAACTGCATCTTGAAGAACAACACTGCTGAGTATATATGTTCATTTCTTTTTCATTTGCATATTGTAACCTCATTACCAAAACTATGGTGAAAGGTTGACATAAACGAAACCATGAATCAAATATTGGGCCAAAGCATTGCGAAGCCTTGTTGCACTCAAGAAACAAATTTATCAGTTTTATTAACTTGAATAAAATAACAGATATAAACTATTTAATTTTTATTTTTTTAAATTTGCATTGGTTATAAACAGAGAACACGTGGCGGCCAGATAGACCACGTGAGACAGCATCAGAAACATACCTTTAACTTTGTTTTAGGCCTAAACTAATGTTTGTACAATATCGTTGTATAATAACGACAACAAACGCGCACTTTAACATTATAACAATACGTGAAGTGATTGGATATATCGTCGTCGGCTGTCTCAGGGTGTATAGTTTAGCAGCACTCCCGCCTCGCATTAGCAATACGTAGGATTTGTCTTTTGGACTGAAACATACTGCTGGCAATTGTCTTTCTATTGACGACTTTGTTGTCACTGCAATAATACTTACTTGCAGCTTTCCTGACTGGATGTAAATGAAGGCGGAGTTCCACAACTCATCACACGCTCCGCAGCTCTTGTAATATCTGACGCGGAGCAAGCTGCTTTTTCTGTGTTATTAACACCTGTAACAGAAAATTATAACACGTACGTATTGAGTCCGTTACGTCAATAGTTTACCTAATATGACGACCACTTCTGTCAAGCGCTATTCATAAAAGTTGGCTTTCACCTTTTATTATTGTTTTTACGCTTAAGCTCAAGCACATAAGATACTACTCGTTGGAACCACCTTGTTGACCTCTTTCCATTGAGTCGGCCAAAACCTGTATTTTGAAGAGAAAGCATGACATGTTTTAGTTAATCTCGAAATTCTTAGCGAATGTCTCGTCCTGTTGCGGTGTTATGAAAGATAATAAAGCGAGCTTTTACCCACGGCTGGAATGTGTTTAAAGTAGTGTGAGACTCCGTAGCCGTGACAGGAGAAACAGTTGTTTAATGTAGTGCGAAACTTCATAGTCGTGACAGGAGAACCAATTGTTGAAAAACAGATAAACCATATCTTTTCGTATTGGCTGACCATGAAAAATAGATCTCATCAGATTCAATATCACGAATAGTTTGAAAGAGGTGGGGTTGTATATGAGTAGTATAGCATGTAGTCGAACGGGGCCCATAGGGTGGACCAGGGCCCGGACCCCGGAAGGGCTTCTATCTATATATGCAATAGTTTCCGTCTATCCGACCATTTTTCTGGAGTATACTCCAGTAGAGTAAAAGAGCCTATTAACAGGAACAGCTTTGCTTATTATTACTATATTTAGCAACTTCTGGTCTATTCTTGTTAGGTCTGGCCCTATACCGAGTACTCTTGTTGTTTTATTTATCTAGATCATTTATATAAATTATAACTAACCAGTCAGATTGCTTGATTTCCCATAATCTCTATGCCGGGTTATCTCTTTTGTGTATATCAAAAACACTCCCAAAGCCAATAAGGAATCGAGCAGCTACTGAAAAATAATTGCTCCAATGACTCGAAGCCCATAGAGCAAATGAGCTTTAGAGTAATTGCTCGATCGAGTGACTCGGCATATTGCTCGAACGACTCGAAACCCATCGCGCAAATGAGACTTGGAGCAATTGCTCGATCGAGTGACTCCACATACTACTCGTCAGATCAGATCACCTTCGTTATATTTGCATTAAGTTTAAAAATTCATTAAGCTCAATGGGTGTTAATACCTTCAGTAGGGATATAGTTAAAACTGACATGACGTCACATCCGCGGTTCGGCCAATGGGCCCCGTTCGGGTACATGCTATACCACTATCATGCATAATCAATTATTTTCTCCCCTTTACATACTCAATTCAAGTGATTTATTCGCAAACCATTGGCCAGATTTCGAGGCAAATATCATACTTGTTGTTTGGAAGTCTCATGGATATTCATTGGATTTGGCTTTCCAGACATACATACAGAACAGATAGCCAGGCATAATGTAGCAACATGGACGTGTAGAGGAATTTCATATGTCTATTTAATGTCATTAATCATTTTTCATCTTCAACTGAACTGCATTGTGGAATAAGTGACTCCTCGAACGACTCTTCTACTCATGTCAGAAAATTGAGATTCCTAGCCGATTCCGGGTCGTCCTGGACAGGGATCGAACTCGGGACCTCTAGCATAGAAGTCCAACAGTCTACAACTAAGCCGCCGCGATCCCTAAAAGACCCGAGAGTATCCCCTTTTGATAGCAGGGTTTGTATATGGCGCACGTCCGTATAACTTTAGTGGTACATTCCGTAATTGGATACATGGATTTTTTGGGGAGAGTGTCATAAAAATAGAATATGATAATGGTGTTGATATACAAATTAACAAAGTTATTGTTTGAAATGAATAATTAAAATTAAACCTTTTACTTGTTTATTGTCAATGACGAAAAATAGGTCTCTAATGAACTGTATTTTTATGCCGAGTTATTTCTTATTTTATTTCTTTAAAAATGTATGTTGAATAGTCTTTGGTCGGCTGAGTGCTAGAATGTTCTAGGTCCCGTAGGGGACATAGAATATTCTATCACTCAGGCGACGCTTTGTGGGTATTCATCTGTTGACTAATCACATAGTTACAATCCACTGAATAACCATTTATACACCTTTCCCTTTCCCATTAAGAGAGGCGTCGCGAAGACGACTGATTGGTGGGGAGGAGGTGAGCGGAGGGGGGGGGGGGTGCGTGGGGAAGGGGGGGTTTGGTAAACATGATTTGTCCTGATAGTGATGGCACGAGTCTCGACTGACTTATATTCCAACTACAACACCCAGGCGTATCTTCATTGAAGACATGCGTTGATGATGTGTTTGGAATGTTAATTAGTCGGTTTGTGGTTATACATTCGAGGCTGTATAGAAATTTACACTGGTTTGAAACTGATTTACCCTTCGATTGCCTCTCAGGATGTATCAATTTTCAAACCAGTGTGAATTTTCACACACTCTGGAATTTCCATCGATAACCAATAGCATACTCCGATAATTATCGAAGTGTTGGGAATTAGTCAAATTTAGGTTACTTAAATATAACTGTTAACTGAAGTTTCGAGTTAACAGAAATATCAACGTTCTTAATACCACATCCATCCACAGATTATGAAAGGCATGAATATTTTCCATCTCTCTCTCTCTCTCTCTCTCTCTCTCTCCCAGGTGTCAATGTTTGCTTCCCCTCAGATTCTCATCTCCAGGGGAAAATGATGTGACAAAGGTAAAAAACTATCTTCTTGAACGCACAGCGCCACGTTTCCTATCCCTCCTTTATGTTTTGGGTGTGATGGCGTCCACGAAATCCCCATTAAAATACATCGGTTGAGCACGAAACCATGAACATTTTCGATGAGAATAGAACATACACAATACCCTCAGCTCTAGCACCCAGCCCTCTCCACACCCACATGCCCCACCCCAAAGCTAATCTAAATAAACATTCTTGGAAAGAAACTAAGCAAACTAAACGTCTGGGGTGGAACTAGTTGGCTCACTTCGCAATTTCTGAAAGCTGATGTCTTAACAAAGACAAAGATAATTCGTGGGTACAATTACACATTTGAGCTATATCGTCATGAAACTCGACCTTCGATAAAGTTAACTCCCTTGAAATTATCAGATTAGCTAGAATGCAAGTAATTATTCGAAAAACAGGAATAGAAAATGATGCCAAGTTTCACTTTGTTACTTTTAATAATCAAACACAATAGGCAGCTCTGGGTGCTAATTAGAAGGAACTAGTTCACAAAGAACCCTCCATTATCTGGTTGAGTGTTAGAAGCCACTATGAGTGCTATCAAAACAATGAGGGTAGCAGGCTAAAGGCAAACATTTTCCTTGCTATGTTTCATATTCCGTCAAAAGCAAATAATATTTTGTTTATATAAAACTGTTTTATTACAAATTATTGGAGAGCGCCGGTAGGCACTCTCCAATAATTTGGAATAAATAAAATTTCGATGAACAAATTCAAACTCCAAAAATATTCTAGTCCTCAACCAATTAAGAATATCTATCAGTATCACACCTACCAACACCAAGAGTCTACTTTGGCTCTTTAGTTAGCGAATGCGTTTTTGCAGTAATTTGTACGATTTTTTTATTCATTCCAGGAAAAAAATTAGCAAATCTCTCTGGAATTTTATATTAATAGAAGAGATAATGTCTGTATAAAATACCACGATCAATACACTGTTGCAAAAATTAACAGAAAAATGTTACAGAATATCAAAAGAGGTGAAAATGGGCATTTTCTTATATTTAAATGGGTTGCATCAAAGAATAACAGTTAAACGTTGAAACTGATTTGTGAAAAAATTGTAAAAAAACATCTGTATTTTTCTTCTGCTCTACAGGACAATATCTGAAGTATATAAAATGGTACACACACCGATGATACAAATACGATAAAATTTCGAAATTTCACTTTTTACATTAAATTCCATACTCTTAGTAGTAGGTATATCTTGCGGATTCCAGGACACATGTACACGTACATGTACATGTACACGTACATGTACGTGTACCGCCATGGGATTCAGTGTTAAACCGTGTACAAAAATGTCGTTTTTTTATGGTGTCCCAGAAACCGCAATTGGTTTGAGGCCCACAGATCGCACTTTTAACGTTCAAATACCCGTTGGCGAACGTGTAGATTCAACACATCGCTCAGAAGTAAAAAGAATGTACGAAATTTTAAGAAAATCTAATTTAAAAATTTTTCTCTACGTTCCCATCGTGGATTAAACCATCGATCTATCGTTGGTGAACGCGAGCAAAAAACGTTTTGCGGCTTCTAGGACAGCATCAAAAAGTGGTTTGCGGATTCTGGGACACCTACGTTCACCGACGGGTGTTCGAACGTCAAAAGTGCGATCCGATCGGGGAAACCCATTTGCGGATTCTAGGACAGGGAAAATGGACCTCAAAAATGTTTTTTCGACGTTCGCCAACGGTGAAAAGTGGTGTAAAGTGTAGTTATTCATCGAGGATTTTTGTTTTAAGACCGATTTGGGCCTCCGGTATATGGAAAAAAGGAGGTTTGTGGGTTCTAGACCACCACGTTCGCGATCGCGTTTCGGACGGTATAGGGTGCGATTTCACCGGTGAAAACGATTTGCCGATTCATCTCTTGAGTTTTGTGAGACGAATCGTGATAGAATCGGTTTTGAGGAGTTTTTTCAATTTTGTACTCAGTGTAAATAAATAGCTTGTTTCGTTTAATAGAGTCGACTATAAGATTGAATTCGATAAATTCTATCATAATAGACACTCATGTTTTTGTTTCGGTGTGAATGGAAGGTTTTCGTTCAAAAGAGTCGACTATAAAATTGAATCTGTTATAATAGACATTCATGCTTTGTTTCGGTGTGAATAAAAGGTTTTCGTTCAACGGATGACATTGAAAAAGTGAGTTTTAGAAAATTAGAATCGATGGAAAATCGTTTGTTTACGTTTTGTCACTGCGAAGTTTGTGAAAGAAATCTTAATAAAACACTTTGTAGAATTGTTTCATTCAAATAAAAATAGTTCGTAGAATTGTTTCATTCAAATAAAAATTCTATTATAAAACCTTTTTCACTTAGATGAATTTTTAAGAGATAAAACTATTATAATAGACACTCATGTTTTGTTCTGGTGTGAATGAAAGGTTTTCGTTCAATGAATCATTTTAATAATAGACAATAAAAGCGCGTTTCCACTGAATCAGGTTTAAGAGGTAAATTGAATTTTTAATATATTCATGAGATATGAATGAACCCTTTTAACAGATGTAATTATTTTCAAATGCGTTAAATCAGAAACCGGTTTCTTATGCGCTAAAACTTTCAAACTTTTCAAAGTTCTCCAGTTCGTCACTGAGTGAATAATCTGTGATGCGATTTTAATGCGTTCAGAGGCAAAACGCATTTATAGAGGTTTTATCATGTAAAATATTTTTCCTCAACTGGTTTTTAGTTATTATGTTAAAGACAGGAGATTTTTATTTACTTAAAACATAAAACATAAAAATAATTATACATTTAATTTGAAAATAATAAATAACTCACATTAGCATACTCAAAGGAAATATTAATAATTTAAAAACGAAAAAAATGTTTTTACAGATGGATGCCAAACGTAGAGATCAGCTTTTAAATAAATATGAACGTGTTAAGAAGAGTATTCAATCAGCTGAGAGAAGCAGATGGCTTGGAGAAGTGGAATTGACGCGCGAACCCCCAAAAATATTAAAACCCATGACGGATGTTCAGGAACGAAGCAGGAAGGAGATAGTTGAAGAATTGAGACCCATAAAAGAGAGTTCTTTGAGAATGGGTTCGTTGCCCGGTAGTTTTACAAAACAGTATTCCTTTCAATCTACACTGGATTACTTTCCCATGAGAATCGAAACCGACGTGAGCGAGAGCGACGATACAGCTTCGACTATCACCACTGATAGCGTCGCGTCGTCCGATGATGGTGGTAAGAGAGATCTGTTGTATGGAATTTTTTGGGATTCGGACGGTAGAACTTTTGTGGGCGACACAGAAGTGGAAATGGATGATGATAATTTAATCGTCGGTTCGAATAAGTATAAAATAACTGATGGACTGCGCAAATTGCTCCTTTTCGACAAGCCTGGAGATTACACGGAACAGGATTTCGACAATTTCGGCGACATTCTGGTTCAGACCCACGCCATGAAGAGAAATGACGATGCCAGAGAGACGAGACACAAAGCCAACAGAGGTTACAAGTGGACGAAAGTGGTGAAACCCATATGGGATATGAATAAGAAGTTCGTCGAATCGGTGACTGGCAAAGGGGTGAAAACCACTTTTCTTCCGAGCGATTCTGACGCTCTGTCTCAGAGATTGAGTTTGTTGATGGCAAGTAGACGCGCTGGTAACACTGGATTAGATAATGAGATAGTAAGCATATGTGAAGAATTGTTAAGACAGAAGGTTTTGAATAAAAACCATTATAAAAGGCTGATGAACGAATTGAAGGATTGATGTATATAATAAGTAGAGAGAAACAAACAAACAAAATATATAAAATAAAAACAGTAAATTTTACACTACAATAATAAAAGTATTTAAACAACAAACGATTTACCAGTGAAAACAAAATATATATTATAAAATAAAAACATGCTGGTGATAAAGAACAGGGGATACGTCATAACTTACGTTCAAGGCGGTTCTGGCATCGTCGATTCTATAATGCGAGTGTTCACGAGTGATGCGGGTAGAAAACTCGCATCGACCGTGTTTGAGGTTGGTAAGAAGACAGCTTTGGATGCTAATAAGAAAGCCGCTTCCGAAGCCAGTGGTAGGATAGCTTCTGTGGCTGGCAAGAGGGCAGCCGACGCATTGATCGACAAGTTGATCAGTCCACCGGCGAAGCGAGCTACGTTGGAGCGCACGCCAAAAAGTTGGAAAGATTTTAAGGATGCTGTGGTACCCATACAAGATTTAGCCAAAATGACCAGTGGATCTGGATTGAAGAGAACTCGCGACAGTGTAATATAAATAAATAATAATATTAAAAAAACTGAGTTTGAAAAAGCATAAAAAATTGTGTTTGAAACAATCTAAAATAACAAAAAAAATAAACAAAGATGAACATTAAAGATATGTCTTGGAACGACGCCGCGACCAATAGGTCGAATAACGAGTTCTTTCCCAAAAGCATTTGAGGCTTGATAGTGGGAAAATCGAATTGTGGAAAGACCAATCTATTGATGAATCTGTTGTCACGACCCGACCGGTTGGATTACGATAGATCGTTTGTGTTTGGCAAGAGCTTGTTTCAACCTGAATACAGATTGCTTCGAGAGTGCATGGATCGTAGATTGCCTAAGGACGTCATAGCCAGAATCTTTGACAGTAGGGAGGAATTCGACAAAAGTGAAGCTTCTCTTTCGTCCATTTTGGACGGTGCGACGATGGAATTGATGAAGAGAAATGCATCTTCGAACGTCGAGTGTCGATTTTATGAGAACGCTAGCGACGTTCCGGATACTAGAGAATTGAAATCGGAAGATAAGAATCTCATGATTTTCGACGATCTGCTTTTGGAGAGACAGAACCGATGCGAATCGTATTACGTTAGGGGTCGTCACAGCAACGTGGACTGTTTCTACCTGTCGCAGAATTATTTTCGATTGCCCAGACAGACGATAAGGGAGAACGCTAATTTTCTATGTCTCTTTCGCCAAGATCTCAAGAATCTCAATCACATCTACAGCGATCACGTCGCAAACGACATGAGCGCGGCGGAATTCAGGAGATTCTGCAAGAGGGTTTGGGACGGAGGACTTTACAATTTCGTCGTGATCGATTTGACTAGCGAATTTAATCGCAGAAAATATCGGAGCGGATTCAACAAGTTTTATGTTCCTGATGATAATAAGATAGAGCACGAAAATAAAATTAGGAAATAATAAATCTTCAAATAATTAGTTTTGAAAAAATAAAAAAAAAAATAAATATAATGTTAGAACAAGGAAAATTGTTAGAACATATAGCCGAGAATGCGGCTGCAAAACAATCCATTCAAATCGTGGTGAGTGGCGATTCGACTCGATTCACGACGAAATTCGAAACTTCCATCGAATGGAATACAGAGAAAAGATACGAGATGGCGTTGGTGAATCTGGAGACTTATTATTCCTTTCCCAACGTCACCGAAAAGAATAACTCGTTCAAGTATTCCGACGGAGTGGATTGGTTGGAGATTCGAATTCCCAAAGGAAGTTACGACATAGACGATTTGAACAATTACATTCAGACGTGAATGAAGACGGATGGAAAGGGAAGCACCAAGATTAGACTCGCTCCCAACCCTAATACCTTGCAGACGATGATGGATTTGGAAGATAATTTTCGAATGGATTTCAACACAGACGATTCTATAGGCAAGATGCTGGGATTCGATCGAAAGATGTATCGAGGCCACGCGAAATCTGCAAATACGGTCGACATTCTCGCAGTCAATAGCATCCTGGTGATTGCTGGAAGCTACGTGAATGGTAGCGGTCAACCGACGATCTATTCCTTCTTTCCAAACGTGTTGCCGGGTTATAAGACCTCGAAATTTAGTTTATCTACCAGTGATTTTAGACACGTTGTATAGTCTCAAAACCACGTTGACGGATCAAAATGGTGAACTGTTAGACCTTCGTGGAGAGAGGGTGACGGTACGATTTCACATAAGAGAAATATAAAAGCAAAAAAAAAAATATATTATGTATATATAAATAACAAAATAAAATAAACGCAATATTAATTTACAAAAATTATTTAATATATATAATTATCATTAAAACAAAAAAAACAATTGAACAAAATATATTTTAAAAAAGAATTATGACACAATACGTGGTTAAAAACGAGAAAATATCTGCAGGACAGAGGAAGAAACTTAAGAGAGCGTTAACAACTCGAGGCGAGGCGGTGAGATTCAAATTCACTGACGAAGATCTGACGAGTGGTGGTCAGGATTCGATCGCCTGGACCAGAAGTCAAATCAAAAGGATGGAGAAAGCGATTCGTGATGGAAGAGGGTTGACGGTGAGATTGTGTCCCTCTCAATTGAGATACAATTTCAGAATGAAAGGCGGTTTCCTACCGCTATTGGCAGGAATCGCCGCAAAAGCATTACCTTTTGCCGCAAAAGCATTACCCTTTCTCGAAAAGACTCTCGGCGTGGGAGCTCTCTCGGGACTCGCGAGTTCGGCAGTTGAGAAATTAATGGGTGGCAGCGGACTGTTTTTGAAGAAGGGAGGAGCCGTGTGTCGCGTCCACGTAGACGACAGCGGTAAAGGATTGTATCTAGAACCCGTTAGAGGTGGCAACTCTTTGAGTGGAAACGGTCTCTATCTAAAGAGTGGACGGAACGTTGAGCGACTCGGCAAGGGTTTGTTGTTTGGTGAGAATTCGCCATTTAAGAATATACCGATTTTGAGTATGTTATTATAATGTAAAAATTATATAATTATATAAAATATAAATCATAGAAAGTATAAAATAATTTAAAATGGATAAAAAGGTGGAAAAACAATTAGATGATAATGATGAATATCGCGAGATAGAGTGCGAAAAAGATGTGGAAAAACGATTAGACGCTAATGATGGATATCTTAGGAAAGAACTGATAAAAGAGTTAAATAAAGATCGGGATAGATGGTTGAAATTTAAAAGAATGAGACGTTTACCACCGTCACCACTACCTTCTGAAGAGAATGGTAATGATGCGAGTGTTACCAAGAGATGCACAACATTCGTTCATAATTATGATTCGGATAAACAAATGTGTTCTTATAAAAAAGAACAACGCCGAAATTTGAGAAAAAAGGAAACATTATTATAATATATGGGCGATAGTGAAGAAGGAAAACAAAAACAAAAAAAACACAAAAAACTGTGATGAGATCTAGAGATGATCAACCTCTCTAGATCTCATTACTTTTTTTCCCTTCTTCTTCACTAAAAATCAATCTCTCTATTGTTTATATTTCCAAGTCTGTTATTAGCATGTTGACGCTCGTGTCTTCTCCTTTTTCGAAAATGTGTTGAATGTTTATCTTTACTTTTTTGAGTTTTTTTTACATCGGTGAATGCGCTCTCTCCACCCGATTTGTCCATGAGCTCGAGTGAGATTTTTGGATATACGTAACTTCCATAGGTCAACGACAAATCGTCCTTGTCGAATTCTCTATCTTTGGCGATAACGATTTTCTGTAGATCGCTTTGGTACTCGTAAAACAAATCGAGCATGGCTTCGTCCAATTTCAAAGGCATCTTATATTTGTTGTATTTGCGCTCTAAGACCTTCGTCTCGACCTCGTTCAATTCGATGGAATCGTGTCGTTGTAATCTATAGATTTTAAAACCGAATTTCTTACACGTTTCAACTCGTTTCAATTTCAATTCACATCTTTTAGGTGTTGTTGTCATGATCGATTATTTGTTTTTTTTGTTTTATGAATTCTTGCAAATAATGTATATTTTAAATTTTGTATTTAATAATTTGTTAAAAAGTTGTTTTTTTTTTTACTCTCTCTCTCTATATATATATAAAAAGTTTTTTTAATTTTTGATTTTATTTAATGTAAAAAAAAGTTTTTGTAAAAGTTTTTTTTTCTCTTTATATATAAATAAAAAGTGTAAATTTAACATCCTTTTTTTCTCTTATTAATTCAATTTTTTTTCACGTTAACGAACATAAAAATTGATTAAGTTCATTAAAAAAAAATTTTTTTGAAGGAATTAAAACATATATATATATAAAAACAATTTTAAAACTTTTTAACAATTATTATTTATATACAAAATTCGAAAAAAATATTCTTACAAATGAAGCAAACAAAAAAGAAAATGGAAAATTTAAATGAGAAAACCGTGCCTCAGTTAAACGAGATTTGTAAAAAATGAAAAATTCCACATTTCAGAAATCATAGAACCAAATCAAATAAAATTGAAGTCATACAGGAATATCGTTTGCAAAATGATGGAAAGGCAAATGGAATGTCGATAGCAACGACATCAAAAAATGCATCGGTTGTGAAAAATGAGAAGAAGAAAAAGATAGTACAACGTCGAAAAAAATAAAAACATTTCGGTTGTGAAAAATAAGAAGACAACTAAACGAAAAGCTGTTGAAGAACTTCAAGTTTCAAAAGAAAAGAAAAGAAAACTAAAACGAAAACGAGTGATGTACTTCAGATTCTAGACAAACGAGATATATCGAACGAAATTCAACGAGCAATCGACGAAGGGAAAGGAGAAGAATATATAGCATGACTCATCGTGGAAATATTTCAATCGAAGCCTGTAGAATGGGAGAGTGCAATCAAAGGCGTTTTTAAAACTTTCGATGTGGTTCCCTCGTTCAAGAAAATCGATCCGAAATTGTTCATGGAACAGGTGAAGAAAAAAGTATTGTATTTCTTTCACGAACACATGAATGTAGGACAAAAAATTAAGATGATTCTCCATTGCGTGATGAATAAAATCGATGTGAAGTCTGGCGAGAGCATCGTGAAAAATGCATATTTCAGATCTAACGTCGAACCCAAATTTCGAGGTTCAGATTTATCGGACATTTTTGAAAAGATGAAAGACAAGATGTTGATGTCTCTTGTCAATTATCAACATGAAGGTAGTAATTAGACATTCGATGAGGTGTTGAAACTCGAAATTCATATAACTGGAAACGATTCGTTGAAAGGGTCTTCCTACGTGGAATTACCATATTTCTTAACTAAAAAAAATGCTGTGATCAACGTGAGAAATAAAGATGATCAGTGTTTTAAATGGGCAGTCACCTCCACTTTATACCTTGTCAAAATCCATCCTGAGAGAGTTTTTCATTACGAGGAGACTTCTAAAAATCTCGATTGGATCGGAGTGACGTTTCCAACGGAGTTTAAACACATCGAACATTTCGAGGCTCGAAATCCCACCGTAGCAGTGAACATCTTGGGATACGACGATGAAAAACGAACGATCTATCCTCTCAGACAGACTTTGTATTTTGAAAGAGAAAAGACAATTATTTTATTATTGATTTCGAATGGTGACAATCTTCATTATTGTTGGGTTACAAATCCGAGCTGATTACTGTCGAGACAAAATGATAAAACATAAAAGACAGATATGTTTATGTTGCAACTGCATGAACGTGTCTCACAGCAAAAAATCGTTAGCAAACCATCAGGAATATTACAACGAAAATCAAGGTGTCGTCGTCGAAATGCCCAAACCCAACACCATCGTGAAGTTTGAAAATCGCAATAGGTTAAAAGTACCATTCATCGTGTACGCCGATTTCGAATGCTTCACCGTGAAAATTAGTTCCTGCCAACCCGACGCTCTTCAAAGTTACATTGAAAGGTATCAAAAACACACGCCTTCGGGCTATTGCATTTACGTGAAATGCGCTTTTGACTCGCAACACGACATGGGTCCCTTCACCTACACGAAACAGTGTGAAGATGACGACATGGCTCAAAGGTTTGTGGAGGAGTTAGAATCGAAAATTCAAATGTTATACGATAAATTCAAAACACTGGCAAAAATGATCATCATGCAAGAGTAGCAGGACGAAAATAACAGAACCACCGAATGTCACATATGCAGACAATCGTTCAACAAGAATTCGGAGGAAAATAAGAAGGCCAGAGACCACGATCATTACATGGGTCTGTATTGCGGTCCGGCTCACAGCAAGTTTAATTTAAAATATCGAGACGCAGTTTTCTATCCAGTGATATTTCACAATCTCTCAGGTTACGACAGTCATCTGTTCGTGAAAAATCTCGGCACCTCCCACGAAGAATTAAATTGCATCACGAACAGCAAAGAAAGATACATTTCCTTCATGAAATGGAAGCTCATGGAGAAGAAAAGAGTAATCGATGGAGAGACGTTGGAAGAAAAAACGAAATTCATTTGTAAAAGCATACGTTTCATCGACAGTTTTAAATTCATGTTGACCGCTCTGGAAAAATTAGTCGATAACATGAGCAAGGATAAATTTAAAATCACGAGCGAACATTTCGGAGAACGAGTAGATGTTATGTTGAGGAAAGGAGTCTATCCTTATGATTACATGAATGATCTAAAGAGATTCGACGACACCGCACTACCTTCGAAAGAAGATTTTTATTCGAAATTATACGAATCCTACATTTCTGATGAGAATTACAAACACGCCAAAAACGTGTGGAAATCATACGATATGAAAACCATGAGAGATTATCACGATCTCAATCTGAAGACTGACCTTCTGCTCTTGGCAGACGTGTTCGAAAATTTTTGAAACGTCTGTCGTCGAAATTACGATCTGGATCCAGCTTGGTATTTCACCGCACCTGGTCTGGCATGGGACGCTCTGTTGAAGACCACCGAAGTCCAATTGGAATTATTATCCGATGTGGACATGTTACTCATGTTCGATAGGGCTGTGAGAGATGGTGTCTCGATGATCTCCCACAGATATTCTGAAGCTAACAATCCCTACATGAAAGAAGGTTTCGATTCGAAATGGTCAAATAAATACATACAGTATTGGGACGCTAATAATCTGTACAGTTGGGCTATAAGTCATCCTTTACTGATTGGAAATTTCAAATGGGTAACGGAACCGGAAGAGATGCAAAAATGGAGAGACTATCCTTGCATTTTAGAAGTCGATTTGAACTATCCGGAAGAATTACATGATCTACACAATGATTATCTGCTAGCACAGAACGAATGGAACCGATTGAAGGAGATGAGGAAAAACTCATTCCCAATTTTTTTAACAAACGTAACTACGTCATCTACAGTGTGAATTTGAAACAATACGTCGATTACAGGATGAAATACATCGACATACATCACATCATTCGATTCAACGAAGAGCCTTGGATGAAAAAATACATCGATCTCAACACAAATCTCAGAATTCGAGCGGAGAACGATTTCGAAAAAGATTTCTTCAAACTCATAAACAACTGTGTGTACGGTAAATCGATGGAAAACATCAGGAAGAGAACCAACGTTCGACTCGTCACGTCTGAGAAAAGAGCTAAACAATTAGTGGCGAAACCCAATTACAAACACCAAACCATATTCGATGAAAATCTAGTGGCCGTTCACATGCAAAAGACGCACCTGAAGTTCGACAAACCGTAATTATCTGAGACCGATCATCTTAGTTATCAGCAAGCGATTGATGTATGAGTTTCACTACGATTACGTCAAACGAAAATTTGGTGATAAAGCCAAACTACTGTTCACCGACAGGGACAGTTTAGTTTACGAGATAGAGACGAAAGATGTCTACCGAGATATATCTCCGGATGTGGCCGCGTGGTTCGACACGAGCAATTATCCCATTGATCACCCATCCAACATTCAATCGAACGACAACAAGAAGGTGTTGGGTAAATTTAAGGACGAGAGCGGTGGTAAACAAATCGTCGAATTCGTGGGCTTGAGCGCTAAACTGTATGCTTATCGTCTAGAAGATGACGAGATCAAGAAGTGCAAAGGGGTTAAAGCGTGCGTGGTGAAGAAAAACATCTCTTTCCAAGAGTATAAAGATTGTCTGTTAGGAAGTGGTCCGGTGTATAAGACTATGAAATCGATTCGAAGCGAAAATCACGACTTGTATACCGAAATAGTCAACAAGATTTCGCTGACGGCTGATGACAATAAGAGATTCGTGTTAGACGATAAAATAAGCACTTTAGCACTCGGACATTGGACTTTGGATCTAATTTTAGATGATAGGATTTCAAATATGATTGAGGATGATAGGATTCCAGATATGATTAAGGATGATAGGATTCCAGAAAATCAAGAGGAATTAGACGGATTCAAGATTATGGAAGTCGATAGAGTTAGTTTAAAAAGAAAAAGAAAAAAAGAAAAAATAACGTCATTTTAATGAGTTATAATAAAATAAATAAATTTTAAAAAAAATATATGCATTTATGAATAAGAAAATAGAGATATCCATAGAAGGTGTTGTCTTACCTAACGAACCCCTATCCAACATTGATCTGTCGAATGCAGCGAAGGATTTGAAAATCAAAGATTTTCTACGCGTGTTTTCCAGAGGTGCCTTGCTGAAGAGAAGATCTCGACAATCGGAATGCGGAATTTTAAATCTAGATGATTTATCAGGTGAAGGCACTCACTGGGTGGCGTGGTTCAAGAACGGGAAGAAGAAGAATTATTATTACGGAATCTCGCCACCGAAAGAAATAAACAACTATTTCAACAAATCGATGGTTCGTTACAACACGGAACAAGTGCAATTGCCAGATCGAGTGTTTTGTGGTCACCTGTGTCTCTGCGTTCTCAAGAGCTGGTCTGAAGGAGATCAGTTTCAAGACATTCTCAATGATTTACATTAGAGAGAGATTTTTTTTTGTAGTATATATAAAGGTAAAAAACTATTTTAAAAAATTTAATCGAATAAAAACGAAAAATAAAAATAAGTGAAATAATTCATTTTTAATAAACTGCGTTTGAAATATATTTTAAAACAAAAAACTCAAAACAACATGCCAGTCGATAAATTTGGTAGAAGTGACAACGGAAGTCAACCCAAAAAGAAGAGGAAGACGCTCAAAGTCGGTGATGGTTACGACATTGCCAACTTGGACGAACGTTACGTTCGGAGATACAAACCTCGAGAGGAACCTTTGAACATGAACGATAAGAAGCTCTACAATCTTCCCGAGCCTATAGATCTCACAGATGCTGCGACTAAAAAACACGTCGACAGGGAGAACGCGGATTTCGAACAAATCATGCTAGATAATTATGTGGATAAAGCCATGACCGACGATCTCGATCTGAAATCCAAACGTTTGGTGAACGTCGCAAATCCCATAGATCCCACCGATGCCATGACCAAGAAATACGTGGACGACTCTCATGCGAGATTCAGCGAACACCTGAGAAATAGATATGTTCAGAAAACGATGCACTCGAAATTGAACGCCAATTCTAACAAGATAATGAACGTGGCCACTCCCACGAATTCCAAGGGCGTGGCGACCAAACACTTCGTAGATCTGGAACAGAGAAAGTCTGACAGACGAGAAATGAAATCGGATCTGAATGCAGGATTCAACAAGATATTGAATCTGTCGAAGGTCAACGACGGGAATGCGGACTCAACCACAGTCAACAAGGGCTACATAGATTCTGCCGTGATATGATCACAAAAATACGTAGAATCGCAAGTGGACGATCTCTACCTGAACAAACAATCTGGCGGAACCATGGAGGGTGGCAGCAACATGAACGGTCACAATTTATTCGATCTCGATCACGATCCCGAATTCGACTCCAGCGCAGTCAGCAGGAAGTACGTGGATGACAACTCGGTCTGGAGAAAGGGCGACATCATGGAAGGTAAACTGGACATGGGTGGACACGCGCTCACGAATCTACCGGATCCCGTGAACATGACGGATGCCTGCACCCTGATTTCGGTGGTGCAAAGAGCCAAATACGCTAGACAATTGATCACCGTTTGGGCAGAGGAGGCCGGCATGTTAGAGGAGGGAAAAACCGAGTGGTCTTTCAGAAACGGAGGTAGCGGATTGAAACATGGTCAGGTGGGATATCGCATGCCATTAGAAGGTGAACTCATTTGAATGAGTCTGGCTTCCACGGATTTGAATAACAGAGCGGTCGTCAATCTCGTGGTGAATGGAGTAGAGAGTGATAAGAGATACAGCGTTGAAAAGACTGAGTATCAACACGCGAATGTTAGCACGTTCGGCACGCCTCTCAAAGTGAACGCCAGAGACAGGATTAATTTCGTTACAAAAACCAATAATCCCGAAGCCTCCACTTCCGTGGTGAGCCTACTGATCGAACTAGATCCTTCAAACAAACAGTGAAAGCGTGAAAATAATTAAAAAAATAATGTGTGATTATTAAAACTAAAAAAAAGTAATGAGATTTAGAAAGATGTTCAATCTCTCTAGATCTCATTACTTTTATTTTTTTTGTTTTTAATAATTACTCATTACTTTTTTTTATTTTTTTATTTTTCACACACGTCTCTCATCGAATGATCGACATCTTATTTCCATCTGATTCGAATTGTAATTCTCTGTCCGACAGGACCAGGGCGAAGGCTTCGGTTTTTCTCGGCACATTCCTATCGAATTGCATCTTGATCTGAATGTCTAAGACATTACTATTGAGTCGTTCACTCTGTTTACTAACGTCGAATACGAGCATGGGATACATCGAGTTGTATTCGCCGGGAGATATATTAGGGTTGCTCATCAATTCGTCTAGACCATGATACTTCTTTCTAAAATCAGCGGCGTCGCTGTACAGTCTGCAGAAATCATTCTTGTAGAACGACGCGTTGTAATCGATTGCTGGATATCTCGTGGCGTTCAGAAACACTTGCATGTTTCTCAAATGGCAGTGATCGAACAGCGACGCATTCTTTTCCTGAGACCCGTCCCTATCGGTCTGAAGTGCAACCACGATGAAACACGGTCTCTCAGAAGCGGATTTCACCATCAATCGCCAATCGAAGTGATTCGTGGAGGGTGGAATGCTAGCCGTGTCACACTGTCTCATTCTAAATCCCACAGGTAATTTACTCTTGGATTCTATGATATTGTAGAGACGCGTTTTTTCCTTGATCGAAGGCTCCACGTGCAGAACGAACCACGATATCTTGTGTAGAGTTATCTTACTCGCATCGGTCACAGGAGTCTCACTATTGCGTCGTCGTTTCCTTTTCGAATCAACGTCAGATTGTGTTTGAATCCGTACATGATCTTGTTGTAATCGTCCGCGAATCCGAAGATGTGTTTCAAAGGTATCCTGAACGAAAACGTTCCTTTAGGTCTGGACGTCTTAACGACGTAGTCGAATATCGCGACGGCGCCGGCGCTAGCAAGGCCGACGGTGTCTTTCACCCACAACTGAGTAAGTCCTCTGGATTTCGAAAAATCATCCGGATACGTCAAGAGTCCGAACATCGTGGTGGCCTGACCGGGATGAAACACAGATTCTATCTCTTGTCTGGATAGCATGTATTTTATATTACTGAATAGATGCATGATGGCATTATTGGCTAGAGTAACTGTGTCGTCGCCGGCGTAGTCGGTTCCATCTTCCTTGGTGAGACGTCCCTGCACCACTATGTAACTCTCGCTAGGATGAACGAATAGATCTTGAGTTTTGACGTTGATTCTTATCTCTCCAGCATTGTTCAAACTCGTTCTGGTTACCAGTTCGTATTCGTGAACCTCATATTCTTGAATACTTTCATCTTTCACTATGCTTTGTGCTATATCAAGTATATTTGCCATTTTTGAAGGGTTTTTGTTTTTTCTTTATTAATTAGCTTCCTTTTTTATCTAAAAATAGTTTTTTTAATCATTTTTTATTATTATTTTTCTCTCCTATATGTATGTGTGTAAACAAGAAAATGTTAAAGAAAGTAAATAAAAAAAGAATTGTTTTCTTTATCAAAACTTCATCTTCTGCAATTGTTGTTCGTAAAACTTTCCGATAATCTCTTCTCCATCCAAAGTTTCGATTTCGTAAGTCACCGAATCGGTGTGAAATATTTTGATTATCACGAAGATTTCCAAGGTCCATCGAGGAGTATAACCCTTTTCGAAGTGCTTCTTATAAGCGTAGATTCTCACTCGATCACCGACCGCAAATTTCGGCGTTCTAGACTTCTTCCTGATCTTAGATCTCTCGGGATATAGATTCGCGTAGACCCGTTTTTCGTTTCGAGGATCGCTAGCTTCCACGGGAGTCATCTTGATCGATCTGTGTCGTGTGTTGTTGTAACCTTTGACCAGACCATTCAGAGCGAATAAGTATTTCTTGGTCGAATTCGCCGTGAAGTATCTATGCATCTTTTCCTTCAACGTTCGATTCCAATGTTCCACCATGCTGGCTTTCTCTTCGTTTTCGATCGAGTAGAGGTCGACCAATCGATGAACGTGCTTGTTGTAGAATTCCTTCCCCTTATCCACCCACAGTTTATTCGGTTTTCGAGAAGACGAGTCGAACACGCTCTTCAGAGCCTCGGCGATGCAAGGTCCCGATTTATTCTTCAAAGCTCTGATCCAACCGTATTTGGAAAACACGTCGATGACCGTCAATAGATATTTGACACCCTCGTTCCACCTCGAAAACCATCTCATGTCGACCAAGTCTTCAGACCAAATATCATTCAAACCCTTCAGGAACACCCTTCTCTTTCGAAATTTATGCACGATGGGTTTGTGTAACTCCTCATCCAATTCGCTCGTCAATAATCGTTTCTTCTTCTTTTCAGATGCGCTTTTTTTTTAACGTCCCATCCGAATCGATGTTTCGCACCGATCAAATTGCCGACCAGCGAATGTTCTATCTTCTCTCTCCTGGTCGGATTCGATATACATCTCAATTTCGCCAACATGTTTTTATCGCAGACATCGTTGCGAGTCTTGGTGTCGGGATGTCCGGCGTAGCATAGATCGTGATCATACGCGGCCGCGTCCACCCTATTCACAGGTTTGCTCCAAAATTTAGGAGTCAGATCGGCGTTGAGTCTCTTGTTCAATATCTTTCCAGGTCCCATGAAACTGTGACCAGGCAGATGCATTTCGAAAGGTACATTATTGATCATTTTCTTCACGATGCCTTTACCATTGCTCGCGTTCTTTTTTTTTGACGAATCGAGTCTTGATAGAACCACACACGTCGCAAATTCCACGAAGCATCTGTCTGTCGTTTTTATAGTTCGTACTTCTTGAGAATTACTCGTCTCGGTAACTCTCTTACACTTTACGCAATACATTTTTTGAGAGTTATTTAAATTAATTTCGTTTTTATTTTATATATAAATTTAATATTTCTTTTTTTAAAATTCTGTTCTTATTATATATATTTTTTTTCAATCCCCGCGCTTAAGTTCTATCATCCTACTGAATTCCTCCCTGGCCTCTTTCCTCCCCTTTTCCACGAGAGAATCCTTCATCTCTTCCTTGATGATCTGACGAGTCTTGATTCTCACGGCTTCTTTCATGGCTTCGTATTTCGTTTTCTCACCCAATATCGTGAAATATTCTCCGTTCGATATCCTACCATCTTTCAATGCTATCGAGATCATTTCTGATATCGTGTCGATCTTGGAGTCGGCCAAGACGCGAATCTTGTCGTGTTTCCTCACCTTCAGATATAATTTCCTACTCAAAAAGTTTCCGAGCATGCTAAACAATCCAGCGGCGAGAGCCACTCCTTCTACGATTAACACGGTCGACAACAATCCGATGCCGGCCACGTGTAAACCCATGGAAATCGTGATGAGTGTCGTGTCGATCGCGTTGACGAATTTCACGAAACACGAATACTTCTTCTTGAGAGAATGACGAGAATCTCTGTCTTGAGTTAGATACAATTGGATTCTACTGATTTGATCGATGTGATACCTCTCTCCTCTTTCTTTTTCTTCTAGCGACGGTGCCGTTGGCAAAATGCCGTTCGGCTTCTCATCCTCGTCGTCATCTAAGGTCGGATATAATTTATTTCTGGTTCTCATTTTCGTGTTTTTCTTTCTTTCTAATATTAGATAAAAAATTTATGCGTGTAATTATTTTTATTTTCTATTCTCCCTTATTTATATCAACGAGAAAACTTAGATGTATGCTTCATTGAACAATAATTTCATGATGCATCCCTTGTCTTCTAAAGTCAGACTTCTACGCACCAATTTCAGTTCTTCCGAAACTGTGGGCTTGTCTCGATTCTTACAGAAGAGTAATCTCTTCCAAAACGTCATCACTTCGTCGAATCGAACGCGTTTGAACGCTGGTTCGAAATACTTGACGACCATATCTTCCCTTTCCATCGTCAGACATGAATGATTCTCATGATCGAAGTCTAGGTGATCCCGACATCCGACACATCGTTCTAACAAGAGGCGACCTAGTTGTTCGTTCACACAGAACGCGTAGGCTCTCATCAGCATTTTAAAAGATACCTTGCTCTAATAATCTGGAAGCGTCCATGATTTACGTATTTTTTATTATCTATTCGATTTGATATTTTATTTTTTTTAAATAACTATTTATTTATATATTTTTTTCTCTCCTATATATATCAATTACTTTTTTATTTCCTCTCCTCAAAACCGATTCTATCACGATTCGTCTCACAAAACTCAAGAGATGAATCGGCAAATTGTTTTCACCGATCAAATCGCACCCTATATCGTCCGAAACGCGATCGCGAACGTGGTGGTCTAGAACCCACAAACCTCCTTTTTTTCCATATACCGGAGGCCCAAATCGGTCTTAAAACAAAAATCCTTGATGAGTAACTACACTCTACACCACTTTTCACCGTTGGTGAACGTCGAAAAAAACGTTTTTGAGGTCGATTTTTCCTGTCCTAGAATCAGCAAATGGGTTTCCCCGATCGGATCGCACTTTTGACGTTCGAACACACGTTGGTGAACGTAGGTGTCCTAGAATGCGCAAACCACTTTTTGATGCTGTCCTAGAAGCCGCAAAACGTTTTTTGCTGGCATTCACCAACGATAGATCGATGGTCTAATCCACGATGGAAACGTGAAGAAAAAATTTTAAATTAGATTTACTTAAAATGTCGTACATTTTTTTTACTTCTCAGCGATGTGTTGAATCTACACGTTCGCCAACGGGTATTTGAACGTTAAAAGTGCGAGCTGTGGGCCTCAAACCAATTGCGGTTTCTGGGACACCATACAAAAACGACATTTTTGTACACGTGTACACGATTTAACACTGAATCCCTATGGCGGTACACGTGCATGTACGTGTACATGTACATGTACGTGTACATGTGTCCTGGAATCCGCGAAATATACCCACTCTTAGTGTTAAATTTACTGACAGCTTTAAGAAAATATGGGTAGTCCTTTCTGTAAATCAAATAAATGACGATAATTTTTAGCCATAAATATAAAATCTATGACTGTCCAGCTAACTTACTTTTGGCACAATAGCGACTGATCGACGCTTTGAAAGCATTCAGGGTCGTTGAAACACTACTGTGAGATCTGCATTTACCAAAAGCTGCTTCATAACAGGCAAGGTATGTTTCCAATGAACTGCAAAATGTAAAGAAATAAGACAGTCGCACTATTACAGACATGTGTCGATATAGAACATTTTGAAAAAATGTTTCACAAATAATGACCATGAACGATCGCTTCCAAAAAATGTTGAAAAAAAATCTAGATTTTATATTCACTGTCCCTGGTCTCTTTTCTGTTTACTTTCCCTCCAGTCTGTTTGATAACTGTCGTTTGTCTGATCCGAGGCCAATACTATAAAATATCTTACCTCCTACAAGAATCTGGGAATTTCATTGGTTCAAAGACGTCACATGCAGACTGCATATAAAACCATATACCGCCTGTCAACATCAATATACGCTGACAGCTATGGGTAATCTCCCCTTTGTTCATTGATTATTCAAAATGGCGGCAGCCGATAAACGCTTCACGTTGACAGTTGTCAGCCAATTCTGGCGAAAGAAGGGCTAAATCGAAAATTCCGCTTAGGTACATTTGTTGACTTTATGCCACTCTAAGGGCGTGCACAATTTTGTGGAAACTGATTAGAAAATGTCTTTAGAATCGTATGAACAAAATGTGAGGAAAAAAACTAAAAAAGATTTTAAAAATTAATCTGCAGAAAAACAAATGTCTTTTCGAAAGGAAAAAGCCAAAAATGGCTAATACAATAAAATTCAAAAGAGATCCGGGACGCAGAAACATTTGATTTTGTAGCAGATTCAGTGATACGCTCCTTGATGACTCTAATGATGACCCATTTATCTCACAAAATTAACCATGTAAGTAATGTTTTCTGAAACAGTTGCTTAGGCTATATCAAAGATTTATATGACCTAAAACACTAATAAATGAATTAGATTCTTTCCCGTTTTCAGTATCAACTATCGCAACTTGAAGGCTACCTAACTGGTGAATTGCAGCCATGTCGGTGTCTTTTTGGTATGTCTAACACCACAGAAACTATCATTGGCCTAGTACACACACCGAATGTACAACCCTCAAAAACCTAGATAAGATGTACCATCGGCATGCAGTACAACACAGCACAGTGCGCTACCGCTGTCCCATTTGGGTAGTTTGGATTAAGTGTCTTGCCTAAGGATTCAAAGCAGATGGTACGGGTAAGCATAGAATCTACGATCTTTGAATGTAAACTCATACGCGATAACAAACCGTTCCCTGAGTTCCAATGTGTTCTATGTACCTACTGGCACATAGAACACATTGGAACTCACGGGACGAAACGAGCCGCCGTTATTTGTATCTGTGGGGTTGTTGAGCGTGGGCGTGCGTGTCAGAGTGAGGGTGGGTGGGTGGGTGGGTGGGTGGGTGGGTGGGTGGGTGGATATGGGTGGGTGGGTGTTTGGTGGGTGGGTGGTCTATTGGGAGGGCGAGTGGGCGAGTTTGGGTGGCTGAATGGGAGTGTGAGGGTGGGATTTTTTTGGTGGGTGCGTGCGTGCGTGGATGTGGGTGAGGGGCGTGTCTGCAAACCCAACCGTCGACGCTCCTCCACCTTCTCACCTGGCTTGGTGGGTTGGTGGATACGTGGGTGCAGGTGACAGTGCGTCTGCGCCTGTGTCAGTGTGTGTCTCTGTGTGAGGAAGTATGGACACGAGGCTACGTGCGTGTGTGTGATACATGTGTGATGCAGGTGTGAGGAGATGATGGGTTATGTGTGCTCAGGTGTATGTGTTGGCTGCTGGGTAGTGAGAAGAACGAGGATCGACCCATCGCAATATGTGATTACTGTAACTGTATCTCGAAGCACACCACTGACGTGTATATATATTCATTTCTTTTTCATTTGCATATTGTAACCTCATTACCAAAACTATGGTGAAAGGTTGACATAAACGAAACCGTGAATCAAATATTGGGTAAAAGAAATCATTCTGTTATTAGGTTTTGTCGTTTACCTGATGCCTCACGTGGATAATAAATAGGTCATTAAGACTCCACAAAGTGGATCTTCTCTTTCTAAGACCATTTTTTGTAAAACTGCATGTGGGCGGGCGTTTTTTCTATAGTTTTTTTGCAATTATTTCTTCGTCAGCAAAAGTTCAGGTTCTTGGATTGTTTTATGATTTTGGCTTTATAATGTACAGATTAGCAGGGGTGGTGGTGTATTTCGTCCCTTGAAAGCAAGAAGGCTTTGCAATGCCAAAGCATTGCGAAGCCTTGTTGCACTCAAGGAACAAATTTATCAGTTTTATTAACTTGAATAAAATAACAGATATAAACTACTTAATTTTTATTTTTTTTAAATTTGCATTGGTTATAAACAGAGAACATGTGACAGCCAGATAGACCACGTGAGAGAGCATCAGAAACATACTTTAACTTTGTTTTAGGCCTAAACTAATTTTTGTACAATATCGTTGTATACTAAAGACAACAAACGTGCACTTTAACATTATAACAATACGTGAAGTGATTGGATATATCATCGCCGGCTGTTCCAGTGTATATATTTATCAGTACTACCGCCTCGCATTAGAAATACGTAGGATTTGTCTTTTTGGCTGAAACATGCTGCTGGCAATTGTCTTTCTATTGATGGCTTGTTGTCACTGCAATGATACTTACTTGCAGCTTTCCTGACTGGATGTAAATGAAGGCGGAGTCCCACAACTCATCACACGCTCCGCTGCTCTTGTAATATCTGATGCGGAGCAGGCTGCTTTTTCTGTTTTATTAACACCTGTAACAGAAAATTATACACGTACGTATTGAGTCAGTTACGTCAATAGTTTACCTAATATGACGACCATTTCTGTCAAGCGCTATTCATAAAAGTTGGCTTTCACATTTTATGATTGTTTTTACGCTTAAGTTCAAGCACATAAGATACTACTCGATGGAACCACCCTGTTGACCTCTTTCCATTGAGTGGGCCAAAACGTATATTTTGAAGAGAAAGCATGACATGTTTTAGTTAATCTCGAAATTCTTAGCAAATGCCTCGTGGCGGTGTTATGAAAGAAAATAAAGCGAGATTTTACCCACGGCAGGAATGTGTTTAAAGTAGTGTGAAACTTCGTAGCCGTGACAAGAGAAACAGTTGTTTAAAGTAGTGCGAAACTTCGTAGCCGTGACAGGAGAAACAATTGTTGAAAAACCGATAAACCGTATCCTTTCGTGTTGGCTGACCATGACCATCAGATCCAATATCACGAGTAGTCTGAAAAAGGTGGGGGTGTATATGAGTAGTATAGCATGTACCCGAATGGGGCCCATTGGCCGGACCAGGGCCCGAACCCCGGAAGTGACGTCATGTCACGTGATCCAGTGACGTCCTGTTGCTGTTGTGTTGTCATGGTAACCCGCGTGAGCGGCCACCTTGTGACGCCATTCACATAGTGATACGTGGTTTGAGTGCGCATGCGCAGCGTGCTTTGTTAGGGTGATACGTGTTTCTGTCGTCCATTTTGTATACTGGAGGCCGCCATCTTGGTTTCTATGGTATCACGTGGTTGTTATGTTACCCAAAGGGTTATGACAAGACAGGGATATGTTCGAAGGGTGGGTTCGATTGAACAAGAGTAATTTCTCGATTCGTAGAATTACCTCAAACAACCCGTCAAGTTTTACTATTTCGAATTCTTTCAGAGTTCTTTGCTTCTATCTATATATGCAATAGTTTCCGTCTATCTGACCATTTTTCTGGAGTATACTCCAGGAGAGTAGAAGAGCCTATTAACAGGAACAGCTTTGCTTATTATTACTGTATTTAGGAATTTTTGATCTATTCTTGTTAGTTCTGACCCTATACCGAGTACTCTTGTTGTTTTATTTATCTAGATCATTTATATAAATTATAACTAACCAGTCAGATTGCTTGATTTCCCATAATCTCTATGCCGGGTTATCTCTTTTGTGTATATCAAAAACACTTCCAAAAAAATAAGAAATCGAGCAGCTACTGAAAAGTAATTGCTCCAATGACTCTAAGCCCATAGAGCAAATGAGCTTTAGAGTAAATGCTCGATCGAGTGACTCGGCATATTGCTCGAACGACTCGAAGTTCATCGTGCAAAGAAGCAAACGAGCAATCGAGTAATTGCTCGCTCGAGTGACTCATCGAACGACTCTTCGACTCATTTCGGTATTTGAGGATACCTATGGCACGGTATTATTTGGAGATACATATCGAGGATACCTTTTATATGATACTTATCTGAGGATACTATTACTTATTTGGCTCAACCTTCTAGATCACCCAAGACACATCTATCCCAAATATCTCTTATAAGCTATCGAACAATTACTGAAAAGTGATTGCTCGAACGACTCGAAACCCATCGAGCAAATGAGCTATCAAGTAACTGCTCGTTCGAATGACTCGTACATATTGCTCGAACGACTCGAAGTCCATCGAGCAAGTGAGCTAACGAACAATTGCTCGTTCGAGTGGCTCCTCGAACGACTCTTCGACTCATTTCAGTATTTGAGGATACCTATGGCCCGGTATTGTATCATTTGAGGATACCTATCGAGGATACCTTTTATAGGATACTAATCTGAGGATACTATTACCTATTTGGCCCAACCTTATAGGTCACCTCAAGACATACCTATCCCAAATATCCCTTATAAGCTAAGGAGCCAAGAGAGTAATTGCTCCATAAGCAATTGCTCGAACGACTCGAAACCACCCATCGAGCAAATGAGCCTTAGAGTAATTGCTCGATCGAGTGACTCCACATACTACTCGTCAGATCAGATCACCTCCCTTATATTTGCATTATGTTTAAAAATTCATTCAGTTCAATGGGTGTTAATACCTTCATCAGGGATATAGTTAAAACTGACATGACGTCACTTCCGCGGTCCGACCAATGGGCCCCGTTCGGGTACATGTTATACTACTATCTTGCATAATCAATTATTTTCTCCCCTTTGCATACTCAAATCAAATGATTTATTCGCAAACCTTTGGCCACATTTCGAGGCAAATATCATACTTGTTGTTTGGAAACCTCGTGGATATTCATTGGACTTGGCTTTCCAGACTTACATACAGAACAGATAGCCGGGCATAATGTATCAACATGGACTTGTAGAGGAATTCCATATGTCTATTTAATGTCATTACTCATTTTTCATCTTCAACTGAACTGCATTGTGGAATAAGTGACTCCTCGAACGACTCTTCGACTCATGTCAGAAAACTGAGATTCCTAGCCGATTTCGGGTCGTCCCGGACAGGGATCGAACTCGGGACCTCTAGCATAGAAGTCCAACAGTCTACCACTAAGCCGCCGCGCTCCCTAAAAGACCCAGAGTATCCCCTTTTGATAGCAGGGTTTGTATATGGCGCGCGTCCGTATAACTTCTGTAGTACATTCCGTAATTGGACACATGGATTTTTGGGGGACAGTGTAATTGTTTTGTGGCACATTTCGTCAATGATTTCAGAAACACACAAGGAGTCATCTGGCAAATCATTATGTCATGTTTTGTGTGACTAGTCTCACAGCCGAAATTAGTCACTCGAATACCTAACAGGCATAACAATAAACACACAATGTAGCCCCCGTCAGAACGGAATGCGGACGGACGCGGACGGACAGACAGACGGACAGACAGACAGACGGACGTACAGACAGAATGCAGAATGCAGAATGTAATAATAGGGACATGCAGAGGCATGTTCAGCTGTCATTTAAGGTTATTGCGCATCGTGTCTCTTGAACTGAATCCATATGTAGAATCAGGGTAATTTTTTTTTAATACAAGAAACATGTAATAATTAATAAAGTATGTAGGTACCAACAAATCGAACAATAGTTCTTAGAATAATCAGGCTTAATCATTGTCAAATACTAAACCATCAGCCCTACATATAGTGCAAACATGTTAATTTCATGTATATTAAAGAATATATGATTGTTAATTAAGTTAAGAATGTTGTTGGACAATTTGAGCCCTCAGAAATTCTATTTAACTACACATATTTTCACGGATAGAGCTCTATGAACCCTGCTAAACAAGATATCATGGATTTTATTTCCAGATAGACTGATATTTAGTGATTTGATTTGCAAGAAGGCGCAATTTTAAATAATCCATTCATACTCTTTGAATATTTACACTTTTTATAGCCCGGTGTTAAAACATAAATATATCGATAATTTTCTAAAGTTCATAAACATAGAATATGATAATGGTGTTGGTTTACAAATTAACAAAGCTATTGTTTGGAATAAATAATTAAAATCAAACCTTTAACTTGTTTATTGTCAATGACGAAAAATAGGAATGTAATGAACTGTATTTTTATGCCGAGTTATTTGCTATATTATTTCTTTAAAAATGTATGTTGAATAGTCTTTGGTCGGCTGAGTTCTAGAATGTTCTATGTCCCATAGGGGACATAGAACATTCTATCACTCAGGCGACGATTTGTGGGTATTCTTCTGTTTACTTATCAAATAGTTACAATCCACTGAGTAACCATTTATACACCTTTCCATTTCCCATTAACAGAGGCGTCGCGAAGATGACTGATTGGTTAGGAGGGGGTGGTGGAGGAGGGGGGGGGGGGGGGGGTAAACATGATTTGTCCTGATAGTGATGGCACAAGTCGCGACTGACTTATATTGCAACTACAACACCCAGGCGTATCTTCATTGAAGACATGCGTTGATGATGTGTTTGGAATATTAATTAGTCGGTTTGTGGTTATCTGTCTACATTCGAGGCTGTATAGAAACTTACACTGGTTTGAAACTGATTTTCCCTTCGATTGCGTCTCAGGATTTATCAATTTTCAAACCAGTGTAAATTTTCACACACTCTGGAATTTCCATCGATAACCAATAGCATACTCCGATAATTATCGAAGTGTTGGGAATTAGTCAAATGTAGGTTAATTAAATATAACTGTTAACTCAAGATTCGAGTTAACAGAAATATCAGCGTTCTTAATGTCCACGTCCATTCACAGATTATGAAAGGCATGAATATTTTCCATCTCTCTCTCTCTCTCTTTCTCTCTCTCTCTCTCTCTCTCGCTCTCTCTCCCAGGTGTCAATGTTTGTCTTACCCTCAGATTCTCATCGCCAAGAGGAAACGATGTGACAAAGGTAAATAACTATCTACTTGAACTCACAGCGCCAAGTATGCTATCCCTCCTTTATGTTTAGGCAGTGATTGCGTCCACGACATCCCCATTAAAATACATCGGTTGAACACAAAGCCATGGAAATTTTCAAGGAGAATAGAACATATACAATACCCTCAGCTCCAAAACTCAGACCTCTCCACCCCCACATGCCCCATCCCAAAGCTCATCTTAATAAACATTCTTGTAAAGAAACTAAGCAAACTAAACGTCTGGGGTGGAACCAGTTGGCTCACTTCGCAGTTTCTGAAAGCTGATGTCTAAACAAAGACAAAGATAATTCGTGGTTACAATTACATACTTGAGCTATATCGTCATGAAAATCGACCTTCGATAAAGTTAACTCCCTTGACATTATCAGATTAGCTAGGATGCAAGTAATTATTCGAAAAACAGGAATAGAAAATGATACCAAGTTTCATTTTGTTACTTTTAATAATCAAACACAATAGGCAGCTCTGGGTGTTAATTAGAAGGAACTAGATCACGAAGAACCCTCCATTATCTGGTTGAGTGTTAGAAGCCACTATCATGGCTATCAAAACAATGAGGGTAGCAGGCTAAAGGCAAACATTTTCCTTGCTATATTTCATATTCCGTCAAAAGCAAATAATATTTGGTTTATATAAAATTGTTTTATTACAAATTATTGGAGAGCGCCTGTAGGCACTCTCCAATAATTTGGAATAAAACAAATTTTGATGAACAAATTCAAATCCCAAAAATATTCTAGGTCTCAACAATTAAGAACATCTGTCAGTATCACACTTACCAACACCAAGAGTCTACTTTAGTTCTTCAGTTAGCGAATGTGTTTTTACAGTAATATGCACGTTTTTTATTCATTCCAGGAGAAAAGAATTAGCAAATCTCTCTGGAATTTTATATTATTAGACGGGATAATGTCTATATAGAATACCACGATGAATACACTGTTGATAAAATGAACAGGAAAATGTTACAGAATATCAAAAGAGGTGAAAATGGGCATTTTCTTATTTTTAAATGGGTTGCATCAAAGAATAACCGTTAAAGGTCGAAACTGATTTAGGAACAAAATGTAAAAAGTCATCTTCTGTATTTTTATTCTGCTCAACAGGAAAATATCTGAAGTTTATGAAGTGGTACACACACCGATGATACAAATACGATAACATTTCGAAATTTCACTTTTTACATTAAATTTCATGCCATTAGTGTTAAATTTACAGGCAGCTTTGGGAAAATAAGTGTAATCCTTTCTGTAAATCACATAAATGACGAAAATTGTCAGCCATAAACATAACATCTATGACTGCCCAGCTAACTTACTTATGGCACAATAGCGACTGATCGACGCGTTGAAAGCATTCAGGGTCGTTGAAACACTACTGTGAGATCTGCAGTTACCAATAGCTGCTTCATAACAGGCAAAGTATGTTTTCAATAAACTGGAAAATGTAAAGAAATAAAACAGTCTCACTATTACAGACATGTGTCAATATAAAACATTTTGAAGAAATGTTTCAGATATAAAGAAAACGTACGATCGCTCGCAAAAATGTTGAAGAAAAAGCTTGATTTTGTATACACTGTCCCCGGTCTCTTTTCTGTTTACTTTT
Source organism: Pictodentalium vernedei (assembly GCA_031216915.1). NCBI lineage: Eukaryota > Metazoa > Mollusca > Scaphopoda > Dentaliida > Dentaliidae > Pictodentalium > Pictodentalium vernedei. The sequence goes on along the minus strand of CM062294.1, from coordinate 189,792,612 downwards.
CCCCAGGTCTGTTTGATAACTGTCGTTTGTCTGTTCTGAGGCCAATACTATAAAATATCTTACCTCCTACAAGTACCTGGGAATTTCATTGGTTCAAAGACGTCACATGCAGACTGCATATAAAACCACATACTGCCTGTCAACATCAACATACGCTGACAGCTATGGGTAGTCTCCCCTTTGTCATTGATTATTCAAAATGGCGGCAGCCGATAAACGCTTCAAGTTGAAAGGTTGAGTGTTGGAAACCCATATTTGGTCTGAAGTGCAGGTTAGGAAACTTAAAAGTCTTCATATTCTGTGGATGTGTGTCATGTTACCTTCGGAATGAAACTGTTTGGTATGTATGAATTTGCATTGTTACAATTTATGGGGGAGTGCCTATAGGCACTCTCCCTTAAATTGCAACAAGGCAAAGACACGTGAACACATTGTGAGAATTCTCTCATTTAATTTTGATCATTGTTGTTATTAGTTCTGTGCATCGATGCAGCAGCCGGTAAGATATATTCGTTACACAGTTTGTTCGCTCTGGTCCAATATGAAATTAATCGACACCATATATAGAAAAAAAAAACTTGTTGAGAATAACATCGATTGATTGGAAATGTATGAACGTAATTTGCCCTCGCATCGAGAGAGAAATATGATATTTAAAAATACATATTGCATTTTCAGTTTCAGTTTACCAGTAGCTTTGCGGCTAGTGGATAATAAATCAATTTTTTCACTTTTTTGCATCCAAAACTTAGCTAATTAACTCCAGATGGAATGAGGTTAAGAGCCCATTGCAACAAATCGTCAAATGCTATGTTTTGGAAACAAAGGTTGGCGAAAACAACAAAACAAATTTTGTATACATTTCGCAAAGGGTTAAGCATGTTTTATGGAATTACGTAAACAGAATCAATTCATCCGCAATTTATAGTGAAATGTATGAAACGAGTTTGGAATTTAGACCGGGACTATAAGTGACAATTCTGTGTTTTTCCCAAGCCACTTACCGAACGTGGAAGGTCGATCGCTGCTGAGTCCTGGTGGGGTCAATTGTCCACCGATGCGTATTTACAATTACTAAATACTAAACACAAGACGTAATAAAAAAACTTTCTGGTGGAAGACACACCAGGACGGGTGTACCCGGCGGTCGAAGACCTGGAGATTTTCTAGTCCTTTTTGTACTTTTTTGAAAGAGTGTAAATAATGGTCTGGTCTATCCCGCCGTTATTTAGTACAAATACACCTTTCACGTATCGTAAATATGTCTGGAGTGGTGGAAAAGAGGGTATGGAATCTTCATACCTGGTTGAATCAAAACTCATGTGTGAAATTTTTGTGTGTCTTTTGGGTACACAAAATAAGAACTTTAGTTTACACACAATTAGCTTTGTTTTACCTCGATATACAACACGAAAAACGTTGAAAACGCACAAAATGTTGTGTTTAACAGATGATTTACCAGTCCTTTACATTGTTAGGAAATACGTCTCCTGCAAATGTTCAATCGTGAGGGGATTCCACAATATGATAATTGATACTGGGATTATTGTGTACAGTACAGGCGCCGTGGACTGATCGTAATCCACGCGTGGGCAGTGATGTCCACGCATGCGTTTACCAGGTAATAAAATTCATCATCGGCAAAATGTTAATTAATGAAGCACCGGGTTGTACCCGGTGCTTCATTAATTAATTTTTGGCTAATTACTCCTGTAATTAGAGTTTGCAACCTTATATTATTGCATCCGTGTAAATATTGCCCTCACCGTGGAAAGTGCAAAGGCCTCGGCAGTCGTACTGTAAATGCCTGGCCATTGAAAATATCAATGGTTTATGGAACTGTTGTAAAATCAGTCCACCGCAGAGCAGATTGATTTCTTGAACACCATTAATGGAAAGTTATGGCGAAAATGACTCCTCGACGGCTATAACCTGCAAGGTTACGTATTAAGACAGATGGTGGGCTGCGTGGGATAGGATCGACCCGAGTTAGAGGTTTTGAAGTGTTTCATTGTCGCCGTGGCCGCGAAAGAAATACTGGTAGAACCCCAACAAGGGTCACTCATTCTTGACCCCCGTAACCTACATGAGTTGTGTTGTGTATTTATACCACGATTAAACTTAAACTGAGTTAAGAAAGCGGATGTTTTTAAATATTTTTTTTTTCTTTCCTGCATGCCACTCTTTTGTGTCGAAGGATTTCATTTAGGTCTGAACGTCAATCAGATGCAGAACTGCAAGTTAGGTGGGTTGTTACATGACGGTCTTTTACTTAGGCCTGATTCCACGCGTGGTGTATCAAATACATATCTCAATGTGTGTATTTATGTGAAACGTTGATTCCACACAGCAATCGTGGAATCAAATTCTGTTAATTACCAGCTAATAAACAAAAACATCACAATGTCATCAATATGTATCTTCGAATCAACATTGACGATCTTCTGTTTGTCACACTCATCCCCGAAACACCAATAAACCCTCCACGGTGTGGGAGCCCTCTGTTCTCATTGATAATTAATGAAACTGGCGGGGCCAATACTATACAACGTTTACAATTGTATTTTTCAGAACTGGTTTCTCTATTTATAGAAAAAACTAATTGAAATGAACCATTAGCATTTTCAAAGATTGGCAATTTGCCAGTTGGCAAATTGCAACATCTTTGGACATGCTAATAATGCATTTCTGTCATTTATATATTCACTTTTAGAAAATACAATTCGATGAATACAATTGTAAACATTATTAGTTACACAGTTTGTTGGTGGCCTAATATGGTATATATGGTGTCGATTAATTTCATATTGGACCAGAGCGAACAAACTGTGTAACGAATATATCTTACCGGCTGCTGCATCGATGCACAGAACTAATAACAACAATGATCAAAATTAAATGAGAGAATTCTCACAATGTGTTCACGTGTCTTTGCCTTGTTGCAATTTAAGGGAGAGTGCCTACAGGCACTCCCCCATAAATTGTAACAATGCAAATTCATACATACCAAACAGTTTCATTCCGAAGGTAACATGACACACATCCACAGAATATGAAGACTTTTAAGTTTCCTAACCTGCACTTCAGACCAAATGTGGGTTTCCAACACTCAACCTTTCAACTTGAAGCGTTTATCGGCTGCCGCCATTTTGAATAATCAATGACAAAGGGGAGACTACCCATAGCTGTCAGCGTATGTTGATGTTGACAGGCAGTATGTGGTTTTATATGCAGTCTGCATGTGACGTCTTTGAACCAATGAAATTCCCAGGTACTTGTAGGAGGTAAGATATTTTATAGTATTGGCCTCAGAACAGACAAACGACAGTTATCAAACAGACCTGGGGAAAAGTAAACAGAAAAGAGACCCTGGGACAGTGTATACAAAATCAAGCTTTTTCTTCAACATTTTTGCGAGCGATCGTACGTTTTCTTTATATCTGAAACATTTCTTCAAAATGTTTTATATTGACACATGTCTGTAATAGTGATACTGTTTTATTTCTTTACATTTTCCAGTTTATTGAAAACATACTTTGCCTGTTATGAAGCAGCTATTGGTAACTGCAGATCTCACAGTAGTGTTTCAACGACCCTGAATGCTTTCAACGCGTCGATCAGTCGCTATTGTGCCATAAGTAAGTTAGCTGGGCAGTCATAGATGTTATGTTTATGGCTGACAATTTTCGTCATTTATGTGATTTACAGAAAGGATTACACTTATTTTCCCAAAGCTGCCTGTAAATTTAACACTAATGGCATGAAATTTAATGTAAAAAGTGAAATTTCGAAATGTTATCGTATTTGTATCATCGGTGTGTGTACCACTTCATAAACTTCAGATATTTTCCTGTTGAGCAGAATAAAAATACAGAAGATGACTTTTTACATTTTGTTCCTAAATCAGTTTCGACCTTTAACGGTTATTCTTTGATGCAACCCATTTAAAAATAAGAAAATGCCCATTTTCACCTCTTTTGATATTCTGTAACATTTTCCTGTTCATTTTATCAACAGTGTATTCATCGTGGTATTCTATATAGACATTATCCCGTCTAATAATATAAAATTCCAGAGAGATTTGCTAATTCTTTTCTCCTGGAATGAATAAAAAACGTGCATATTACTGTAAAAACACATTCGCTAACTGAAGAACTAAAGTAGACTCTTGGTGTTGGTAAGTGTGATACTGACAGATGTTCTTAATTGTTGAGACCTAGAATATTTTTGGGATTTGAATTTGTTCATCAAAATTTGTTTTATTCCAAATTATTGGAGAGTGCCTACAGGCGCTCTCCAATAATTTGTAATAAAACAATTTTATATAAACCAAATATTATTTGCTTTTGACGGAATATGAAATATAGCAAGGAAAATGTTTGCCTTTAGCCTGCTACCCTCATTGTTTTGATAGCCATGATAGTGGCTTCTAACACTCAACCAGATAATGGAGGGTTCTTTGTGATCTAGTTCCTTCTAATTAGCACCCAGAGCTGCCTATTGTGTTTGATTATTAAAAGTAACAAAATGAAACTTGGTATCATTTTCTATTCCTGTTTTTCGAATAATTACTTGCATCCTAGCTAATCTGATAATTTCAAGGGAGTTAACTTTATCGAAGGTCGATTTTCATGACGATATAGCTCAAGTATGTAATTGTACCCACGAATTATCTTTGTCTTTGTTTAGACATCAGCTTTCAGAAACTGCGAAGTGAGCCAACTGGTTCCACCCCAGACGTTTAGTTTGCTTAGTTTCTTTACAAGAATGTTTATTTAGATGAGCTTTGGGATGGGGCATGTGGGGGTGGAGAGGTCTGAGTTTTGGAGCTAAGGGTATTGTATATGTTCTATTCTCCTTGAAAATTTCCATGGCTTTGTGCTCAACCGATGTATTTTAATGGGGATGTCGTGGACGCAATCACTCCCTAAACATAAAGGAGGGATAGCATACTTGGCGCTGTGAGTTCAAGTAGATAGTTATTTACCTTTGTCACATCGTTTCCTCTTGGCGATGAGAATCTGAGGGTAAGACAAACATTGACACCTGGGAGAGAGAGCGAGAGAGAGAGAGAGAGAGAGAGAAAGAGAGAGAGAGAGAGAGAGATGGAAAATATTCATGCCTTTCATAATCTGTGAATGGACGTGGACATTAAGAACGCTGATATTTCTGTTAACTCGAATCTTGAGTTAACAGTTATATTTAATTAACCTAAATTTGACTAATTCCCAACACTTCGATAATTATCGGAGTATGCTATTGGTTATCGATGGAAATTCCAGAGTGTGTGAAAATTTACACTGGTTTGAAAATTGATAAATCCTGAGACGCAATCGAAGGGAAAATCAGTTTCAAACCAGTGTAAGTTTCTATACAGCCTCGAATGTAGACAGATAACCACAAACCGACTAATTAATATTCCAAACACATCATCAACGCATGTCTTCAATGAAGATACGCCTGGGTGTTGTAGTTGCAATATAAGTCAGTCGCGACTTGTGCCATCACTATCAGGACAAATCATGTTTACCCCCCCCCCCCTCCTCCACCACCCCCTCCCCACCATGTCCCATAGAACATTCTATCACTCAGGCGACGATTTGTGGGTATTCTTCTGTTTACTTATCAAATAGTTACAATCCACTGAGTATCCATTTATACACCTTTCCCTTTCCCATTAACAGAGGCGTCGCGAAGATGACTGATTGGTGGGGAGGGGGTGGTGGAGGAGGGGGGGTAAACATGATTTGTCCTGATAGTGATGGCACAAGTCGCGACTGACTTATATTGCAACTACAACACCCAGGCGTATCTTCATTGAAGACATGCGTTGATGATGTGTTTGGAATATTAATTAGTCGGTTTGTGGTTATCTGTCTACATTCGAGGCTGTATAGAAACTTACACTGGTTTGAAACTGATTTTCCCTTCGATTGCGTCTCAGGATTTATCAATTTTCAAACCAGTGTAAATTTTCACACACTCTGGAATTTCCATCGATAACCAATAGCATACTCCGATAATTATCGAAGTGTTGGGAATTAGTCAAATTTAGGTTAATTAAATATAACTGTTAACTCAAGATTCGAGTTAACAGAAATATCAGCGTTCTTAATGTCCACGTCCATTCACAGATTATGAAAGGCATGAATATTTTCCATCTCTCTCTCTCTCTCTTTCTCTCTCTCTCTCGCTCTCTCTCCCAGGTGTCAATGTTTGTCTTACCCTCAGATTCTCATCGCCAAGAGGAAACGATGTGACAAAGGTAAATAACTATCTACTTGAACTCACAGCGCCAAGTATGCTATCCCTCCTTTATGTTTAGGGAGTGATTGCGTCCACGACATCCCCATTAAAATACATCGGTTGAGCACAAAGCCATGGAAATTTTCAAGGAGAATAGAACATATACAATACCCTCAGCTCCAAAACTCAGACCTCTCCACCCCCACATGCCCCATCCCAAAGCTCATCTAAATAAACATTCTTGTAAAGAAACTAAGCAAACTAAACGTCTGGGGTGGAACCAGTTGGCTCACTTCGCAGTTTCTGAAAGCTGATGTCTAAACAAAGACAAAGATAATTCGTGGTTACAATTACATACTTGAGCTATATCGTCATGAAAATCGACCTTCGATAAAGTTAACTCCCTTGACATTATCAGATTAGCTAGGATGCAAGTAATTATTCGAAAAACAGGAATAGAAAATGATACCAAGTTTCATTTTGTTACTTTTAATAATCAAACACAATAGGCAGCTCTGGGTGCTAATTAGAAGGAACTAGATCACAAAGAACCCTCCATTATCTGGTTGAGTGTTAGAAGCCACTATCATGGCTATCAAAACAATGAGGGTAGCAGGCTAAAGGCAAACATTTTCCTTGCTATATTTCATATTCCGTCAAAAGCAAATAATATTTGGTTTATATAAAATTGTTTTATTACAAATTATTGGAGAGCGCCTGTAGGCACTCTCCAATAATTTGGAACAAAACAAATTTTGATGAACAAATTCAAATTCCAAAAATATTCTAGGTCTCAACAATTAAGAACATCTGTCAGTATCACACTTACCAACACCAAGAGTCTACTTTAGTTCTTCAGTTATCGAATGTGTTTTTACAGTAATATGCACGTTTTTTATTCATTCCAGGAGAAAAGAATTAGCAAATCTCTCTGGAATTTTATATTATTAGACGGGATAATGTCTATATAGAATACCACGATGAATACACTGTTGATAAAATGAACAGGAAAATGTTACAGAATATCAAAAGAGGTGAAAATGGGCATTTTCTTATTTTTAAATGGGTTGCATCAAAGAATAACCGTTAAAGGTCGAAACTGATTTAGGAACAAAATGTAAAAAGTCATCTTCTGTATTTTTATTCTGCTCAACAGGAAAATATCTGAAGTTTATGAAGTGGTACACACACCGATGATACAAATACGATAACATTTCGAAATTTCACTTTTTACATTAAATTTCATGCCATTAGTGTTAAATTTACAGGCAGCTTTGGGAAAATAAGTGTAATCCTTTCTGTAAATCACATAAATGACGAAAATTGTCAGCCATAAACATAACATCTATGACTGCCCAGCTAACTTACTTTTGGCACAATAGCGACTGATCGACGCGTTGAAAGCATTCAGGGTCGTTGAAACACTACTGTGAGATCTGCAGTTACCAATAGCTGCTTCATAACAGGCAAAGTATGTTTTCAATAAACTGGAAAATGTAAAGAAATAAAACAGTCTCACTATTACAGACATGTGTCAATATAAAACATTTTGAAGAAATGTTTCAGATATAAAGAAAACGTACGATCGCTCGCAAAAATGTTGAAGAAAAAGCTTGATTTTGTATACACTGTCCCCGGTCTCTTTTCTGTTTACTTTTCCCCAGGTCTGTTTGATAACTGTCGTTTGTCTGTTCTGAGGCCAATACTATAAAATATCTTACCTCCTACAAGTACCTGGGAATTTCATTGGTTCAAAGACGTCACATGCAGACTGCATATAAAACCACATACTGCCTGTCAACATCAACATACGCTGACAGCTATGGGTAGTCTCCCCTTTGTCATTGATTATTCAAAATGGCGGCAGCCGATAAACGCTTCAAGTTGAAAGTTTGAGTGTTGGAAACCCATATTTGGTCTGAAGTGCAGGTTAGGAAACTTAAAAGTCTTCATATTCTGTGGATGTGTGTCATGTTACCTTCGGAATGAAACTGTTTGGTATGTATGAATTTGCATTGTTACAATTTATGGGGGAGTGCCTATAGGCACTCTCCCTTAAATTGCAACAAGGCAAAGACACGTGGACACATTGTGAGAATTCTCTCATTTAATTTTGATCATTGTTGTTATTAGTTCTGTGCATCGATGCAGCAGCCGGTAAGATATATTCGTTACACAGTTTGTTCGCTCTGGTCCAATATGAAATTAATCGACACCATATATACCATATTAGGCCACCAACAAACTGTGTAACTAATAATGTTTACAATTGTATTCATCGAATTGTATTTTCTAAAAGTGAATATATAAATGACAGAAATGCATTATTAGCATGTCCAAAGATGTTGCAATTTTTGCCAACTGGCAAATTGCCAATCTTTGAAAATGCTAATGGTTCATTTCAATTAGTTTTTTCTATAAATAGAGAAACCAGTTCTGAAAAATACAATTGTAAACGTTGTATAGTATTGGCCCCGCCAGTTTCATTAATTATCAATGAGAACAGAGGGCTCCCACACCGTGGAGGGTTTATTGGTGTTTCGGGGATGAGTGTGACAAACAGAAGATCGTCAATGTTGATTCGAAGATACATATTGATGACATTGTGATGTTTTTGTTTATTAACTGGTAATTAACAGAATTTGATTCCACGATTGCTGTGTGGATTCAACGTTTCACATAAATACACACATTGAGATATGTATTTGATACACCACGCGTGGAATCAGGCCTAAGTAAAAGACCGTCATGTAACAACCCACCTAACTTGCAGTTCTGCATCTGATTGACGTTCAGACCTAAATGAAATCCTTCGACACAAAAGAGTGGCATGCAGGAAAGAAAAAAAAATTATTTAAAAACATCCGCTTTCTTAACAGTTTAAGTTTAATCGTGGTATAAATACACAACACAACTCATGTAGGTTACGGGGGTCAAGAATGAGTGACCCTTGTTGGGGTTCTACCAGTATTTCTTTCGCGGCCACGGCGACAATGAAACACTTCAAAACCTCTAACTCGGGTCGATCCTATCCCACGCAGCCCACCATCTGTCTTAATACGTAACCTTGCAGGTTATAGCCGTCGAGGAGTCATTTTCGCCATAACTTTCCATTAATGGTGTTCAAGAAATCAATCTGCTCTGCGGTGGACTGATTTTACAACAGTTCCATAAACCATTGATATTTTCAATGGCCAGGCATTTACAGTACGACTGCCGAGACCTTTGCACTTTCCACGGTGAGGGCAATATTTACACGGATGCAATAATATAAGGTTGCAAACTCTAATTACAGGAGTAATTAGCCAAAAATTAATTAATGAAGCACCGGGTACAACCCGGTGCTTCATTAATTAACATTTTGCCGATGATGAATTTTATTACCTGGTAAACGCATGCGTGGACATCACTGCCCACGCGTGGATTACGATCAGTCCACGGCGCCTGTACTGTACACAATAATCCCAGTATCAATTATCATATTGTGGAATCCCCTCACGATTGAACATTTGCAGGAGACGTATTTCCTAACAATGTAAAGGACTGGTAAATCATCTGTTAAACACAACATTTTGTGCGTTTTCAACGTTTTTCGTGTTGTATATCGAGGTAAAACAAAGCTAATTGTGTGTAAACTAAAGTTCTTATTTTGTGTACCCAAAAGACACACAACAATTTCACACATGGGTTTTGATTCAACCAGGTATGAAGATTCCATACCCTCTTTTCCACCACTCCAGACATATTTACGATACGTGAAAGGTGTATTTGTACTAAATAACGGCGGGATAGACCAGACCATTATTTACACTCTTTCAAAAAAGTACAAAAAGGACTAGAAAATCTCCAGGTCTTCGACCGCCGGGTACACCCGTCCTGGTGTGTCTTCCACCAGAAAGTTTTTTTATTACGTCTTGTGTTTAGTATTTAGTAATTGTAAATACGCATCGGTGGACAATTGACCCTACCAGGACTCAGCAGCGATCGACCTTCCACGTTCGGTAAGTGGCTTGGGAAAAACACAGAATTGTCACTTATAGTCCCGGTCTAAATTCCAAACTCGTTTCATACATTTCACTATAAATTGCGGATGAATTGATTCTGTTTACTTAATTCCATAAAACATGCTTAACCCTTTGCGAAATGTATACACAATTTGTTTTGTTGTTTTCGCCAACCTTTGTTTCCAAAACATAGCATTTGACGATTTGTTGCAATGGGCTCTTAACCTCATTCCATCTGGAGTTAATTAGCTAAGTTTTGGATGCAAAAAAGTGAAAAAATTGATTTATTATCCACTAGCCGCAAAGCTACTGGTAAACTGAAACTGAAAATGCAATATGTATTTTTAAATATCATATTTCTCTCTCGATGCGAGGGCAAATTACGTTCATACATTTCCAATCAATCGATGTTATTCTCAACAAGTTTTTTTTCTGAAATTCCATAGTAAACATTGACATTTCCCACACAAATAGCATTCCCGAGTAAAATTGATGAGCATATAATAAAATAAATACCTAAGTTTTTTTGTTTGGATACCTGAATCATCCCATTCGTGACTGGAGAGAAATAAGGAAATTTCACTGGCGGCTTTCAGCTGCTTATGGGAAAGTCCGTGTTTCATTCCACCCAGTGAGGAGATAATTCACAAACGGTTTCGAGGTACTCTTCATGTGTGTAAGTAATCACCATCGGATAACGTGAATTTCTAATATTGTTCTTGATCAATTTTATATTGATTTCTCGTGTGAAAGTTGAATTGCCATAACGGCATATAATAAACAGATCGTTGTCGAGGTCTGATCGCCGGATCTCCTCATCAACTCGACGGAATACGACAAACCAGATCACTTTACTTTCGTAATAATCTCTAGTTATCCACTGTTTAAATGTATGTCTTTTGGGTGATCTCACATCCTTTAACCCTTTACCCAACGTAATGGCCAAAACCGGCCAGCGCTATTCTCAAAAATCGCCAATTAATTTTCATTATTTTTTCATTGTTTTGTCTCAAAAACATAGGTTATGACCCTTCATTGGAACGAGCTCGTCGAGCTCGTTCCAATGAGGGGTCATAACCTATGTTTTTGAGACAAAAAATGAAAAAAATTAGTTATTCAAGAATTAGGTTTGCAAGTGTCGTCTGCTTTTCATGTTAGGTAAAGGGTTAAAAGTGTGAACTAAATTATAGGGTAAGCAGGCAAATCATGTGATAAAAATCGATTTTTTTAGCTGACAATGTCATTAATGAAAAATAGGAAATGAACAATCGTTTACATGTTAGAAAGTGACTTTTTAAAATATATTTTTTTCAATTTTTTTTCTAACTTTTTTTTTCAGAAAATACAACCCTATGTTCCTTTACAAACTGTCACAAACGTTCAGTTATTTCAAAAGATAACAATACGGTACATCTTCATATGAGAAAATCATTTAATATCATTCATAATTTCTGCGAATACGTTTAAATTGTTTTGGGGATGACGCAGACAGTGCATCTGTGACATGTTTACTGTTAGACGGTTGGAGGTATACGTTTATTAGCGCACTGAAGGTGAAACATGAAAAATGGCTGAAAACGAAAATGTACTCGGTGTTGAAGTGTTGAAGTGGAATTTGATAAGCTGGATTCTCTGACACTTGATTCGACATTGATATCGGAGATATTGTGGAAGGTACTGAGATACTGTTAGGTACAGATGTCAATGAGTCATTTCTGTGCTGAGTATCAGCAGAGGCTATTCACTTGCTCAGTTCGTGTTTGATTTTAGAAAAGCTCAGTAAACTCTTAATGTTTCGGTGGCTAGAAGTTGGAACTGTCTGATGTGATGGAATGCCTCATCTCATCATTCAGCGTTTGCATAAGATGTTTTCTTAAGAGCAATTCATAGAGCATGACGGGATTCCCATTCTTGTCTTAGTTCAGCGCTCTTGTGTATGTATAAAATACTTTTGCCCATCACTATCTTCACGATATTTTATACCATCCCATCTCAGAAGTGAGTTTCAGTGCATGACCTCATTCCGAAAAACACTGATCACATCAACCGCATAGAAATCAAAAGTGATTTTGGACTGTAGGGGCCATGAACTTTTGCCATATATATATATATATATCCCGATTCTGACTGGGATATTGGATCCACAGCTTTAGGTTTGTTACCTTTGCCCATCTCTGTATTTTGATTTTGTTTTATTTTGAGAGTTTCTCTACATTTTGTTCTTGAATGTAAATCTCTCTGCATACAGTTAAAACTAGATGTCCTGTCATGAAATGCGCACATATAGCACGTCGACCTGTGCGTTATTCTACGCATTATGACCACAGTCAAGCTATCAAATTCTGTACATATGGCCAGTGCACAAGTTATGTTTCAGCCAATGGACCTCCGGATAACCCGGATGTCCATTGGCAGAAACATTGCCTATGTTTGCTACGAGTAACCAGGACGCTTGCACGTCATTCGATATGGCAACTGCGCGCAATTCCTACGTGCAATTAAGCTTAGATAAGCGCACAGTTCGTGACAAGACTTCTAGTTTTAACTGTAGATGAAAAATATGCTCGGAGTGTGGTTGCCTCATATTCCGAACCATCCCTTTCCCTGACTGCAAGCAGAAAGTTTGAAATGCGATCACACAGTTCCCGTTGGGGTATGAACTCAGGTTGACCTTGCATATTTTTCTCCAGCAGAAATGTACTGAACAATTGCATGTCACAGTGTGTCTTTTTCATAGTATTGTTATTAATAATTCCATTTTAAAATATTACTGGTAAATTGCTACAGTCTCTGGCTGATTAAAGCACTTTGGCCTAAAATCATGATTAGTCCATTCTTGCAGTTCGCCAAGAAAAAGATCGCCATACATTTCTCTCACGATATCAAACTGTTCACTTGAATCTATCGTTTTTCGATTATTTTCAATTACGAACGTCAAAACATCAAAGCAAGAGTTGCAGACGTAACATGGAAAACTATGTGTTGCAGTTAAAAGGCAATAACGCTACCTCGTGATAACCAATTCAGTTGTTCAGTGGAATTGTCCAAACTTCGAGTTTGTACTTGAAGAGTTTTTTTACGATTACCTGCCCAGCATGCACAGCGATTCAGTAAGGGTTAGGTACGTGATATTAACATTAACAATGCCTCAAGCAGAAATGCTATTAGCATTGCGAGAGAAATCCGATAGAGAGCCTCAAAGTGACTATATCTCCTAAAGGGAAAAGTTGAATGAATTAGATTCTCGGACTACTAACCAAGTCTCTTTCGTTTGGCTCTGACAACACCATACTACACGGGCGTCATGTTAAGGCTAATGTAACATAGGTTAGAACCAAATCCGCTAAGCGTTTGCTGTGCATCACCCCTTAGTGTTGATAAGTGTTGATACATCCTATTTGATGGAGCCTGACTGAGAAAGACGATGGTCATTTAGTTTGTGCTATCAGAATGTAGAATATAGGAAGTATCCACGCAAGATCTTTCTCTGTGTTGTGTACCATACGCCAAATTACACTACCCCATCCACTGCTCTTCTATTGGATGTACAATGTAGTGGAATGTGTACATTTCTTTCTTCGTGGTGTGCAAATGTGTTAATTGCAGTTGTGACGACAGAGTAGAAACACTTTCCTACAGAACATCGTTGCATGAGTGCTAGAATGTCCTATGTCCCATAGGGGACATAGGACATTCTAGCACTCAGGCGACGACATGTAGAATTTATAACCGTTCCACATGTTCCTTTTTTCACTTTATCTCACGCGACTTCTTTGTATTGCCGGGATGAACTGAACCAATCCTTAAGATTTTTCCCGATTCACCACACTCGGTTTTGATTCTCGCAGACTTCCATGGAGAGAATCAATTTTCAGCTTTTAAAATTCGTCAAATCTGTTTAAACCTTATGAGCTTAACTAGTACATATTCCACAGTCAAAAAACAAACATCACGTATATATGTTTACTAGCGTTAAACCATCAAGGACTTAGTTCCTTTTTCGAGCAGTTTCTGTGTACATGTAGAGCACATGTTCCAACATATAGGTATACTTGGTTGCAACTTGTAACACATTAAGGACGACAACTCTAGCTTGATTCAAATTGGACAAAATCGATGTCATATCACAGAGTTTGAAGCCATCAGTTTGATAATGGGCAATTATGGAGACGAAAATCATAACTAATAACTACACATAATGATTCTGGAGAATCATAGGCTGTTCCAGACGAGATTCCATGATTCCGTGCCTCCAGAGTGTCTGAAGATTTGTTTGTAGCTGTATTACCAAAGTTCTTTAATTAATGTCCTGAGAATGGTGGGTTTAGTAGTCTTGATAAAAATAGTTAAAGAGGCTAAAATCATCTTTATTGGCGGAGAGGGTAAACATTAATATCGTCGTTTGACCAGTCTCAGTCTGTCAAAAGGAGCTATGTATGTCTACCACATACCCATTGAGTGCTGTTGTCGTTTGAAAATAGTCCATTTATCTCAAATATATCTAAAAGTTTGACGTTTGTCCGTTTGTAGAGGGTTAGTGAACGCTTGCTGGGATAATTTTTCTCACGAGTCTGTTTTATCTTGAAAATTTGTAAGAACCACTTGGAAGAAGTCCACTTAAAATGTGAATTTTATGTTCTTAAGGGCTGTCTGTCTTTGATCGGTGAAAACAGGGTTAGGGCTTGTTTTTTTAATACCCTTCTACTTACAAAATTAATCCCCCGTGAATTCGGCTATCTCATGAAGTGGGCCATTTTATCCTCCGGGTACCTCTTTTTGTTTAGTTTTAAGACCCCGATTCAGATTGAAGTTCGCAGAGGGTAAATTTAGTGATGCTACCCTGCTGTGCAGGGTGGCATCACTAAATTCACCCTCTGGGGACCTTATTTTGCAGATGGCAGTCTGCTTATATTCTGGCTTGTGCAGTACACCTTAGAACAGTGCGATAAAATAAGTTGTGTTTATCTGTGACATACCCATTGTGTGCTGTTGGTGTCTGAAAACAGCCCATTTTATCACAATTTTGACAATTAGCACCCCGTGCAAAGGTTAACAAACGCTAGCGGAATATTCTGTCCATGCAACTTGTAATGTCACACCAAGTTCTGCCAATGTCCAGTTTTTCTTGAAAATCGCCAACAAGCGATTGGAGAAAACCAAGGAAATTGTGTATTTTAAATTTTTGAGGAGAGTGTCCTTTTAACCAGTCCAATATGGGTTAAGCTGAGATTTTTTGAATGCTTTTACTACTTAAATATTGATCCTTCCTGAATTCTACGCGCGCTAAAGGAAGTTCTGTTTATCTGTTACATACTCACTACGTGCTGTTCGTTCCTGAAAACAGCCCTTTTTCCAAAATGTTAATGTTTAGCAGCCTGTTAAGGCTTAACGAGCGCTTACCGGAACATTTTCTCTATGCAACGTGTAATATCAAGCAAAGTACCTGCTAATGGTAATTTTTCTGGAAAGTCTGCAAGATGCATTTGGAGAAGTTCACAGAAAACGGGAATTTTAAACTTTTAAAGGGTATCTCTCTTTAACTAATCCAAAATGGGTTGAGAATTGAATTTTTGAATCCCTTCCTGCTTGCAGAAATGTTTCCCTATAAATTTTGTGTCCGATAAAAGAAATTATGTTTCTCTTTCTCATACGCGTTGGGTGCTTTTGGTGTCCGAAAACAGCCCGATTACAATTTTTCACAATTTAGACGGTTAGCAACCCGTGGGGGGTTAACAAAAGCTTAGCCGAATATTTTATCCATGCAACTTGTAATGTCACACCAAGATCAGCGAATGGCCATTTTATCTTGAAAAACTACAAGACTCGTTTAGAGGAATCCACGGAAAACATGAATTTTTAAGCTTTTGAAGGGTATCGCTGTTTAACCAGCCCAAAACGGCTTAACGCTTCGTTTTTGAATACCCTTGTTATCGACAAAAATGATCATCGATGAATTACGCTTTTAATAATGGAAGTTATATTTATCTCTCGAGTACCCGTTGAGTGCTGTGGGTGCCCCAAAACAGCCAATTCTATCAATATCTCTTGCATATCAATTGCAGTATCACAGACAGGGCTGACGGTGATGAATGTTTAACCCTTTACCCAACGCAGTCGATATCAAAATTTATTATTTTAAATATCAATTTTTCAAATTTTTCAAAACATTTCAACAAAACCATATCATGTGACCCCTTGTTGGAACAAGCTCGTTCCAGCGAGGGGTCACATGATATGGTTTTGTTGAAATGTTTTGAAAAATAATATTTTTTCAACTACTGAATTTGCATATTACGCGGGCGGATGCGGCCGATTCGTTGGGTAAAGGGTTAAAGAAAATCTTCGAGACGCGTTGTGAGAAAATGACGATAAGCCCTAATTTTGACAGTTGTTAGCCAATTCTGGCGAAAGAAGGGGCTAAATTGAAAATTTCGCTTAGGTACATTTGTAGATTTTGTGCCACTCTCAGAGCGTACCAAATTTTGTGAAAATTGGTTCAAAAATATCTTTAGAATCGTATGGACAAAATGTGAGGAAAAAAACTAAAAAAGATTTTAAAAATTAATCTGCAGAAAAACAAATGTCTTTTTCCAGAGGGAAAAGCCAAAAATGGCTAATATAATAAAATTCAAAAGAGATCCGGAATGCAGAAACATTTGATTTTGTAGCAGATTCAGTGATACGCTCCTTGGCGACTCCAATGACGATCCATTTATGTCACAAAATTAACTATGTAAATAATGTTTTCTGAAACAGTTTGCTTACTCTATATCAAACATTTATGTGGCCTCAATTACCAATAAATAAATTAATTAATAAATAATATCAAACATTAGATTTTTCCTGTTTTCAGTATCAACTATCGCAACTTGAAGGCTACCCAACTGGGGAATTTCAAACATGCCGGTTTCTTTTTGGTATGTCCGAATTCTCTAATATATTTTGTATTGAAGATCAATTTATGTACGAACTTGACAGCCGTCACCCAGTAACCTTCCGTACAAGACCCCCAAAACACGATAGGAGAGGTGACCAAACTTATAAAATATGCAATGACTTCAGTATTTATTCCGAATGTTTTTGAATCGTTATTCCTTGATCTAGCACCGAAGCACCGAAGAAACTATCATTGGCGTAATACAATGTACAACCCACAGAATACCTAGATAAGGTATACCATCGACATGCAGTACCAGGCCTGAAAATAAGCTGTCTGACATTTGCAGAATGAGGTCCCAGAGGGTGAATTTGATGACGCTATGCCATACATACAATTTATCCTCTGCGTACCTCTTTCTGTTTAGTTTTGAGACACCGATTCAGATTGATGTTCACAGAGGGTAAATTTAATCACTAAATTCACCCTCTGGGGACCTCATTTTGCAGATGGCAGTCTGCTTATTTTCTGGCTTGTGCAGTACACCTTAGCACAGTGTGCCACCACGCGCCCATTTGTGTTGTTAGAATTAAGTGTCTTGATTAAGGATACAAAGCAGATGATATGGATCAGCACAGAACCTACGATATTTGAATCTGAATTCAAAAGCGACAACAAACGAGCCACCGCGCCTCAAATATTGGGTGATAGAGATCATTCGGTTATTTTGTTTCCTGTTTACCTCATGCCTCACGTGGATAATAAATAGGTCATTAAGGCCCCCTCAAAGTAGATCTTCTCTTTCTAAGACCATTCATGTAAAACTGTATGCGGGCGGGCCGTTTTTTCTACTTTTTTGTAATTATTCCTTCGTCAGCAAAAGTTCATGTTCTTGGATTGTTGTATCTTTTTGGCCTTATAATCTACAGAATAGCAGGGGTGGTGGTGTATTTCGTCCCTTGAAAGCAAGAAGGCTTTGCAATGCCAATGCATTGCGAAGCATTGTTGCACTCAAGGAACAAATTTATCAATTTTATTAACTTGAATAAAATATCAGACATAAACTATTTAATTTTTATTTTTTTAAAATTTGCATTGGTTACAAACAGAGAACACGTGGCAACCAAATAGACCACGTGAGAGAGCACCAGAAACATACCTTTAACTTTCTTTAAGGCCTAAACTAATTTTTGTACAACACCGTTGTATACTAATGACAACAAACGCGCACTTTAACATTAAAACAATACGTGCAGTGATTTGATATGTCGTCGTCGTCGGCTGTTTCAGGGTATATATTTATCAGTACTACCGCCTCGCATTAGAAATAAATTTGATTTGTTTTTTGGGCTGAACCATACTGCTGGCAATTCTCTTTCTAATGATGAATTTGTTGTCACTGCAAGAATACTTACTCGCAGCTTTTCTGACTGGATGTAAATGAAGGCGGAGTTCCACAACTCATCGCACGTTCCGCAGCTCTTGTAATATCTGACGCGGAGCAAGCTGCCTCTTCTGTGTTATTAACACCTGTAACAAAAAATTATAACACGTACGTATTGAGTCCGTTACGTCAGTAGTTTACCTAATATGACGGCCAATTCTGTCAAGCGCTATTCATTAAAGTTGGCTTTCACATTTTGTTATTGTTTTTACGCTTAAGCTCAAGCACATAAGATACTACTCGTTGGAACCACCTTGTTGACCTCTTTCCATTGAGTGGGCCAAAACCTATATTTTGAAAGGAAAGCATGACGTGTTTTAGTTAATCTCGAAATTCTTAGCAAATGTCTCGTCCTCTTGTGGTGTTATGAAAGAAAATAAAGCGAGCTTTTACCCACGACATAAATGTGCTTAAAGTAGTACGAAACTTCGTTATCAACTTACAGCCGTAGCCATGACAGGAGAAACAATTGTTGAAAAACCGACAAACCATATCTTTTCGTATTGGATGACCATGAAAAATAGATTTTATCAGATTCAATATCACAAATAGTTTGAAAAAGGTAGAGGTGTATCATGCATAATCATTTTTTTTCTCCTCTTCACATACTCTATTCAAGTGATTTATTCACAAAGCATTGGCCAGATTTCGAGGCAAATATCAAACTAGTTTGGAAATCTCATAGATATTGATTGGACTTGGCTTTCCTGACATACATACAGAACAGATAGCCAGGCATAATGTATTAACATGGACTTTTAGAGGAATTCCATCTGTCCATTTAATGTCCTTACTAACTTTTCATCTTCAGCTGAACTGCTTTGTAGAATAAGAGGTATTTTTTGAACCCATCCATCTATCCCGGGACGACCCCCGTTGTGTCCTTGGGCAAGGCATTTTATTCCGGTTGCCTACATGGGGGCACGATGCCCCCGTGGACTAAGGCGTACTGCACGTCGATGGTGCACATGTCTTCAACCGCTGTAACCCTGCTTGACTGGAGCTGGAACAGTTACAATGTTGAGGAGCTGGCAGTTGCTCGTCGATGCTCCGTGGTTCTCTCCGGGTACTCCGGCTTCCTCTTCCCGTACAAATGTCACGGTCAAGATTAGCCATTGTGCATAAGTATATGACCTTAAACCTTAAACCCCAATAAATAAATAAATAAAGAAACAAATAAATAAATAAATAAATAAATAAATAAATAAATAAATAAATAAATAAATAAATAGATAATTAAATCCTCCATCCATCCATCCAACAGACAGGCAGATAGGTTGGCAGACAGGCAGACAGACGGGCGGATTAACGATACATTGTGTTACTAATGCATTGTGTGACCATTTTGTAGAGTCGTTGTGAGACTGAAAAACGTGTTCTAACAAATGATACATAGGAATGGTTAAAAGTGGAGAAATAAATTGAACTGAACAAAAAAATGTTTTCTTACGTGTCCATGCAATTTCGTGTGTTCAATAAAAAGTTCTGACGAACAATAAATACATTATGTGTTTGAAAGTATGCACTTTAAATGTTGAGTGTTTAACCAACGCAAACAATTTACAGTGTAGTACATTTATTTATTTTGTTCAGCATTTATAAATTCTATAAACAGATTTCGAGTTGACAAAATTAATACAAATACACACCATATTTCGAAATATTATAGTGTTTCTGTGGCGTGTAACACATTATCGGTAATAAACTTCCGTCTGCGCAGATATGTAAATATTTAAATGCTGGTTTGGTGGAAATAACTTCCAAAATGATTTAAAATCTCAAAAGAATGCCTACCATCGTGTCGTCAAACATGTTTCTTTGAAGCACTTCAACCAGCGCGACACTCTGATTTGCTAATTAAAAAAACCTGATTTATTTATTTATTGGTGTTTAAGGTCACATACTTCTGCACAATGGCTAATCGTGACCGTGACAGTTTTACGGGTGGAGGAAGACGGAGTATCCGGAGAGAACCACCGATCATCGACGAGCAACTGTCAGCTCCTCGGCATTCTAACTGTGTTCAAGCTTCGCTCAAGCAGGGTTACAGCGATTCACGACATGTGCACCGTTGACGTGTGGTACGCCTTAGTACATGGCGTCATTGTGCCCTCATGTAGGCAGCCGGGATAAAGTGCCTTGCCCAAGGACACAACGCGGGTCGTCCCGGACAGGGGTCGGACTAGAAACCTCTAGCATAGAAGTCCTACAGTCTACCACTAAGCCACCGCTCTCCCGAAAAGACCTGATATTACCCCCTTTTGATTGCAGGGTTTGTATATGGCGCGCGTTAGTAGGTGATAATTGCCGATTTAAGGACACTTTTTAAAAAATTGTACACGTACACGTACTATAACGTGTACCCCCATAGGGATTCAGTGTTAAATCGTGTACAGAGTGTAATAAACGTTGTTTGTACACGATGTCCTAGAATGCCTATCGTGTCCTAGACCGTTCAAACAGCCGTTGGCGAACGAGTACGAATTCGCTTGGAAGGAAAATGTACGAAATTTGAAGAAGCATCAACTTAAAAAAAAATTCTCAACGTTCTCATCGCGGATCAGACCTTCAATCTATCGTTGGTGAACGCCGGTAAAAAACGCGTTGAGGCTTCTAGGACAGCATTAAAAATATGTTTTGCGGCTTCTGAGACACCGACGTTCGCGATCGCGTTTCAGACGGTCGAGGGTGCGATCCGATCGGTGAAAACGATTTGAGGATTCTATGACAGGAAATCGATCTTAAAACGTTTTCTCGACTTTCTCCAACGATGTGATGTGGGTGTAGAGTGAAGTTACCCATCGAGGATTTTTTTTCCAAACTAAACAGAAAAAACCCGAGTTTGGAAAATTAGAAACGATGGAAATCGTCTCTCCACGTTTGCCATCGCAGTGGTGCGATCGATCGCAGAGAAAATCATTGGAGGGAACTGACGAAAACATGAAATCCTTGCTAAATTGTTTCATTCTTGCTCTCGGTGTAAATGAATGGTGTTTCATAAAATCAAACGGTGAAATTGCGTTCTACTTAGATAGGTTTAAGAGGTAAACTGAGTTTTAATTTTACTACTATGTAGTCGTCTCGGTTCGCGAGACATGAAATAAACACGTTTTGACGAGACACACTTCCTATGTTTTCTCCACAGCAAGAAAAAATCGCTGATGCAAATCTTTAAACGTCTGAGGAGTAATGTATTTTAGAAAGACTTTGAAGTGTGAAGTTAAGTTTTTAAATTGAAAATTATACCGTTACTTCAAACAGCATTTTATAGATGATGTGAAAATTCTGTTTTAAACTATTTTTACGAATGAAAAATGAACCGGTTTTTCTCCCCTGGTGTGAATAATCGGTGATGTGATCTTTAACACGTTCGAGGGTAAACGCATTTATCGAGGTTTCATTTGTAAAATGTTTTCCCTCAACTGGTTTTAGTTATATATATTAAAGACAGAAGATTTTATTTACTTAAAACATAAAAATAACTACATTTAATTTTGAGAATAATAAAATAACCGACGTTACCATAATCTAAAAAGGAAATATTAATAATTTAGAGAACAAAAATGTTTTTACACATCAAAAATTCCAAGCAAAGAGATGAACTCCTCGACGAATATGAACGAGTCAAGAAAAGCATTCGATCCGCCGACAGAAGCAAACAATTAGGAGATATGGCATTAAGACGAGAGACTACAAAACTATTTAAACCCGTGACGGAGGTTCAAGGACGAAGCAAAAAGGAGATCGTTGACGAATTGAGACCCATAAAAGAAAGTTCTTTGAGAACGGGTTCGTTGCCTGGTAGTTTTACAAGGGAGGATTCTTTCAAAGATCACCACCGGATTACGTTCCCATGAGAATCGAAACCGATGTGAGTGAGAGTGATGAAGCAGCTTCGAGTATCATCATTGATAGCATCGCATCGTCCAAGGATGGTGGTAAGAGAGATCTGTTGTATGGAATTTACAGGGATTCTAGCGGTAGGACTTTCGTAGGTGACACTGAAGTGCGAGAGGATGATGATAATTTAATCGTTGGTTCGAATAGGTATGAATTAACTCCTGGACTGCGCAAATTGCTCCTTTTTGACAAGCCTGGAGATTACACGGATCAGGATTTTGACAATTACAGCAACATTCTGGTTCAGACCAGGCGAAGAAGAGAAATAATGATGTCAGAGAGACAAGACCCGAAGCCAATAGAGGTTACAAGTGGACGAAGGTGGTGAAACGCATATGGGATATGAATAGGAAATTCATCAAATCGGTGACTGGAAAAGGAGTGAGAACCACTTTTCTTCCGAGCGATTCTAATGCTCTGTCTGAGAGATTGAAATTGTTGATGGCTAGTCGAGGTGCTGGTAATACTGGAGTGGATAATGAAATAGTGAGCATATGTGACGAATTGTTGAGGCAGAAGGTCTTAAATAGACGAGATTATAAAAGGCTGATAAACGATTTGAAGGATTGATATATATATATAATAAGTAGAGAGAACAAACAAAATATAGATAAACAAAAAACAGTAAATCTACACTAGAAATAATAAAAGTATTTAAACAACAAACGATTTACGAGCGAAAAAAACAAAATATATATTATAAAATAAAAATATGTTGGTGATAAAGAACAGGGAATACGTTAGAACTTACGTTCAAGGCGGTTCTGGTATCGTTGATTCTATAATGCGAGCATTCATGAGCAATGCAGGTAGAAAACTTGCATCAACCGCTTTTGAGGTGGGTAAGAAGACGGCTTTGGATGCTGGTAAGAAAGCTGCTTCTGAAGCTAGTGGTAGGATCGCTTCTGTGGCTGGCAAGAGGGCAGCCGACGCAGTGATCGACAAGTTGATCAGTCAGCCGGTGAAGCGAGCTACGTTAGAGTGATTGCTGAAAAGTTGGACAAATTTTAAGGACCCATACAAGATTTAGCCAAAATGATGAATGGATCTGTATTGAAGAGAACTCGCGACTGTGTAAATATAAATAAATAATAATATTTATAAAACTGAGTTTGAAAAAAGACATAAAAATTGTGTTTGAAAATCTAAAAAATAACAAAAAAATAAAAGAAAATTCCAAATTTCAGAATTCATAGAACCAAGTCAAAAAAAAATAAAGTCATACAGGAGTATTGTTCGCGAGGCGATGGAAAGAAAAAAATCGAAAGATCGAAAGGGAACAACCTTAAACAGATTCGAATTGTGAAAAAAAATAAGCTGATTGCAGTAACACCTGATGATTGAAAACAAACCGCGGAGCAGGATGAAAAACTTAGAGAGATACTTGAGGAGTTACATGGTTGGCTCGATGAAAAGGTAGACAAAATGCCGATAGCAACAACGTTCAAAAACACTTTGGTTGCTAAAAATAAGGAGACGACCAAACGAAAAGCCGTTGAAGAACTTCAAGTTTCAAAAGAAAATAAAAAAATTAAAACGAAAACGAGTGATGCGATTCAGAATTTAGAAAAACGAGATATATCGAATGAAATTCGATGGGCAATCAATGAAGGGAAAGGAGAAGAATATGTAGCATGACTTATCATGGAAGCATTCCAATCGAATCCCATAGACAGGGAGAGTGCGATCAAAGGCGTTTTTAAAACTTTCGATGTAGTTCCCTTGTTCAAGAAAATCGATCAGAAATTGTTCATGGAACGGGTGAAAAAAAAAGTATTGGATTTGTTTCACGAACACATGGACGTGGGACTAAAAATTAAGATGATACTCCATTGCGTGATGAATAAAATCGACGTGAATTCCAGTGAGTACATCGTGAGAAATGCATATTTCAGATCTATCATCGAACCCGTATTTCGAGGTTCAGATTTATCAGACGTTTTCGAAATGATGAAAGACAAGATGTTGACGTCTCTCGCGAATTATCAACATGAAGGTAATAATTGGACGTTCGAAGATGTGTTGAAACTCGAAATTCATCTGACTAAAAACGATTCATTGAAAGCATCTTCTTACGTGGAATTACCATATTTCTTAGCTAAAAAACACTCCGTGGTCAACATGAGAAATAAAGATGATCAATGTTTTAAATGGGCAGTCACCTCCGCTTTATACACTGTCAAAATCCATCCCGAGAGAGTTTCTCGTTACGAGGAGACTTCTAAAAATCTTGATTCAACTGGAGTGACTTTTCCAATGCCGTTAAAACACATTGAACATTTCGAGGTTCAAAATCCCACCGTAGCAGTGAACGTCTTGGGATACAACAAGGAAAAACAAAGGATCTATATTCTCAGACAGACTTTGTATCTCAGAAGAGAAAAGACGATTATTTTATTATTGATTTCGAATGGTGACAATCGTCATTATTGTTGGGTTACACATCCGAGCCAATTACTGTCGAGACAAAATAATAAACATAAACATAAGAAATGTTTATGTTGCAACTGCATGAACGTGTTTCACAATGAAAAATCGTTAGTGAAACATCAGGAATATTGCAACGAACATCAAGGCGTCGCTGTTGAAATGCCTAAACCTAAAACCATCATGAACTTTCAAAATCACAATAGAAGGTTAAAAGTACCATTCGTCGTTACGCCGATTTCGAATGCTTCACCGTGAAAACGAGTTCCTGCCAACCTGATGCTCTTTGAAATTACGTCGAAAAATATCAAAAACACATGCCTTCGGGCTATTGCATTTACGTGAAATGTGCTTTCGACTCACAACACGACATGGGTCCCTTCACCTACACGAAACGTGCGAAGACGATGACGTGGCTCAAAGGTTCATGGAAGAGTTAGAATCGAAAATTCAAATTTTATATGATAAATTCAAAACTCCGGCGAAAATGATCATCCTGTGAGAGCAACAGGACGAAAATAACAGAGCCATCGAATGTCACATATACAGACAATCGTTTGACGAGAATTCGGAGAAAATAAGAAGCTCATCATTATGCAGGTGTGTATCGCGATCTGGCTCACAGTAAGTGTAATTTAAAATATCGAGACGCCGCTTTCTATCCGGTGATATTTTGCAATCTCTCGGGTTATCTGTTCATGAAAAATCTCAGCACCTCCCATGAAGAATTAAATTGCATTGCGAACAGTGAAGAAAGACACATTTCCTTCATGAAATAGAAGGTCGTGGAGAAGAAAAGAGTAATTGATGGAGAGACATTGGAAGATAAAACGAAATCCATTCATAGAGGCATATGTTTCATCGACAGTTTTAAATTCATGTCGACTGATCTGGAAAAATTAGTCGATAACATGAGCAAGGGTAAATTTAAAATCATGAGCGAACACTTCGGAGAATGAGTAGACGTCATGTTGAGGAAAGGAGTCTATCCTTACGATTACATGAATGATCTCAAGAGATTTGACGACACTGCACTACCTTCGAAAAAATATTTTTATTCGAAATTATACAAATCCGACATTTCCGACAAGAATTACGAACACGCCAAAAACGTGTGGAAATCGTTCAATATGAAAAACCATGAGAGATTATCTATCTGAAGACCGACGTTCTGCTCCTGGCAGACGTGTTCAAAAATTTTCGAGACGTCTGTCGTCGAAATTACGATCTGGATCTGGCTTGGTATTTCACCGCACCCGGTCTGGCGTGGGACGCTCTGTTGAAGACCACCAAAGTCCAATTGGAATTATTATCCGGTGTGGACATGTTGCTCATGTTTGAAAAGGCTGTGAGAGGTGGCGTCTCGATGATCTCCCACAGATATTCTGAAGCCAACAATCCCTACATGAAAGAAGGTTTCAATTCAGAATGATGGAATAAATACATACAGAATTGGGACGCTAATGATCTGTACGGTTGGGCCATGAGAATGGGTGATGGAACCGGAAGAGATGCAAAAAATAGAGAGACTATCCTTGCATTTTTGAAGTCGAATTGAACTATCTGGAAGAGTTACACGATTATCTGCTGGCTCCCGAACGAATGGAACCGATCGAAGGAGACGACGAAAAACTCATTCCCAATTTATTTAACAAATGAAAATACACTGTCTTCAGCGAGAATTTGAAACACTACGTCAATTACGGGATAAAATTAGTCGACATACATCGCGTCATTCGATTCAACGAAGAGCCTTGGATGAAAAAATACATCGATCTCAACACGAATCTCAGAATTCAAGCCGAGAATGATTTTGAGAAAGATTTCTTCAAACTCATGAACAACTGCATGTATGGTAAATCGATGGAAAACATCAGGAAGAGAACTGACATTCGACTTGTCACGTCTGAGAAAAAAGCTAAAAAATTAGTGGCGAAACCCAATTACAGACACCGAACCATATTCAACGAAAATCTAGTGTCCATTCACATGCAAAAGACGCACCTGAAGTTCGAAGAACCCTATTATCTCGGACCGATCATCTTAGATATCAGCAAGCGATTGATGTATGAGTTTCACTATGATTACGTTAAACGGAAATTTGGTGAGAAAGCCAAACTACTGTTCACCAACATGGACAGTTTAGTTAATGATAGAGACGAAGGACGTCTACCAAGATATATCTCTGGACGTGACCGCGTGGTTCGACACAAGCAATTATCCTGTCGATCACCCATCCAACATTCAGTCGAATGACAACAAGAAAGTGTTGGGTAAATTTAAGGATGAGAGCGGCTGTAAACAAATCGTCGAATTCTTGGGTTTGAGGCCCAAACTGTACACTTATTGTCTAGAAGGTGAAGAGATCAAGAAGTGCAAAGGGGTTGAAGCGTGCGTGGTGAAGAAAAAAATTTCTTTCCGAGAGTGTAAAGATTTCTGTTCGGAAGTGGTCCGGTGTACAGGACTATGAAATCGATTTGAAGTGACAATCACGACATGTATACCGAAATAATCAACAAGATTTCGCTGATGGCCGATGATGATAAGAGATTCGTGTTAGATGATAAAATAAGCACTTTAGCACTTGGACATTGGACCTGCATATGATTAAGGATGATAGGATTCCAGAAAATCAAGTGGAATTAGACGGATTCAAGATTATGGAAGTCGATAGAGACATCGAGAGAGTTAGTTTAAAAAAAGAAAAAGAAAAAAATAAAAAGAAATTAAGTCATTTTAGTGAATTATAATAAAATAAATAAATAAAAAACTATACACATTTATGAATAAGAAAATACAGATATCCGTAGAAGGTGTCGTCTTAACTAACGAACCCTTATCTAACATTGGTCTGTCGAATGCAGCAAAGGATTTGAAAATCAAAGGTTTTCTAGGGGTGTTTTCCAGAGATGCCTTGCCGAAGAGAAGACCTCGACAATCGGAATGTGGAATTTTAAATCTGGAAGATTTATCGGGTGAAGGCACTCACTGGGTGGCGTGGTTCTAGAATGGGAAGAAGAAGAATTATTATTTCGACAGCTATGGAATCTCGCCACCAAAAAAGTAAAGAACTATTTTGACGAATCGATGGTTTGTTACAACATGGAACGAGTGCAATCACCAGATCAAATGTTTTGCGGTCACCTATGTCTCTACGTTCTCAAGAGATGGTCAGAAGGAGATCGGTTTCAAGACATTCTCAACGATTTACATTAGAGAGAGATTTTTTTTATAGTATATATAAAGGTAACAAAATTAAAATAAAACAAAAAATAAAAATAAGTGAAATAATTCATTTTAAAAAAACTGCGTTGAAATATATTTTTTAAACCAAAAAAGACCTCAAAACAACATGCCAGTCGATAAATTTGGTAGAAGTGATGATGAAAATCAACCCAAAAAGAAGAGGAAGACGCTCGAAGTTGGCGATGGTTACGACGTTGCCAACTTGGACGAATGTTACGTTTGGAGATATGAACCTCCAGAGGAACCTTTGAACATGAACGATAAGAAGCTCTGCAATCTTCCCGAGCTGATAGATCTCGCAGATACGGCGACTAAAAAATACGTTGACAGGGGGAACGCAGATTTCGAATGAATCATGATAGATAATTACGTGGATAAAGCCATGACCGACGATCTCGATCTGAAATCCAAACGTTTGGTGAATGTCGCGAATCCCATATATTCCACCGATGCCACGACCAAGAAATATGTGGATGACTCTCACGTGTGATTCAGCGAACATCTGAGAAGTAGATACGTTCAGAAAATGATGCAATCGGAATTGTACGCCAATTCTAACAAGATAACGAACGTGGCCACTCCCACGAATCCCAAGGACGTGGCGGCCAAACACTACGTAGATCTGGAACAGAGAAAGTCTGACAGACGAGAAATGAAATCGGATCTGAATGCGGGATTCAACAAGATATTGAATCTGTTGAAGATCGACGTTGGGGACACGGACTCCACTGCGGTCAACGAGGGCTATGTGGATTCTGCCGTGATACAATCTCAAGAATATGTAGAATTGCAAGTGGATGATCTCTACCTGAACAAAAAATCTGACAGAACCATGGAGGGTGGCATCAACATGAACGGTCAGAATTTATTCGGTCTTGATCATGATCCTGAATTCGATTCTAGCGCGGTCAGCAGGAAGTACGTGGACAACTCAGTCTGGAGAAAGGGCGACATCACGGGAGGTAAACTAGACATGGACGGACACGCGCTCACCAATCTGCCAGATCCCGTGCACATGTCGGACACCTGCACCCTGATTTCGGTGATGGAGAAAGTCAAATACGCTAGGCAATTGATCACTGTGTGGGCTGAGGAGAGCAGCACATTAGAGGAGGGAAAAGCCCAGTGGTCTTTCGGAAATGGAGGTAGCGGATTGCAACATGGTCAGGTGGGATATTCCATGCCGTTGGGAGGCGAAATCATTCGAATGAGACTGGCTTCCACGGATTTGAATAACAGAGCAGTCGTCAATCTCATGGTGAACTGAGTAAAGAGCGATAAGAGATACAGCGTTGAAAAGACCGAGAATCAACACTCGAATGTTAGCACGTTCGGCACGTCTCTCAAAGTGAACGCCGGAGACAGGATTAATTTGATTACGAAAACCAATAATCCCGAAGCCATCACTTCTGTGTTGAGCCTACTAATCGAACTAGATTCTCTGAACAAACAGTGAACGCGTGGAAATAATTAATTAAAAATAATGAGTAATTAGTAAAAACAAAAACAAACAAACAAAAAAAATAAAAAGTAATGAGATTTAGAAAGATGTTCAATCTCTCTAGATCTCATTACTTTTTTTTTTTGGGGGGTTTTGTTTTAATACGTTATTTCTCATAATGTTTCATCTCGTGAAATTGGATCACCTGTCTCGAAACACGCGTCGACATCTACTTTAGCATTTCAAAGAGCTTTTATAAATTCTTGAAAATCAGTCAGTCCTCTATACGTTAACGTGTCTAAAAGTTTTCTGGTCTTATCTTCTATCACGATTTTACTTTCGATTTCACATCTCATATAAACGGTCAGTATCAAAGGTTCTGTTTTGACTAAAGTGTCTAGAATTATTGCTAGCGAATCTTGAGAAATATTTTTAATCAAACCACATTTGTTTCTTCTCAAGTATTCTCGTTCTATATCATTCATTTTTGTAATGATTTTTTTTAATTTTCATTTATATATATATTTTTTTTTTCTTCACACACACTTCTCTCTTCAAATGATCGCCATCTTATTTCCATCCGATTCGAATTGTAATTCTCTATCCAACAGGACCAGGGTAAAGGCTTCGGTTTTTTCGGCACGTTCCTATCGAATTGCATCTTGATCTGAATGTCTAAGATGCCACTCTTGAGTCGTTCGCTCTGTTTACTGATGTCGAATACAAACATGGGATACATTGACTTGTATTCGCCAGGAGATATATTAGGGTTGCCCATCAATTCATCAAGAACGTGATAGTTCTTTCTAAAATCTGCGGCATCGCCGTACATTCTGCAGAAATCGTTCTTGTCGAAGGACGCATTTTAATCGATTGCTGGATATCTCGCGGCGTTCAGAAACACTTGCATGTTTCTCAAATTGCAGTGATTGAACAGCGACGCATTCTTTCCTTGAGACCCATCTCTATTGGTCTGAAACGCAACCACGATGAAACGCGGTCAATCTCCAATCGAAGTGATTCGTGGAGAGCGGAATCCTAGCCATGTCACACTGTCTCATTCTAAATCCCATGGGTAATTTACTCTTGGATTCTATGATCTTGTAGAGACGCGTTTTTTCCTCGATCGAAGGCTGCACGTGCGGAACGAACCACGATATCTTGAGTAGAGTTAACTTTGCCGCATTGGTTGCGGGGAGTCTCACTATCGCGTCGTCGTTTCCCTTTCGAATCAACGTCAGTTTGTGTTTGAATCTGTACATGATCTTGTTGTAATCATCCACGAATCCAAAGATGTGTTTCAAAGGTATCCTGAACGAAAAGGTTCCTTTGGGTCTGGACGTCTTGACGACGTAGCCTAATATCGCGGCGGCGCCGGCGTTGGCGAGGCCGATGGTGTCTTTCACCCACAACTGATTAAGTTCCCTGGATTTCGAAAAATCATCCGGATACATCAAGAGTCCGAACATCGTGGTGGCCTGACCGGGATGAAACACAGATTCCATCTCTTGTCCAGATAGCAAGTATTTTATCTTACTGAATAGATGCATGTTACCATTATTGGCTAGAGTAACCGTGTCGTCGTCGGCGTATTCGGTCCCATCTTCCTTGGTGAGACGTCCCTGCACCACTATGTAACTCTCGCTGGGATGAACAAATAGATCTTGGGTTTCGACGTTGATTCTTATCTCTCCGCATTGTTCAAACACATTCTGGTTATCCGTTCATTTTCGCGAACCTCGTATTCTTGAATACTTTCATCTTTCACTATGCTTTGTGAGATATCTAGTATATTTGCCATTTTTGAAGGGTTTTTTGTTTTTTTGTTTATTAATTAGCTTGTTTTTTTATCTAAAAAAATAGTTTTCATTATTTTTTTAATTATTAGTATTTTTTCTCTCCTTTATATATATCTGTAAACAAGAAAATGTTAAAGAGAGTAAATAAAAAAAATATTTTCTTTATTAAAACTTCGTCTTCTGCAATTGTTGTTCGTAAAACATTCCGATGATCTCTTTGCCATCTAAAGCTTCGATTTCGTAAGTCACCGGATCGGTGTGAAATATTCTGATTATCACGAAGATTTCCGAGGTCCATCGAGGAGTGTAACTCTTTTCGAAGTGCTTCTTATAAGCGTAGATTCTCACTCGATCGCCGACTGCAAATTTCGGCGGTATAGACTTCTTTCTGATCTTAGATCTCTCGGGATATAGACTCGCGTAGACCCGTTTTTCGTTTCGAGGATCGCTAGCTTCCGCAGGAGTCATCTTGATCAATCTGTGTCGCGTGTTGTTGTAATCTTTGACCAGACCATTCAGAGCGTATATGTATTTCTTGGTAGAATTCGCCGTGAAGTACCTGTGCATCTTTTCCTTCATCGTTCGATTCCAACGTTCCATGACACTGGCTTTCTCTTGGTTTTCGATCGAGTAGAGGTCGACCAATCGACGAACGTCCTTTTTGTAGAATTCCTTCCCCTTGTCCACCCACAATTTATTCGGTTTTCGAGAAGACGAGTCGAACATGCTCTTCAGAGCCTCGGCGACGCAAGGTCCCGATTTATTCTTCAAAGCTCTGATCCAACTGTATTTGGAAAACACGTCGATGACCATCAATATATATTTGACGTCCTCGTTCCACCTCGGAAATGATCTCATGTTGACCAAGCCGGCAGACCAAATGTCGTCCAAACCCTTCACGAACACCCTTTTCTTTCGAAATTTATGCACGATATGTTTGTGTAACTCCTCGTCCAATTCGCTTGTCAATAATCGTTTCTTCTTCTTTTCCCTAGCACTTTTTTTAATGTCCCATCCGAATCGACGTTTCGCACCGATCAGATTGCCGACCAGAGAACGTTCTATCTTCTCTCTCCTGGTCGGATTCGATATGCCTCTCAATTTTTCTAACTTGTTTTTATCGCAGACGTCATTGTGAGTTTTGGTGTCGGGATGTTCGGCGTAGCATAGATCGTGATCGTACGCGGCCACGTCCATGTCCACCCTATTCACAGGTTTGCTCCAAGATTTAGGAGTCAGATCGGCTTTGAGTCTCTTGTTCAATTTCGTTCGGGGTCCCGTGAAACTGTGACCTGGCAGATGCATTTCGAAAGGTAGATTATTGATCATTTTATTTGTGACGCCTTTGCCTCTGCTCGTTTTTTTTTGACGAATCGAGTCTTGATCGAACCACACACATTGCAAATTCAGCGTAGCATTTGTCGGTCGTTTTTAGTTCGTACTTCTCGAGAATTGCCTGTCTCTGCGACTCTCTTACACTTTACGCAATACATTTTTGAGGGTTATTTAAATTAATTTCGTATTTATTTTTTATTTTATATATAAATTTAATATATTTTTTTTTAAATTCTTTTCTTATTATATATATTTTTTTTTCAATCGCTGCTCTTGAGTTCTATCAACTTACCAAATTCCTCCCTGGTCTCTTTCCTCCCCCTTTCCACGAGAGAATCCTTCATCTCTTCCTTGATGATCTGATGAGTCTTGATTCTCACGGCTTCTTTCATAGCATCGTATTTCGTTTTCTCGCCCAATATCGTGAAGTATTCTCCGTCCGATATCCTACCGTCTTTCAACGCCATCGAGATCATTTCAGATATCGTGACGATCTTGGAGTCAGCCAAGACGCGAATCTTTTCGTGTTTCCTAGCCTTCAGATATAATTTCCTACTCAAAAAGTTTCCGAGCGTGCTAAACAATCCGGCGGCTAGAGCCACTCCTTCTATGGTTAACACGATTGGAACGCTGACCGCGGTCGACAACAATCCGATGTCGGCCGCGTGTAAACCCATGGAAATCACGATGAGTGTTGTGTCGACCGCGTTGACGAATTTCACGAGACGCGAATACTTCTTCTTGAGAGAACGACGAGAATCTCTCTCTCGAGTCAGATACAACTTGATTCTATTGATTTGATCGATGCGATACCTCTCTTCTCTTTCTTTTTCTTTTAGCGACGGCGCCGTTGGCAAAACGCCGTTCGGCGTCTCATCCTCGTCGTCATCTAACGTCGGATACAATTTATTTCTGGTTCTCATTTTTTTGTGTTTTTTTTCTTTTTAAATATTAGATAAAAATGTATGTGTGTATTTATTTTTATTTTCTATTCTCCCTTATTTATATCAACAAGAAAACTTAGACGTATGCTTCCTTCAGCAATAATTTCAAGACGCATCCCCTGTCTTCTAAAGTCAGACTTCTACGCGCCAATTTCAGTTCTTCCGAACCTGTGGGCTTGTCTCGCCCCTTACAGAAGACTAATCTCCTCCAAAGCGTGATCACGTCGTCGATTCGAACACATTCGGACGCTGGTTCGAAATACTTGACGACCATATCTTTCCTTTCCATCGTCAGACACGAATGATCCTCGTGATCGAAGTCTAGATGATTCCGACACCCGACGCATCCTTATAGCAAGAGACGACCTAGTTGTTCGTTCACGCAGAATGCGTAGGCTCTCATCAGCATGTTTAAAAGAAACTTTGCTCTAATAATATGGGAAGCGTTCATGATTTACGTATTTTTATTATCTATTTGGTTCGATATTTATTTTTTTTAAATAACTATTTATATATTTTTTTTTCTCCTATATATATATCAATCACTTTTTTATTTCCTCTTGTGAATCTCGTGATTCTATTACGATTCACCTTACAAAACTCGCGAGGATTTCACGTTTTCCTCAGTTCCCTCCAATGATTTCCTCCGCGATCGATCGCACCACCGCGATGGCAAACGTGGAGAGACGATTTCCATCGGTTCTAATTTTCCAAACTCGGGTTTTTTTTTGTTTAGTTTGGAAAAAAATCCTCGATGGGTAACTTCACTTTACACCCACTTCACACCGTTGGCGAACGTATAGAAAACGTTTTGAGATCGTATTTTTCCTGTCCTAGAATCCTCAACTCGTTTTCACCGATCGGATCGCACCCTCGACCGTCTGAAACGCGATCGCGAACGTCGGTGTCTCAGAAGCCGCAAAACATATTTTTAATGCTGTCCTAGAAGCCTCAAAGCGTTTTTTTGCTGGCGTTTGCCAACGATAAATTGAAGGTCTGATCCGCGCTGAGAACGTTGAGAAAATTTTTTTAAGTTGATGTTTCTTCAAATTTCGTACATTTTCCTTCCTTCGCACTCGTTCGCCAACGGCTGTTTGAACGGTCTAGGACACGATAGGGATTCTAGGACATCGTGTACAAACACCGTTTTTTACACTCTGTACACGATTTAACACAGAATCCCTATGGGGTACACGTACATGTACGTGTACGTGTACAATTTTTTTGAAAAGGTGTCCTTAAATCGGCAATTATCACCTATTCGCGTCCGTTAAGCTTTTGTGGTACATTCCGTAATTGGACACATGAATTTTGTGCGGACAGTGTCATTATTTTGTGGCACCTTTCGTCAACAGCTTCAGAAACATAGAAGGTATCATCTGGCAAATCATTATATCATGTTTTGTGTGACTAGTCTCACAGCTGAAATTAGTCACTCAAGTACCCAACAGGCATATCAATAAACACACAATGTCAGAACGGACGGACGCGGACGGACGAACGGACAGGCGGACGGGAGGACAGACAGACAGCCAAACAGACAGAATGCAGAATGTGATAATATGGACATGTAGAGGCATGTCACGGACGCGGGCGGACGGACGGACGGACATTCCAACTATTTGGGTTTAAGTGCTTCGAACAAAACATTTTATATGTCCATCACCTTATTTTAGCCAGAACCCCACCCCATCCACCCTAGAACTTATATTTAACCCTAACCCCACCCCATCCACTCAAAAACCACACCCTAACCCTAACCCTACCCTACCCTGACCTAAACCCTAAAACCCCACCCCTGACCCTAACCCCACCCCCAGGGACCTAACCCACCCCAACCTTAAAATCTACTCTGGGGCTACCCCTAACCCTAACCCAACCCCACCCCTGACCCTAACCCCACCCTAGCCGGACCAAAAGGATTAGGGGCTATTTTTTGGTTTAGGGGCTATAAAAACTAAAACCCCACCCCTGACCCCAACCCCCACCCCCTGGGTCCTAACCCCCTCCAACCTTTAGCCCTACCCTGGGGCTACCCCTAACCATAACCCCACCCCTCTCCTAACCCTAATGCTACCCTAATTTCGACTAACCTCCTAAAAATAATAGCTCCTAAACAGGTCTAGTTGGCCCGGACGGACGGACGGACGGACGGACGGACGGACGGACGGACGGACGGACGGACGGACGGACGGACGGACGGACGGACAGACAGACAGACAGACAGACAGACAGACAGACAGACAGACAGACAGACAGACAGACAGACAGACAGAATGTTATAATATGGACATGCAGAGGAATGTTCACCTGTCATTTAATGTTATTGCGCATCGTGTCTTTTGAACTGAACCCATATGTAGAATCAGAGCAATTGTTTTTAATACAAGAAACGTGTAACAATAAAGTATGTAGGCACCAACAAATTGAACAATAGTTCTTAGAATAATCCGGCTTAATGAATATCATTGTCAAATACTAAACCATCAATCCTACATGTAGTTCAAAAATGTTAATTTCATATGTATTAAAGAATATATGATTGTTAATTAAATTAAGAATGTTGTAATCTGTTGGACAATTTGTGCCCTCAGAAATTCTAATTAACCACACATATTTTGAGGGATAGAGATCTATGAACCCAGCTAAACAAGTTGTCATGGATTTTATTTCCAGACAGACTGGTATTTAGTGATTTGATTGGCTATAAGGCGCGATTGTAAATAATCCATTCGTACTCTTGGAATATTTACACCATTTATAGTCCGGTGTAAAACCTAAATATGTTGATAATTTTCTAAAGTTCATAAAAATAGAATATGATAATGGTGTTGATATACAAATTAACGAAGCTATGGTTTGAAATAAATAATTAAAATTAAACCTTTTACTTGTTTATTGTCAATGACGAAAAATAGGTATCTAATGAACTGTATTTTTATGCCGAGTTATTTGTTATTTTATTTCTTTAAAAATGTATGTTGAATAGCATTTCGTCGGCTGAGTGCTAGAAATAGAGGATATGAAATGAGTGTTTTTCTGATATGATATTTATGAAACAAGTTGGACGAGGTTCAAAAATATCATATGAGAAAAACACTTATTTCATATTCTAGTTATTATTTGACACACATATGCAGAAATTAACAACTTAGTATGACTTTGTAACCCTTTACCTAACGTGTGTTGGAGACGACACTTGGAGAAAACATCATCATATAACTAAAAATTTTCATTTTTGCTTCCAAAACATAGGTTATGACCCCTGATTGGAACGCGCAGATAGGTCATAATTTTCGTATATAGCACTGGCCGGTTTTGGTCGTTATGCTGGGTAAAGGGTTAATGCAATATAACGCAACCTAAAAAGGACAAATAATGTAAATTCTTCCTACTCAAATTATGCAAATGTGACCCAGTTGTATTTTGTTCAGCCAATTAAATTGTCCATATTTCAAATTGACCAATGGAATCTTTCAACCCCAATTATGCAAAATATGAAAATATTGCCCAGTTGTATTTTGTTCAGCCAATCAAATTGTCTAGTTTTGAAATTGACCAAAGGAATCGACGGAAGGCTTTATTTATCACTGATTAACATGAAAGCAAATTATCAGATGTTTTAAAGTGAACAAAACGGACGAGTCATATGGTAATGTTCTATGTCCCATAAGGGAGGACATAGAACATTCTAGTACTCAGGCGAAGATTTGTGGATATTCTTCTGTTGACTTATGACGTAGTTACCATCCACTGACTAACCATTTATACACCTTTCTCTTGCTCATTAACAGAGGCGTCGCGATGAGGACTGATGGGTGTGGGGAGG
Source organism: Pictodentalium vernedei (assembly GCA_031216915.1). Taxonomy (NCBI): domain Eukaryota; kingdom Metazoa; phylum Mollusca; class Scaphopoda; order Dentaliida; family Dentaliidae; genus Pictodentalium; species Pictodentalium vernedei. The sequence goes on along the minus strand of CM062294.1, from coordinate 189,755,120 downwards.
GGGGGGGGGGGGACATAATTTGTCCCGATAGTGATGGCACAAGTCGCGACTGACTTATATTCAAACTACAACATCAAGGCATGTCTTCGTTGAAGACATGCCTTGATGATGTGGTTGGAATATTGGTTAGCGGGTTTGTGTTATCCATCTACATTCCAGGTGGTATAGAAATTTACACTGGTTTGAAACTGATTTACCCTTCGATTGCGTCTCAGGATGTATCAGTTTTCAAACCAATGTAAATTTTCACACACTCTGGAATTTCCATTGATAACTAATAACATTCTCCGATAATCATCGAAGTGTTGGGAATTAGTCAAATTTAGGTTAATTAAATATAACTGTTAACTGAAGATTCGAGTTAACAAAATTATCACCGTTCTTAATGCCACATCCATTCACAGATTATGAAAGGAATGAATATTTTTCATCTCTCCCCTTCTCCCTACCCCCCTTCCCCCCTCTATCTCTCTCTCTCTCTCTCTCTCTCTCCCTCTCTCTCTCTTCTATCTCGATAATATAATAAATCCAGACTGAGGCAGTTGACAAGTCTTTCCAACCCAGGTGTCAAGCTTTCTATTCACTTCCTATTCTCAGCTGAGAGGGAAATGACATGGCGGAGATAAGACCCACCATCTTTTTACATCCACAGCTGAGCATGCAACGCCACATTTAGTCTCCTTTCTGGTTTACGCGCGATGTTATCCCGAACATCCTCAATAAAAGACATGGATTGAGTACAAAACATAGACCGTTTCATCACACAGACTTCCCTACACCATAGGCTCCACCCAAGCCTCCCTATCTGAAAAAAACTTAACCCTTTTCCTAACATGAAAAGCAGACGACACTTGCAAACAAAATTCTTGAATAACTATTTTTTTTCATTTTTGTGTCAAAAACATAGGTTATGACTCGCGTTTCAACAAGGCAAGGGGTCATAACCTATGTTTTTGACACCAAAAAAATGAAAAAGTAATGAAAGGTAACTGGCGATTTTTTGAGAATAGCGTTGTTCAGTTTTTGCCGTTATGTTGGGTAAAGGGTTAACCAAGCTAACCATTGGGAGTGGAACCAGAGAAATTCTCTAGCAGTTCCCATGAGCTGGGGCCTTAACAGATAATGAGATAAATAATGGGAACGGCCAACAATGCAGGTCTAAGAATTTTTGAATTTTTTTCTAGATAACTCACTTGTTCCACAGTATTTATTGACTGCATCTGTATAACTTTTGATGAGAGATGAAAAGGCAGTATCAGATGTGCAATTACCAATAACTCTCACATAGCAGGACAGGACAGCTTTTGCTTCACTGAAAAATATAAGCAAATAAAATAGTCTATCAGGCCTGGAATTAAAGGCTTTATATCGTAACTCGTTCTCGGGTCCCGCTCTATAGCATGGTCCTAACCCATGGGAAAAAGAGTGTTGTGCTGCTTCTCCGGCTTCTCTGATTTTACTACACCGGTTATATTTTTTACGTTTGGATGGGATTTCCGCCTATATAAATATCAACAAATTACGCGCGATCTCGCCGAGGCGAGATCGCACGTTATTGTTGCTATTTATTTTGATGGAAATTCTTTTGAGATGGACACAGCATGCCATTCTCTTCATATGTGGATTCAATACTCAACGTTTGGGTCTGTATAGTTCTCAACATTGCCAAGTCTTTCTGGTAAAATATGAAAGATTAGTAATTTAATAAAGTTATGTTACATTACTTGGTCGTAAGCTGCAGTTCATTCACGTATTTTACAATTGACGTGACCCACACGTAACCTAAATGATCTTTCCCGGTTATATCCAGGCCTGTGTGTGTAGCTTATACATTAATTTGGGGATTTGGACACTCTTTAGGGTCACTTGCGAAAACACAATTGTCTTCACCCAATACTATAGTCTTCTAAAACCCTTGCAGTCTTTTGCCAATACTGCCTTGTACTTTTGGTATTGACTACCACTGTTCACTCCCGTGCTAGAGTGTCTCACCATTACTGTCTTTTAACACTATTACAAGCTTAGTAGCTACCCCCGATTCTGTCTCGATATCTGTCCTTAGCCAAATCTTGACTAGGCTCAATCAGATCACCCCATTCATCTAAGCTAATATCAGTCTATACAATGCCTAGACCGAGTGCAAGCTCGGGTACCTTACATATAAGTAACCGTATGTTGATCGTACCGAGATGTGCTAATGTGCTGTGTCACAATGTGTACATATTGCATGCAGCACATGGGCACATGCCGGATTTGCCAATATGTACATGTGTGCTTTGCACAATGTGCGCACAACACGTGTAGCACATAAGCATATGTTATGAAAAGGGATTCTAGAAGTACAGTCAGATACTAGGCAAGGATTCCACCGAGCGTGGAACAGGTAGTTGATGGAATGGGCCTGTGTACTAGTGCACAGTGTGTACATATCACATGCAGCACATAGACATATCCCGGATGCGCTAATATGTACTTATGTGCTAATGCATAGTGTGTGCACAACACATGCAGTACATGCGATAAAAATGGGATTCTAAAATCATAGTCGAACACTGGAATGCGGCTCCATAGAACGCCGAGCAGAGAGTAGATGGAATGTGCTTGTGTGTTTGTGCACAATGTGTCACAATGTGCACTAACACACGTGCGCATGCTAGGTGTGCCAATACATGCATGTGTGCTAGTGAACAATGTGCGCACAACACATGCAGCACATAGGGAGCTCTTAGATGTTCTGATATGTGTTTGTGTGCTAGTACACAATGTGCGCATAACAAATGCAGCGCATAGGCACATAGGGGTATTTGAGGATACTCATGACTAGGTAATGTACCATTTGGAGATACCTTTTGAGGATACCCATTTGAGGATACCTTTTGCAAGTTACTTATCTGATGATATCTGTTTGAAGGTAGGTAGGTTGCTGATTCCTAGTACTTTTTTGCCCCGGCCTTCTAGGCCACCGCAAGATCACTACAGGTCTTAAATCGCCACGCTAATGTGTCCATAGTCACCATTTGTCGAGTGATCCAACGTAATTGTAGTCGCCCAATAGTATAGGCTTCTATTACCCTGATAGTCGAGTACCATTACTGCCTTGTACCGCTACTATTCATATGATCTTATGTGAACATGCACAATGTGCGCACAACGCACGCATCTCATGGGCACATTCAATGGAAAAGGGACTCTATAGGCATAGACAGATTAAAGAGGGGATTCCACGGAGCATGGGACTGGTGATTGATGGGATGTGCTTGTGTGGTAGTGCACAATTGCCCCCGAGACTTTATGTCAAATCACGGAATACCATTTCACGGAGTCGGATAGGAATTCCACTTACGGAATCGCTTTTTAGGATATGTCTGTGATTACAGAATCTCCTTTTCGTCACATTGAATGAATCTTTATTTTTTTCAGTACACTATTATATGATAAGTTCATAATGAAAATAAATATTATACAAGGTAATAATAGTCTACTGCATGGAAACGGCATAGCCATAAAGACTGTCTTCCTGCCGCTCCAATCTAAAAAAAAACAACAAAACAACACATTTTTTCTGACATCATAGTTGGAGGTGGGGGTGGTCGAGCCTAATTTTCTTTTTTTCCCATTCGTGAGAGTAGCATGGGTTAATGACAAGAACTGTACGGTTAGGTTTGAAGATCGATGTGGAGAGATACAGAGGTTCCATGTTCCCATGTGCTGCATGTGCTGTGCGTACATTGTGCACGAGCTCACAAGCACATGTCATCATATCCAGCATTTGTTTACGTGCAGCATGTGATGTGAATACATTGTGGCAATTATGCACTGACACGCAAGCATATCCCATGAACTACCAGTACCACGCTCCGTGGAATCCCTTCTTTAATCTGGCATTGTGCATTTTCACATATGCACATATCGGCACATCTGGCATGTGCCCATGTGATATGTACACATTGTGCACTAGCATACAAGCACATCTAGGTACCACTAACAGACTGTTTATTTTATGTTAAGTATCCTAACATGCACAAGGTCAAGCAATTTAGCCGACTGCTAGTAATAGCTGAAGACAAGTACAGTACGTGAAGAGTGGATTGTAACTAAATCACCCGCGGAGTGGGGTTATCACCCAAGCTATAACTTTCAAATTTTGTACATATCGACAAAAAACACAAGCAATATTTCAGCCAATGGACCTCCGGGTTTAACCCGGAGGTCCATTGGCTGAAACTTTGCTGGTGCTGGTTATGCTTTGCAACAAATTTGCAATTATTCCTCGGGTGGAATCTCCACTCTGCGGGTGATTTAATGATAATACACTCTCCACTTACTGTATATGAACTGGGCCCATAGCAGTAGTAGTGTAATGATAGGTACTGAGAGTGATTTATTTATTTATTTATTTATTTATTTATTTATTTATTTATTTATTTATTTATTTATTTATTAAGGGTTAACGACACTTTAACAGCGAAGGCCATATCTTGTCGGTGACAGTTTTACGGGTGGAGGAAGTCGGAGTACCCGGAGAGAACCACCGAGCAACGACGAGCAGCTGCCCGCTCCCTGACATAGTAACTCCGCAATGCAGCACAGACAGGGTTAGACTGGTTGAATACATGCGCACCATCGACGTGTAGTACGCCTTAGTACACGGCGCCATCGTGGTTAAGTGTCTTGCCCAAGGACACAATGCGGGAGTCTGAATCGATCACTCAGACGGTCACCTATCCAATGACTAACCGTGCTCGACGTTGCTTAACTGCGGTGATCTGACGAGAACCGGTTACCGCTACGACACCGCGCCCCACTGAGAGTGATATTGCCACAAGTCAATAGTAGTGGTACAAGGCAGTAATGGTAGAATTCCATTTTTCATCGCATGTGCCCATGTGTTGCATGTGTTGTATGCACATTGTGCATAAGCACACAGGCACATATTGGCACATCCAGCATATGCCCATGTGCATCATGCGATGTGTTCACATTGTGACACAACCTACAATCACATCTCGGTTCGATCAACAAACAGTTTCTTATATGTAAGGTAGCCTAGCTTGCACAAGGTTCAGGTATTGCATAGACTAATAAGGCTTATATGAACAGGGTGATATGATTGAACCAATTGAAGATTTGGTCAATGGCAGATGTCGAGACAGAAACGGGATTAGCTACTAAGCTTGTAGTAGCGCTACGCTACAAGTCAGTAATGGTCAAACACCCCAGCACAGGACAGTATAGTAGAATAGTGGTAGCCAATAGTAAAAGTACGAGGCAGTAACGGCACACGACTGCAAAGGTGATAGAAGACTTTAGTATTGGGTGAATACAATATTGTTGAATAACACTAGAGATGTTGGTGACTATGGTTAAGTCAGCAGTGGGGGCCTTGGAGCAATGGAGGGTATGGGGTGTCCCAGAACTCAGTAGCTGAATAGGGTTAAGGGTCATAATTATTATATATTGGTGTTTAAGGTCACTTATTTCTGCACAATAGCTAATCTTGACCACGACAGTATTACGGGTGGAGGAAGCCGGAGTACCAGGAGAGAACCACCGAGCAACGGCGAGCAACTGTCAGCTCCCCAACATACTAACTCCACACAAGCAGGATTAGCATTGGTTGAAGACATGTGCACCATCGACGTGCAGTACGACTTAGTATACAGCGTCACCGTGACCCCACGTGCGCAGTGGCGTGAAGCGTCTTGCCCAAGGACAGTCATGACAACTATCTTCGGATTGATATACTCCAAAAGGTACCCCTCAAAAATGTATCCTCAAATAGTACATCACCAGCTCATAGGTATCCTCAAATATCCGTATGTGCCTATGTGCTACATATGTTGTTCGCCCGTTGGACACTGGCATACAAGCACATATCAACACACCCAGCATGTGCCTATGTGTTTCTTGTGATGTGTACATATTGTACAAACACCTCGAGGGAAATCAGAATACTTTATAGGAAAGACGGGGAAGTCATAACACAGGCTGGCCAGGCCAGGCCAAAATAAGCTATAGAATAGACCAGGGGACCCCAAAGGAATCCGAACTGGTAAAACAATCGTAGGGTTGTTTTTGGTAATTCTAATCGAGTATCTGGGGACAAGGAGAACCAGAAAACTACTCTAGTTTAATAGAACGCACGTCATAGCACTTCGTGCTTCTCTTATAATCCCAAGAAGGGGCTTCACCAAGTCCGTTTCTGTGATTTTAGACAGTATTGGATGATTTGGAGAAATCGTCGGGTGTATTTGGGTAGTTATATTTACTCACCGTACATCGAACGCACCCTCTGAACATATCCTCGTCATATTAGAGGATTCGGGGTCACATATCAACCACATGCCACCATAGAAATCAAGATGACGGCCTCAAGTATACAAAAAGATCGACGGAAATACGTGCGACCCAAACAACACGCGATTCGCAAACTCACCGACCATGTTCACTATATTAATGACTTTGCAACTTGGCCGCTCATGCAGGGAAACAACCCAACATAGGGCCACTGGGTCTCGGAACATGACGTCACGTCAGCAGTTATCCACCGAGGTCATCCAACCAGTACCTGTCCGGGTACAGGAAATAATCTATCACTTAAAGTATTCCTCTTGGGGTATGCAAAAGACTATAACGGTGTCTGTTATTTTCGGGTTTGGGATGTTTACAAAATGCATCTTGAAATTGGGAAAAACTAAAACCAAAATATTAGGGAAGAAGCGAAGTCCGAAAGGTGTGCCAAATTGCATGAGGGTAAGTTGAGAGGAAGTACCCATCAAGATCTCTGATGAAAAAAAGAAAACTGAGAAGAAAAATGACTAACGATCGCTTTTTGGAAGTCTTAATACATAAAAAAACCTAAGGATCGTTTTTAGTCATTTAAATTTTGTTTCATGATTTAATAATAGGATTTTCTGGCTGAAACGTGTGGATGACATTTTACCTTTTTTTGGTATTGAGAATGAAAGTTTGACATGTTTACTTAGTTTCAAAGACCGGATGTTGTCACTGAAACAATACTTACTCGCAGTTTCCCTGATTAATAGGCGAAGTGCTGCATTTAGAGAGCTCCACAGACAGGGTTGTGAGCTCTGTCACATCGCAAGCTGTTGCTTCGGTCTGAGCAAGCCCTGGAACAGAAAATTACAACACATTCGTTTTGAGTCGATTACGTCAATAATTTAAAACGTTTACCGAACGTAAGAACCATATCAATTCAGCTTTGTACATAAAAATCGACATTCACATTTCATTGTTTTTTTTTTAATTTTGGGCTCCAAATCATAGCATATGACCCTTCATTGGAACGGCCTTGGAAAACTCCTTCCACAGAAAAGCTATAAACTATGTTTTGGAGGAAGAAATTATTTTTTAGCTGATTGAGATATTCTTTGCAAATGCCCTCGCCTGCCAGTAATGTTTTACTCCCGACCGGAATGTTTCAGAGTAATACAAAATATAGAATAAATGGGTACTAGGTCCGGTAATCAGATTTAAACCACGAATGGGATAGGGTTTTAACCGCGAGGCTCTGAGGAGAGGTTAATACCCATACTCTACGAGTGGTTTAAAACTGATTACCGGTCCCAGTATCTATTTGTTTTATTAAATCCACGCTCTTAATAAATAATCGACTTTGTCACTTAAAATGGAGAAAAAACGATATTACCGATTAGCCGACGAGCGGACACATGGGTTTGTTTTCTTCACATCTGCGCCTGTGGGCCGTACTTCCGGCTGCACGTGAATGCTTGATTGACAGCTAGGCACATCGTCAAAGTTGATTGAATTTACCTTGCTTTTTTAGCCAAATTGTTATTAACAATTCTTAAATTTTATTTTATATATTTAATTGTAGGTATTTTAAACTCTATAAGTTATTGCACGATGGTGGATTAAGTTCCTACAGTAGGTACATATTTTTGAAAAGTAATTTCCATTGAAAACGTTTTAGCCGCAGTTTTAGCTTTACATCGGTAGTTGAGTTAAAAGCTCAAATTTAATATACGGGCTGTTCATATGTAGTAACATAGGTGAGCACGGAATAAAACGTCGTTATCAACTTACTGCCACAGTTGGAACAAGTAAAACAGTTGTTGAAAAAGTGTTGAACCATACTTGCTGTTCGTTAACCGCGAGTATTAGCAGTGGTGTCACGAAGATTGCCGATTGTGGTTGTAGTGTCCCGGCTGTGAAGGCTCAAGTCCTGACTGACAGATATTGAAAATACATAATCAAGACATGCCCTCATCGAAGATATGCCTTGATGATGTAGTTTTAATATCAGGCAGTCGGGATTACAGTTAAAAGACTCAAGATTTCTTGGAACATTATTAGGGAATAAATAAAATATCAATGTAGTAGTTGTTACTCAACTTCTTATTTAACCCTTTACCTAACCTGAAAAGCAGACGACACTTGCAAAAATGATTCTTGAATAACTAATTTTTTTCATTTTTTGTCTCAAAAACATAGGTTATGACCCCTCGTTGGAACGAGCTCGACGAGCTCGTCCCAACGAGTGGTCATAACCTATGTTTTTGAGACAAAAAAAGAAAAAAATAATGAAAATTAATTGGCGATTTTTGAGAATAGCGCTGGCCGGTTTTGGCCGTTACGTTAGGTAAATGGTTAATTACTACGCACCGTACCAGTATTCTAAACCGGTCATGCTGGTCTCCCCAACAGCACAAAGCGGGGCACTACAGACATACATTCGAATGACTGAATGTGTGCGTAACACCACAAGTCAAAGTATCCAACATTATTTATTTATTTATTTATTTATTTATTTATTTATTTATTTATTTATTTATTTATTTATTTATTCATTTATTTGTTTATTAGGATTTATTCTCTACAGCCAGGGTCGCTTCGCGTGGGACAGTTTTACGGGTGGAGGAAGCCGGAGTACCCGGAGCCAATACTATAAAACTTTTACAATTGTTTTTTTTCAAGAATTGTATTTTCTAATATAACTGACTAAAATGAAGCATTAGCATTTTAAAAGATATAGCAATTTGCCAACTGGCAAATTGCCACACCTTTGAAAATGCTGATGGTTCATTTCAACCCATTTAAAGTCATAACTAGAAAATACAATTCGAGAAAACACAGTTGTAAAAGTTTTATAGTATTGACCTCTGGAGAGAACCACCGAGCAAATGCCAGCTTATAAGCATTGGGTTGAATCTATTGTCCTTTTCATAACCCCCCAATGGTAAATAAACTCTGGAATAATACAAAATCAAGAAAATATCTTTTAGTTTTCAGCTCCCGATTACGTGTAATATATTTAACTTCGCCGTGGTTACGTTTCTGTGATTTTAGCTCGCTCGAAAATTATATGAACAAATTTTTTAATTCTCTATGGGAATTTGTGTAAATTTTCGGAAGAGCGTCCATTTTGCAACAATGCACAAGTGACGTAACTGGGACTGTCCATTTGAGAACAGGTAAATTTGAATTTTCACGGCTTGCCTTTGAAGAAGGCGTGTTTTGACGAAGTTGGAATATCAGTAAGTCGTGATGATGGTTCAAAATAAAACTAAAGTCTTGTTCAAAATGCGTTAGTGAATTAGTGAATAAATAAAATTTACATGTATTGTAGTCGAGACGTAAATTATTTTATTAATAGTGCCGTACCAGTTTTCCAAATTTGTTATGTCTTGCCGACAACTGCCCTCAGTAGTATCTAGTTGTAGTATGTTGCTACAGACCTCCATTTAGGCTTTGATTGTTTGTGTGACAGTGACACGGGTACAGGTGAAAACACAACCGTGTGAAATCCGGGGCCCGTTACTTTCGGTTTGGCACAGGAGTCCGGATTTCTTGGGTTTGGACTGCCCCCATCCAAATATGGCCTAAAAGACCTTGTTTTAATTTTTTACCTTGGCAAGTCCTTTGAATTTAGACTCCACCTCGACCCCCTCCACCCCCCCCCCCCCCCCTTACACACACACACACATACACAAGATTCTGATTTCTGCGTCAAATAATAAAGAAGGAGGTGTATCGTGAATCCAGGTTCGATAGATTCCAGGGCCGAGGAAACGGTGGGGTTGGGGGAGGGGTGTTATTGCTTTTAATGCTCAGAAGTCACTGCTAAACAACAAGAAAATCATGAGATAGTTGGGAGGGGAGATATATCCTCTCATTTTTAACTGCTCAATTTTCAGCAAATTTATTAGAGAACCTTAGGCTAGGCCTAAATACTCGGTTTCAAAACGAAACACAGAAAAAGGCAGAATTTAAATGAATTAATTTCGCCATCGGAACTGGTGCCGTTCTCGCCACAATCAATTGGTTCCGTTTTCGCTCACTCGGTGTCGTTTACCCCAGGTGCCGTATTCACACGGTGCCGTTTTCGCTATAACCCAACACAAGTCGAAGTAGGGCCTAACCAATTTTCTTTTAAGAAAGTATATAACTAATATCATGAGAGAATTGGCATCTTCGAATACAACCCTGACGTATATGTATAATCACTAGAAAGTTATTGGAAAATTGTAGGGGGTGGGGGAGGGGCATCACGAATTCGTTACAATGTGATCACGCTGCCCCACCCCACCCCACCCCACCCCCACCATTTCTCAGCAAGCACCTGATAAATCTTCAGAGGGACAAATCACTCGGCAAAGTTGATCAGAGAATTTATATAATATTAATCATATTTCGACTTCACTGATTATACCCAGCACAGGCGTATATAGACCAACGGGCCAACTTTTTTTCCATGGCTGCAGGGGGGGGGGGTGGAAGATTTTGCCCAAAAGTAGCTACGTGCGTAGCCCTGGTGTGGATGTTCGTGAGCGTGTCTTCTCCTACTGGTGGGATTAAGGGAAAAATCTGATCCGCTTGAGGGTATCTAGAGAACCCAGACTACCTTTCGAACCTTGTAATTGGAAGAAAAGACGATCGCTTTTGTAGAGGTGTCTGGCTGAATGTGTTCGAGCGGTCTCGTTTGGTATCAGTCAACTGCAATAAAACATCATGTGCTTCTCGGGATTCAGCTGGAGTAAATACGTGTAATGTTGGGCCTGTGTGTCCATAGCATTAGAGGATCGAACCCTACAGATGGATGAGGCATTGACACTATATACGTGGGTCGATATACTATTAATAACAGTTTGGCTGGCCGCTGCTTTGCTGTGGTTCTCAGTTGAGAAGGTTTTGGTTACTCATGTGCTTCCAACTGCCTCCCGATTCCCACGCATCTTTCCTCCCAATACTGAGACGAACTGCTTGAAGACACTCTGTACCCCCATTCTTCACAACCCCTCCAATAAGCATACTAACCATCGCATTTGTGTCAACCAGTAACCACGTCCTTTATTCTCCTATCCCACGTCCTCATTATACTACTCCCAGTGAATTTTGATCTAGAAGACTGAGATTTTGGACTTCCTAATAAAACGTATTCCGAGGTCACCACTTCGCCCAAGTTACACATTTGACTCTCCTTTTCCACCATCTTTCCCAATTTCCCCCTAATCTCCAGTGATCGCGACCCCAGCTTGATCAACAGTGACCACCCCTCCCCTTACAATGGTGCCATTGTCAAGGTACTCTTCAAAACATGTCTTCTCTTTGTCACGCAGACCACACAAAGACCTCTTTCTTTTGACCTACTCTCGTCAATTTTGGTTACAATCCTCATGACTCATTCTCTAACGGTTTTTACTGTTTGTCTCTTTTTCTGAGTTCGATACATCGTTTGGATAAATCCCTACAAACTTCTACCATTACTGCAGTTAATTATAATGAAATTTTTAAAAACCACAAGCTATGAATTATTATCTCGACTGTCTAATATTTCTTCATACCTGCGTTACTTCCACTGGGTCCAGTGGCGGCTCAAAAGTGTCTCCCCTCTCTATATACTTTAGCAAGGGGCATCATATAAGCCCAAGACCTAAGGTGGGATGCTAATAGAATTACAGATGGCGGCGGGGAGTATCCCCGGGAAAATTGGAAAAAAAAATTCAATCCCTGAGGGCTTTTTGGCCACTTAATAAAGTTATGTTCCCATTCAGCCTGCAACATTTTTCAGTGGGTTGGTAGATAGTGTGACATTTTATATAATAAAATCAATCAGTAACTGGCGCTTTCGACCACTTGGCCTTATTTGCCACATTGTGGGGACCTAGTAAGGGGACCTAAGAAGTGATGTCACAGTAATGTGACCCAATTTAACTCATGTTAGATTGTCATGGTAACCCGCGGAAGCGGCCATCTTGTGACGTCATCTCCATAGTGGCGTGTGGTCTTAGTGCGCATGCGCAGCGCGTGTTGTTAGGGTGATAGTATTTCTGTCGGACATTTTTGTCTGATGGAGGCCGCCATCTTGGTTTCTAAGGTAGCATGTGGTTGCTATGAGCCTGAATGGCCTACACCAAGACGGGGGAATGTGCGGAGGGTTTGTTCGTTTGAATAGGAGTAAATCTGATTACACAGAAACACCCACCAATCCATCCAAACCACCCAAAACGACTATTTGATATGGATTCCTCACGAATCCTTCTTTTTTCAATAACAGGTACGTTCCTTTGTATAAGAGTAGTTTTAATTTGTAGAATTACCACAAACAAGCTGACAATCCCTCCAAATCACCAAAATGCGCCCAAAACAACCGTAACGGACTTGTACTCCCCATCTAGGCTTTTTAGTAGTAGCACGTAGTGATATAGGATTGAGACTATGTTCTACTACACTAAAGTACTGGTCCAGATTTTCCAAGAACCCTATTTTTGTGCCTGTTACAGATACTACTCTAACACTAGCAGTATGTCTAGCCCAAACTAGCTCTAGTTCGTTCCCTCGTCCAAGTCTTATAATCACCAGTGCTTGGTTCCCCATAACATCTATGCAGAGTTATCTTCAGTGTGTATAACGAAAGCCTATATGATTCTTATAGCCACGAATCCATCGAAGAGTTACTGAAAAGTCATTGCTCAAGCGACTCGAATCCCATCGAGCAAATGAGCTATAGAACAATTGCTCGTTCGAGTGACTCGAACATACTTTCTTCGACTCATTTAGATATTTGAGGAAAGCCAGTATACAAAATGCCCGACAGAACAGCGTATCACCCTAACAACACGAGCTGCGCATGCGCACTAAGACCACGTATCACTATGAAATGACGCCACAAGATGACTGCTCACGCGGTCTAGCACATCAACCAAACTTGACGTAACTGGATCACGTGACTAACTTGGCGTAACTGGGTCACGTGACTATGACGTCCTTCATAGGTTTTCCATTAAGCCCCCCCCCTCTCCCCCACCCCACCCCCCCCCCACCCCCTGTGGCACGATCTCCACATCTAGTACTGATGATGTTACATAAATGCACAGTACATCATGCAGATAGACTTTCAGAAATACAGTTAACATTAGCGTCCTGCGTGATGGAAGTTTATATTTTTTATAATCGTTGATAAAGACGAAGTGACCGAAAACCCAAGATATCAATCACTTCTATCGGGGAACGACAGTCCCCCACCTTCCCAACACTTAATTTTTTTCCCACGGGGCGCCTGAAGCTTAAGCGCGCACACTGATAATATGGTAAATTTTCTGGATACGATCCCGTCAGACATGCATTCACTGTCATAGCATGAAACATCAGTGATGCAACAAATCCCGAAATCCGAACTAAATGCCAAATGGCACTTCACTATTAATTCTATTATCATATGATACTTGTTAAACACTGATATATTGGCCAATACAACAGAACCAATTGTCGTAAATGTGAGTAGAGTTTTACGTTGTAATACCGTCACGCTGATTGCATCATCAAAATTATTGTGATGTGTATCGTAAAAATTACGACAGTTTTGATGGCCGGCGAAAAGACTGGACATGATCAGTCATTGATGGTTGACTTTTTGTGTGATATCTTCCTTGCCTTTGGCGCTGCAAAATCTTCAGTCTACAGTGTCCACGTCAAGTCGTTTAATTCCCGATGACTCAATAGCTGTCATCGCGCGGCCGCCTAATCTGTCGCGGCACACAGTGGATCTGACATCGGTTTTTATAAGAATGAGGAACCTCGATTATTAAATATAGATACTCTCAACAGGTATCAGGGAACTAAAAATTTGAATTAGAGTTACCCGCCTTGAATTAGAGTTACCCGCCTTGAAAGGTTGCACTCGGAAATGATGCAATTGTTACGGAATTTCGTAAAAAGGCTATCGACCTGCGATCGTAAATTCTGACTCCAAGGGTTGTGATTAGTTTAAACAGTATTTATTGCAAAAAAAACAAAACAAACGATAACAGATAAATTGCCAACATTAATGTGAATTCGGCAGTAAGCTGAAAGCTTATACAAGGCCGTTTCCACCTACACAAGATCACAAAGAATCGTCGATGACAATAGCAGGTATGAGTATCAAGTACAAACAGTGTTTATCTGCATTATACAAGCGTTTGAAAAGCGACAGTAACTAATCTTGTATGGAAACAGGGATGGGTTGAGCTGCAAGAAAAGTTGGAAAGTGCGGGGTGAATGCATTCATTGCGTAGAGTTATTTATTTGTGTCTAAAGTCCCACACCTATGCGAAATGAGTGAGCGTGACGTAAGATAGAAGTATAATCAAGGTAACTCCAATTATTTGCCACCCAAGACGCCCATTTGGAGGACTTTCACCAAGCATTGATAACAGAGTCACGGTTGATCAGTAGGGCTTCGCCTGTTTACCACTGTAAACAAGTGTAGCTTAATTTTCAGGCATTCCCACGGAGATCATCTTGATATTAATTGTGGGTTAGTATTTATTATAGTAAGTATATAAAATGGGCTAGTACTATATTGGGGTTAATTAATGAATCGCTTACTTGATAAAATAAAGTCGTGTACCACTTCAAAGATAAGGCGGTTGTCGTCATTACTCAGGAATTCTGAACCGAATAGAAGTGCAGAGGAGTCCGCTCCAAACGGAAGGAGATTAATTGAATAATTACGAGCATCGGAGAAAATTGGACAATGATTATAGATGAATTCCCTGTGACCAAGAGGGGTTGCAACCGCCCCCCCCCCCCTCCCTTCCCTCGTCTCATGCGCGCATGGTTCTTGGAACAAATTCAAATGACCTCCCGTTAATTAATGATATGTGTTAGTTCTGGTGTAGCCGTTTATCTTTCTCCCTACATTTCACCCCACCCGATAGGATAAAATCTCGTGTGTTTCCCCTCTCTAAATATAAAAAAAAAACATTTGCGTTTAAAAAGCTTATTTCTGGCCCCCAAGATTGGTGGAAGTTGAAAAGATACACGCAGGCCATGACGGAATATCTCACCCCCTGCCTCCGCTATGTGACTTTACATTCGATTTATATATTCTTTTTTTTCAATATTTGAGGATTTTGTTTGTAAAGTTAAAACTTTGAGCTATAACTGAGACGTTGCAACTTTTCCTCTTAGTAATGTGGAAGAGAGATAATCCAAGCACACTGAAAACTACTTACGGTAAGTTTTACAAGCCCAAAATTAACCTACCCTCGCGAAGTATGCTACAATTTTTTTTTCTAACGATTATTTAAATGGTATTAAAGGCCGACGACCCAAAACATATGTAAAAAACGAACGCGAATTACTTGGCGAAGTCCAAGTTCAATGTTATTGAACAGGTTCAGACGGGTGGGGGAGGGGAGGGGGTCGAAACATGACACGTCCTGAATAGCCATGTTAATCTTTTAAAATTTAATTCAAGTTATATGCTCTGCCCAGACTTCAAAGAGTATGGGCTATAAATTCACTGGCAGAGAAAAATTGGAACGTGTGTCTATATGTCACTAGGAGAGGTGGAATGCATTTTTTGTGAGCATCGTGTACACAGACAGTGATGCCAGATCAAGGATCTGCCGCCAGCTATATCAACCCCATACTGTCTTGAATCTGTTTCCTTGCAAGACACATATATGCGATAAACCAAAGATGGTTAGCCCATTTCCCCAAACTTGATTTCAACGCGATTCGCTTGACTTAATTATATTCTACGCAGTTCAAGGGCAGGACAGTGCCGGAGTGGACTTCAGGTGGTGGAGGTGGGATGGGGGGGGGGGGGGGTGTTTTAGGTTTCATGTTGGTAAATTTGGCGAAATGGAAGTAAAAGCCGGTATTCTGACAGCAACATACTTTAGAGCTTGATTTTTCGATAAGTAACCCGCGTTGGATGCAAAAAACGTTACATCTGGGCGCGGTGGCTCAGTTGGTAGGGGTGCAGGCTGCAAGCCGAGAAGTACTCTGTTCGAACCCCACCTGCGGCAACCGGGTTGTGTCCTTGGGCAAGACACTTCACCCCATTGCCCACATTGGGGCATGGTGGCGTTGTGTACTAAGGCCTAGTGCTCCTCGTGGGTGGAGCACCTGTCTTCAACCAATGTTATAACCCTGCTTGTGTGGAGTTACCATGTTGTGGAGCTGAGAGTTGCTTGCCATTGTTCGATGGTTCTCTCCGGGTAATCCGGCTTCCTCCATCCGTAAAAATGTCGTGGTCATGATTAGCCATTGTGCATAAATATGTGGCTTTAAACACCAATAACTAACTAACTAAAAATGGTACATAATTTGGTTCTTCAATCATAAATCTGTTGAAATCAGTGTTTTATCGCCGAATGGGGTGGGGATAAACCCTATATATTGAAAGATATGGGGTTTATCCCCACCCCAATCGGCGATAAACTTCGACTCTACTAAAGAATTTTCATCGAAAAGGAATTTTCGGCAGAAAAACATAATTAAATCACAAGTCTGCTTTCGTGCACAATGTTTCTAAAGCTGTTACAAAATTTATCAGTAGTGTGAACTTCAAAATTTTATTTAGAAAGCCTCAGCAGTTATTTTCCGACGTATTTTATTTATTTTACAGAAACGGTCATCACTTTGTGATCGTAAGTTTCACTTGGGCCCGAATTTCGCAACAAACGTACTGATGTTGTGGAACGGTTCAGATTTATGTTTTGATCTGTATCCAGATCCATCAAAACACAATTCCTTGCAACAACCTCGAAACCCTCAGGAAAAAATAGATTATGCTATCCGTTACGTCATTGGTAAACAAACATGTCGGCTGCTGGCGTAAAATGACAACAACGGTGAGCTTTTGAGTGAAATCAAGGGAAAATGAAGACCCATCGATAAGGTAGTAATGCGAACATTTTCTCCTTCATCTATTCTTTAATTTGAGTGGTTGATTATAATTGAATAACAAATAGTACAGGAGATACGCGATATAGTCTTTCGCCAAGTATGTTTTGGAAAATACTATAGATGTTCATCACACATTCAGAAGAAACAATGTGTAGGAGCACACAGATCATGAGCTCTGATTTCAATACATCTGGTTTCTGGAACGCCCATTACTCACATACAGTTGAAAGTAGAAGACCTGTCACAATGCTGTGCACTATTTTGAAGTAGCGCGCTGAGTACGTGCACATTTTTCCCTATCAAACTCAAACTGCCCCATTAGCGTAACTCAATTACCGTTGCAACAGTGTGTCCAACAATTCTATGTTTAAGGAATAGTGCATGGCTTGGAGTTGACTACGCCTATATAGTGCGCAGTGAGGTGGTGTAGTTCCCGCCGCGAAGCTGAGGGAACTACACCACCTTACTGGGCACTATATGGGCGTAGTCAACGACAAGACATGCACTAATCCTTATATTATATCGAACACCCACCAAGAAAAACATCTGTCCAATTTGTTAATCTACTACCAAGGTAGCAGCCCTACCAACCAGCGTTATATAGAAAAAAATACCATGTAGTTTTCAAAAAACATTTTCTTCTTCCAAAACACGGCTTATTGATATGAGCAGGAGACAAATTTTGAATCGGTCGGCAAGGGTAAACAAAACATTTCCCTCAAACGGAACTGTGTATTCTAGAATCGCGCAACTCGCGAATGAAAGCTAAAATTTTCGAAATTTGACAACGCAGTTTGATAATTTCCACACATTTGTCACACATTTATATTAACGCATGGGTCAGTACGGGATACAAAACTCCGAAGATTCAAATGAATTCCATTATTTATTCGTTTACTGCCCAAAACATACAATTAAATAGCAAAATAATATGAGCAGCGAAACAAACGATTTTTCATATCCGGACGCGTTCTCGTGAATGTTGTACCCAGGTATGGATCATTCTCTTTGAAACGAGATATGGATCATCTTCTCAAGGAATAAAATGAACGACTCGAAAAATGTGACTTCAACAATGGAAAAGTGATACATTTTTCCACAATGATTTCTTTCCGGGTCGTTTTGTGGATGTTGTGCTTCTGTGAATTGATATTTAAATTTAGCCTGATTATTTTTATTCGCCCAGTATGAAAAGAAAACTGATATAGTAGTGTGCTAAAAATAGAAAAACGTGTAGTGCCTGGGTGTAGTGCCTGGTCAGTTCTGTGGACGCAAACTACACGAAATAGGGGGGCAGCATTCGTCCAATCAGGAGCCTAGAAGGTCACGTGAGATATAATATTGGTAAATAGAGATTATTAACATCATTCCTAGCCTTTACAGGAAAACACGTATATGTAATAATATAAACAGATTTTAAAATTCGACTGCAGATACCGAATGAAAAGAGTGGATTACTACTTAATCGCAGCGCCATATATTCTCAACTCGAAAGGTATCTATAATTGTTCGTGGCAGCACAAGAAACAGTTGCAAACTTTCATCACATGGACCACCGGGCTAAGCCCTGTGGTCATGTGATGATAGTTTGCAACTGTTTCTTACGCTTTGTCGTCTGAAAGTGTAAATAATTACTAAGTGAAAAATCTACCCTACAGCGATTGACTAGTAATCCTCCCTCCACATACTGTAGTCTCAATATTTTCTTTCTGTTTGGTCGGTTCAATTCGTGATTTCAATACCAGCCTCGCTAATAGCGCATTATATGTTGAAGTGCACAGCGCAACTGCTCTTGTGTTTTTCAGACTACTTCATTCTTTTGCAGTAAGGAGCGAATTAACTAAAGACCATTTTATGTGCTAATTGCTATAGGACTTCTAGTTTCAGCTGTATAGAAAAGTGCTTCGACTGCAGTCATCGTCGGGACGAAAGTAGCAACAAATAAGCAATGCTCTACAAAACCAAAAACTAACTCTCGAAAGTTGTCAAGACCCCAACGCCTCTCAATCATCAATTATATTTTATATGCCCGTTTTGAAAAAAAACGGTCGTATTATGTAATTGGTCTGTCCGTCTGTTCGTCCGTCCGTCTGTCCGTCCATAAACTTTCCCATTTCCGGATAACTTGAGTTTGTATTTAAAGATAAGCACCAAACTTGGTTTGTGACTAAGTTATATCAAAATGAGGATTACGTTGGAATTGAGGCTTCGTCCGATGATATTTATAGGAGTTATTGGCCCTTTCGACTTTGAAATTGCACATTTCGATCAACATTTTTACTTCCGGATTATAACTTGAGTTTGTTAGACCAAACATGTTTAACATTCAACATATAAGTTGAGTGAGTCCAAATCTGATTTCATTCTAATTATTTTCATGCGTGGCTACTCTTGTGCTCCTGTCAGATATAGACATATCCAAACAGACGATGATGTTGGGACATTAGTCAGTTGGGATTATTGTTCTTGGAAACTCTTTTATGGTTAAAAACATCTAGCAGCGATGACGCATGCAACGTTTCAACGTCTTATTTACTTTGCACGTACCTTACTCCAAATTAGTCAAGTGGTGCCTCCAATGGCTCGAACCATGTTCCGCAGACCTTCATTTGTATGACCGATTGAGGCAGTGACATAAGACCAGGTATAACATGTAATCTCGTAAGAAATTACAGGATTACAAGTAAGATCGAATCAAAAAAGAGACTCCAATCCATTGTCCAAATCGTAAATGTTATGGAGGGAATAGCACTGTGCACCCGCGACGACCCCTCGTTAGATACGCCCCTGACCAGGAGGGATAAGGCTTCATACGTTGTAAATCCCAATAGTTTACATTTTTCAAGTCTCTACAAATATGTTTAGTTTTTCTACCCGTATTTTATGATTCACAATATTTGATTCACTGAGATCAATTTTAAAACTCTCCTCACTTAACCCTTTACCAAAAGCAGACGACACTTGCAAACAAAATTCTTGAATAATTAATTTTCTTCATATTTTGTTTCAAAAACATAGGTTATGACCACACGTTGGAACGAGTTCGACGAGCTCGTTCCAACGAGAGGTCATAACCTATGTTTTTGAGACAAAAAATGAAAAAAATAATGAAAATTAATTGGCGATTTTTTAGACTAGCTCTGGCGGGTTTTTGCCGTCACATTGGGTAAAGGGTTAAATATGCATGCAGATCAGTTTTGTTCGTTTATCTTTCTTTTTTCTGTTTATGTATTTATTTCCCTCTCACTGTTTGCGTTGTTGATCCTGATTTTTTTTTGTTGTTTTTTACTCTGTGTATTTTTTTTTATTGCGATGGGAGTACATTGGGGTGTTTTGGGGGGCGGGGTCATATGTTTAAATCATGGATCATGATGCGAAGCATCCGCCAGCGCGCGTAGTAGCGAGTTGGGCATTCACGAGAGTGGGTCCCCACTCACGCCGGAGGGTGTTCCTGGCCTCTTCGCAGGAGCTAGATCTGTATGCATGGGGCGCAGTATATTCGCGATAACACATGGACATCCACTACCGGAGGTAGTGGTTGTCTGTGTGTTATCGCGGATAATACCGTATTTTCTGCGATAGTACATGAAAATCCGCTACCTCCGATAGTAGATAATATCGTGTCCCTTTGCCTCTGTATTTTTGAAAAAGAAAACATACGACGTCCCACCACCGACCCCCCCCCCCCCCACCCATGGGGGTGTGATCCATTACCTCCTGTAGCGGATGTCATCTGTTATCACGGATAATATCGCGTCACCTTGCCCCTGTGTCTGAAGAAAAGAATTTAAGATACCAAACATATGACGCCCCCACCTCCGATCAGCCCAAGGGGGTGTACTTCCTGGAAGATTTGTGTCGCGAGAAACCGAGAAATTACATAAACATCTCTGGTCGTTCTTGATAGTAATTTTTGACAGAGAAATCGATTAACTGGAATGGCACTAGTATGGCACTTACCAAGAGCAAGAACTGTGAAAACAGTGATCAATTTCCATTCCATTTTTGATGAATTCCGGATTCAAAATTCCCTCTAATAGTTTTGGTGGGTACTGCAGACTATCCGACAACGCCCTACAGAAAACATTGTTGTTATATATACACACGGCGGTGTGATACAGAGTGAACTGAACTTTTTTCTGGTTGCTAAATACAAGGATGAACACAAAAATTAATATTTGAAGACAAGGTTATTCAATTAAAAAGCAAATATTGGGTCTCTAAAACTTTCTTTGGTGTTCTGTTTGATCGAAACATACGAAATGTCATGGGAGCACACATAATGTTTTGATCTATACAACTGTTAAGATTAACCCATCTGATTAATTGAACTAGATGTTAATTTCCTATAGGGTGTTGTTAGTTATTTCGCAATGTCCCCGCCTGATGAACATTACCTGTGAACATTTTTCATCGTTTACCACTCGACCAAGTACTTTATTAATATCTCCCCAACCCACTCCACCCCGCCCCCTCCCATTCCTAATCTCAATAGTTCTTGACACATCTTGAGAGTTAATTAATAATGAACACCCGAATAGATGAGTTTTCACTCATGCCAAAAATCAAATTCCGTTAATAGGGATGTTTTCTTGATTTGCAAACGGGCAGAGAGGACGAAGGGCGGATCGCTGACAAACCGGCTGACGGAAAAGACAATAACGCCACTCAACACTTTGTGTTTTTATTGGACAAGTGGTGCGTCGCTTGCTGAATTCAAGAAATCCATTTTACCACCTTTGTATAAGCCTCCATCATACTTCTCAACCGGAACAAGAAAATACAACATCATCCACGCAAAACTACGAACTGGTTGTAGTGACCTCAATTGTGACAAATTCAATAATTACATATCCGATACTCCATTTTCATCATGTAAGGATGGTGTTGAGGACGTGTGTCCCTTGAATTTTGATATTCGCAGTACCCTCATCGGTGATTTATCAAAACTCACAGCCCACTGGAATTCAACTGATTTAGTATTATATGGAGCCCGTCATAACCCGAAAGTAATAATATATCTATTTTTTTTACCTGTTCAAAAATTCATTCGTGACTCACGCAGATTCGATCTACATCCTCTTAATTAGGTATGTTCTCTAAAAAATTGTGCCCTCTAGGATGTAATAGAAATAACCTGACTTCCGCCATGGGTATGCTATCGCGGAAGGACCTGAAACTCCCACTGTGATAGTGTAAATATGGCGAAAGTTAGGTTATCAACGGTTTGGCCACGTAATGGAGGACGAAACTTTTATATGAACATCCCCAGAAGTGAAAACCTGTGCCTAGTGGCAGTAACCAGGATGTTAATTTTGACTCACGTCATTGACCAAGATACTATAGAATGCAAATGTGTGTGTGTGTGTGGGGGGGGGGGGGGGGGGCAACACCACTGGATCTGTTTTTGTATCTCATGTTTTCCTTTTTCTTTCTATTATATTGTTTTATCCTCTCTCTCTCTCTCTCTCTCTCTCTCTCTCTCTCTCTCTCTCTCTCTCTCGTGTTTGTCTATAAGGTTTATAATATCTATATTTTGTTAGATTCTGTTATTTATGGAATACGTTCTGCCATATTGTAAATTGTCAGTCATTGTACAGGAACGGAGGGGCTTGTAAGTGGTAAGCACTTGTCCTCCAATCCTGATTTGTATTGTCAAATGGCAAATAAAAATATGTTTAATCTAACTGGACAAGTGGACACAGGCCACAATGAAATGAAAGGACCTTTAATGAAAAAAGTGACACCCGTAAAACAAATCAATGGAGAGTTTAGCGAGTTAGGTATCTATCAGCATTGGTGGGGTCTGGGAACTGACGTCATATTGCATTGCATTTTGCCGCGTTAGTTCCCAAGGTAGCTCGCGTGAACGACCATGTTATGAAATCATTATCATGATGATACGAGGTATTAGTGAGCATGCGCAATGTGTGTTTTTAGGGCGTCACGTGTTCCTGTCCTCTACTGTGTTTACTGTAGGCTGCCATCTTAGTTTCTATGATGACACGTGATTTAATGTGGGGTCGAATGACATCTAATATAGTTAAGGTGTGCTCTGAGTGTTTGCTCGATCGGTGAAGGTGTATCAAATTACCAGAAACGTCCGACAGGTACCACAAATTATCAAACAGACCCAAAATATCTAGAAAAACAATATTTCGGAAAACACTCATTGCTATAGAAAAGTTACGTGGTAGAATATGCGTATGTGCGATTCAATGGTAGGATTTTGTCTTACTCAGAATATTCGGTATCTACCATAGCCTGGACCTCCAATAGCTATCCGTGCATTCTATTTGGTCCTAGGTTTCTCTAGCACCGTGCTGACATCTGCCCTCAATCAAGTTCATGTTCAATCAGATTACATTATTAATCTAAACCCCACCCACTCTCACACTTTTGTTTGATACAAGATCATGTATTGCTTCCTTGAATGACCCCAAGAGTGAATCGAACAGTGACTGGAACAGGTTATTAGACAACTCAAATCATAACAATATAACGACTCTGAAAAAAAAGATTCTGCGAAAGGGATTCTGTAAGCAACATTACCCCACCCCTTGACAAAACCATTGTGACTGACTTATCCACGGTCACCACCATCTGCCCTATGATCAACATTCACTGTCTTCGCCTAATACTATAACCTGTATAACTATTGATAGTATAATGGTTACGACTGCCTGCCCTATACTGGCGTTTTCCAACATTACTACTGACTTTTAGAAGCCCCACCATGCATGTCTCGAAGGTCGAAAAGCGTGTCCCCCTCCGAACGGGAGGGGGGGGGGGGGGGGGTCCTCCTCCAAAAACTCCCCAATTGAATATGTTTGAAAGCACCCAGAACGGACTTGGGGTTTATTTTAGCTTTACTTCGAGAATAAATCATTGAAAAAAATTTAGTGGCGCACCTGTGAAGGGCATTATCTGCCCCCTCTCGCCCCCGTGGTCCGTAGCCAGAGACGGCAGTTTCACTTGTTTGTTAATCCATCACTGTCGTGTGCTAACGGTCGTTTTCGTAGTGTATACCTTTAGTATATACGGAACACATTCATTTTTCTATCCCATAAAGCAATAGGATAGAAAATTGTCATCCGAAGAGTTTGTATTCGTCATGTGAGGTATGGTGAGAGAAAAATGACCTTCGAGTGGTGTGGGGTGTGATGGGAAAGGACATTTGCCCCGACATGAGGCAAGCCACATGTGTGGGTCAAATATCGCCCCCACCCCCTCGTCGAGTGGGATTTCCACATCCCACCCACACTACACGATGATAATAGTATTGTTATTGGAGGAAGGTCAAAGCATTCATTTCTCAGCCAGAACATGTTGTGTAGGGATCCATAGATGGACTAATCACGGGATGAGTGCAAACACTCCGCAATCCCTTTTTACATGCATTGCCAAAGCTATATGATATCATTTACTTCGTTTTATCATTTTCTTTGCCATAAGGTTACAAATATAAGTTTGAAAGAAACAAAATCTGTGCACTTTGTTAACGTTGAAAGGGCGGTTAATATTGAATAAATAAACGGATCCCACACCTGGGGCAAAATGTTCTAGTCGTTATGCAGTAAAACAGAGTACTGATTGGTGACTATGATGTTGACAATGAAATATGTTTATTTTGTGATATTGACTTTCATGATGCAGAATGGTTTCAGCACTTTAGTTCCGGTTACGTGACGGGTCACGCGAACGCCCCGTGTGTAGACTTAATATTATTCACCTTTCCACCCTTCTCATTCATTGCTTTAATGAGTCGAACCTTAACATTTTTTCTATTCAATTTAATTTGCGTTTTAGAATATTTAACCATATATTTATTGGGGCTTAACTCGTTGAACGCCAGAGGCCGTTTTTCCGGCCGTGTCATAAGCTACGACAAAGTGTCATTAAGGGGGATGGCTACAAGGTAAATGCGTGGTGTAGACCAATCAATATTTTCAACGTGCAAATATTAATTGGTCTAACCTGAAATAATAAATATGGACTCTTCCATTTGCTGCCATTGAACTGATATGGAAGATACCACCAGGGTTCAAAGGATTAATATACCTTGTGGCATCTATGACTATATCATGAACGCAATACAAATATAAGTCAAGAATATCCAATGTTTTATATCGGTTACCAGTTTTATTGACTACCATCCCAGGCAACAGTTACCGTGTCCTGTTGTGCCAGCAAAGCAAAACATGCTTACTACAGAAAACCTGCACTACTCTTCTTCCTTGGGCCCCCGTATAGTGTAGTGGTCCCATGTTAAAAGATAAAAAAAAACAGCTGTTTGACAAATACGTTGCTCCCCGGTGTTTACTATGTTAATCTGCTGTATATGTAAGTGGTATGTCAGAGGGTGGACACGACCTTCTTTTGGTGATTCTCATCGGTGGTTCTAATGTGACGTAATATTCACGTGACCCAGTTATTTCATGTTTGGTCGTCCTGGTAGCTCGCGTGAGCAGCCATGTTGTGAGGTCATTTCCAAAGTGATGTCACATGATATGGTTTTGTTAAAATTCTTTGAAAAATAATATTTTTTCAGCTGCTGAATTTGCATATCACGCGGGCGGATGCGGCCGATTCTCTGGGTAAAGGGTTAAAAGCTGAGTCTCTCAAAACAAGATACTTTTCGTCATGGGCGGTGCCATTTTGCAACAGCGGGAACTGAATAGTTCCATGTGTATGAACACTCCTCTATCGCTTCAGATATTATGGAACTTTAAGCAGTAACAGTAACTACCGTAAAAATCTAAGGTAAAAGTAAGTAATCTTGGTTGCATTCTACCGTAATTTAACGGTAAACTACTTTACAGTACGGCGCTCCCATTTTACTTGTATGTTTAGTTAACAGTTGATGGCCATGGCCTGGTCCATTCGATGTAATGTTTTAGAATTTGGCGAAACGAAATGCAATTTCCTCGTTTGTGAGGGCAAATTAATTTACCATCTCTCTTATGCTCATCTCGGAAAAATAGGATTCTGTAACCAGATGTTTTTCCAAAAAGGGATTCTATTAATCTGGTTATGGAATCCTCTTTTACCGATATGACAATAAGAGTGCCATGAGGAAATCCCTCAATAAGGTATAATCGACCATCCTATTATCCTCATCTCAATAAAATGGGATTCCATAACCAGACGTTTTCCCCCATTACCCCCACCCTCAATACCGCTTGGCCTATCATTACGTCCTGTCTGTATCAGTTATAGAATAATATAAAGTACAAGGTGGATTAATAGTACTCAGAGCCAACACTAGACTTACAAGGGTACAGACCATACATCCTATACTACCATTCTAAACTACCAATGACTACTTCGGAATACCGCTCTAGACGGCCTTATATTACCCTCACCCACCCCATAATACCACCTGGTATAGTATTACGTACTACCGATACCAGTCATAAGGTAGTATGATGCCATGAGTGGAACAATAGTACCAAGGACTTAAAGGGGGCCTGCAGGGATATATAACGCCCATACTATACTATCCTATCACTCTCACTCAAGAAGCACAAGACACACCCTTACCCGAACAACGTAATGTCGGGCTGCACAGTGGACAACAGCAGCGATCAACGTTTATGTTACGTCGTGCGCGCATCATGACGTCAAGACGCCAATAACAACGTCAAGCGTTTCGAGGGGAAAACTGTCAAGAAAACTCGTCTTTCCCATAAATTTTCTATCACATATCCATACTATATAACCAAAGCCATGTACATACATAACAATACATGCCATATCCATCCATATTTACGTACCACAGCTTACTATATATGCAGTAGGTTCACGACTTGCCGGATCTAGCAGGTTGGAGACGAAGTTTGCTCAGGTAAACGTTGCTCCCCCAAAGCTCCGTTTCCGATGGGAATTTAACAGTTTGGCTGTCGTAAGTGTCGTTAACCCCCAATAAATAAATAAATAAAATAAATAAATAAGTTAGATAAATTCTGACCACGACAAAGTACATCGATAAAGAAAATATTTTGCGATTATCGGAAATTGGGAAGAAATGAGGTACAGTTAGCTTTGGAGTGGGACAAACTATAGATTTATTTACGTATTTATTCATTTACTGGGGTTTAACGACACATTCGACAGCCAGGATCACCTCGTGTCGGACAGTTTTGCGGTTGGAGGAAGCCGGAGTTCCCGGAGAGAACAACTGAGCAACGGCGAGCAACTGTCAGGCTCCACAACATACTAACTCCACACAAGCCAGGTTTGCATTGGTTGAAGATAAGTGCATAAACGAAGTTCAGAACGCCTCGGTACACAACGCCATCGTGCCCCCACATGGGCAATGGGGACGAAGTATTTTGCCCAAGGACTCAACGCGGTTGCCGTAGGTGGGATTCGAACCGAGGACCCCTTGGCTTGCAGCCTGTCTCTCTACCTACTGAGGAGCCACCGCGTCCCCGACTAACTATAGATACATTATTGCTAGGTTGCTTACTCACAACACACTGAAACATTATGATCCTGTTATGCTTGGTATTTCAACAACCAGGGTTCTTCTCGATAATTGAGCTCCACGTGGGGGTCTCGTATGCTGAGACAATAAACGCCAAGAGCGTGCGACACGAGCGATACGAACAATGCGATAAAATAATAATCTACATTGTTTCTTATAAACTTGTGAGTTGGATTAAAAGATAATGTGAGCAATTTTCTCCCACTGTAAAGCAAACAAAACTGAGAGTCAAATTTTACTTAATTTCCAAGCTAAGACCATTTCGAAAGAAAAAAACAAATCTTTCAAGCTTCTTAGCTGTTAACTTAACGAGTAAAGAGATAGCTGGTCCTAGGTTCGAACTCCACTTGCGGCAACCGCGTTGTGTCCTTGGTCAAGACACTCCACCCCCATTGCCTACGTGGGTGCACGATGGCGTTGAATACTAATGCGTACTGCACGTCGATAGCACACCTGTCTTCAACTAATGCTAACCCTGCTTGTGTGGAGTTAGTATGTTGACGATCTGACAGCTGCTCGCCGTTGCTCGGTGGTTCTCTCTCCTGGTACTTCGGCTTCCTCCACCCGTATAGCTGTCGTGGTCATGACTAGCCATTGTACAGAAATATGTGACCTCAAACACCAATAAATAAATAAATAAATAAATGAAGTTGCACGGCAATTTCGATACTTCCATATTTTCCAATGTTAACGTGTGCATTAGGAGAATCTCCCGAACTGAACGTCTGACCCCTACCATTTTTGGATATTATCTACCACAAGTACAAGCGAATATAATGCAAAAAGTCCGACCTATAGTGCGATTTTTTACTTCAAAAGCCGTCTCAAAGTGTTTACTGTTGAGTTTGTGACATTCTACAAATCAGGAGACAAAATATCAGACTGGAAAGTAACAAATATTTGGAAAGAACATTCCAATCTCATATTATGAGGACAGAATAGTGAGAATACGTGGAACGGAATCAAAAAGGCGGGTGATCAGTATTTATCTAACAACCGTTACCATAGAAAACTACTAGGCTACCTGGTTCAACAACTTATATTTATTATGTAAATAGTGTAAGTTTCTATTCATTTGTAAATCAATTTGAATATCTCATAGCCTCAATTTATGTATAGTTTTCTTTTTATTCCATTGTACTTGTGGAGAGGAGTGAATATAAGTTGTATAACTTGTACTCCAATCCCTTTGGCAAGTTTATGGCAAATAAAATATGTTTAAACTAAACTAGAAAAACATGCTTAGGTGAGTTCAACCAGTGATCCGAACAGTTCGGCGCTGTTGTGCGTGCGTAGAGTGGATAGAGACACGTTCCAATTGTCGCACTTCCGGCAATTAGGAGCACGGAAGAGTGAATGTATCTGAGATTAGAGCACAGAACCGATGAGCTCTCAGCCAATGAAATTAGGAGTTCAGAAAGAACAACGAGATCAAATTTTCCTGATGAATTACAATGAGCAATATTTCCAGCTTTGATTACAAAAAAGAATCTTTATGAAGTTCTTCAGATTCAATAGTCAGGAGTATATCAAAGGGTCGGAAAAGCGAACCGTAAGGAATTCGACGCTGTTATGGGCTGTTTTCTCACCCACATATCATGAAGTGTGCGAGCAGACTACCGTACCGCTGCTGTAATGATAAGAACATTGACGTAGGAACCGAGGGCATAAGGTCACACGTGTCCCCTCACAACTATTTCCAAAAATTAGAGATGGGGCGGGAGAGGGATAGAGAGATAAAGGGGGTATTAGGCAAACATTATCTTTACTAACAAATTTCTACACCATAATATCATCCTCAGATAAACGGGGGGGGGGGGGGGGGGATCCCTCACGAAGCAAATGCAGACACCAGACATTTGTTTTTCCGCGTTCCCTTATTGGGAATTAGAGGAAAGGAGGTGGACGGACTATTTTCTCTTAAAACGATTCCGAAGACCCCCGCGTATGTTTTGTCTCTTCTACCGCTTTTAAAGTCGAGGAAATTACACGCTTTTGGCCCCATATTTAACAAACCATTGTTTCGACTCCAGGGGCAAATTTGTGTATGTACGGGGACAAAAATGTGCACGTCTCTCAATATAAAGGTGTGTTATTACCGAAAATAGCTTTGTGAATTATATTCTTGCCAGACCACAAATGAACATATATATGAGTGTGAGGGTGCCCATCTATGATCCTTACCCCTGCCCACCCCCTCCCCGCAAGTCCGAAATGCTAACTACGTCCCTGAGTAAAACCATGAAACACGATTTTGTGTTTGCAATATGGCGAATATCGCCCGCATACCCTTCTAGACAGGAATGTATACTTCCTTAACCCTTTACCCAGCGCAGACCGTATCAAAATGTATTATTTTAAATATCATTTTTGTTAATTTTTCAAAAAAAAAAATCAACTAAACCATAGCAAGTGACCCTTCATTGGAACGAGCTCGACGAGCTCGTTCCAAAGAGGGGTCACATGATATGGTTTGGTTGAAATTTTTGAAAAATAATTTTTTTTCAGCTGCTCAATTTGCATATTACGCGAGCGGATATTGCCGATTCGTTGAGTAAAGGGTTAAAAAGCATATTCAGTACCGACAAATTTCAGTTGATGAGCCGATGGCACAAATTCGAGCGGCTTACTTGTTTTCTCACTGTTTTAAAGCTGGAAATCAGGAAGCACGGTTGCAAAAGGTTGGGACCAGACATGTTGCGCTGTTACACAATGAGTTGAAATGGGTGCATGCAAACATGTCAATACACATGTATTCCTGTAATATATTATTTGCAAACCCAAACAACATTTGGCCAAAGAATCCCATCGTCGGTCGCTTAGGTCCGGTTCTTCAACCATCTTCCAACCCTTAAGATAGTGGTTTGAGAGAACAATCACTACCAAATATCCCCAGTAGTTCTCACAAGGAAATTGCATTATTACAAATACTTCTTATTAACAGAAAATTATCTGTTTTCACATAATACAGGGTAAACAAATTGAAAGGATTAAAATGTTTGAATGCCCTGTTGGTAGGAACTTGATTAGAACAAACTTCAAAATGACTTCAATAAACATGCTCTATACCAAATATTAAAAGACTCTGACTGGTGGGGTCTAAATAAGATTTTAAAAGAATTTTCCCCATATATTGTACTCAGTAAAAAAATGGGCCCAGGGACTTTATTTGAAGATACTTGAATTCGACCCCCCCCCCCCCCCCCCCCCCCCCACACACACACACACAAGGATGCTGTATACCAAAATCAAGAGATTCTGACTGGTGGATTTGAATATGAAGATTTTCAAAGAATATAATCTTCTTAATGTACAAAACTAACAGTTAGCCTCCCACGGATATGTTTGATGACGTGAAAACTGTTACACTGTGACTGCAGTAACAACGTAACAACTTTCACGTCACCCAACATCACCGATGGGAGGAGTCACTGCATTGATTGACTGGGCGCCATCTTGAAGGGATAGGAGCAGATTAAGTTGCGACGTGTGTTTGTTTTTTTTTTGTTTTGTTTTGGTTTTTTTTTTTTTGTTTTTTTGCTGACGTTCCAGAAGACCAATTGAAGAGATAGGAGCAGATTAAGTTGCGACGTGTGTTTGTTTCTTTTTTGTTTTATTTTGTTTTTTGTTTGTTTTTTTTTTGCTGACGTTCCAGAAGTCCAATTGTTTTGAGATAAATGGTGAAGTATTCTAAAAGCATATTTGATCAGCATTGCCATCTCGTCACTTCAAATATAGTTCTTGATTCTTGTCCTGATGCGATAAGTATATCAAGGGCAGGACATACTTAACGAAACTATGTTACCTTGACTATTCGGTAAATCTCCCAGACAGCCGATGATATGAACCGATGTTTCTGAATATTTGAAATTCTAATATCTAGATAGGGAGATTGAACAAGCAGAGGAGTTAATAAAGAAGCATTCAGAGTTGGTCTCGGAATTAGAAGGTCTCGGATAAGTATCTGGGGCAGGCTGCGGAATAAAAATAGTCCAGTGTTTGAGGTGTAAGTTGACGACACTGTTGGGGGTGGTCACTGTTGTTCAAACTAAGATCGCTGCCGTTGTGGCTTAAGAGGAACATTGGGAAAGACTGCGAACAGAGGTGTCAAATGTGTAATTTAGAAGTAAGGAACACCCTAGAACACTTTTTCTTAAAATGTCCATAATACCAATCGGGCAGAATAAGACTCACTAAGAGTAGGAGGCAAAGTGTGTCCAAAATGAGCCCCCTTAAGGTTATTTTCAAATAATTATAACATAACACAGTTCAGGATCTCAATTCTGCTCATTATCGGTTCTCTGACAACAAATGGGTAAAATAAATAACAAATAATTCTGTCTACCGTCTTACAAAACAGCATAAAATGTCCATGAAAAAAAATCACCTTAACGGCCCATATTACATGCATTCAAGTTGCAGGACCGAGGAAATTCAGTAAAACGGTGTCAATTCAGAATTTATTCAAAAATTAAATGACAGAATACAGGTTAATGCTGATTGTGTCTTCCAAGTCAGTTCAATGATAGCAATTGGAAGAGTTCGTATTCATTACCTAGAGGTAGACCATTCAATATTTTCAACGTGCAGCCTCAGGGCTGCACGATGAAATATTGATTGGTTTCTCCACAAATTCGAGGAGCAATCATCCAACATGGTATCATGTTTTTGGACCGGAAAAGCAACCTTCTGGGTTCCAAGGGTTAAAGTCGTTAACAAATAAAATGAAATATTTTCAACGTGAATAAATATTTCATAACTTCTTTAAAGAAATTTTTATTTGGACTTGTATCTGGGGTATTCTTTTCTCCAGAGCTGCAGCATTCTAATATCTACGTGTCTTATTCACAGTAGCTAAATTCTAGGTACACCCAAAGCATATTTAGATAGTCACACACGTCGTTTTAACCCCATTCATTACCAGGGTGGATTACAACAAGCCATGATAAGAACAGAGCCTATTTTACCTACGCGTGATGCTTAGAATGGGCACCAGGGATCATTTTAGACCCTTGATCGAAAGTCGACATGTAAACACCTGTTCCTTGTTAGAGTTCAGGTTATCGTATGTACAGTGTTTTGTGGCATGTGGGTAATTCAGAGAACATTACACAGACAAATGCTACGCTTTATTGGCTGAAGCACACCCGATGTGCCCATTGGCAACAACGCGAGCAATGAATCCACTCTAAGCTTCCGTGCAATCCCCGAACACTCCCTGACATTAAAGGTGTGTGGGGGTGGGGGCATTCATATGGCCTTAACTCATTCCTGTCACAAATGTCCTCTGCTAGTCGTGTTAGGTAACTGCTCAAATCTACTATCCACGTACCATATTTATTTAAGGTCACTTTCAGCATCTATGCCTATATCTTGACCACAATACAAGTATAAAATCAAGTTGGTCTGTCGTTTATACTCTGATGATTCCCATTTTAAAGGACTTTCGCTCCTGGCTTTGGTCACATGATCATATTTTCCAAGTAAGGAAGAACTTGTTTACCATTACAAACAAGCATTGTCCCAGTTCCGAGGCTCCCCAAGGGGATCTTACCATATAAAAATAATGCGAAAATAACTTATATTAACGGAATTTTGAACACGTTGCCCTGAGTCGAAGACCTCCGGACAAGAGAAAACTCTGAGGAATTGACATACACTAAAGGTGAAGGTGCACGTTTTATTGACTGGGCATGGCAACATTCACGCATGGCAACATTCACAACAATAAATGTTGGGGGACGTGACAATCGTTACTTATTCCGAGTTCCTTATTCAACATTCGTCATCAACCGATAAAATCGGTTGATAACGAATGTCGAATAAGGAACTGGAATAAGTAATGGTTGTTAAGTTCGTACTGGTTGCATGTGTTGCTACTGTAAAATGCAGTCTTCGCAACGTTGAGTGGAATCTGACAGAACTGTCAGTTGCATTGAATTGTGTGGGTAATTATATTGAATCGTGTGAGTAATTGTATTGAATTGTGTGGGTAATTGTATTGAATTGTGTGGGTAATTGTACTGAATTGTGTGGGTAATTGCATTGAATTGGGCGGGTAATTGTATTGAATTGTGTGGGTAATTGTATTGAATTGTGTGGGTAAATGTATTGAATTGTGAGGGTAATTGTATTGAATTGTGTGGGTAATGACATTGAATTGAGTGGGTAATTGTATTGAATTGTGTGGGTAATTGTATTGAATTGTGTGGGTAATAGCATTGAATTGAGTGGGTAATTGTATTGAATTGTGTGGGTAATTGCATTGAATTGAGTGGGTAATTGTATTGAATTGAGTGGGTAACTGTATTGAATTGTGTGGGTAATTGTATTGAATTGTGTGGATAATTTTTATTGAATTGTGTAGCCCCCTTTTACGGAAGCCTATTAGCTTCACGTCGTTTTCAGTTATTAAATTGTAACTACAATTTAATAAATTGTAGTTACAATTTAGCTAAATTGTAGTTACAATTTAATAAATTGTAGTTACAATTTTGCTAAATTGTAGTTACAGTTTAATAAATTGTAGTTACAATTTAGCTAAATTGTACTTACAATTCAATAAATTGTAACTACAATTTAGCGCCTGTACTTTTATTGGTCCAGCTAAATTGTACCTGCAATTTAACTAGCCAATCGGGTTCGTTGTTTTGTTTTCGATGAAAATGGCCTGAATAATCTTTTTCTTTGAGATGTTTCACACATTCCGCCGGTTGAGTCAGTCACGGCAACAAAATCTAACAACAGAAATGGGAAAATAAAATCATCATCATTTTATTATAAATATAATTATTTTTATTTTGGTTATCATTGGGCATAAATTGAGTATTATTGGGTAACATTGGCAACTTGGGTGTCTTTGTGTATCATTGGGGTAAAACACATGCCGTAAGAAATAAAGGAGCTTAGGTAGCGCCGATCTGTGTGGGCCTGTAGGTTCAAGTAATGTACAAGATCAACCATGTTGTGGCCCCGAGAGAGAAATTTTGTTTAATCCAAAAGGAAAAGGAGCCATTTCCTGGCACTTGAACCTCTCAAAAACATCGTTTCACGCGATTCATGTTGCATATTTGAGAGAATGTTATCGTTTTGCACAATTCCGTTTGAAATGTGGGACCCCTTAAATTATTGAAGCCCTGGGCGTTTGTCAGTCTGGCCATTCCTAAACAATTGGTGGAAAGGTTTTGTGTACGACTTTTTGTGATAACATAGAACATATGTAGGGAGACGGGCGTGCACAATGGGCGGAGAGGTACAGTCATAATTGTACAAAG
The DNA here is from genome assembly GCA_031216915.1 of Pictodentalium vernedei. Taxonomy (NCBI): domain Eukaryota; kingdom Metazoa; phylum Mollusca; class Scaphopoda; order Dentaliida; family Dentaliidae; genus Pictodentalium; species Pictodentalium vernedei. The sequence continues at coordinate 189,720,194 of CM062294.1, read as the reverse complement.
TTGAAAATGGTTGCTTTTAAAACAAAAACTTCAAAAAGTTCTGCCTTCAAGAACATCAATAAAAAAATGCATAAATTGTTTGTTTACCCCCCGTGTGCCCCGCCTGCTGACCAAATGCAGATATCTTGGTTTCGCCAGGCGAGTTCATGATTTTACATCTTAGTCACATACATCCCCGATTTATGGATTCGATCCGAGCTAAAGCACTCGTCGCCAAAATCTACTTCCATGATTTGAAATACCTTGGCTTTATTCCCTCAGCATGCAACCAGGACATTCATAAAACAACTACAAACCCCATAAGTGACAAGAAGGTTATTTTTGTTAGGCCTAATTAGTTATTTTGGTTTCATGACACTTTCAACGACCAGTGTTGTGTTATGTCGGTGACAGGTTTACGGGTGGAGGAAGCCAGAGTACCCAGAAAGAACCACATAGTAACGACGAACACCTACCAGCTACCCAACATCATAACTCCACCCTGCAGCATAGGCAGGGTTGGAGCGATTGACAACAGAAGTAAGTCGATAGCGGTTTATATACGTCCATACACAGAGTCATCGTGCCCAATGTGTGCACTGGGATGAAAAGCCTTGTCCATTATACAATGAGGGTCGCTGTTATGGCATAACGAGCTTGAGCTCAGAGCCTCGAGCACAAAAGTCAAGCCGTCTATCAGTGATTCACCACTACCCCTAAATTGATCATAACAGTATCCTCATGGAATTAACTCAAATTGATGATGACCTCCATGCTATCATAATTTACCAACTGAGAATGTTGGTTTTCCTTTACAAATGTTCAAGCATTTTTTGGAGCTGGGTGTGCCTTCAAAGACTGAATTTTTTCCGGGTCGGGAAAACATCCTCAAAACGCTTGCCCTCTGTGGGACGCAATTTTTCTCACTACCGGTACTATAACACCTAAATCCTGCCGGTCTGAGTGTTACGATAGTGAGCCAATTTCAAGCTATCGCCCAAAAATGCCACGGCTTCCGTGTTTCCTAGGCTACACATATTACATTCCCTTTCTATCTAACACTCTTTTTAATGCCCCCCCCCCCCACCCCCACCGCAGTTCTAGTGATTTCGATCTAACCCTAAACAACAGTGACCCCAAGCGAACCACCCCGATAACGTTCAAGAGCGGGCGCCTCTTTCTTACTTAGCCAGTCAAATAAGCTTTTAGATTTAACACCCACCCTCTCATTCCCATTACAATCCCCTAAAATTCTATAAAACTCGCCGACTGATACTGTTTTAAACTCCTGATATTTGCCCCTCAAATTGAGGATTTTAGACTATTTCACGTGTAAATGCAGGATTGAGTAGAGAGCCATTGCACGTGCGAATGCCACCGATTGGCCACTTAAATTGCAGCTACAATTTAGAATGACCAATGAAAGCACGGGCGCTAAATTATAACTACAATTTAGCTAAATTGTAGTTACAATTTATTAAATTGTAAGTACAATTTAACTAAATTGTAACTACAATTTATTAAATTGTAACTACAATTTAGCTAAATTGTAGTTACAATTTAATAAATTGTAGCTACAATTTAGCGCCTGTGCTTTTATTGGTCATGCTAAATTGTAGCTGCAATTTAAGTGGCCAATCAGTGGCATTCGCACGTAACATGGACCACTACTCAATCCTGCATTTACACTTGAAATAGTCGAAAACCATCAATTTGAGGGGCAAATATAAGGAGTTTAAAACAGTATCAGTCGGCGAGTTTTTTTATAGAATTTTAGAGGATTGTAATGGGAATGAGAGGGTGGGTGTTAAATCTAAAAGCTTATTTGACGGGCTAAGTAAGAAAGAGGCGCCTGCTCTTGAACGTTATCTTGGTGGTTCGTTTGGGGGTCACTGTTGTTCGGGGTCAGATCGAAATCACTAGAACTGCGGAGGGCGGGGGCATTAAAAAGAGTGTTAGATAGAAAGGGAATGTAATATGTGTAGCCTAGGAAACACGGAAGCCGTGGCATTTTGGGGCGACTGCTTAAAATTGGCTCACTATCATAACCCTCAGACCGGCATGATTTGGGTGTTATAGTACCGGTAGTGAGAAAAAAATGGACCCCCATAGAGGGTAAGCGTTTTGAGGATGTTTTCCCGACCCGGAAAAATTTCAGTCTTTGAAGGCACACTCAGCTCCAATATGCTTGAACATTTGTAAAGGAAAACCAACATTCTCAATTGGTAAAATATGATAGTATGGAGGTCATCCTCAATTCGAGTTAATTCCATGAGGATACTGTTATGATAAATTTAGGGGTAGTGGTGAATCACTGATAGATGGGTTGACTTTTGTGCTCGAGGTTCTGAGTTCAAGCTCGTTATGCCATAAGAGCGACCCTCATTGTATAATGGACAAGGCATTTCATGCCAGTGCACACATTGGGCACGATGACTCTGTGTATTGAGGTAAAAAACCGCTATCGACTTACTTCTGTTGTCAATCACTCCAATCCTGTCTATGCAGCAGGGTGGAGTTATGATGTTGGGTAGCTGGTAGGTGTTCATCGTTACTAGGTGATTCTCTCTGGGTACTCTGGCTTCCTCCATCCGTAAACCTGTCACCGACATAACACAACACTGGTCGTTGAAAGTGTCATGAAACCACACTAACTAATTAGGCCTGACAAAATAACCTTCTCGTCACTTGTGGGGTTTGCAGTTGTTTTATGAATGTCCTGGTTGCATGCTGAGAGAATAAAGCCAAGGTATATCAAATCATGGGAGTAGATTTTGGCGCCGAGTGCTTTAGCTCGGATCGAATCCAGAAATCGGGGATGTATGTGACTAAGATGTAAAGTCATGAACTCGCCGGGCGAAACCAAGATATCTGCGTTTGGTCAGCAGTCAGGGGCGGGGCACACGGGGATAAACAAACAATTTATGCAATTTTGTATTAATTTTCTTGAAGGCAGAACTTGTTGAAGTTTTTGATTTAAAAGCAACCATTTTCAACTTTGTATAATTATGACTATACCTCCCCGCCCACTGTGCACGCCCTTCTCCCTATATATGTTCTATATTATCACCAAAAGACGTACACAAAACCTTTCCACCAATTGTTCAGGAATGGCCAGACTGACAAACGCCCAGGGCTTCACTCATTTAGGGGGCCCACATTTCACACGGAATTGCGCAAAACGATAACATTCTCTCAAATATGCATCATGAATCGCGTGAAACGACGTTTTTGAGAGGTTCAAGTGCCAGGAGATGGCTCCTTTTCCTTTTGGATTAAACAAATTTTCTCCCGCGGGGCCACAACGTGGTTGATCTTGTACATTACTCGAACCTACAGGCCCACGCAGATCGGCGCTACCTAGGTCCCTCTATTTCTTACGGCATGTGTTTTACCCCAATGATACACAATGACACCCAAGTTGCCATTGTTACGCAGTAATACTCAATTTATGCCCAATGATAACCAAAATAAAAATAATTATATTTATAATAAATTGATGATGATTTTATTTTCCCATTTCTGTTGTTAGATTTTGTTGCCGTGACTGACTCAATCGGCGGAATGTGTGAAACATCTCAAAGAAAGAGATTATTCAGACAATTTTCAGCGAAAACAAAACAACGAACCCGATTGGCTAGTTAAATTGCAGCTACAATTTAGCTTGACCAATAAAAGTACAGGCGCTAAATTGTAGATACAATTTATTAAATTGTAGTTACAATTTAATAACTAAAAACGACGTGAAGCTAATAGGCTTCCGTACCCTTTTATAGAAATTTTTGAAATGTTTTTTAGTATGTTGGTTATTCCGAGCACATTTCACAACAGAGGCTACGCTTTCATGGCTGGAGCACCCCCGACGTGCCCGTTGGTAACAAAGCTAACACCGGGCCCACTCTTCCCCTACCTTGTCATTCCCAAATACTCCCTGGCATTAAAGGTCGGTGGGCGTCATGCAGGGGACTTCAGCTCCCCCGTCTATGAAATCTGGTCCTCCTCCCCGTCAGGGAAACTATTGTGGGTTTGAAATCCTGCCGCTACCACCGGGCGACGTCTCGTTCGATAGCAGAATTAGCATCGCACTTAACCCTTGTGAGACGATGTTGATGGATCTTGTTTTATGACAGATTTCAGTGCGTTGCGACTTTCGCCAGGAGCGTAGCAGTCTTCTTGCAGATCCTTACTTCGGGCTTGGATTTCACCCCAATATGCACTCGTAACAGGCCGCAATCTATAATGGAAGCTTTTCCCGACCTTGCCGATGGCGGTGGCTCGCGGCGGCTTTTGGAGATAGAGATACAACCTCAATACTGATGTGCCATGTGAAGGGCCACAACAGGTAATTCAGAACTTTCGACCCGGTGTAACAGGAATGGAAGTCCGTAGGAAAATTAGTCCCTCTGGACTATTATTCCGCGGAATTATAGTCCTAGGTCTAACATTTCTAGGAATAGTAGTCCGGCGGACTACTATTCCTAGAAATGTTAGACCTAGGACAATAATTCCGCGGAATAATAGTCCAGAGGGACTAACGTTCCTACGGACTTCCATTCCTTTTACACCGGTTTGATCAGGGTGAACAGCATTTAGATTGGATGGACTGAGTATTTGGAGTGATGATAATATTTCCGCAGATTTAGACGCTGCAGTTGACGTAGCGGTATCCACTGAGATGAATTCAGATACTTCAGTTGAGGGGTGGGTGGGGGGGGGGGGGGAGTGTCCAAAGTGGAAGGCGCAGACGCTTCAGATGAGAGAGGTTATTCATTGGGGGAGCTTGTGTGAAAACATGTTACGAACATGTTTCCTTGCTGGATTCTGCAGGTATGCAATTCTGAATAGCCCTGCTATATTTCGGATGAAGTGATATCCCTTCCGAGGTGGATTCGCGGCAGCTGGAGTGAAAACATGTTACGAAATACATTTCGGTAAGTGGTCTAGATACCCGTTATTTAAAGGTCATTGACTGCTGTCGTGTCGGATGCTGCAGGTAGGCAACTCTGAATAGCCCTGTTATATTTGGGATGAAGTGGCAACCCTTCCGGAGTGGATTTGCGACTATTTAGAAATTCCTTGAGAGTAGTATGTCATTAGAGGTTTCACGAAAGCTACATCCATTGGTTGAATGTTTGTGACTGCAGCGATGGGGTAGGAATAGTACCATCACAGACTTCGCACTCATCATCTCGACGAAGGCCAGGTTCTCGGTTGGCGTCTTTAGTACGGGCTCATTTTGAGTATATAGGGTGTCATGTTCTCACCAGTTGTGGTCGGACCTGGGATAACTCGTGTTCTAAATGTTAGAACTTGGAGCCAACGTGAGATTTAAGGTTAAAAACAGCCTTGGTCGATACAACGTTTAGATTAGACTGAAAGAATATACTACATGTATAAGCACGAGGATCTAGTTATCATGACCAAAATGATTACTGTGCGCATTCCATATATATGACCAGCATAGACTGGATGTTTTATGGAAATCTGACAAAAATACCAGCCAGTCTAAAGTAGGCCCTATGGGGCACGATTCCTGGGTTTTAACGAAACCTGGCATACAAACCGATTTATATATACTTGGAGAAATCCTTGCAGTGCAAAGTATCAGTACTGATTTAAAATAGGGTGGAGAGCGAATCGGGGTAGTGCGAGTGGATCGATTGAAATAAAAAAAAATGTCGAAATAATGTTTTTGATCGTATCTTTTGGATGACAGCACTTTCGAAACCGAGGTTATACGCCAGAATTACGTGGCCATTGATGACCTAGAAAAACTTCTTCGCCCTTCGTCGTCTTCGTATGGTCGAATTCGCGCGTGCCCATTTCACACGGAAGGCTCGTTTTAGACATGTGTTTATTGGGTGACACAAAGGAGTGGGTTAATATCTTCATCGGTGTAACTGGGAAGAATGAGGTACAGAATAATATCAATGTTTTCGTCTCCGGTTGTTGGGAGGAAAGAGGTGGCGTTGAGAGGGGTTGGAATTTGTTAGTATTGGGTTAATCAAGGCCAGTAGTATGTCAGGAACCAACCTTCCCCGTTTAGCAGGACCTCGGAAGTGACGTCATGCCACGTAACCCAGTGGCACCATGTGTTATCATGCCAACCCACGTGATCGGCCATGCGACGTCATCCCCATAGTGATACATGGTGTCAGTGCGCATGCACAGCTAGTGTTATTAAGGTGACACGTACTTCCGTCGTCCATTTTGTATACTGGAGGCCGCCGTGTTGGTTTCTGTGGTAGCGTGCGGTTGCTATGTGGCGCAATGGCCTACAATGGGACGTTGGCATTCCCCGAATCACTAAAAAACAATTCACAATTACCGAAATGGACTTGGCGACGCCCCATTTTGTGTTCATAAGAGTAGCACGTAGAGCTAAAAGGCGCCCTCCTTTCTGTAAGAGTCAATCTAATTACGTTGCATCCATGGTTAGAATTACCCAAATAGACCCGACAATTGTTTTACTAGTTCGGATTCTTCCAGGGTCCTCTATAAGCTGGACACGTTTTGCTTATTGCCACTACATTTTGATTTTCTGCTCTGTTCAACCTAGTTCTAGACTTATTCCGGATACCCTTGTTCTTGTTTCGAACAGCATATGTCCAGCCAGTCCACTTTACTGCAGCTCACTAACAAATCAGATGACTGCATTCATCTAAACCCCATTGTCACATCGTTCTCTAATTCAAGGGTTTCTAAGAATAAGTCCAAAAGTCAATGGAGCAGTACCTGGGACACGGATCGCTCGGATGAATCGAATCCCATCCAGCAAATGTACTATCGAGCATTTGCCCGATCGAGTGACTCCAGAATGTTACATATTTCTCGCGCTGATTCCAAGAAAATGCAAGTTTATTGTATTTTTAGATTCAATCGCCTGGAGTATTTCCGTTGGTCGGAAAAACGAGCCGTAGGTTCGTTTTCTGACCAACTAAAATATTCCAGAAGATAGAATCTAACAACCATAGGCGATGGAATATTTAAGGACTAGACTAGTTCCAGGCAAAAGAAGCATGGAATGTCTAACAGAATTTGACTTTTGGCATGTGAAACTGACTTCCACCTTGTTGTGTTATTATGAGACACTTGCCCTTTTCAGCAGATGATACAGTATATTTACATTCAACATCAAATATTTTATTACACATCCATTAAACTTTAAACCCGTGTATTCAACGGAATCGCCGCTATGATATTATTAGTTACCCCGTGTCTGATCACGTGGTACGGGTTTTTACCTACCCGAAGCCAGTCGTATCCCATGAGGCCGAAGGCTTCGGGTAGGTAAAAATGCCTACCACGTGATTAGACACGGGGTAACGAATTTATCTATTAACTTTCCGTTTTAGAAGTACAATCTATTTCATGTGTGAACACACACAGCATAAGATCTTTTATCTTCCATTGTTGAGCCATACAGGTTTCAGTGGAATTTTTGTGCAAAAGAGTTTTTGTGAAAATATGCCGATATGACTAGTATAAAAAAATCATTGAATTTCCCTTTTTCTTTTTTGTCTCAAAAACATAGCTTATGAACCCCACATTGGAGGGTACTCGACAAGCTCATTCCAATAAGGGGTCATGCGCTATATTTTGGAGATAAAAAACTAAAATATAATACATGTACACTGTGAAACTGGAATGACGCGTCTTTTACGGGGTATGGACAATTTGTAGATTTCGGAACGAGGCTTCCACTGGGTATGGAAATTTGTCAGTGGCTGGGCGGACGTATCGTGGGTTTCAATGAATATGGTCTCATACCACGTATCTATCAACCAATCAAATCAAAAAATTCACTTTAGTCAATAGATAAAAATGATTCTGTATTCAACGGGTGACATACAAGCCGGAACTTTTTTACCGCACCGTTTAGTTGTGCTTCGAGAAGTTTCCAAATTTCGTAAAACAATCATCGACCGTCTGTCGCATAGTGTGAAAATGAAAACGTCCCAAGCAAAATAAAGTCGGTTCACAAAAAATTAGCCAAAAATGAGATAATATTTTCAAAAAACCCAATCATTTCCAACCAGAACATTAACCCAGTCCTGTGGCCGTCTCGTTTTGTGGATCCCATTATATCTAAATTGGTCAACTTTATTTCGGTAAATCATCGTACACCTTGACATGCTTCGAACTTCTTTTAAAAACGTTTCTCCCAGCTGTTTTGCAAATTTTTACTAACAGTAATAGCCACCAAATGGTTAGGCGTGAATGAGCACCATCCCATTCACGCCTAACCATTTGGTGGCTATTACTGTTAGAAAACAGCGATAGGAATTTGAACTAATACTGGCTCCGAAAAGGTTGTTTTGATTTTTTATCGATCCATATGATCAGTACAGCTTCAGTCAAAACAAACTCTTCACCTTTGGGTTTAATTATCGGAATTACAATTTGTTTATTTAAATGCATTTTAATGCATGGGTTGTGTAATAAACACGGAACGCGATGTGTGTTTGAATCGGTGGGTGTTTTACATAACTCGTTGGAATGGTGTAATCATATTTCGCTCGAGCCTACTAGCGGGGGAGGAATTCGCTAGAATTGTGCACTTGGTGATACCTTCCTGAAATTTGGCATGATGTAAGGGTAGGCATCAGAGATTTCAAAATCGATCGGCTACAAGTTGGCACCATCCTCTAGCCACCACTAGCAGCGAAATCCAAAATGGCCGCCAAGCGGATCGAAAAAAAGCTATTTTCGCCGATCGCACAACTGAAGCTCCAAACCTAACACCATACATGTGCTGTAATTGATGTGAATGATGGAGTGAAGCCCTTGGAACAAGTTGGGGGGAAGATTAATGGATAATGGGATCAGAATTTCCGTCGATGTGTGCGTCTGTGTGTCTGACTGTCAGTATGATCGTCCGTCCGTAGATAAATTAGTGTTGAATGTTTCTCGGGAATGCAATGGTCAAATGAACATGGTATGAGAGATTCCTGTCAACACATGAACAAGGGTACTCGATAGTATGCAGCAGTGGGGATACTTGGACATTTGATAATCCAATTAAAGTGACAGTCTATTCTCAACTTCCGGCATTTTCGATAGATTTATTTTCTAAGAAAATAAAACTATCAAATTTCTAGAGGAGTTCTGGTTCAATCTCAACACCATAGCGACACGTCTGCCAGCAAGGGCAGTGCTGGAATGAACTCGGGATGCATTAGTTCCCGTTGTTAATTATACAATGTTATCTTGCCAGTATAGAACATTGGCAAAATGGGACTAGAAGGGGTGAGTGTATGTTTGCAGTCATTCGAGGTACAGGAATATTTTTTGACTACAAGTAGTATTCTTCATTTTCGGCCAGTTAAGATGTGGTGTGTTCCAAGTCAGGATTAATGTTGCCGACACTTAATGCCCATCCCTCATGGTATGCTACTTTACCAGGGATATAGAGATATAGCCACCACTGGGAGCCAAAACATGACCTTTGATGTCGATGAGTGGTCGAAATGTTTTAGCGAATAACTTATCGAAATATGATCCGGTATGGCAATTTGATACCTTACGTTAGATTTATTAGATCAACTCAGGTATGGATTCATTGAGACATGAGTGCGCTACAAGATGAAGGATTTCCAAGTTGATTTGCTATGGAGTAGGAACTGACTAGTCACATGTGGCCTATGGCCAGAGAAAGACAAGGATACCATAGATGAACACACGGGTGAACGAAGGTATCAACTGTTGTACAGAGGCAAAATAGTTGGGGATATTGTATCATGCTATGCATGAATTAACACCGTCTTGTGCAGTAAATAACAGACTATTTTCCGAAATCTAAAACTGTATTCCTATACCCCGGACAATGTAGCAAGCCACATGGGATGAACATTTGTTAGCAAAATCAACTCAACTAGAAACATGACATGTGTTAACTGGCCGAAAATGGAAAAAAAAATACCAGAATAGGAGATGACTGGTCCTAACATGACAGTATACTACTCAATATTGTTACAACAGCCACCTTCACACTTACACAAAGGTGTGCACCTTAATCCAGCTTTCAAGCATTTGCAATTGCCCTTGCAGGCCTTGGCACAACTACAGTGGAGCATCAGTGCACATGCAGCACTTGCGTCTCCTAGGTGAGTCCAAAATGGGACCAGAATATTGAGACGTGGATTCCACTCCCATCCGTACTGTGATGGGTCTGGCACACATAAGTGTTTCTGCAGAGCACGATGCCAAATGAAAGATGACACAAGAATTACCCTTTTTACATGTTGATACAGAGCTGCTTTGGTGGGCGGGATGTTTTCCATAGACTTAAGGCCATGTGTGAACATATGCCGTCTCGCATCATTGACACGTGTACTGACACAACTGTTACTGTACATCTGTATGGTGAGTTTTTCGATATGCTGCATATGAGGGGAATCCTCTGAAAAGACTTGCGGATTCTCAGTCAATTCTATCATCATTTCAGTTGATGCGGGAAAATTCATCCATGCATTCCATCCTGTCTTCTTCCCAATGCCGAGCATGCTGGATGTTACATCACAACCTGTGAAGGCGTGGAAGAAAGTCAGGGCCTTACAGTAATCAGGTCCAAGTTGTGAAGCTATCTCATGAATTGGCATATCTTTATATGCCTTTCCAATTCCAAACCCAATCCACAGCTCACTGAGTCCAAGGTCACGGAATGTTGCGAAATGGTGCAAAGACAGAATGACGACATCAGAATCAACCGTGCGAAGAAAAGCTATTTTGTGACCTTGTGAGACTGCATGGTTGAGATGAAGCATCATGCGCGTGTCTGCTTCCTCGTGGTTCGATGGAGATATGTCACATAAGCTAACATCCTTATTGCATAGTACATATTCTCCTGATGTCGTTAACAACTGGTACTCGGATGTTGATGTTAATTTCAGCAGTTCAGCAGACAGGAACTTGAAAAATTCGTCTTTATTCTCACTAACTTTCAAGAATGCCTGCCAATTCTTCCCTTTAGGTAAAGGGACGTTCTCGGACACCCGTATCAACCTAACTGCTGTCTCACCGAGGCGTTTTGCTCGCGTCTGATTCTTCAAACTGCCTTCGGGGTAACAGTCATAGATCGCATCAACCCTTGTGGTGTTCGTGTTAATCAGAGATTCGATGTATGGCAATAATTGCAATCGAGCATATTCTCCAAACAGATCCGCTTTCTGTGGTTTGATTACATGGACTACAGCAGGCATATCCAAGATGACAACTGAAGCTTGTCTAGCTGCTGAATTCTTCCCTTGTGCAGGAATAGCTGGTAAACAATTGAGAATTTGAGATTTTGTCCCACTCCGTAGCTTACCTCTATCGGATAATGCTGGCGGATCACGTGCATTCTCGTGCATGAAAAACTCATCCATGTTTGAATCAGGCCGGGCTTGCAGTGAAACGAACATCTGGGTAACTATTGCGGCAGTTGCTTTACTTGACATGAGTTTGTCTCGGCCTTTGTCCAGGTTGGCTGGGGGTGGGTTAAGGAAGGTATATATATTTGCCTTGGGAATAACATCATTCAGGGGTACGGTGCATTCCACAAGCCTTTCCTTCAAGAAAGTGGAATATAAATGCTTGCCCCTTTCGGGTAATGACCGTAAACTCTTACTAACTTCGGGGTCCATATATTCACCAGTATCTAATGTCACCAGCTGACCACTAGTTTCATCATAAGGGTTGATAATGAGTCCCTGATTCACCAGATCGAGGAGAGATTTCAATTGATTCAGAAATTTTTTCTGCTCTGATACCGAACTTTCCGGGTGTTCCGTGTTATCTGATGATGTTGTGTGGAAACTTGCATATTCATACTCATCTATAACACGCAGAACTTCTGACCTTGAAAGCTCAATAACGACTTTCTCTTCAGCCTGGCCATAGAGACCTTTTGGACCACTGTCTTCTTTGAGTAGTTGGATACTATGTTCTTGGCTCTGATCTAAACCCATCATACTGAACTTCCTCTCACTACGCTGGACCACAAAATGGCCTTCCATGAATTTGTTGTGGATTGAAGGATGCCGCCTGGGTAGCTGAGACATGTCTCTCAGAAATACGGGGACCCACCGACAATAATTTGTATGTCCTAGGGCAAAAAAGTAACTGCACAACTCATCGATAGAACACAGTGTACCAGGCCAGTTACCGATTCGTTGGTTCCGAACGAATTGACAGCTTGTCAAGAGAAAGTTCCGAACGATTTCACCCCAATAGCGCGCAGTTGGAGATTGTGAAAGAATCCTCTGTTCCCACATTTCAAATGACTCATGGGGCCCAGTCTGCTGACAGTAAATCTCATAAGCATTCTTTCTGAGGATCTCAAGCCAAGCTAGAGTGAGAAGATATGCCTGTCGCGTCCTCTTGACATGTTTCCCACCAAGTAGGGATGATGCTACACCGGGTGTGAATATCTTTGCGAGGTGAAACATTCGCTCCCAACCAGAACCACCCATAAGCTTACCACCAGCTTCTTGGGTGCACATTTCAAGATGCAGGAATCCAATCATACACACCATTCGATCCTCACCTATCTCCTCTGGGAACAGCCATTGACATTTTTTCTGCCTGGCATACAACGGACAGTCACCTTCAATGACAGGTATCTGGCCGGGGTTTACGAAAGCAGTAGCTTCCCTGACCACATACATAGCATGCTTCTGCATACTGAGTGAGTCCGCTTTCTGCTCACTGAAAACAGGGAATACCCCAATAACTGCACGAGGTTTGACATTGTCTTGATCTTCATGTTTTGAAAAGAAGCCTGAAAAGGTCACAGGGACTTCATCAAGCTGCCAGCTGCCATCAACCTTCCCTTTATTGCTGATCTGTGACACATGAGACAACCAGTCATTCTCTCCCACGTTCAAATCTGCATATTCATTGGGCCGTACATTACATTCATCTGGAGATTCAAGCCTGATGTCCCCACCAAAGTCTTCAACGAAAGGAACAAATGCATAGTCGTCTGGGAGTTCAATTTGTGTGTCTTCTGGAACATCTAAACTCAGTGGTGGGGGATCAGTACCCACATTGTCCCTGCTCAGTTGACCAATGAGTGTGATGGACGTACCATGCATATCAGATCTACCAGATACATCAATGTTATCAGTGGTTCCTATCGAGAAAACATTACGTTTGCAGTTAGCTGGGACTACAACACCTTCGTTCTTGAACCGCAGTGAAACAGCTCTCGCGAAACTCCTGCGAACATCCATTACGCGATCATAAGAGACAGAGAGTCCCATTTGATGAAAATCTCTGATAAGATTTTTCATACGATCATGGGCATGCAACTTCAAACCCACATAAAGAGGCATTGGAGTTTCTCTGTCACGTCTCTGGTGAACATTTTGTGCATGTTCGGAGCGTTTCGCTGAATTGCTGATCAACATCTGTGAAATAGTACAAGCCACTCGAGTCTTGGCATTAACAGTCTCATCATCGCCTAAGTTCTGTATACTACATGTGCCCTCAAGTAGAACTCTAAGAAGAGTCAGGAGTGAGTTGGGTACAGGCTCGCTCAAGCAATAAGATGAAAATGATCCCGTGAAAGGAGCTTGAGATATGAGTATGTGTTTACGCAGAAGAAGACCCACATCAACTATCTTTTTTGCCTCTTCCTCAGACACTATACGAGTTAAAGATTCGGACAACAAGGAGCCAACTCGAAACCTACTTGAAATAAACACATCTCTACCCTGTGTGAAGGCGTCCCAGCCATCGCCCAATTTCTGCAACAAATGTTCTTTGAATCGAGTGGAATGTATTTCTTCACTAAGCCAATCAGAACCGACTTGCTTCAACCTCCGACTGTACAGATTCTTGAGATCGACAAGCTTCATCGCGGAATCGTTGTGTTCAACAAATGTTATGAGCTCTGCCATAACGAGAGGGTCATAGGGCAGGCCTGACGCGGAATGTTCGGCGTTCTTCGACTTTTTAGATTTAGCCGCTCGTGCTTCATTGGCAAGCTTACAATAACAGGTTTTGTGATAGTAAAGATCACTAGCAGCGGAATCAAATGCTGCATTGACCCGAGAAAAAACAACCCAGTTCTCGGCTTCCTTTGCCATAATTTTGAGTTTATTGTTATCAGACATTGATCTGCAAATAGGCTCACTGCTGTCACCTTCGCGTTTGTGACAATAAACACACTGGGGCAGTTTCCTGTCACAGCCAGATTCAAAACTTGTCCGTGTTCTTTTAGGACTCAGCGTGGAGCAGGATGCCACTGCCTCATTTCGCTCTCGCTTGTGTAGCACGCGCTGTACGATGTGAGTCCGAATACTGTCACGGCATGTCTTATGATATATTGCCTTATTCGTCAACAGTGACATCGACATACACTCATCACTCTCTCTCATCAAACAATCAATGGTCAAATTATATGGAAGCTCAACGCCATTATCTAGGAAGCGCGTTATGTCTTCCTCAATAGCTTTATAGGCGTCATGAAAACGAGATTCTCTATACGGACGCATCAATTTCTTGGAACTGTCTTGCTGGCAAAAGCAACAACGTTCCCAGTCAGTACTAGTCCGTACACGAAGAGGATTCTCACTCATTCTGTGAATGATTTTTGTGAACAATCGCGTTCTCGAATTAATTTCGACAGACAAATCAGAATTGCTTGCGGAATTACGCCAAACAAGAGATTGTATGGCAAAGAGACTGCTTCATAAAGAGCGTTGTTTCTCCGGGATCAGCGTCATTCAGGTTTGCCTGAATGACGCTGATCCCGGAGAAACAACGCTCTTTTCAAGTTCCAAGAAATTGATGCGTCCGTATAGAGAATCTCGTTTTATTCTACATCATCTCCCACGTCTGTTTCCAACACGTGCGTGGATCAGAGTTCACTTTCGCGCCCTTACAATCGGATGTATAGTCGGTAGACCGTCGAAAAGGAGGTTCCCTTCAGCCGCTGGCGGCCATTTTGGATTGTGCCGCTACTGGTCGCACCCGGTCGGTGTCAACTTGTAGCCGATCGTTTTTGAGAACCTCATAGCCTACACTAACAGTGTGCCAAATTTCAAGAAGGTATCACCAAGTGCACAATTCACCTGTATGTGACGAATTCCTCCCCCGCTATACGGCTCTCGCGAAATATGACTACGCCATTCCAACTCGTTATGCAAAACACCCACCGATTCAAACACACATCGCGTTCTGTCTAAATATCGTTCACACATGACAACTCTATCTTTTATTTTTCATTTTGGAGCGTTGGAGTTCATCTCCTGTTTTCCATACAAGAAGAAAAAAAAAAAAAACAAATTCGGGAACTTAATGTTTTAATGCTTTTATCAAACTGAAGTCAGCTTACAAGTATCATATGTATTGCTGTTGTACATATTTATTTATTTATATATTTCATCAACTTTCACTTGTCTTCTGCGCCAGCATAAAAATATTAATTCCCTTTCCTCCAGCGATTACGCATCGGCGTGACTTGTGGTCGTAGTTCCAACCATTCCAACACAGCTGCAGTACCCATTCCCCTTGTGCGCACTGAAAATATTGTTGCTTATTGGTAGTATGAGGAGCGAACAAACCTTCTTTGCAACTTACACACTTCCGTAAATCATGACTGTACTTTTGTTTTGCCGGACAATGCTTCAGTTCCCATATTCCTTCCACACACTGGTAATAACCTTTGCTATCGACAGGCGAAGGGAAGAGCGCCCCTTCTTTACAAGATACACACTTCCTTGATGTGATATGGTAGTAATGTTTTGACGGACAGTCCTTCAGTACCCATTTCCTTTCTACACAGTGATAGAATTTTCGAACATCAGCAGTATAAGCAGCAACCCAGCCTTCATTACATTCTAAAATTGACAAAATAATTTCAAAACAAAATTGTGCAACGATAGTATATGTCTGTGCATTGGGAATCATGGTCAGTCAGATTAATATACAGAGAGGAAGCTGAAATAATCCATACGATAGGTGCACTCTCGAATCAGTTGCGTCAAAAATCAACCCAAATCAAGTGGATTGAGTGAATTTGGACACAATTGGGTTTACATTCGCTCAACCCAATTGTTTGGGGTTAATCTTTAACCTCACTGTGTTTAAAGTGTGATATCATAAACATGTAATTCTACCTTGAGAGTATTTATAGTATAGACTCTCAAAAGCCCGATTTCTTTGTCATATGTTCGTTCCTTTATTGGAGATTTAACGATATTGTCAACATCTTGAGTCATTTCATGTCAGACACTTTTACGGGTGGAGGAAGTGATTAGCAAAAGTCAGACTTTCCATCTTACTAACTCTGTACACGCGATGTTAGCAGCGGCTGAAGGCAAGTGCGACATTGACATGCATTGCGCCTTAGTACTGATGGTTACCAGTGCCCCCGCGTGTGTTATCGGGATTAAGTGTCTTTCCCAGAACACAACGCCGTTACCGCTGGTTAGGATTGGACCCTGCACCTTACGGCTTAAAGTCCGATGCTCGAACCGTTGAACCATCGAGCCTCCTATATCACAGTGTGATGGCAGTGTATGTATGAATAAGGTGGAAGAAAATATAATATAAGAGGTAGTCTGAAAAACGTCGCAATTCCATCTTCCACCCCCCCCCGCACCACCCTCCACCAGATGGTGTCATGTCATCGACGCGGTAACTCTCCCCAATCGGTGACGTTTGATGACCTGAAAGCCGTTATGCTGTGAATGCAGACACAGTGGAAAAACTTTCACTTTATTAAACACCATGGTGTTTACCTGGGACGAAAATTAGTAACACGGCGTCATCTTTCTAATCTCGGCACTTTTTGTTGTTTACCATTTGAACCCGAGCGGACGTTTTTCCGCCCAGGAACATGATACGTCATGACGTCATTCAATAGGATATTCAGTAAATGTGTGGAGTAGACCAATCAATATTTTCAACGTGCAGCCCAAATAATGAATATGGACTCTTCTACTTGCTGCCATTGAAATGACATGGAAGATACCACTAGAGTTCAAAGGGTTAATAAATTCGAAAAAATGTTGTGAATATTCAGTTTGTATTGCAGCCAAATTATGCACATTATCGAATATTCGTTGTTTACAGACATCAAAATATATTCTTTCAGGTACAATCGGCGATCAAAAGTCGTCGGAAAATTGAAAATCTTCAAGAATTTTTCTTTCACACAGAGACATTTGCCACAGGAACTAAAACTGGTTCTTCAGTACACTGCATGCACTTCAAAGGATGGGATGGATTACAGGGGTGTCCATAAGGGCAGTTTAGGGTGTCACACCCACAAATACTTTTCCAAGCGGGACGTGCGGTTCAGGATTAGAGTCCTTGTTAGCAATTCGCTTTTGCGTGTAATCATGAACTCTCTTACGAGCCTAGATTTGATACATGGATTTGTGTTACACACACAGTCAGTTATACAAATGGAGGTCTGTTGTACCCGATTTGGGCTTTTGGGATCCCAGCATCACACATTTGGGGTACTGGTACGTGTTAATTAAATAAGATTTGTGTCACGACTACTGCATGTACATGTATATTTTATATGTTCAAAACTAAATTTAATTTTAAACAAAGTCTTGTGTATTTTAACTATAATCCCCACTTACTCGTCTTCCACCTACGTCATCAAGGCAAGCCTTCAACCAAGGCATGCCTTGATGACGTAGTTGGAATCTCCAATCAGAGGGAACTTGCGTCATTACAGTAGAGATAAATCAGATTTTCGCCTCTCCCTTCCCCAAAATAGGTAATCTTGGCGACGCCCGTGGATTTATTTATTTATTTATTTATTTATTTATTTATTTATTTATTTATTTATTTATTTATTTATTTATTGTGGCTTAACGGCCCTTTCGACAGCCTTTCGACAGCCAGTGTCGCCTCAAGTCAAATAGTTTTACGAGTGGAGGAATCCGGAGTACCCGGAGAGAACCGCCGAGCAACTCTCAGACTTCCCAACGTACTAACTCCACACAAGCAGAGTTAGCATTGGTTGAAGTAGTCCTTGGTACACGGCGCCATTCTGTCCCAATGTGGGAAATCGGGATTAAGTGCCCCGAGCAAGGACACAACGCAGTTACACCTGGCTGGGATCGAACCGTGGACCTTTCGATTTGAAGTCCAATGCCGTAACTATTGACCTACTGATTTACCATAAAAGCATGCTGGTCAAACAAGGGTAAAATCATGATAAGTATACAATAAACTTTTCTTCTCCTCTACCGGTTCCAACACGTTGCATTGAACTATTTTCTCATGTAAAACATGGCAGACAGGCTATCTTTGCCTCAGATAAAATAGATATATAAAGACTAAGATAAAATATTTTTCAGCTATTCAAAATACCCCCCCCCCCCCCCCCCCCCCCACCCAACACTTCATTTCGCCATGCACAGGATAAAGATTATGTGTCCCCCATAAGTCAGAGGTCACGGTCTTCCCTGGAGAAAATATTAATTCTTCATGCCAAATGGAGCATCCTGCGTATTTTCAAGGCTAATGTACCCAGAAAATGGCGGTATAGCTATTGCAAATGAGCTAATAGATATGGAGGTAGCAGAACATTATCCAGCTTTAGGGATTTCAGGCGGGAATGTATATACAGTTGTCATTTTCAGGAAAAGTAGGGGCGAGTCCCCCAATCTCCCCATGGCTACGTCAGTAACTGCGAATAGGCCTATCCTAACTGTTCTTCAGCATCCTGAACCCGAAACCAACGAATCTATCAACGAACCAGTCAACAAGTCAACGAACCTGTCAACGAACACGATTGTGGTCGCGGTGATCCGAGGAACATTCTAGGTGTCATTACTGGCAGGAGTTAGAACGATCAGTATCGTGTGGCGACCAAATCTGGAATTCTTAAGGTAAGTTATTCGAGGAATCAGTTTGACATTTGTCCTGGAATGCTGTTGAAGGAAAGTGACATTAATGCACAAACTGAGGTTTCCCTACGCGAAGCTGTGATAAAAGCTTCCATTTGTGGTGGACAAGAATTTATAAAGTATTCGTGCAAGCTACCAAAAAAGTGCCAAACTAATAGCTGTAAATGTTTTAAATCGAAACAGCTTTGCAGCAGCAGATGCCATCAAAGTTTATCTTGTTCAAATAAGTATTTGTGATGTTGATATGTATTTAGATTTTGTCATGATATAAATCATATAAATGTTCTGTACTATGTTATGTTATGTCATGTACTTTTACTCTTGTTTATGTGTGCTTCGTCCAGAATAAAACTATAAAAAAATTAACTTTCTTCCATAGTCAGACATTTAAAATCCACCATGAATACTATTCCAGAGACACCAGTCATTTCGTGAAATGCGTGGGAAAGATTTTAGTCATTTCATGAAATGATTGGAAATTCCATGACTGACCCCTATAGGCATTTCGCGAAATGACTGAAAATTTTCGGCATTTCACGAAATGACTGATTTCACAGTTTGACTGTAACATATACAGCTTCATTTTAACCCTTTACATAACGTAAAGGCCAAAACCGGCCACCACTATTCTCAAAAATCGCCAATTAATTTTGACTAATTTTTCATTTTTTGTCGCAAAAACATAGGTTATGACCCCTCGTTGGAACGAGCTCGTTCCAACGAGGGGTCATAGCCTATGTTTTTGAGACAGAAAATGAGAAAAAAAATAGTTATTCAAGATGTTTTTTGCAAGTGTCGTCTGCGTTTCATGATAGGTATAGGGTTAAATTATTTTCAAACATTTTTGGGACATAATGTTCGGTCGACCACTGAAACGCTCATAGAATGTATCTCTGTGCCTGTTATGATAGCCCGTAGCGCTAAAGGAAACGAGTCGTCTATATGATACGGAATCAGAATGAGTCATCTATATGATACAGAATAGGAACACATTATGTGATACCTACCGTTTCTCGTAGTTTTCAGGCCAAACTCTATTTGATTGTTAGATAAAACATTTTATCGTTCAAACATGACACCTGTATCTTTTATTCTTCATTTTGGAGCGCTGGAGTTCATCTCCTGTTTTCCATTCAAGAAGAAAAAAACAAATTCGGGAACTTAATGTTTTAATGTTTTATTAAACTTAAGTCAGCTTACAAGTATCGTATGTATTGCTGTTGTATATATTTATTTAGTTATATATTTTATCAATTTTCACTTGTCTTCCCCGACAGCATAAAAAATTTAATTCCTTTTCCTCCAGCGACTACGCATCGGCGTGACTTGTGGTCGTAGTTCCAACCATTCCAACACAGCTGCAATACCCATTCCCCTTGTGCGCACCGAAAGTATTGTTGCTTATTGGTAGTATGAGGAGCGACCAAACCTTCTTTGCAAATTACACACTTCCGTAAATCATGACTGTACTTTTGTTTTGCCGGACAATGCTTCAGTTGCCATATTCCTTCCATACACTGGTAATAATTTTTTCTATCGACAATCGAAGGAACGACCTCGCCTTCTTTGCAAGATACGCACTTCCCTAATGTGATGTGGTAGTAATGTTTTGCAGGACAGTCTTTCAGAACCCATTTCCCTTCTACACAGTGATAGACTTTTCCAACATCAACAGTATAAGCAGCAACCCAGCCTTCATTACATTCTAAAATTGACAAAATAATTTCAAAACAAAATTGTGCAACGATAGTATATGTCTGTCCATTGGGAATCATGGTCAGTCAGATTGATATACAGAGAGGAAGCTGAAATAATCCATACGTTAGGTGCACTCTCGAATCAGTTGCGTTAAAAATCAACCAAAATCAAGTGGGTTGAGTGAATTTGGACACAATTAGGTTTACATTCGCTCAACCCAATTGTTTGGGGTTAATTATTAATCCCACTGAGTTTAAAGTGTGATATCATAAACATGTAATTCTACCTTGAGAGTATTTATAGTATACACTCTCAAAAGCCCGATTTCTTTGTCATATGTTCGTTCCTTTATTGGAGATTTAACGATATTGTCAACATCTTGAGTCATGTCATGTCAGACACTTTTACGGGTGGAGGAAGTGATTAGCAAAAGTCAGACTTTCCATCGTACTAACTCTGTACACGCGATGTTAGCAGCGGCTGAAGGCAAGTGCGACATTGACATGCATTGCGCCTTAGTACTGATGGTTACCAGTGCCCACGCGTGTGTTATCGGGATTAAGTGTTTTTGCCAAAACACAACGCCGTTACCGCTGGTTAGGATTGGACCCTGCACCTTACGGCTTAAAGTCCGATGCTCAAACCGTTGAACCATCGAGCCTCCTATATCACAGTGTGATGGCAGTGTATGTATGAATAAGGTGGACGAAAATATAATATAAGAGTCAGTCTGAAAAACGTCGCAATTCCATCTGCCACCCACCCCCCCCCCCCCCCCGCACCACCCTCCACCAGATGGTTTCATGTCATCGACGCGGTAACTCTCCCCAATCGGTGACGTTTGATGACCTGAAAGCCGTTATGCTTTGAATGCAGACACAGTGTAAAAACTTTCACTTTATTAAACACCATGGTGTTTACCTGGGACGAAAATTAGTAACACGGCGTCATCTTTCTTATCTCGGCACTTTTTGTTGTTTACCATTTGAACCCGAGCGGACGTTTTTCCGCCCAGGAACATGATACGTCATGACGTCATTCAATTGGATGGTCAGTAAATGTGTGGGGTAGACCAATCAATATCTTCAACGTGCAGCCCAAATAATGAATATGGACTCTTCTAATTGCTGCCATTGAAATGACATGGAAGATACCACTAGAGTTCAAAGGGTTAATAAATTCGAAAAAATGTTGTGAATATTCAGTTTGTATTGCAGCCAAATTATGCACATTATCGACATATTCGTTGTATACAGACATCAAAATATATTCTTTCAGGTACAATCGGCGATCAAAGGTCGTCGGAAAAATTGAAAATCTTCAAGATTTTTTCTTTCACACAGAGACATTTGGGTTTCCACAAGAACTAAAACTGGTTCTTCAGTACACTGCACTTCAAAGGATGAGATGGATTACAGGGGCGTCCCTAAGGGCAGTTTAGGGTGTCACACCCACAAATACTTTTCTAAGCGGAACGTGCGGTTCAGGATTAGAGGTCCTTGTTATCAATTCGATCTTGCGTGTAATCATGAACTCTCTTACAAGCCTAGATTTGATACATGGATTTGTGTTACACACACAGTCAGTTATACAAATGGAGGTCTGTTGTACCCGATTTGGGCTTTTGGGATCCCAGTATCACACATTTGGGGTACTGGTACGTGTTAATTAAATAAGATTTGTGTCACGACTACTGCATGTACATGTACATATTATATGTTCAAAACTAAATTTAATTTTAAACAAAGTCTTGTGTATTTTAACTATAATCCCCACTTACTCGTCTCCCACCTACGTCATCAAGGCATGCCTTCAACCAAGGCATGCTTTAATGACGTAGTTGGAATCTCCGATCAGAGGAAAATTGCCTCATTACAGTAGAGATAAATCAGATTTCCGCCTCTCCCTTCCCCAAAATAGGTAATCTTTGCGACGCCCGTGGATAGATTTATCTATTTATTTATTTATTTATTTATTTATTTATTTATTTATTTATTTATTTATTTATTTATTTATTTATTGTGGCTTAACGACCCTTTCGACAGCCTTTCGACAGCCAGGGTCGCCTCAAGTCGAATAGTTTTACGAGTAGAGGAATCCTGAGTACCCGGAGAGAACCGCCGAGCAACGGCGAGCAACTCTCAGACTCCCCAACGTACTAACTCCACACAAGCAGAGTTTGCATTGGTTGAAGTACTCCTTGGTACACGGCGCCATTCTGTCACAATGTGGGAAATCGGGATTAATGCATTGAACTATTTTCTCATGTAAAACATGGAGAACAGGCTGTCTTTGCCTCAGATAAAATAGATATATAAAGACTAAGATAAAATATTTTTCAGTTAGTCAAAATACCCCCACCCCCACCCCAACACTTCATTTCGCCATGCACAGGATCCAGATTATGTGTCCCCCATAAGTCAGAGGTCACGGTCTTCCCTGGAGGAAATATTAATTGTTCATGCCAAATGGAGCATCTTGCGTATTTTCAAGGCTAAAGTACCCAGAAAATGGCGGTATAGCTATTGCAAATGATCTAATAGATATGGAGGTAGGAGTACATTATCCAGCTTTAGGGATTTCAGGCGGGAATGTATATACAGTTGTCATTTTCAGGAAAAGGAGGGGCGAGTCCCCCAATCTCCCCATTGCTACGTCAGTAACTGCGAACAGGCCTATCCTAACTATTCTTCAGCATCCTGAACCCGAAACCAACGAATCTATCAACGAACCAGTCAACAAGTCAACGAACCTGTCAACGAACAGGATTGTGGTCGCGGTGATCCGAGGAACATTCTAGGTGTCATTACTGGCAGGAGTGAGAACGATCAGTATCGTGTGGTGACCAAATCTGGAATTCTTAAGGGAAGTTATTCGAGGAATCAGTTTGACATTTGCCCTGGAAGGTTGTTGAAGGAAAGTGACATTAATGCACAAATTGAGGTTTCTCTACTCGAAGCTGTGATAAAAGCTTCAATTTGTGGTGGACAAGGGTTTATAAAGTATTCGTGCAATCGACCAAAAAAGTGCCAAACTAATAGCTGTAAATGTTTTAAATCGAAACAGCTTTGCAACAGCAGATGCCATCAAAGTTTATCTTGTTCAAATAAGTATTTGTGATGTAGATATGTATTTAGATTTTGTCATGATATAAATCATATAAATGTACTGTACTATGTTATGTTATGTCATGTACTTTTACTCTTGTTTATGTGTGCTTCGTCCAGAATAAAACTATAAAAAAATTAACTCTCTTCCACTTGTCAGACATTTAAAACCCACCATGAATACTATTCCAGAGACACCCGTCATTTCCTGAAATGGCTGGGCACAGCAGATTTCAGTCATTTCATGAAATGACTGGAAATTCCAGACATTTCATGAAATGACTGAACCCTACAGGCATTTCACGAAACGACTGAAAGTTTTAGGCATTTCACGCAATGACTGATTTCACAGTTTGACTGTAACATATACAGCTTCATTTTAACCCTTTATCCAACGTAACGGCCAAAACCGGCCAGCACTATTCTCAAAAATCGCCAATTAATTTTGACTAATTTTTCATTTTTTGCCGCAAAAGCATAGGTTATGATCCTTCGCTGGAACGAGCTCGATGAGCTCGTTCCAACGAGGTGTCATAACCTATGATTTTGATACAAAAAATGAAAAAAATTCGTTATTCAAGAATTTGTTTTCCAAGTGTTGTCTGCTTTTCATGTTAGGTAAAGGGTTAAATCTATAATTTACAATGCGCACCCTACCCCCACCCTCCACTCAGTGTTGTTTCATGTTTCTTACCCACAACAAAACGTTGCTTTGGACGACCCGGGAAATAGTTTTCTAATATCGAATTTTTCAAGTGTTATATGTTCTTGAGAAAAGAGAGACTTACGGCGTGCTGCTATCGTCGATGCATCAGCTGAAATGAAAATGAAAACAAAGATGATTGAAAGTCAAACATCAATTTATTTTTTGAAAGTTTCTGGAAGAAAATTAATATAGCTACTTTGAATTTATAACTTTAATAACTTCAATTTACGTATCTGTCAGTCGTATTTTTGAGTGACTAGAATAAGGCTAGCAGAGGGACGACCTGGAGATCCAGATCTCACGATTTGGGTGGACTAATAAATGTATTTTGGACAAATGAATGCGAGAAGAGAAGAAAAGGAACGACAAAAGTGGCAGGGAGGGATATTAAAAAATAAGATTTACGAAACCCGGCGTTCTTGCATATTAGTTATCTATTTGAGGGGCTCTGGGAAAAAGTGTCAGGAATTGCAGCAAAAGGTCTGATAGTTAAAAATATTAGCAGAATTCTAACGTTTGAATTATCCGTTTTACTGCTTCGAGAGTCAATGGTGTAGCGTCTTTGTCTGTACAATCTCGCCTTTTGTCACACCTGGCGCATCATATCGCCATCACCCTGACAGGCTATTCGCCGGGGCTGGAATATTCTGAATAGTATCACTCGTTCGTGAGCACTTTAAGGCATAGGTGATAATTTATACCCGAAAGGCATAATCGACTAAATGTTTATTGAACCATGAACAATAAAGATAGAACAATATATTAAAAATTTATATTAATTATGGCAAACTTTACGTAAACATTATAAGTTATTGTGATGAATTGACGGTAGCGTGTCTGAGGCTTGGGGCTCGGAGCTTATGTTCAACCGAGCTTCGCGTCTCGGTTGAACATACGCTCCGAGCCCCAAACTTCAGACCATGTCACCGTTAATTTATCACAATAACGTGTATGTTCCAATAAGACACTACCCATAGCCCAAAACCTACATCATGAAACACGAGAGGCTTATTTACAAAACTTGCGATCGTTAAAAAGTTGCCTTGTTCAAGGCTACTTTTAACGATCCCAGGTTTGGTAAATAAACATCTCGTGTACAGTGTAACCACGACAACGCCACTGGATAAATAATCAATAAGCAAGAGAAACTCATTCCATCTTAGTTCAAATCGTAAATCGGTTTGTAATTTAAACGAGACTTTATCCGGAACATCGTCTGTTGCATGTGTGAAAAATCCAGAAAAATGAAGCGGCTTGCTAGTCACTCCGTTGATGAAGCAATTACGAAGCGGGCGACGTCATTTCAAATGTTTCGCGTTGTACGTCAGACGTTAACATTTGCTACTGAAGCCGTAAACATAAAAGGAACTACACCAGCTCTTATCTAATCAGAGGGCGGGGATTTTACTCTTTAACTTATTCACGTAAGCGGCCAGCCGGCCACGTTCAGCTTATGCCCTTTCGTCATAGAAGAACATCGACTTTGAACATTCCCAGCGCAGGTGATCAGTACGGTATGCTCAGAGCGAACAAAATAATTAAATGAATTCTGCTTCACGGAATACACCAGAGACGAGCGAGGTCATGAAGTTGCCGCTGGGAAGGTCATTCCACACAAACACGTCATTTGGCCAGGGAGAGGGGTTAACCCTTTACCCAACGAATCGTCCGCATCCGCCCGCGTAATATGCAAATTCAGTAGTTGAAAAAATATTATTTTTCCAAACATTTCAACAAAACCATATCATGTGACCCCTCGTTGGAACGAGCTCGTCGAGCTCGTTCCAACGAGGGGTCACATGATATGGTTTTGTTGAAATTTTTGGAAAAATTTGAAAAAATTATATTTAAAAAAATTAATTTTGATATCGTCTGCGTTGGGTAAAGGGTTAATATAAGTTACGTAACTTGCTCGCCAATCCTTGTAAATCAAATAAGCTTAAATAAATAAATAAATAAAGACACCAGGGGTGCATAATGGACGGTTTTTAATAACAACCACATGTGATGATTGGTAAATATAATTTAGGGTGATTTTAGATGTCTAAACTTCACCAAACATGAGGTCTCAAATTACTAACTTGTAAAGTTTAAATTATAAAAGTACAAGTTCTTCACAGGGGACGACCCGCGTTGTGTCCTTGGGCAAGGTTGTTTATCCCGGTTGCCTACATGGGGGCACGATGACGCCGTGTACTAAGGCGTACTACACGTCGATGGTGCACATGTCTTCAACCGATGTAACCCTACTTGAGCTGAGTTAGAATGTTGAGGAGCTGACAGTTGCTCGTCGATGCGCGGTGGTTCTCTCCGCGTACGCCGGCTTCCTCCACCCGTAAAACTGTAACAGTCACGATTAGGCATTGTGCATAAGTATGTGACATTAAACACCAGTAAATAAATAAATAAATAAATAAATAAATAAATAAATAAATAAATAAATAAATAAATAAATAAATAAATAGTATTTCACAGTTTTAAAGTCAATACACAGAACGACACACGCTCGTGTTAATGGGTTAATCGATATGGCACCAGTGCCAGCCAGAAGGGTATCCTTCCGCGATGGCACAAGTGCCATATCGATTAACCCATTCACACGCGTATGTCGTTCTGTGTTTATTACAAGCCTTCACGTTTTTAAAAACAATTTTTAGAAGGACACTCAGCAATTCATTTGACAGCTATCTTCAAGAAGAACACATTTTATCGCCAACCAAATTTGCGAGGGGGGAACCCGCGTTACTATTTCGTCCCCTGAGTTTCAATGTGTTCTATGTGCCTACTGGCACATAGAACACATTGAAACTCAGGGGATGATTTTCAGTTATCGCTAGCGATTCAAATTGTCATTTCGTTGCAACTCGTAGAAACTTCCAGTGAAATTTCGACTCCATTTAAAAATAGTCCGTCAACGATTTCTGATCCGCACAAATGTGCGGAACAGATTTTTATTTTCCGCATGGTTTAGTGTTGATGTAGATGGGGATTACTTAGAACAGACGTGTAATAAATTACAAGGTGTCTTAAATGTGTTTTCTACTAGCTTTTTAACCATTAAACTAGTGGCGATAAAAACATACAGATGTCTTGATTAACCAACAATTTTCTCTTTTCGCCTCAAGGACAAATCTTATGACCACTCATTGGAACGAGCTCACTGAGCACGTTCGAAGGAGGGATAATAAACTAGGTATGGGAGGCAAATATTTTAGGAAATAATAAAACCTGAAAGGATGTTTTTGAGTGTAGCGATTTCCAAATTTGGCAGTTACCTTTAGTGAAGGGCCGTCATCTTTAGTTAAAGTTAGATCGCATTCTAAATCAGTCGGGTAACTCTGATGCAAACTTGATATGTTATCTGAAATTAGCTCGAAACTGGCCTCTCGCAGTCAATTCAAACGTTTTACAAATGTGAATATCTGAAAGCTGCACAAATCTGCATGAACTACGAAGCATTTTTTACCAATGGGTCGCTTAACTTAGCGAACGCGACCTATGAGACTCAGTATTACACGAATCCATTTGGAACATTCTATCCAACTGTTAGTGCCATCTACAAATAATGTGATTCAAATTCGTTATTAATTTTTCGTTTTTGTCTCAAAAATATAGCTTGTGACACCTCATCGTTGAGATCCTTCCAAGGAGGGTCATCAGCAATATTTTTGAGTAAAAAAAAAATAAAATTTATACTTATTCAAGAAATATGGTATCAAGTATCGTCTACTCTTCGCATTAAGTGAATGGTTGAAAGATATTGCCCATATTCCCAATGTACATATGTTTGACGCCAGGCCCGCAGGTATCTTCAGATATCGGTTAGAAATGACGAAGCTTTTTTGCCAAAAACAAAAAAAAATTAGGATCGGTCGGAAAAACTGAACCATTTCTTTCCTCCACCAGTCTAATGTTATTTATTTATTTATTTATTGGTGTTTAATGACACATACTTATGCACAATGGCTCATCATGACCGTGACAGTTTTACGGGTGGAGGAAGCCGGAGTACATGGAGAGAACCACCGAGCAACGACGAGCAGCTGCCAGCTCCCCAACATCGTACCTCCGCACTGCAGTACAGGCAGGGTTAGATTGGTTGATGGCATGCACACCATCGACGTGCAGTACGCTTTAGTACACGGCGTCATCGTTCCCCCATGTGGACAATCTGGGTTAAGTGTCTTGCCCAAGGACACAACGCGGGAGTCCGAATCGATCGCTCAGACGGTCACCCAACCAATCCGAGGACTAACCGGGCTCGACGTTGCTTAACTTCGGTGATCTGACGAGAACCGATTACCGCAACGCCACCCCCCCCCCTCCCCCCGCAGTCTAATGAAAATAATAACAAACTACCATTAACTGCACCAGACACTGTTTGTAGATTATGAAAGTTGTTCGTCTTTTTCATTGTTATATTATTAATGAGTAAACATGTAAGTTGAACTTACTGGCAGCTGTTGTCGTCGGGGCATTCGATGAAATAAGACGAACCAAACAAAAAACTGTGAAATATCAAACATCAAAAAATATCGGAAGTCGGTCAGGAAAATAAATGTAGATTCTCTGAAATTTATAACTATAGTTCGCCCCCTGAGTTCCAATGTGTTCTATGTGCCTACTAGCGGGACTTGTTGGCGCGTGCGCCTGGGGTGGAATCTTAATGGACAGGGGGTTACGTTTTTCGACAACGTATTCAGAAGCAGTCCGGCATGAAATGAACTGTAAGCTGAATGTGTTTCCCACAATAAGCGGACAAGAACTGACTTAGATGCCATAGGTGTGAGAAGACATATCACTTTAATCCGGGCACTCGTTGATAGATTCTCAATTTGACAACAATTGTAGAGTGGACAGTACACAAACAAAAACAACACAAAAAAACATCTTGCTGATTAAAACTCCACCGACTGATTGTTTTTAAATTGTTTCGATGCACCGGATACTAATACTCTCTAGAAGGGATTGTAAAATCTAATTTATCAATGAGTTGAAATAATCAATGGCTATTTAATCTTACAATCGCAGATGGATGACATTTTGAATTATGACTGTCCAAAAACCATCTAAATTTTCTATGCGCAATAATATAACTTGAGTATCTACCCGGCATTGAAGTTTGTGATCGTTTTATGACTATTGAGCAACCATAAATCTAATATACAGTCCATTATCGATGTTCGAATGATGTTGTCAGTACCAAAGCACCACACATTAAAAATGTGAGGCGATGGAGCAGGCCTTCATTGGCTTCTTCGAAAGAAATCGTTTTTTTTTTCGAAACAAACATTCTATATCTAAATAGAGTAAGTAGATGGTGATTTCAAATGTGTGCCGAAATCAAAGGACATCTATCCATTGACTTCATAACTTTCTACTCAGTCAGAAACGTGACGAAAAAAAACCGTGTCAGTTCGCAATTCATGGATAACTGCTGGGTGTACTTGGGAATAAAGAAAACTCCAACTTTTGTTCATTAACCAACAGTCTTTATACTGAACATACCAGAGTCATAATCAGAAAATACAGTTCTATAAAATACAATTGCAAAAGTTCTATAACGTTGGCGCCAGGTTTTAGTAAAGTTAGATGTCATTCTAAATCAGTATTGCTGTGAATGTCAGATAACAAAGCTGTAAGCTTAGTATCTTATTATCCGTTTCAAACGAACCAATCGAGTTCAGTTTGAACAGCTTCAGATGTTATTATACCACGATTGCAGTGATATAATACATACATTAAGAAATGTGCTAGATACACCCCGTAGAATCCAGCTTACGAGTAAGAACGTCAAGTGAGAAGGTATCGGATTGGTATTTATGTTTGATTGACGTTATAATGTTGATGAAATGCCTTATACACAACAAACGTGAAACAAGAAAGTAAACAGAAAGGTGAAAATGACATTTTCTTTAAAAAAATCAGCTTCAGTTTATCGTGTTTTAAATACAGAACATTACTCGGGTAGAGATCGGGGGGGGGGGGGGGGGGGGCAGAAATCGACACCACTTACTGTTGATCTCCGTATTTCAAGCGGGGCTTCCCCGCTCTGTAAATACAGGAACAACTCCGACCCGAGTCGTTTTTTCCAGTCCCCGAACTCCACCCTCTATGTGTTCTGTGTTATTAATACTTGTTAATTTTTATGATTGTCGCAAACAATGAGATCATTGTATAAATATCACTGAACTATTTACGTAATATTGAATATAATACCAAAGTACCATTAACCCTTTGAACTCTAGTGGTATCTTCCATGCCAGTTCAATGGCAGTAATTAGAAGAGTCCATATTCATTATTTGGGGTAGACCAATCAATATTTTCAACGTGCAGCCTCGGGGCTGCACGTTGAAAATATTGACTGGACTACCCCACACATTTTCTGAACAGCCATCCTATTTAATGACGTTATGACGTATCATGTTCCTGTCGGGAAAAACGGCCGCTCGGGTTCAAAGGCTTAATTATTGTTATTTTTGTTGCTGTTTTAAAAAAAATCAAATCTGCAAAGACAAACCCCTCGGGCGTCGAGCACGTTCCAGTGAGGAGGGTCACATTGAAATTCATGGAAGTTTTTTCGACTGCTTAGTTTGTAAATTACGCGAGCCAATATAAAGCATGATGTGTGAACCTCGGGGACTACACGTTGAACATATTGATTGATCTACCCCACACATTTACTGAACATGCATCCTATTTAATGACGTTATGGCGTATCATGTTCCTGGCCGGAAAAAACGACCGCTCGTGTTCAAAGGGTTAATTGCACAATAAACAGTTTGTCGATTATGAGTTATTCGTTTTCGCGTTTCAGTGTTTAATTTTTTAAGAGTAAAAATTAAGTTAACTTACTGGTGGTGGCTGCTGTCGTCGGTGCTTCAGCTAGAAAAATAAGAATAAAGCCAAACATTGTTAAATATCAAACTGCAATGCGTATCGAATGTCGGTCAAGAAAAGAAATCTAACAGCTCTGAAACTATACTTTGCGCATTCGCCAGTTGTGTAACCCTTGTGGTAGAATAAGTTCTTCAGTGACGTTTTGACATATGGTCAGAAATTCGAAACCAGCAATGTATTGCAAGGTTATTGTGTTACCCACGATAAGTAAACAAGGACTGATTTAGATGTCATGGACGTTAGGCGATTTGTGTACATTTCTGAGGCTCGTTTTCAGATACGCGTTTTGACAAGAATTATAGAATGGGTTGAACACAAAAATAAACCCCCCAAAAGGTAGCGTGCAGATTAAGTCCCAACAATTATAGAATGGGCTGTACACAAAAACTAAACCCCCCAACACGTAGCGTGCAGTTTAAGTCTTACCTACCGATAGTTCTTGAATCGTTTCGACGCACGGGATACTTACTGGAAGAGATTATCAGATCTAGTTTATTGATTTAATGAAATAATCAAAGGACATTTAATCTTATAATCGCAGATGCATTTCGTTTTGAATTTATGGCTGACTAACCTTCCCATGTACGAATTCCTTGCAAGCTATGTCGTCTACTTATCAAACTATAAAATATAATTTTCTATTTACAATAATATAATTGAATATATATTCTGCTTTCAACTGTGCATGTCGAACCAAGAGTACTGTGCTACCACAGCTCGTCTATTGGGTGCAACGAGGCGCCATCTGCAATGCTTCACCATTCGAGAAGGGCCCTGTTGCGATCGAGTGACGAAGTGTAATATGCAGTTCTCTATTACTGTTCGAATAAAATTTTCAGTACCAAACATACACATTTTAATATTTTCAGTACCAAAAACATAGGTTATGGCCCCTCATTGGAACGAGCTCGTTCCAAAGAGGGGTTCATAACCTATGTTTTTGAGACAAAAAATGAAAAAAAAATACTAAAAATGTATTAGCTATTTTTGTGAATTGCGCTGGCCGGTTTTGACCGTTACGTTGGGTAAAGGCTTAAAGATGTGAAACAATGAACAAAACAGTTTGTAGGCGATGAACAGGTGATCTACATTGGCTGCCTCGAAAGCAATCGGTCATTTCGAAATGAACTCTCTCGGGATCTAAATATGATTTGTAGTTGGGGATTTGGAATATGAATGTAAATTAATGGACGCTCACCCAGTCACTCCATAACCTTCTACACAATTGGAAACGTGGGGAATACACGACAATTCGCAATTCGTGGACAACAGGTTGAAGTACTTGGTGATCCAAAACTCAATTTTTGTTCATTAGCGCATCAGGCTTTATACTGAACAGACCATTTTCGATAGAGTAATACTTTTTTCCAAAACAATACCAATCAGTGTCCCAAGCGATTGTTATTAGTTTGGTTGTCATTAATGAGTTTTATCAACAGTTGTAAATGCCAGGCATCCGAGCATTTTCGCGTGATTGTGATAACACCTTTATGATCAGTTAAAATACACCCATGAACAGACTTTGTCTCAGATCTGTTATTGCAATACTTTTTCCCTTCCGTCACGGGAACTTATTCGGACCACAACCACCATTAATTGCCGTTTTTTTCTCCAACATTCAAAAGTGTGCGTGTTTTCAATCCTATCCTCGAGGTATCAACTTTATAAACAACCAAGTTCTTTGAATTATTGATATAAAATCGACGACTACAAATTTAGTGAGTCCCTGGGTCGATGAACTAACGACGCGAACGTGATTTATGGGCCCCTATATTAGATGTAACCATTAACTACTGTACTCCCACATATCGCTTACTGATTGCAGCAAGTCACCACCTACAGTGCTTCAAGATTGGAGATACGCATTGATGCGCTTTGTTGCACTCAAGGGACGAAATGTAATATGCTTTTCATTTATTTCTGTTAGAGTGATATTTTCAGCACGGAAAATACACATTGAAGATGTAAACGATGAACCGAACTGTTTGTAAGTGGTGGACAGATGATCTACATCGGATGCCTCGAAAGCAATCGGTTATCTCGAAATGAACTCTTTTGGGATCTAAATATAGTTAATAGTTGGTGATTTGAAATGTGCACGTAAACTAAAGGACACCCTTCCACCCACTTCCTAACTTTCTACACAATGATAAACGTGAGTAAACATGACAGTTCGCAATTCTTCGACAGCGGGAAGGCGTACGCGGTGAACCATAAACTCAACATTTTCTTCAGTAACTCATCAGGCTTTATACTGAACAGACCAATATCGATACTGGTTCATATCCAGCCATGGCAAAGGCAAGTGCCATATCAAAGTGTGTAGCTAAGCGACATTTCGGGACTCCCCAGTTAAACACTATTGTAGCCTGGAGTGATAACGGCCACAAACAGTTGGGAGAGCGTACGAATGATCGGTCAGACGAAAACACAGACAGGCGGACGAAGAACCGGATCGCCATAGGGGCACTCGAAGTCCTGTCTGACGTACGGATGGATGGACGGACGATAAAGTAAAAAAATATCGAATATTAACATTAATACTTTTTTCCAATCAGTGTCCCAAGCGTTTGTTGTTAGCATTATTGCCATTAATGAGTTTAATCAGCAGTTATAAATGTCATACCCGATGCGTTATCATAGTAAATGGCGATGCCGTCTTTTTTTTAGTGAGAAGTGTATGTCTGCCCTGTCTGCCATGTCTGCCAGCAATCCCCTCCTCAACACATAAAATAAAAAGATATGCAGTCAGGGAAGCCGTGCTGAGGGATGGCTGCACCCCATTGTTATTGAATTGATAAAGATGTGATGTGCGGGAGTAAGGGGCATCCGTGCATTGCCGCGTGATTGTGATAACACCTTTGTGATCAGCTAAAATACACCCATGAACAGACGTTGGCTCAGAACCATTATTGCAATACTTGTTTCCCTTCCGTCAGAGGAACTCATTCGAACGACAATCACCATTAATTGCCGTTTTGTTCTCCAACATTTAAAAGTGTGAGCGTTTTCAATCCTATCCTCCAGGTATCAACTTTATAAATAACCAAGTCCTTTGAATTATTGATATAAAATCGATGACTACAAATTTAGGGAGTCCCTGTGCCGAGGCCCTGGGCCACGAGAACTTGCTTTATTGGCCTCAGTATTACATGTAACCATTAACACATTTTAATCAATTTTCCATGTTACCCTCATTTTCGCCTCAAATGCTGGCGTCGTCTCTTGTATTTACAAGCTTTCGACGTTCCTGCAAGGTACCCCTCTCACACAAATTGTGACTAAGACACTGATAATGTTCGTCGAACAGATGATAAATGTTAAAGTATTTGTATCTAACCCTTTGAACCCGAGTGGCCACTTTTCAGGACAGAAACACGATACGTCATTACGTCATTCAATAGGATGGCTGTTCACTAAATATGTGGGGTAGACCAATCAATATTTTCAACGTGCAGCCTGAAGGCTGCACGTTGAAAATATTGATTGGTCTACCCCAAATAATGAATATGGACTCTTCTTATTGCTTTCACTGTCCTTGTATGGGAGATACCACTAGGGTTTAAAGGGTTAACTACTAATTTTGATTACAGAGGTGGGGGGTGGAATCCCTCTCACAAACATTAGGGCTATCACTTTGATATTGTTCGTCTAACAGCCGATAAATGCTCAAGTATTTGTACTTAACTACTAATTTGAATGACAGAGGTGAGGCGTAGAATGATAATTTCGGAATTATCTGAAGTTTGTGTTTATTACCCAGAAAATCATTTCAGACGATTGCCTATGGTACAAAAATGCGCAACACTAAGTGGTAACTAAATTTGAGTAACTTCTTCAAAATAGCCTCCAATAACAATTTACAACGATAGCTTGCCGCTGTGTGGTTTGAAAATTTACTGGACGTTTTCATGACTGTTAATTTTATCGATCGATGCAAGAAATTAACTCATTGCATGAATATCACAACACTATTTACATATAATGAAAGTAGTAATACCAAGCTACCATTAATTTCACCAGGAATTGTTTGTAGATTATGCATGTTGATCGTATTCACTTTTTCAATGTTTAATGTTTTTAAGAGTAAAAGTTACTTTAACTTACTGGTAGCTGATGCTATCGTCGGTGCTGCAGCTAGAATAAAAAGAAAAAGCAAAGAATCGTGAAATATCAAACGGCAATGCGTATCGCATGTCGGTCAAGAAAACAAATCTAACTGCCCTGAAACAATACTTGCATACGCCAGTTATGTAACCCTTATTTTCAGAATACGTTCTTCAGTGATGTTTGGACATTCGGTCGGAAATTTCAAATCTGCAATGTGTTGCAGGGTTGCTATGTTACCCACAATAAGCAGATAAGGACTGACTGAGATGCCACGAGTGTTGAGCGATTTCTGTACGTTTCCTACGCTCATTGCCAGATAAGCTATTTAACAAGAATTTCAGAATGGGCTGTACACAAAAATAAAAACTCCAAAAGGTAGAGAGCAAATTAAGTTCCATCAACCGATGGTTTCGGAATCGTTTCGACGCCCTGGATACTTGATAGAAGAGACTATCAGATCTAGTTGTTCGATTTGTTGAAACATTCAATGGACATTTAATCTTTCAATCGCCGATGGATTTCGTTATAATTACATTTTGTTAATGTAGTTATACGTTTTGGGTCCAAATACTCAATTCCCATTGGTCTGCTGGATGAAAACGCCATTACCAAATGTAATTCATTTTCCAATGAATACATTTGGTCGAACTTTGACCCGCATTTACGGTAGAGCGCATTTGACAGAATGTAATTCGGGCGGTGTTTGGGCGGGTTTTTAACTTTTAGCGCCTCTCGCAGTGATCAACTCCCCTGCTGTTTCTTTGGTGACATTTCCCAACTGTGGCATAAAGCCCGTTACTAAAATTCTCGTTTCCATTTCTAACGTTGTGAAAATTAAAGCTTATTTGCCTTTGGGATATCATTTAGATGGAACAAAGGCCTGCGCTAGTTCTTGATTCCAACGACTGAAAGCCTCGTTCGTTCGTAAATGTTTTATTTCGTCTTTCTGCTTTGTTTTTTGGTAAAAAGTAGTTTAAACAGTTACGGAATGTAATTATAAGAATTGGATGGAATTTTTATAATCTTTATTGGAGTATGAACGTATGGGAATGGGTACAAATTATGTATGAATCCATTCGGGATCCATACATAATTTGTACCCATTCCCACACGTTCATACTCAATGAAGATTATAAAAATTGCATTCAATTCTTAATTGAATTTGTGGCTGACTGACCTTCCCATCTACGAATTCCTTGTAAGCAATGTCGTCCACTTCTCAAACTAAACCATTTCATTATCTATTCGCTAGAATATATTCGTAGATATATTCTGCTTTTAATTATACAGATCGAACGATGGATACTGTCATAACTGTGCTATCACAGATCGCCTATTGAGGGCAACAAGGCGCCATCCGCAGTTCTTCACCACTGGAGATGCGCCTTGTGGCACTCAAGGGACGAAATGTAATATGCTTTTCATTTATTTCTGTTCAAATGATATTTTCAGTTCGAAAAATACACATTAAAGATGAGAAACGATGAACCAAACTGTTTGTAAGTAATGTACAGATAATCTACATTGGAAGGCAACCAGTTATTTGGAAAGGAACTCTTTCGAGATCTATATGTAGTTAGTAGATGATGATTTGAAATGTGCACGTAAACAAATGGACAACCATCCACCCATTTCCTCACTTTCTACACAATGATAAACGTGAGGAATAAACATGACAGTTCGCAATTCTTTGACAACAGGTAAGCGTACACGTGAACCATAAACTCAACCTTTTTTTCACTGACACCTCGGGCTTTATACTGAACAGACCAATATCGATACTGGTTGATGCCCAGCCATGGTAAAACCATTTGTCATATCCAAGTGTGTAGCTAAACAACATTTCCAGACTCCTCAGATAAATATTATTGTAGTCTGGAGTCATAACGTCCACAAACAGTTGGACGAGCGTACGAATGGTGGACCAGATGTAAAGACAACAATTACCATCAATTTGGCCTCAAACGTGGACGTCGTCTCTTGCATTTACAAACTTGCGGTGTTCCTGCAAGCAACCCCTCTCACAAACATTTGGTCTACCACACTGATAATGTTCGTCGAACAGCCGATAAATGTTAAAGTATTTGTATTTAACCCTTTTAATCCGAGTGGCCTCCTTTCCAGCCAGAAACACGATACGTCATTAAATAGGATGGCTGTTCAGTAAATGTTTGGAGTAGACCAATCAATATTTTCAACGTGCAGCCCCGAGGCTGCACGTTGACAATATTGATTGGTCTACCCCAAATAATGAATATGGACTCTTCGAATTGCTTCCACTGAACTGGTATGGGAGATACCACTAGGGTTCAAGGGGTTAACTACTAATTTTGATTACAGAGGTGGGTGTGGGATGGTACTTTTGGTATTTTCTGAAAAAGTTTATGTTCTTTCCTGAGAGAACATTTCAGGAGATTTATTACGCTACAGAAATGCACAACACTTAGTGGTGACTAAATTTTAGCAACTTCCCCCAAAATAGCTTCCAATAGCAATTTAAAACGATAGAGTGCCATTTTGTGGTTTGAAAGTTTACTGTAAATTTTCATGATGCAAGAAATTCACTCATTGTATAAATATCACAGCACTACGTATAATGAAAATAATACCACACTACCATCAATTTCACCAGGGACTGTTTGTAGATTATGAAAGTTTATCGTTTTCAGTTTTTCAGTGTTCAATTATTTTAAGAGTAAAAATTAAGTCAACTTACTGGTAGATGCTCCGGCTAGAATAAAAAGAACAAAGTAAAAAAATGTTAAATATCAAACGGCAATGCATATCGCAAATTGGTCAAGAAAACAAATCGAACTGCTCTGAAAGTTACAACAAAACATTGGGCATGCGCCAGTTGTGTAACCCTTGTACCAACTCTTAATGTAATACGACGCTTAATGTAATAAACTTTTAAATGTTAGGAGTTTATTACATTAAGCGTCGTATTACATCAAGAGTTGCTTGTACCAGCCCTTAATGTAATACGACGCTTAATGTAATAAACCATATGGAAATATATTCGTGTTCCCCATCCGTCCGTCCGTCCGTCCGTCCGTCCGTCCACTGAATCCGTTTCGACAAAGAGCTTCTATGTGTTTTGTTTTGATACGTTAAAAGCTTGTTACAATGGTCTGTGAGGATCTATAGATGTACATAAATGTGTTTTTTTTATTTCCGACCGTGTGCGTGGGGGTGGAGGGTGGGGGGCTGGGGCGGGCAGCACGTTTGTTTTTAGAGACGAGAAGCGTAACATACACAGCACACTTTCCCACGAATGCCGCTTAATGTAATAAACTTTTAAATGTTAGGAGTTTATAACATTATGCGTCGTATTATATTAAGAGTTGCTTGTACCAACTCTTAATGTAATACGACGCTTAATGTAATAAACTCTTAAATGTTAGGAGTTTATCACATTTACTCTTGAGTTACACCTAAGGTTTCGCCCTATTACTCAAAATGTAGTACAACGCTTATGTGAGAAACTTATCTCTGCATTAAACTATATGGAAATATATTCGTGTTCTCCACCCGCCCATCCGTCCACTAAATCTGTTTCGACGAAGAGCTTCTATGTGTTAGGTTTTGATACGTTAAAAGCGTGCTTAAATGGTCTGCGAGGGTCTATAGATGTACATAAATGTTTTTTATATGTTTTTTGACTTCCGTGTGTGTGTGTGGGGGGGGGGGGGGGGGCTATGGGGGGGAGGGGGGGGGGGGCTCCACGTTTGTTTTTAGAGACGAGAAGCGTAACATACCTCAAACTCTCCCGCGATTGACGCTAAATGTAATAAACTCCTAATATTTAAAAGTTTATTGCATTTAGCGTCAATCGTGGGAGAGTTTGCCGTACACACACACACACGGAAGTCAAAAAACATATAAAAACATTTATGTACATCTATAGACCCTCGCAGACCATTTAAGCACGCTTTTAACGTATCAAAACCTAACACATAGAAGCTCTTCGTCGAAACAGATTTAGTGGACGGACGGGCGGATGGAGAACACGAATATATTTCCATATAGTTTAATGCAGAGATAAGTTTCTCACATAAGCGTTGTACTACATTTTGAGTAATAGGGCGAAACCTTAGGTGTAACTCAAGCGTAAATGTGATAAACTCCTAACATTTAAGAGTTTATTACATTAAGCGTCGTATTACATTAAGAGTTGGTACAAGCAACTCTTAATGTAATACGACGCTTAATGTAATAAACTCCTAACATTTAAAAGTTTATTACATTAAGCGTCATATTACATTAAGCGATGGTACAAACCCTAATGGACAACATAAGTTCTTCAGTGACGTGTTGACATGCGGTCGGAAATTTCAAACATGTAATGTATTGCACAGTAACAATGTTACTCACGACAAGCAGACAAAGACGGACTAGATTTGCCATGAGTGTAGGGCGATTTGTGTACATTCCCTTCGCTCGTTGCCAGATACGATTCTTGACAACGATTATTATTTATTATTTATTTACTGGTGTTTAACTCTTTTGGCGCGACAGGCGACTAAAGTCGACAGACGGCAGACCGCGGAAAGGTACTGCAGTAGTTATTTTAGCCAACTGTGTGTGTCCATTTCCAAGTGCTTTTAACCCTTTAGCAAAGCAGGCGATATCAGAAATTATTTTAAATAACATTTTTTCAAATTTAAAAAAAAACTTCAACAAAACCATATCATGTGACCCGTCGTTGGATCGAGCTCGTCCCAACGAGGGGTCACATGATATGGTTTTCTTGATTTTTTTGAAAAAAATAATATTTGTTCAACTGCTGAAGTAGCATATTACGCGGGGGGGGGGGGGGGGCGGATTCGTTGGGTAAAGGGTTGAACAAACATACGTATTCCTATGTTTCATGCACCATTTATGTCCTATCCATGAACAACGATATCGCCCCTTGAAAGTATAAAGGTGCCATTTAAATATGTACAGGAAATCATTTGAAAAACTGTCAATGAGATCATTAGAACATCTTTTAAAACAATAACGCTTTAGTCTAACAACCTATACTTTTTGTAAAACTACTGGTGAATATTAGGCGCTAAGAATTCTGTTTCTCAGATTATTCCGCGCCAAAA
The DNA here is from genome assembly GCA_031216915.1 of Pictodentalium vernedei. NCBI lineage: Eukaryota > Metazoa > Mollusca > Scaphopoda > Dentaliida > Dentaliidae > Pictodentalium > Pictodentalium vernedei. Next base: position 189,679,737 of record CM062294.1, on the reverse strand, counting down.
TAGTTAAGGTTACATATTTCCGCACAATGGCTAATCATGACCACGACAGTTTTACGGATGGAGGAAGCCGGAGTACCAGGAGAGAACCACCGGGCAGCGGCGTGCAACTGTCAGGCTCCATAACATACTAACTCCACACAAGCAGGATTAGCATTGGTTGAAGACAAGTGCACCATCGACGTGCAGTACGCCTTCGCACACAACGCGGCCGTGCTCCCACGTGAGACATGTGGGTGAAGTGTCTTGCCCAATGACACAACGCGGTTGCCGTAGGTGGGATTCGAACCTCGGACCTCTCGTCTTGCAGCCAGCACCTCTACCTACTGAGCCCCCGCGCCCCCGTTGGGCTATACACAAAAAACAAAAACACAAACAACTGTGCAGATTAAGTCCCACCAACCGATAGTCATTTCGTCTTATAATTGCAGGAGAATGTCATTTTGAACTACGCGGACCAACATTCCCATCTACGAGTTTCTTGTAAGCTGTGGCGTCTACTTATCAAAGTTACCCGTTAATGTTCTGTTCATAATAATATATTTGAATATCTATTCTGCTTTCAACTATGCAAATCCAACCATTGGTACTGTGGTACCACAGATCGAATATTGAGTGCAACATGGCGCCATCTGCAATGCTTAAGCAATTGCAATAGCCTGCGTGTGTGTCACAAAAAAAATAAAAATAATATTTATTACCCGGTACTTCATTAATTAATTAAAATTTTGCTGATGATTAGTATTACCTTGTAAACACATGTGTTGGCATCAGTGCCCACGACGCGTGAGTGGATTATGACCAATCCCCAGCGACGGTACTGTATTCAATAATGCATATTATCACTACGATGGATTGATCTGGTCGGAGTATCACGTGGAAGTGACGAGGTGAGATAAGGCGAGCGGCGTCCCGCGAGTTTGATCCAGTTATCTTACCTCGTCAACTAGAAGTGATGAGATGATTAGATCAATCAGCTGTAGTGATAAACGGTTCATAATATGGTAGGTAATTGATTAAATTGATTAAAAAATCCCATTCCAAATGAAATGCCCATATAGGCCCAACAAACACACCTTAGAAATAGTCCGCATTCGATCACCAGGTTCTGAAGGTTGGTTCTCACACAATACTGGATGGTTCTAATACATACAGATTATCACCACAGTGTATGTCTCCGAGAATTCAGATCAAGTCGAGTTGTAGGAACAGAATAGTATTTCGACGAGCCCGTTAGGGCTAGTCGAAATGCGATTCTGTGTCTACAGCGAGACTTGGTCAGAATTTCCAGAGACACACACTGTGGTGATGATAAATTTATCTCACAATATTGACCACAAAATGTGTTATAAAACTATTTTAAGAGGAACTTTTTCATTTGCCTTATCGATGGAAAGACGCAAATTGAAAAATCGAAAAGCGTTCATTGATCTACATATTGAGGTCAGTGATGACGTTACACTTCAGAGATAATTACGTCACTGGGATTATTCACTTTACTGAATATTGTCTTGCGAAGTGGAGCAACTGTGTGTTTCGTCAACGTGAATTTGGTTGGTACTTTTGCAATAATTACTGGTGAACTAAATATCCCTATTGGTGCAACGGTTTATTATATTTTAAAATATGCCGTTCACTGTTTATTGAGGTGGAATTTTCCACATTTCATACCGAAAGCTAATCCTTTAACTTCAAGAGAGAAGCCTCGACTCGAGCGTTCAGGAAAATGCCAATAATAGGCTAGGCTACAAACCAGCCCAAGATGCCGAAAAGTGTGCATAATTTAAATATTCGTTGAGTTAACTTCCCAAGTGACATTTTAGCATGCCATGCATAATAAATACGTTACAGGGCGTTTAGTTGACAGATACAGTGTCATATACGGCTCAGAGAAAACAATATTAGGTTCGGCTTCGCCTCACCTAATATTGTTTTCTCTGAAGGGTAAAACGCGAAGCGTTCGAAAAAATGATATTAATGCCGTTGTTTTGGCAACAGCACAGTCACGCGCTTGTATCAGGGGCCCTTGATACGAATTCGGAACAAGGCTCCCGATACATTAAACTTTAGTTGCTTAACAGTGCAAAAACACCCCGATAGTGAGAAAAAAATACTGGAATGATACAGGATTACACAAATGTTTACCATCGCTGGTGGAATGGCGGTGTCTGGATGAGAAAACTTATAGTCATGTAAAAATGTTTGTAAGAATTCAAGAGCAAAGACCGAAAAGAAAAGATAAACAAAGATCATTATGACAGTGAAGTCGGTGTGCGTGATCCGGCGATCTGACCTCGTCAACTCGACGGAATGCGACAAATCACCTGTGGCCAGTATAATTGTATTGGCCAATACAATTGTATTTTCTAGAATTGTATTTTGTAGATATGACTTTGAATGGGTTAAATGAACCATCAACATTTTCAAAGATCTGGAAATTTGCCAGTTGGCAAATTGCTATATCTTTTAAAATGCTAATGATTTATATTCGTCGAGCTCGTTCCAATAAGGGGTCATAACCTATGTTTTTGAAACAAAAAATGAAAAAAATTAGTTATTCAAGAATTTGTTTTGCAAGTGTCCGTTGCTTTTAATGTTAGGTAAAGGGTTAACGACTAATCCAAAGCAGATGGGTTGACTGAATATGAACCCAAGAGGTTCATATTCACTTAATCCAGTTGATCTGGGTATATTTTAATCCAACTGATTTTAGAGAGAATGCGGAGTCATAAGCTATGTTTTTGGGACAATAATGAAACATAGTATTTATTCAAGATTTTGTTGTTTGTTTTTTGTGGTCAAGGACACAACGCAGTTGCCCCTGGCGGGGATCGAACCGTGGACCTTTCGGTATGAAGTCCAATGCCGTAGTCACTGAGCCACAGAGCCCCCAGTCAATTGCGATATATTAAGCACAAGTATGTTCAGTCACGCAATTTGGTGATTGGGACCGTCTTTGGCAATTTCGACATTAACCCCAGACTGTGAACGGTAATAATAATGGCGGTATAACGACAAATATAAGACTTTCTGACGTCGGAGTAGTTCGGTTCCAAAATATTCGAAGTGTGTGATCTTTTGGATTGCTAATGTTTCAAAAGTATTCAATTTTAATATGCCCATACTTTCTGGAATAGTCTCAACCAATAATTACCCTTTTTTAATTCTATCCTCAGTTCGAAATTCTTAGATTGCAGTGAAAATTGCAATCGAGATCCTTTTACAATGTCCGTTCCGTGTAGTTTTTGATTAAGATTTGCGACACCTTTTCTCCACTCGTGTTACCTCGGGATAAATGTTTGTACACGTGCTATAAAAATGACCAATCAAAAAAAAAAAGAAAAAAAGAGCAATCATTCAATGTACAGTTCTATACTTTATCAGTGTTCACACTGGTCCGACAATTTTTGGTGCCAAGTGGAATTATTGTTCGATACCAAATGACTTTTCTTTTTATGGCAAACGAAAGATTGTAGTACCAAATGGAATCTGTAAATGATAACAAATTAATCATGAATCGTCATTTGAGTGTAACACGGAGCCGTCTGTAAAGCAATGCAGATGTCGCCTTGTTGCACTTAAAGTACGATATTTTAATTTAGTATTACCTGGCACGTTTTAGAATTTCGGTTGCAAAAAAAACCCTACAAATAATAAAATATAGATAAAAGTAAAGGCCTATTATTAACGTTTAGAAAATACTTTCATGATTACTATTTCTTCACTGATTATTCAACCCCATCCCCAACAAGTGCAACGCCAAGGGTGGCTATGCCCCTGCTCCCACTGCCAAGCATCAGTTTCTAGTCATTAATCATTGTTGATTTTGAATTAATAAATAGTTTACCTTATCTGTATTAACACTTTACCCAACGAATCGGCCGCATCCGCCCGCGTAATATGCAAATTCAGCAGTTGAAAAAATATCATTTGTCCAAAAATTTCAACAAAACCATATCATGTGACCCCTCGTTGGAACGAGCTCGTCGAGCTCGTTCCAACGAGGGGTCACATGATATGGTTTTGTTGAAATTTTTGGAAAAATTTGAAAAAATGATATTTAAAATAATAAATTTTGATATCGTCTGCGTTGGGTAAAGGGTTAAACCATAGCACCAATAGAGCATGCCACCAAATGTGTCCATGGAACACTAATGCCACCACTTTATGATAAACTATATTTAGTGGGTAACAAAGTCCAAAAAGGGGCCATAACGCAGACACAAATTATTGCACCACACTCAAAATCAAACCTGCATGGTATATTGTCTACAGTAATCTATCTTCCAAGTTTCATTGAAATCAGATACCTACAACTCAAGTTACCATCCGGAAACCAATATCAACATGTCTTCTATGTCGGAAAAGGGCCATAACTCTGCCAAAATAAATCCGACCAAGCCCACTATCCATCCCAACCTGTATTATGTGGCTATAAACCCATGTATAAAATTTTGTTTCTTTTCGTTCAGTCAAACTGACGTCATCGCCCGTAACCCACTATAAAAATGTCTTCTAAGTCGGAAAAGGACCATTTCTGTGCCAAGAAATATCGGACCAAGCTCACTATCATTTCCAACCTGTATTATGTGGATATGTATAAAATTTTGTTTCATTTCGTTATGTCAAACTAAAGTTATCGTCCGGAAACCATATTCGGGACGGACATATGGACGTTCATACGGACGTACGTACGTGCGTAAGGACAGACGGACGGACGGACGGAAATGGGAGTTGTGGACTTAAAAAAATACGGAAAAATAGATCATTTTAATTCGTTCCCCGCCACATTCGCGGGGACCATAAAAATAGTAGCAAATAATTTATTTATCTTCCTGAGGGGAGCACGGTGGCTCAGTGGTAGACTTTTGGACTTCTGTGCTAGGGGTCCCGAGTTTGCTCCCCGTCCGAGACGATTCGCGTTGCGACCTTGGACAAGGCACATTATCCCGGTTGCCTACATGGGAGTACGATGACGCCGTGTACTAAGCGTGCTGCACGTCGATGGTACACATGTCTTCAGCCGCTGTAACCCTGACTGAGCGGAGCTTGAACCGAGTTAGAATGTTGAGGATCTGACAGTTGGTCGTCGATGTTGGTGGTTCTCTCCGGGTACTCCGGCTTCCCCCACCCGTAAAACTGTCACGGTCACGATTAGCCATTGTGCATAGGTATGTGACCTTAAACACCAATAAATAAATAAATAAATATTTAACTTCCTGAAGAATTATAAAAAAAAAGATTGAGCAAGTTAAAAAGAACTTGGTAACAAAAGAAATGTTTTGATAAGGATAAGATTAAATGGATAAACTGTCAATTTAGTCTCCCATGGCAAAAAGCCATGATTATACCTCTTACCTATATATTACTTAACAGACGTGAATTTTGCCTTGCCCGTGTCGTCAGACGGCGATTTTATCAAAAACAACGCACTGAAATAATAAAACACAAAGACAAGGGTTTAATCCCGGGAACAAGAATTCCCGGGTTCTCGGTTCTAAAACCGGACCGATACCCGGGAAATCTATAAGCTCGGAACCGGGAATCAAGCATGGCACTCGTTGAGTGTTGAACTGAAGTTTTCCGAATTACAAAACTGCCCTAATGTAACTTTGTAGAATTTCGTTAGCCCTTCCACGCCTGGATTTTTTATAGTCCTGACTCCTGACGAACCTCCTTCACCAGATCACCGTAGCTCTCAACCAGTTCTGGAGGACCCCCACTTCTACAGCAAGATCTTCACCCGGATCAACGTTCAAACTCGCCTTCCTTCCCAGAATTACTAATATCACTATTCACTACCTCCTTCAACATCAACCCTCTCTTCACTGTCCTCACCAGTTTCCTCTGCAAAGCAGAGGAGACTGGTGAAGGCAGTGGAGAAGGTGTTGATATTCGAGGAGGTAGAGGTGATAATACTAGTGATTTTGTGAATGAAAAATCACATTTCTCTTAGAAAAATAACTTTTTCGTTTGAAGGAAGAAGATAACCAATGAAATATGTTCATTTTCATTACATAAATGCGTTTTGTTACTCTCGTAGATTTGCTTGCTATCACGCGGGAAATATCCCTGTTTCGGTTCTGAGGGTAATTTTATACCATTCCCGGTTCTTACAAAAACTAGGTAATATATTAAACCGTAACAAAGACCTTCCACAAGTATATTTTGGGTGCCCAATGCTGTATTTTTTATGCCAAACGATTTTTTTAAAGCACTTGGCACAATTGCCACCCGCTAGTGGGATCACTGGCAGCTGTGCTAACAGCGTCCAAGTTGGTACTCGACCAGCCATTTGGTGTCTATCCTGGCTTAGCAGAGGTACATTGTAAGGTTTACAATTTAGGGTCAGTGGTAGTTGTGGGGCTGGATTAGTGCATTGCCCACTTGTGGAATTATTATTTTGCACCGTGGGGTTAATTTTTTGACCTTATGGGTTTAGGGTTTAACATGGGAAAAACCCACAAATAAGAACGTGTAAGAATGTCCACGCGTACGCCTATTCCTTTCAGTAAACACGCAGGGATGCCGGGTGCTTTACCCGGTGGACCAAGAGTTGCGCATTTGCGTATTTTGATCTAGAGCTCATAACTGAATTGCAAGTAAATTGACAGATGTCCATCTGCAAGAGGGGCCTGCGATTATTCGAAATTCGAATCGATTCTCGGATCAAACTCTCGATTCGATTCGGATCGTTATAGAATCACAGAAATGTGATTGAATCGAATCGGCCGCGATTTATAAAGACCGTGTAAAGTTTTTCACACAGTGGCTCCGTCCGATTTTCAAATAGGTCGCAGAATTTCCATTGTAGTCTTGACGTCATTATCTTTGCAATATATTTAGCTTTAAATAAAGTTGAAAACTTGGTATCAGAGGCGCCGGAAGCACTTCAGGGAAGGAGGATGAGATTTGGGGTGTATTTTAGCTTTACTTCGAGACTAAAGCACTGCAAAAAAGTGAGTGATGAACCCGGGAAGGGGACTGACTGCCCCGTCTCGCCCACGTGGTCCGAAGCAGGAAGGGAAGCTACCCCAGCTTCCGCCGTGCTTTCGGCGTCTCTGCACGGTATACTACTTACGTTTTCACGTGCATGGTGCAAGTATGGCTGCGCAACAACTTGTTCCCAGTTTTTTCTCCAACTCGCCCGTCGTCCTCTAATGGAATACATCGCCACTTGTGTAACAAGGCCTCTCCAGAAATGGTACAGCATGCAGGTGGCGCCTTGTTGCACTCACTGCCACGACATGAAATTTTCCCGCCAAACCCAGACCAAGAGATTGACTTATTCTTGAAGAAACGCCAGTAACCGGGTCCATTTCTGAACGTTAAGTGTGTTATCGCATCCACTGCATAACATGGTGAAAACGGGTAGTCGTTAATGTTTTTTTTTTCTCACCCGATTCGATTCGTAAAAAAGAATTGATTCGCAAATCAGTTGTCCGATTCGATTAAAAAATTATTTCGAAGTCAAATTTCTTATTCGTAAGGAGCTGGTTTTGTGGTGTATGGAGTATTAAATCCAGGCGCTTAGCCAGAGAGATGCAACGGGTGCGAACCCACCTCCTTGACAAAATTGAAGTTCCACTTGAGGGACTGTCTCAAACCACAGGCAGTACGATGTATGGGGGTAAGTTGTTTTAACACATAAGTCTTCTGGTTGCATGTAGTTCCTGCGAAACGTCTCGGCACCACTTTCATACTTGTTATTGCCTCGTCTATAAAACAAGTTTCAAAGGGCCTATATAAAACAAGTGTCACTGGGCCTAGGCGTTTCACAGAAACTAGTTTCATGGTTCTGGTGTGATAGGCTCCATGTGTTACACCGGGTTTATCGTTGTTTAATTTCTGCCACAACCACACATTAATTTACAGAATTACATTGTTGACATACAATAGTGCAAAATGTGCTTTTATTTTAGATCCTAAATTTCACCTAATATTTAGAAAGATCTATACTTAAACAGAGCTCTATTTTATACGCGGTTTTCATTTTTTTTCCGTCAGTGAAAACCATGGTCGCCCCGACAGAGTCGTTGAACATCGATGGCCTGTCAGTGCACCCCACCCCAAAACGGTTTAATCCCGATTGTCCCACTTTCGGATTTTAGTTGATGTCCCAACTCTCCCACTCTTGGGTTTGAAAATAATTATAGTCGTTATCATATAATTTGAACACAACTCACCGCTGCTTATCGATCATGATTAAAACAACTACCAGTTTGAGTGTTTACTTTCGTGATTGGCAATTGTGTTAGTGTATCTGGAAGGTTGGCACAACAAAATAAAAAAAAAATACGAACCGCACATTCAAACATTTTCCATTTAATTGACCACCTCAAAGAAATACAGGCCTACAATGAAGTCACGCAAATGCAGTTCAGTGCATGTGGACCCCCTCCAGCAAAGAGGAGGATATAAAGAAACTTTCATGGTAGACTACATGTTCTGAAACAGAGCTTCGCCTGAGTTCCAATGTGTTCTATGTGCCTACTGGCACATAGAACACATTGGAACTCAGGGGACGAGAGGTTGTTGAATGGTGAAACAAACATTACAGAATATGCGTCTGCTTTCAACATGTATTTAAATTTAATAATATAAGTCATTGTTTTCATGTACAAAATTATCCTGTAAATTGATCAGTGTTTTGATGAACAAAAATATCTAGCATAGTTTATTGATGCTGTATAACAAATACCAACTTCTAGTTCTGTTCACCAATGAAACAGCAAAACTCGTGAAACAAGCTGCAAGAGAAAATGTTTGATCTCGCCGCTAGAAAACTAATTAACAAAATCCCGACTGTCCCACTCTCTTTACCTCCTAAAAATAGAAAGTGGGACAATCGGGATGACAACCCCCCCCCCCCCCCCCCACACCCTCTCCCAAAACATTACGACGGAATTCCATGATCTCTACAAACAAAAGAATTAAGCTAAGAAGGAGGGAGAAACTTACCTTCAATGTCAATGGCGATGAAGCAAATCAACAGAACGAGTTTTATTTTCATGGTGACTTGGTAGTAGGATGGTCTCACTTCCCTGACGCCGCTGCTTGAAATGATGCTTTTACCAAGAATGGTGCCCATATACACCAAACCAGGTAACAGCTTGTCGAATACTGATGGTGCATGTAATACTTTCAGGTATTGTTGTAAATTATATATTCCTTTCATCTGGCGAAATATGATCAACACTTTTATCGTCAGATCTCGCTATGTCAATTCGTTCAGGTACATGCGTATCTCCTCGTGCGCATTATTATTCTTGCAAGCAACAGAACGGCTGGAAGCGCGGTAGCTCATTGCTGCCGACATTAGACGTCGAACCGAAAGGCCCACGGACCGATCTTGGCCAGCAGTAACCACGGTGTATCCTTGGACAGGCACTTAATTCCGACGGCCGATGTGGTGGCACGGTGGCGTTGTGTACTAAGACGTACTGCGCGTCGATGGTGCACTTGCCTCAATCGCTGCTAACTCTGACTACTAGTTGGAGAGTCTGACAGCTGCTCATCGCTGCTTGGTGGTTCTCTCCGGGTATTCCGGCTTTCTCCACCTATAAAACTGTCCGACACGGTGTGAAGATGGCTGTCGAAAGTGTTGTTAAATTTCAACAGACAAACTAACAGAACAGCGCCCACTCGGGTAGCTTTAATAGGGCCTTTAGAGCTGGGTACAACAGAAAATACAATTCCGCAGTATTGTGGCCTGGTGGGAGTGAAACGTTCCGTTATTTTCAACTTCTCAGCTTCTGTCTCCAAAACATTTCACGTTTTCGCTCTTACAATCACAGTTTAAAGTCTCAAGGAAAAGGTCTTCACTGTTATAATTACGCTAAAATGTACTCTTCGTTTCCCGATATCAAGCCAATATCCTATTTAAATGTAAATTATATATCGCATTTATTTGGAAGCACAACAAGTGATACATATGAATATATTAGATTCCAAGCTTTCAGCACATGCTCGTGCAGAGTTCGCCAGTGAAAAGCACTCTGCGTCGACAGTGTCGTATACGACACTGTCGAGGCAGATTGCTTTTCACTTACGAACTCTGTAGATTTTTATACTTGTTTATTCGTGGCATTGTTTGATTCGACAGGTTGGCCCTAAACTGTGTTTCATTCATCAGTTAAACTTGACCAATCTCTATGTTCGTATTGCTAAAACAGTGCAAAACTGAGAAGAGCAAAAAACGACGTACAGTTTGGGCACATTTATATTATTTGACCCAAGAGTTCAGAGGATTTAAAGACCTGTTTTATTTATGATTTGTTGTATGTCCGCAAACCGGGGTCGAAACATAATGAAGGTATTATTATATGTGTGAAAATCGTCCACGTGGGTTTTTCTGAGTACAAAGTCATTCTTGTATTGCTTCTGCATTGCAATGTTCAAGGAAGTCATAACTAACAAAAACCTCTTTCTCACCGGCTATAATCATGTTCTTTGTATTGTTTTCAGTTTATATCGGGGAGGTAGCGAAGTCTATGAGAGAGTGCGAAGCACTTTGGAGCTGATGAACTTGGAGGTACACACTTTGGCCGAACTACGTAGTTCGAGGGATGCACACGCAAGCGACATCATTTAGATGGTAACCCTTAAATCCACACATAACACGTATCCTTTAGTAGTTAGATGTACACTTTGGCGACTACTGCAGGCTCATAGCCAGGTATCTGCATTAGTTGGCGGGCGCACAGGGATCTTTTAATGGGTGTGGGGGGGTGCAAGCGAGTTGTTTTGCCGCAGTTATAATCTTGAGTTGGGGACGGGGAGCGGCATGGATGTGTTATAATTCTCGCGTTGGTGAGGTGTAGTGAGGATACTTTTCAAAAATTGCTCAGAGGAAGGTGCAGGACGGGGTCTCAACTGGAAAATTTTTAAAAAATATTTCCCAAATGGCTCTATTTGGAAACAAATAGAGGTTCGAATGTACGTCCATTTTCGCAAAGCGTGCTATGTTATTTGTGATTTCATTAGTTGACGCCCCATACAGATCGTAGAATGCAGAATTTCTAGGGAAGCATGTGGATTTGGGAGGAAGTGGATAATCCTCCTCAGTCCCCGGCTCTGCCACTGCTTTATAGCTGTATGTTGGTTCCCGTCGGCCGAGGCCTTGTTTCTTAAGTCGTGTGATCATTCGTCTACCTACCTCTAATACTGACCTAAATTATTTTTCGCGCCACCTTCCTTTTGAGGTACGTACATGTGCCGTGTCTGAGTGAGACCGATCGTCTTACCCATTTGATAATCGCCCTGTTTTGAAATAAAACCATGGCGTCTAACTCCTCTTAAGTTGACAAATATACCCACCCCATCCCCCAACACCACCCAAGGGTGATTTCTCTTCCATCACACTCCACATGGCGTCATCGAAATTAATAATCTCCAAAGTGACGTCACTGAAATGTCTGCAGTTTCAACTCGCTTTAAAATGCTAACCCATCGCAGTGGTGAGCTAATGGTGAATTTCTCAGAATACAACTTTGCCATATAGAGAACGTTTCGATTCTCTTTCTGGATATGCAACTTATTTTTGTCTACGATCGGTAGAACAGTAAAGTTTCATCGTATCGAAGTAGTAGTTTATTTTGATGACGTCACGGGGGGGGGGGGGGCGTTTGGAGAAAAATCATCCTCGAGTAGTGTGGCAAGCCTAGAGTCTGGGTCAGATATCTTTTTTCTCAGGGTTAGATGTTCCCCTTCATCCTCAAACTACACGGGGACAATAATAATCTCAAACGAGTGATATATGTACACTACTCATCTTGATTTCTTCATATCACCCGGGGGTGGGGGCGGGGGGGGGGGGCGTGTCAGGAAAACATTTTCGAACACTAAGCGCAACAATTTTTTCCGACCCTTGGGCACACCTACCCACCCATTTTTTTAAGGAAAAATTTGTTTTTCCATTTTGAAATTTGGTGCCCATCCTAAAAAATTAGAGTAAATTGCACATAAATTGCTTTGATTGGCAATTTCAACGGGTATTTTTGCTGGAACATGGTTTGTATTGTTCCAGTAACCATTCCCGACATTTAATATACCCACAAACAGCTAATGGAGATTGGCCGGAATTTGGTCCCATTTCTTAGCAAGTTTATGAATTTATTCATACTTTCTCACAGACACTGACAGCCAGTGTATACATAGGTAATCAGGAGAGTATACAGCATATACTGGCATTATACCTGAAAAGTATTAAGACAGGTGCAGCCGGAGCAGGTGTGAAATATGTTGAACATTTTGGTGCTTTACCTGGTTTCAACACTGTATTTGCTGCTATTTCTACTACTTCTTTCTGTTTCTACCCATTTCTACACTCAATTTTAGTTTCATCAGTCTAATATGAATTGATTAAGCATTATCAAGTGTACAATTCGTAGAGACAGTTAGCTCAATGTTGTATTGAACCTTTCTTTCGTCAGTATGATGAGTAGAGATTCTTTGGTATCGGAAATCCACTCCTCATACACTGCACTGTTGCACCTTGGATGAATTGAGTAGTGCATCATTTGATGGAGCGGTTAATAAGCTTTCATCTTAGTAAGTCAGACGAAAAAGTGTGAAAGAACTGGTGACCACGTTGAGTTGAAAAGGTTTACCATATCTCTCCAAATTTGGTCAGGATGCATTTTGGAAATTTTGGGACTATGATGTATCGATTGACGCCCCTGTGATTTATATATTACCTTTTACACAATGAATGTCATTGTTATCCTACAATATTTTTGAGGCTGTTCATTCAGCTCAGAGGCTTGAAACTTATTTGCTCAAACTATGGTACAGGACCAGTCACAGGACAGTAACTTTCCAAGTGGTTGTTACAATCTTCAGCTTGATCTCACTGAAACATAACATAAATGCGTATCCTTTCTGACTGAGATGATCCCAGCACATTTTATTCTATGATTTAATCTTATACTTTGTTACAGCAGATTGCTATAGTTTATTTTCTATTATAAGATAACCCAACCAGGTGTCATATAAGTGTTTGCAAAGTTTTCAGATCTCATACGCCAGGTTTCTCTCCAGACATCCTTTACCTTCCTCAACATGAGCTATACACTGTGGTGCAGGGGTAAATGGCTAAAATTCAGATTAACTCAACTGATTCCCAGTTGACAAACTGTTCACACCATTGTATAAACAGTTTTTAACACGGAATCAGTTTCCCTGTTGATAAACTCTCTATCAATAAGAAATAATGTCCTGACTATTTGATGGTTCGGCCTTTCTGGCAGTATATCATAAAAATTGAATTGAATTGACTTGAAGGTTACTCTCTAAGCCAAAGGCTTGAATGATCAATAACAACCCTACCATTTGCACATGTATATGACTGAAATTGATAATTGCATAATGAGAATCAGTGAAAGTAGTCAGTTGTATTGGAAAATGGCATTATGCCACTGTATGATGTCTACTATTCATGGTGAGAAGAGTCCTTTTATTGTCAGATCTGGTTCGATTATGTTAGAATTCATAAATGACAATTCGTTTAAATTGCTTTAACTTTTCTTAAATCGTGAATCACTGATGGTGTGATGGAGAACGGTGAACATCTGTCTACATTCACATGCTGCTAGCCCCTATTATGTGCTACAAGACCCCCCCCCCCCCCCCACCACCACCCATGTTAACCCAGAGGAGATGGGGTGGTGACAAAAAGCCTACAAAGCTTCCCTGATTAATATGCATCACTTATTTGAAAGATAAGAGCTCATGGGAAACACATTTCAAGGCATGGAATAAACGTGTTTTGAGAGCCGCTGACCTACTCACCCACCCCCGCCTTGTGTCCGGAAAAAATTGACGACCCCCACCCCCTGCATCACTCATCTTAAATGATGGAGTGTTAAATTACTCGTAATTTGTTCGCATGGGTTTGCCTTGTTACAATATATAATAATAACTCTGGACAAGAGCTGGTTTGTCGCAGGCGCGTAGCCAGGTGTCCATGTTTGGTTTTGGGGGTGGGGCATGGCCCTTGGGGGCAAGTAGTTAGTATATAATTATACCTGATAGCGTGTATCCGAACGACCCTGATTATTCGACTTTTGCCGGTGCAGCTAGTGTTAAATTCCCATGGGAACTGGACTTTTGCTGGTGCAACTTTTTTCGGTGCAAAGCTTTGGCATCATCCATCTGGTATTTATTTATTTATTGGGGTTTAACGACACTTTCGTCGGCCAGGGTCACCTCGTGTCGGACAGTTCTAAGGGTGGAGGAAGCCGGAGTACCCGGTGAGGACCACCGAGCAACGGCGAGCAAGTGTCAAATACTCCAACGTACTAACTCCACACGCAGGGTTAGCATTGGTTGATGACAGGTGTGCCATAGACTTGCAACACGCTTTAGTACACAACGTTCCCGTACCCACACGTGGGCAGTTGGGACTAAGTGCCCTGCGATGATCCCTAGGATTGCATCCTTGCATCTTTACCTACTGAGCCACCGCGCTCCGATCAGCCATCTGGATACCGCCAGCTGTGTGCGTGCTGCATGTATAGTATGCTATGGTATGTATAGTGATATATGTACACACAAAGCTATGGGTATATAGTATGGGTATGTGGTGGAATGTCGATGGGAATGGTGAGTTTTCCCCGCGAAACGGTTGATGTTGATATTGACGTCGTGACGTCACGATGCGCACGCGACGTCGCAGAAACGTTGACCGATGTTGTCGTTCACTGAACATTCCGACATAACGTTGTTCTTGTAAGGGTGTGTCGGTTTCTCGTAGGAGAGGGTTAACGTACTAAAGTATGGGTGGTGTACAGCCCTGTAGGTCTACTGCTAGCCCTTGGTACTAGTAATCCACCGAGTGTTTTGTACTATCCTCTGACTTGTATGGGTACTACGCGATGCAAGTCCTGGCAGTATTGTGGGATGAGCAGGGGCATTCAGTCGTCCAGTGCGGTATTGTGATGTAGTCCTTGATTGTTTAGAACGGTAGTATAGCATGCGCGGTATATACCCCTGTAGGTCCCCTGCTACTCTTGGTACTACTAATCGACGTAATGCTTCATATCATCCTATAACTGGTATAGCTATCACGTAATATTGGTACGGGTGGTATTGTGGGTAGGGGTAATGCATGGTTGTCTGGTGAGGTAGTATAGGATGTGCGGTTTGTACCACTGCTGGTTCAATGTTAGCCCATGGTACCACGATCCATCTTGGACGGTGTGCTGTTGTTTTCCACTAATATCAGGAAGCTACTGCTTGCTCGAACGGCTTGAGTCTCATCGAGTAAATGAGCTATCGAGCATTTACTCATCGAGTGGCCACACATACTGCTCTACGACTCATCTCGGCATTTTGAGGATACATGGCATGGTGGTGTACTATTTGAGGATATCAACTGAAGATACCTTTTGTGGGGTATCTATCTTAAGAAAGTTCTGGCTCCTAACCCTATTCATCTCCTTGCTTCTAGGCCATCCATCACATTCATAGCTCTAAGTTCACTGCTGCTGATTTGTCCATAGCCACTATCATTATTCTGTGATCAGTTTCCACTGTATTCGCCATTACTACGTCTTCTGCCACCCTTGTAGTCTTGCACAATTACTGCCTTGTACCATTAGTATTGGCTACCACGCTTACAGCCTTGTACGATTGCTACCAGCTTGTGGCACTACTACGGCACTTAGTACACTATTGCCGCTAAGGGTCTCAGTTCATACTTGTTTTTCCACTATTGCTTACTCGAGCGACTCGAATTTCATCGAGCAAATGAGCTTTCGTGCAATTGCTAGGACGAGTGATTCTTATGCTCATCTCAGAAAATATGGATACATGTACACACAATCACCCTTAAGGATTATTTAGTGAGATTCCATACGTGAGATTCCAAGATCAACCACAGCTCACGGTGGTCTTACTATCGGCTTCCACCACGTCTTCATCTAACTGTCCTATCACGGGCCTCTATTGTGTTCGCAGTTGCTGTAGTGTTCTTCCAGTTGTGCAGCCTTGTTCCATTACAACTGACTTGTAACATTAGTACAGGCTTGAAACTATCTCAGGACACGTTCTCTGTCCTCCGCCAAGTCTTAGAAAGTTAAAAGACCACCCATACTCTACTACGAGACTAGAAACTAAGCATACACCACACAACACCACAAGGCCTAGCATTCCGAACTACCCACGAGATAGTACAAACCATTGGGTGGTGTTGCTGTACTAAGGGGTAACAGTGGAGCTATTGGGTACAGAGCGACCGTACATCCCATAATACCGTTCTAAACTTACCCCGTATTACCACATAGCCTAGCATTACGCACTACCTATACCAACCCCGATGGTAAAATATATTCAGTGGGTCGGTGTAGGTAGTGCGTTGTGCACTAGGGGACCCCTTTTTTCCGAGATGAGCATAAAAGTCGTACCTTGGAGTCTCTGTGTGGGTAATTGCTCGATTGCTCATTTGGTCAATGATATTCGGATCAATCGAAAAATGTGGGATATCGAACAAACCTGAATTAATGCTACAAGTCAGTATTTATGGCAGAAGGTTGAAGGCTGGTAGAATACTATAGTAATGGTGAATACAACAGAGGCTGATCATTGGACAGACAGCTGAAGTTGTTGTAGGATCCGATAGTAAGACTATCAGGAGCTGTATAAGGGCTGCATAAGCGCTTGGAATCCGAGTTATAGAGTCCCAATTACGGCGTCCCACTTGTGGTGTCACTTTTTACAGAATCCCTATAGACTCTTTATTCAGGATATGTCTGTGGTTACATAATCCCTTTCTGGTCGTAGTATCGGGGGGTCGAATCATCCCTTATATATTATTTTTCTGTACCTCAATTTTCTCCTTGTAATGTCGCAACATTCTTCGTAATTATCTGGACCCGACACGATCTACTCTGACATGCTTTTAACCCTTTACTCAACGAATCGGCCGCATCCGTCAGCATAAAAATTTCAACAAGATCATATCATGTGACCCCTCGTTGGAACGAGCTCGTCGATGTCCGTTGACTGGACTTTGCTTGTGCTGTTATGTTTTGCAACAAATTTGTAATTATTGCTTGGGTGGAATCTCCACTCTGCGGGTGATTTAGTGATAATACACTCTCCACGTACTGTAAATCGACAGTGTCTGAATCTGGCTACGTCTGTGAGAGTCTGTGCGGAACCGGACCATAGCTGTACTATCTGTGAAGGAGAGGGACAGAGAAAGCAGAGTGAAACAAAGTTAGGTACACCGTTTGATAATTTACAGACGGAAAACAAACTGGTGTGCTGGTCGCGCGTGCCAACTCAGCCATCTTGTCCGCACTAGTTCTCAGTACCGTGCCCAACAACAACTACTTTACATTCTCAATTTTATACTGCAGTGCATATCCCCGGCAGGGACGTTATGCTAGGGAAAAATCTGGGTGGGGGGGGGGGGGGGGCGGATTGGTAACACCATCGGTTGGCGCGTAGCGTGCCCCAAAATTTTAGCAAAAAATGCCTCCCAGATTGCCGGAAATGGCATTTCCCAGGCCTTCACCGAAAATATTGGGGGGGGGGGGGGGGCGTACACCGTTGGCATGACGCCACTGATCCCCGGTGCTGTGTCCATTCGCAGAAATTGCTCTAGGGACTGTCACGTCCAGCTCAGCCACTTTTCTCAGCTCTCCTTTCCTTGTGAAATTCGACGTGCTCATCGACAGCTTTCATTCTTTCTTTTTTTTTTCTGTCGATGACAGCCTCCACTCGCCCAAGCGACACCTCTAGTAACTACGAACCATAAGACGGTGATATGGCATTAACTGCAGTTCTTAAATTTCATATCGTTAGCACACTTTACGGTAATTTATATACGCAGTGGCTATGCCATATAGAGCCTGGTGGAGCCTGCCTCTCCCACACCCCCAAATCCCAACCGACTTCCCAACGAATCCTGAATTCTACCAGGCCTGGAAATAAAGAGCGTATATCGTAGCACCCGTTCACCGCATTTTTTCGTTCTACCGTTCTAGCATTCCGAACTACCCACGAGATAGTAACACCTCGCTTTGGCGAGATCGCGCATTGGTTGTTGCTATCCATTTTGGCGGAAATTCTGATAAGATAAGATGCATGCCACTTTGTTCAAGTGTGGATACAACGGGCAACCCAAATGCTTGCCCCCTCCCCCAATAGATATCTCCTACGCACCTGTATTTTCGGCTAAGGGTTCAAACCTAAACATAGTTACATGAACTTGTCCTTAACGATGAGCAAATCTCTCCCCATCCTCTTTCTCTTCCCATTATTTGACAATTATATTACTCAAAATCTACAGAAATCCTACCAAGCAGTGCACACGTGGTTCATTTTTCATACTTGAATTGGAGGAACATGATTCATAGAATAACATAATAATATGAAAAATAAAAACATATGTGGAAACAAAAAATTTGAAGTAAGGTTTGAGATAAACATATGTTGTTCTTTCACACGAGTTCCGAGCGCACTCCGAAACACAGACAAATGATTCAACAGCGAATAATTAAATATGCGCAAAAGAATATTATAAATAAATTAATTTAACGACACGTTGGTGTCACCAAGTCCGTCAGGTGCTATGTAAAAATGAAACAAAAATTTCGAAAACTACAGCAGTGAACAACAGTGAATGCGTGGAAGAGAATGCAGGCGAGTGGATAATCACTCTTCTCGTTTTGCGAGACAGAAAAATTCAGGAAAGTGATTTAACCCTTTACCTGACATGAAAGTCCAAACTGGCCAGCACTATACACGAAAATTTCCACACAAAGTTAGTTATTTTTTTTTTTATTTTTGCCCCTTAAACCAGAGGCGGCGAGAGCGAAGGCGGGTCCTGGGGCAACGCGTAGAATGAGAGTTACGGGCCCTGTGAGCTCCGAAGGCGCGAAGCGATAAACGGAGGGTGTGGGGGGGGGGGGGGGGGGGGGGGGGGGCGTTTGGAGGTACTCTATCAGAAAATCCTTTTAAACTAGTGCTAGAAGAAGCGTTCTCCTAAATTTTCTTGGCAATATCTACTCAGTTCTTTCCTTACAATTTGGGTAGTTTATTATCTGTATTTCTGTGTGTATGTTGCATTTTTTCTCCAAAGATAATCATAACCTCCACGATGCAGGAAGGACCAGAGAAAAGTTAAACTGGAACAAGTGGGTTTTTTTTATATGAATGGAACCTTGTCAGTAATGAAACTACGTTCTCTTGCCGCATCCACCAGCGTTGTGGGTCCTCACCAAACCCCCCCCCCCTCCCCCCAACGGCTTTCAGCTCAAACGTACCGACAGGTTAACCTACATGTACACTTTCTTAAAGCACCTAAAATCTCAGGCCGCTGGACAGTTGCCCCCTTACGCCATCCCCCCCCCCCCCCTCGTTCAAATGAGGTGTCATAAACTGTGTTTTAAGCAAAAATGAAAGATTATAGTTATGCGAGGAAATGTTTTTCAAGTATCTTCTGTTTTGGGTAACGGGTGTTTGAAATGCAATATAAAACGTGATTTTTATTTCTACATGTATTATTAAGGAGAGTGATTAATTGCTGCCATAGTAAAGCGTTTAGGAAAGAGATGATGAGCGGCAGTCCCTAGGACAAGACAAATCAGTACTGAGTAAACAAGAATAATTTGTGCAAGTTCAAGTTCCCGAAAAAAGGCCCAAGAAAAACGTTGATTTTGTGCATGTACCATGCAATCGTTTCGTATAACTGCAAAAAGAAGAAGCATTTTGTGAACAAGTCTGAATATCGTTCACTAAAAGTAGTTGAATAAGCTACTACTACATCTCAAAGCATTGAGCCTGCCGGTGTGACCGGAAAGATAGTCTGTAGGAAAATGAGTCCCTCTGGGCTATTATTCCGCGGAATTATAGTCCTAGGTCTAACATTTCTAGGAATAGTAGAAATGTTAGACCTAGGACTATAATTCCGCGGAATAATAGTCCAGAGGGACTAACGTTCCTACGGACTATCATTCCTGTCACACCGGTTCACGAGAAATATTTTTAAAAGAACTTTTATTTATTTATTTATTTATTTATTTATTTATTTATTTATTTATTTATTTATTCATTCATTTATTGGAGTTTAACGACCCTTTCGACAGTCATTGTCACCTCGTCTCGGACAGTTTTACGAGTGGAGCAAGCCAGAGTACACAGAGAGATCCACCGAGCAACGGCGAGCAAATGTCAGTCTCCCCAGCGTACTAGCGAAACACAAGCAGGGTAAGCATTGGTTGAAGACAGGCGCACCATCGACGTGTTGAACGCCTTAGTACATAGCGCCACCGTGCCCCGCGTGTGCAATCGGGAATAAGTGTCTTTCCCCAAGGACACAACGCAGTTACCCCCGGAAGGGGTCATAAAATATGGGGGTTAATAACATCATTCGAAAAACTTTTGAAGATACTGCCCCACACCTATACACAAAAAGATAAGATTTTCTGGTACGGCTCAACGTCAGAGGTGGTGTACAACCCTCCTCCCCATCTGGAAGGGTTACTAACCACACATCCCCACAAACCCACCCCACAATCTCCCCTCGTCGGGGAAATCGGACAAATTCGCCTATGAGATAAAATTTTGCAAACACTGTAAACAAAGAGATAATACTCCCGAGGGCCGGGTACATGTGCACAATAGGAATTACCCAATGCGCATATAATCACAGTGGCATCATACCAACTTATCAAAGCATAAACATAACATAAACTCAAATAACTGTAGATATCGACAGATATTCCAGTTTATGTTAACTTGGCTGCGCGCAGTTACGGCTCCCTTGGCATAATTTTTAATTTTGATATAAACATCACGATATTTTTTACTTCGTTTCGAATCTCTCAAAGCCTCTAGTGTCACGGACATTGCGACTTTTTCCCAATTAAACCTTCACCTAACATGAAAAATAGACGATAGTTAAAAAAGAATTCCTGAATAAGTAATTTTTTTTTCATTTTTGTTTTGTCTCCAAAATATAGGTTATGACCCCTCACTGGAACCAGCTCGACGAACTCGTTCCAACGAGGGGTCATAACCTATGTTTTGGAGACAAAAATGAAAAAATAATAAAAAATAAATTGGCGATTTTTTTGAATAGTGCAGGGGTGGGGGTGGGGGGTCAGTAAAACATAACGGATACAAGGTGGAATTTTTTACATTTTCAATTTTTGGGACCCACCACTCCCGGAATGCAAATATTTGCCAGTCATGTCTTGGACACCCACCCCTCCCGCACAGTTTTTCCCCAAAGACAATTGGGGACCCACCCTCAATTTATAAAATCTGTTTAACGAAGTATTCAAATTACCAAAATCCCCCCAAAAAGTAATAAATATATACTTTTCCCAAACGTGAAAGGTGCCGCTAACCAACTTGTCCGATATCCCAGCCCTGCTCTTGGGCATCCAAGGCATCCCTAGCCACAGATGGCCCCAAAATATTCTCTCTGCATATAAAGTGATAACGGAAATGCAGCATCAGACCCCCAGGTAACCACTAGAACCCGCCTCCACCAACTGAATTGCAGATATACACCTATTCATGTTCCAAGTAACACAACCCTTACCGCGATGTTCAACATGTCTATGGTGTTCAGACACCAGTCGAATCCCACCACCAAGAAGCCCTGCCCATAATATATTGTTCCCACCTGGATATCTTCAACTGTCCACAAGAAATAGTTGTTTTTCATTTCATTACTTTTCAGTTAAATGTTTAGTTTGTACAGCTGGAATTTGACCCATGCCAGGGTGGCTTGTCTGAGATGAATTGGCTCTTATTTTATTTTTTGTGTTAGTGTCACCAGAATCATATTTACCTTGAAATTATACACGTTTTCCACAATCAAGATTTTCATTCTATTAATATTTCCAATTATTCCATACATGGAAGCACATTAGACCAATGGCATGAAGCACCCTGAGGCTTACAGAAGAATCAAATAAAAGGAGCTACAAATCACTAATACGAGGCAGACAGCCTTAGTGGAAATATAAAGGAGTGAAGATCATGACCAAATAGCTGGGAATCACATTTTTGTTTTGCAATTTTTTGCCAAAGCCAGAACAGGACCCATCCCCCAAGTGTAAAACGTGGGGACAAATTCTAACATGGAGCCCCCAAACATTATCAATGCTCTATTCTGTTCTAAGTTATCAATCTGAGCACTTGAATTCACTTTGGTTGTAATTACTGGTCTGTAAAATGATATTTGGCAAAATATTGCATGACACCGGCAAAAACTGCACTTTGGGGCTCGGACCCAACCACCCACCCACCCACCCACCCACCCACCCACCCGGACCTTGTATCCTGGCATCTTTTGCGAACCTCCCTCCTCCCCCTGTTACGTTGGGTAAAGGGTTAAAGATGTGAAACAATGAACCAAACAGTTTGTAGGTAATGTTCAGGTGATCTACTTTGGCTGCCTCGGAAGCAATCGGTTATTTCGAAATGAACTCTCTCGGGATCTAAATATGATTTGGAGTTGGTGATTTGAAATATGTACGTAAATTAATGGACGCCCATCCAGTCACTCCATAACCGCAGTTACCGGCTCCGGATAAAAATGTCGCGATATTTTTTACTTCGTTTTGACTCTCAAAGCCTCCAGAGTCACGGATATTCCGACTTTTTGCCAATTAACCCTTTACCTAACATGAA
Organism: Pictodentalium vernedei; assembly: GCA_031216915.1. NCBI lineage: Eukaryota > Metazoa > Mollusca > Scaphopoda > Dentaliida > Dentaliidae > Pictodentalium > Pictodentalium vernedei. The sequence continues at coordinate 189,657,084 of CM062294.1, read as the reverse complement.
AGGCAGACGATACACGCAAAAAGAATTCTTGAATAACTAATTTGTTTCATTTTTTGTCTCCAAAACATAGGTTATGAATTGGAACAAGATCGACGAGCTCGTTCCGACGAAGAGTCAAAACCAATGTTTTTGAGACAAAAAATGAAAAAAATAATGAAAAGTAATGGTCGATTTTTGAGAATAGCGCTGGCTGGTTTTGGCCGTTACATTGGGTAAAGGGTTAAAACAAACATTTCTCACGCCAGACAGAACTATGGTCATCTCGGTGATCCGGAGACTATCTAACCCTTCCTCCGTTGGGTCTCATAGCCCCCACGTCGGAAAAATCCTAGCACCTCTACGTAGGAAGCATGTTGTGGGCCCAACACTGTATGGGTTTAGAATCCATTCAGAAGCAAACAACTATCGCAAAAGAACAGAATATTATTTTTGTGTACACTTTGTACGATACTATGATAATCCTCTAGGTAAAATGTTAGCCATAAAGCATAACCAAATTTGCAATAGCCCACGAATCCAAGAAATTCATTGAAACTAAATTCATTACCACATGTCTCCAGTTATACGTCTCTGTTGTCAAGTGTTTCGTTTAGTGTATGTCACGTGTGTCGGGAAGGCAGCCAGTTATGTCACGTGACTCTCCACCAGTGTACTCGTATTGTAGATTTATTTTTATTTTGTATTGTGAATTTATACACTGCTGAAATCAATCATTCAAATACGTAAGTTCAAATCTCGAATTCCCAGTCACATGTCCCTCTATCGGAGTGCGCTTGGGGCTGGTTAAAGTATATTGACCTTCACTGACAACAGGAAGCGATACTGCTGCAAGTAGAGCACAGATTATATCAGCCACGAGTATGACACGGTTGCCTTGTCAGATCTGGAGACACTAATACACAGCCAGTACACAGGGCGTGTCGCCATCATCTATTACCGTATCCTCCAACATCGCAAAGATAAGAGCGGCTAGCACGAGTGCGGCTCACGGCCGCGATACTGGATCTTTCTACAAATACAGGATTACAAAGGTCGAGGTCACTATTGATGGGTTACCCAACCAGCTCAACAGCCAAGGGATCCATGCCTATAAGCAGTGGTATGAGGCCAAAAATCAGGGTGCCGCCTCACCAGCCAGCAAACGACACCCTCAGGTAGCAATGGCCGGAAAGGATCTGCTCTGATGGATGTCTCTCTAAGTCAGGAATTGACCACTAAATACTCTCTGCCTTCCCATGCGGATGGCCAATTACGAAAGGTTTCACGGCAGTGGTAGAAGGATTGAAAATATGATCATCTGTGGTCAGGTAGGCTGCGTGAAGACCGTTTCCGTGTGTGACCTGCCGTAAGGTCCCCCAAAGGTACTTTCAGACACATAGTCTTCCCAACAATCCGGTATAACAAAATACGAAATCCAATCATGGATCCAGTTAGACATCGATATCTACATCGTAGACCCCAGAGGACGGCCTCACGAGCATCTGCAGACCTTCTGCAATCAATTCCGGGAGACCCGTCCCTACACACAATAGATGACTGCTCCACCTCAAAGGTTCTTGCGAACGCAAATGACCTGGTGTTAGATCTGGCCTTTAGTGGTCGCCACTTTGAGCAAAGTGTGTGGGTGCTGATCCAAAATTACAACTTGGTGCTGAAACACTTGAGAGAGCAGACCCGCTGGGTTGGTCAATTTCACTGCAAAGATGGTGACAACTTCGAAGACTGTCTTCGGGTGAACAATATGATCTCGCGTGAGGTGCGAGTTGAAGTGCGTCTTCTACTTTCAAAACCACGCATACCAAGATTCTACTAAGGACTGCTTATAAGATGCTGCACTCAGAGATACTACGCGTTAACACGTGGGAAGCCATCCTGCAAGCTGCCTTAACATGCTAGATTACAATCTGATGTTGTGGAGTTCATAGGTATTTTAGATATGAGCGACGGGCGACCATCGTGTTTCACGAATTGAGAAAGTAAGTAGAGCTGTTCCGTTTTGCGGAATTCAAGAAATTCAAGAACTGCAACATGGTCTACGATGGCATTCGCGACCATTCAGTTTTATGCGACAGCAGCCTGAACATTTCTGAACATTTCTGCCCATCCCCACCGAGAACCAACCAAAGCTGATTTCAGGCCTAGAAGCTAACCCATCTTTTGGGATACTTCGAGCACGACGACGTGTGAGATGTACCACATGGACGGCATGTACTTAGCTCCGCTAACTACAGCACAACAACATCTAAGCCTTTTCATTTTGGACATGTCTGTGCTCCTACTATATCGGAAAATGTCCGCGAATACACAGACAGAGATACAGACACTGGGAGGGTGACAGCCTTGTTTGAAAATCTCAAACAAGAATATGAACCCACCAAACAGGGGTTGGTGATGCGGCGGACGAAAGACCCCAAGAAGGTGGATGCTGGGTAGAAAGGGAGGAAAGGGTCCATGGCGCGAAGAACGAAACATTGCAAGTTGCTGGCATAGTTACGTGAGGCTATGGCTGCGATACGCGAAAACGGCCTGGCGGCAAATGTACCAGTGCATGGCATGTCTATGTCTCAAGAACATGAGCGTGCAAGAAAACAACAGCGTCCATCTCGGACATCACAAGACTGGGCGCCTTTCATCTCCAGTGGTCTCCAGTGGTCTGGTGTTATAGGCGGCTTTTGGCAGCTGTCCCACCTAACAGCACGTCATGGTCCAATACGCGGTATCAAGTCACCAGTGGTGCCGATCCCCGAATTTAACACATATGCACCATGTGCTTTGAACCACCGAGAGTCTGATTTTAATTCAGAACCAACCATTAGAATTTCGATTCAACAGCTACATGACATGGCGCGCGATCCATGTTGGAACTTGTAGTTTCATGACTTTGATGGAATACATCGTTTCCTATGAGGAAGATTTCGACCAGTGAAGATGAAGATGCAACTTACTATTAAGGTCGCAACCAAACGTCATCGTGTATTACAGTCCTGGAGGCTATTGGATATGAATCTACCTGCCGGACACACAACACATTCCGAGACAGAAATTTGACGTCTCTGTGCCAAACGCAGTCCTCCAAACTGCCTTCTTATTTCAACATTATACACAGTCGAAAGGTCTTCTAGTATGCCCTGACCGTGGTAGATGTGGCCAATCGCTAAACGCCGCCAAGCCTCTGACCTCAAAAGATTCAGCTCAAGTGGATAGCGCTTTCTCACACACCAACAGTCGAGTACCTCTGTAATGGCTCAAACATCTTCAGGTGGAGCATAGGCGAGAGTTCATGAGAACGGCATCCAAACTGCTGACCGCGAACGGCTTCGACGATAAGGAAGGAAACCAACAGAGAGCAAGGTATTGTAGAAAGGTTTAGCCGCATTCTCGCAAAGCGATTGTGTGATCATCAGTGCGCTCAGGAGGTGATTCTGATGTTGTCCTATGGATGCCAAAAATCCTCTGAATAGGTTGCTCGACTGCCGGCTGTCGACTGAGCACCGAACAACGTCTCAGTTGTAAACTGACCCAGGATGTCTGATTTGAGAGGGATGGTTTCTTAAAGGTTTTGAGCGCTTCGTCCTTCGCACTGTTGTCAATCATAACCTCCTTGTACTACTCAAAGTGCTGTCTGAGCCATTCGTGCGACATTCCACCTGATATGGCGATGGTTAGACCTCGTCCCCACAACAGACTACTTGAACACCCATATTCTAGCCAGCCCTGGAAGGTTTTGAAGATTGGTTTTGAAACAGTACATACCTCGTTCCAGACGATGGCTTGCGGAACATAGTTCTAGCACATTCTTTCTGGCGCTCATTCGTTCTGTCCGCTCCACCGCAACAAACTGTGATACGATTGGGCCAAGACGCCACCAATCCTCATTTCCTCATTTCTTTCGTAAGGCGACGTGTCGGGGTGAAAATCAGAGGGTCCATGACACAGAACACATAATTCGCTCTAGTCGTCTTCATGGTACCAGCGCCGCCGTTCAAATAGGGGATCTGGTTATTTATGAGAGAGTTGTCGTACCGAGGTGCTGTAGAATCTGGGATGTCAATGTTCATTTCGCTAGAAATCTTTATCCCCTGTCTTGCCGGCGTTGTGATTTAATTTTGGTAAATTTTGTATATTTCTGTGATATATACAGAACTTTTGTGCGCTTTTTCCGATAAGCAATTTAAGTAGTATATCTCGCACATTTGGGGCAACATTTGGGGGACCCCGGTGGGGGACCCCGGAAGTGACGTCATGTCACGTGACTCAGTGGCGTTGTGTTGTCCTGGTAACCCCCGTGAACGGCCATCTTGTGACGTCATCCCCATAATGATACGTGGTGTGAGTGCGCATGCGCAGCGCGTGTTGTTAGGATGATACGTGTTTCCGTCGTCCTTTTTGTATACTGGAGGCCTCCTTAGTTTCTATGGTAGCACGTGGTTGCTATGTTACCTAAAGACCTACAACAAGACAGGGGTATGTTCGGAGGGTATGTTCGATTGAATCGGAGTAAATTTAATTACCACAAACAACCCGACAATCCCACCAATTCACCAAAATCCACCCCAAATCGCCGAAATTGACTGTATTTGATACGCATTTTCCATTTTATCGGCTTAGCACGTAGTGCTATAGTACCGAGGAGTCCCCTGGGGGTATGTTCTATTGAATCGGAGTATCACGAATTACCACAAACAACCCGACAAGTTGTACTATTTCGAATTCTTTCAGAATCCTATTTAGGATCGCGAAACTTTTGGCTTATAATAGTAGCTCGTAGTGCTATAGTACTGAAAGGGGACCGGGGGTGTGTTCGATTGAAGTGGAGTAATGTTCTGGTTCGGATTTTTACATAATCCCTTTTTGGATCCCATGACGTTTTTTCCCAATAAATTGTATAAGAGTAGCACGTAGTGCTATAGGACAAATTTACCCAGAATCCTCTGCTTCTACTTGGAACTATATTTTTATAAATTCCTACGCTCTATTTTTAGTAACATTCTTAACTGACCCCCTAACTAATTGTTAGGGTCTATATTTAGCAATTTCTTTAAATGACACCTCTAACTATATGATTTTAAATAATAAAATTAATGAGGATCAAGATGTTTCTACACTAACCAATCAGAGTGAAGTTAATCCACCAATCAAATGTGTCTATTCTAATTGTGTTTCTTTTCCATTGACTTCTGTACTAATTTTCTAAATTTTCCAACTTTGACCTATAATCCTATAGGAAACAAAAATGAAAATATCGATGAAAAAACGTCCGTCATTTAGATATAAATTCCAGAGAAGAGTAACGTCGCGTCATTCTGTTTCGATCCTTTGAACTGAACACATCGCTAGGGAGTTTTGTATAGCAATTTTGCCTTCGCAAAAATTTTATGAAGATGGAGTTTGATGCTGCTACTGCCGTTACCAGGACTGATGTTTATGCCTGTGAAGAGTGTGGGAAGACCTTTACGGACCGTCGGAACCGGAATCGCCATGTGCGCACCCAGCACGATGGAGAGAAGAAGACCCACGACTGCATCAACTGTAACAATACCTTTACCAGGAACGAGAAGCTGGATCAACATCTGAAGAAATGTTTGGAGACCTATACATGTATGGAATACGGGCAGGAGTTTAACCAACTACTCCATTTTAACCGCCACCAGAGCGTCGCCCACCGATCAGTTCCTGTACCAGCTAAAAGGAAGACCGATGAACCGAAGAGAGGACCAACGAAGCAACCGCGGACCACGACGACCACCCGTTATAATGTTGACCCTACTGATTTTGACAAGAATATGATGTCCGAAGAAGAGAGCGATGAGATGTTAACCATATACGAAGATAACTGGAGTTCTATTAGAACTCGCCATATGATGAACAGAAGAGTCCAGGACCAGTATAACTACCGGATCAACGATGTGAACCTGAAAATGATGAATGATGAATTGATGACTACCATATTTCTGCCACAACAGCTAAGATTTAATATTAATCCGAGTTTTGGTTTTATCCTGCGACACAATGAAACGAATGAACTGAAGTATTACCATCCATCACAAAAGAACGCCCGGGTACTTGATGTTCGACAACTCGTATGCTGCCACGAAGTCTTTGAAGAATTCCTTGATGATGCCATGGAAGAAGATAACCTGGAATGGACCAAGTTAAAACGACCCAACACCAAATAGCTTGTGGAGAGAGTTACGAACGTCACATTTTATGTGAATAAGCTGAAATACTAGTTAGACTACCCAATTGGAATGGTAGAAGATCTTCTCGATTATATTCTCCAGAACAAAGCAGTAAATACTTTGGTGAAAGACAAAGCTCGCTATTTTTATTATGATGACAACCTGCGTATCTTCCGATGTTTAGCTTTATGGAGTGGTTCCACAACAGACAATTTGAACAATACAACAGATACCGTGTAGAGCAAATATAGAAAGAAGCCAAAGAATGAATTCCGTGGAGTAACTTTAGCCGAATTACCCGACTTGGAGAAATGTTTTGAAGTAAGCATTCAAGCATATGAACTTGTCAAGAATGATGATGACCAAATTGTTGCCAAATTAGTACAGAGATCTCATGGAAACCTTGAAAATACGTGTGAACGTCTACAAGAATCATTTTAGCTACATCATCGATATAGACCAATACTGTAAATCCTTTGAATGCCGCAAATGCGGCAAATTATGGAAATCTGCCCGATTTCCACGGCGTCACGAGAAAATCTGTACAGATGAAGTGAAGTACCAGTATGTTGGCGGTGTATACCATCCATCCCAGTCCGTAATTGAGTTGTTAGAAGATGAAGGAAAAGAAGTACCCGAAGAGAAGAAGTTTTATCCAGATCGTGTAACCTTTGATTTTGAAAGTTACTTTGTCAAATCCAGTCTACCTGTCGACAGTGATAAACTGATATGGGAAGCCGAACACCGACCATTGAGTGTGAGTGTGTGCAGTAATATTCCAGAATACCAAGAACGGAAGTGTTTTATTACTAACGGAACTTCTCAAGAACTTGTTGAAGAAATGATGACATACCTCACAGATATTTCATCTCATTTCCACCAACTGATGCAGACCTATCATGCTTGGACCTTATTTAAACTCAGACAAAAAAATTATGTAACGCTGGAAGCAGAAGCCAGAGCTAATGGAGAAGTTACATCCAAGATGCACCCTTTACAAAAATATGATATGAATGTAGTCAAGCGTGAACTGATGACATACCTGAAGAGACAGAATCCACTCAAGTTTGCAGTGAAGAAATCGAATAACTATATGTGCGTCTCGACAGAATCTTTCAAGTTTGTTGATATTTGTAACTACCTCGCCCCAGGATTCAGCTATGACAAGTTTTTGAAAACAGTTGGATGTTCCGTAACGAAGGGATTTTTACCATATGAATGGATCGACAGCTTGGACAAATTGGATCAAGACCACCTACCAGACCATGAAGCCTTCTACAGTTCTCTCAAGAAAGAAAATATATCTAATGAAGAATACCAGTACTGCCCAGCATGTATGGAACGACTGGGAGATGACAACTTTCCGTGATTTTCTGATCTGGTATAATAACCGAGATGTAAAACCATTCCTTGAAGCAGTTGACAAGCATTTTCTTTCTACAAGAACGCCACATCGATATGTTTAAAGATGGTATCAGTGTTCCGGGCCTCACGTTGAAATACCTGTTCCAGATCATGAATGACGACACTTACTTCACATTATTTAACCAGAAAAACAAAGACCTGCATCACTTAGTGAAAGATAATATAGTTGGTGGCCCTTCAATTATCTTCAACCGGTACCACGAGAAAGATGTTACCAGAATCAGAGAAACAAAATATGGCAAAGAAGCAAAACCATGTGGAAGTATTATAGGCTTTGATGCGAATGCATTATATCTTTGGTGCCTAATGCAAGAGATGCCAATGGGTTGGAGTATTAGACGTCGTGAAGAAAACCAGTTTAAACCAGAACATCCTATGAAGTATGGTAAAATGGCCGAACAATGGTTAGAATTTTTATCGATGAGAGATGACATCCACATCAGACATCAGTTTAACGGAGCTGAAAAAATGATTGGTCGAAGACAGCTGCCTGTTGATGGTTGGTGCAAAGAGACACAGACTGTATACCAATTCCATGTCTGCTTCTGGCACCGACATACCTGCATGAAAGATAAGAATGACCTTCCTATCATCCATAATGAAGTCAGAGATAAACCCATGAAAGAACTACCACAAGACACCCGCACCAACGCAAAGTACATCACCGATTTGGGCTATAAACTTGTTGAAATCTGGGAGTGTGAGTGGAGAGAGATGAAGAAGACCGATGCCACACTCAAAGCCTTCCTGAAAGAGAACTGTTCAGACAAAATAGATGGTGCAATGACAGATGAAGATGCGTTGAAGAAAGTGAAGTCCGGTGAACTGTTTGGTTTGGTTGAATGTGATATACATGTAGCAGATCACCTGATAGAGCACTTTGAAGAGATGACACCTATCTTCAAGAATACAGATATTTCCATAGATGATATTGGTGAACAAATGAAGTCCTTTGCTGAGAAGAATGGAATGATGAAGAAACCCCGTAGAAGTTTGATCGGAAGCTATGTAGCAGAAAAATGTTGTTTGCATCCCCTTTGCAGCAGTGGTACCTCCCGCATGGTACTGAAGTTGACCACGTCTACCAGGTTATCCAATATAAACCAAGAAGATGTTTCGAAAAATTTGGAGATGAAGTATCTGAAGCAAGAAGACAATGAGATGTTGGCCCTGACACGTCGATCGTTGCCGACACCATGAAGCCGTTGGGAAATTCTGGATATGGCAAAACCGTTACCAACAAAGAGAAGCATCGACGTACCAAAGCTGTAAATGACATGTCCTTCAGAGCCTTGAATCCATTAGATGAAACTGTATATGAAGTCGAACTCAACAAGAAGACCATCAAGTTGGATCTGCCACTCCACGTCGGATTCTTTGGTTACCAGTATTCAAATCTCCGGATGCTGCAGTTCTATTATGTCATCGATACTTTTATCAACCGCCAAGATTTCGAATATGCCGAAATGGACACAGATTCTGCATATCTATGTACCTCGTCACCGTCCATAGATGAGTTAGTGAAACCAGAGAAGAGAGTAGAGTTTTACAAAGAGAATCACAAGTGGTTTCCATCAGAGTGTTGTGGTTTCCACAGAGATGATTATGTGAAAACCAAAACTAGAAGGCAAAAAATGGCTGTCACCCTCATGCTGCCAAGAAAGAAAGGAGAACTCCAGGCTTGTTCAAGGAACCGGCATTGTTGGACTGTGTAGTAAAACATATTATTGTTTCGGTGCCACCAATAAATATAGTTGTAAAGGAATCAGCAAACGCCACAATGATTTGACGAAAGACACATATTTGGAAGTTTTGAAGACTCAACAAAGTGGATCTGGCATCAACCGAGGATTTGTTATGAATGACAACACTATGTATACCTACCAGAAGAGCAGAGATGGACTATCGTATTTCTACCCAAAACGAAGAGTTTTAGAAGAGGGAGTTAGCACTATACCATTAGAGATTTAAAGAAGAAACAATTGAGTGAGTGTCAATTTTCTACAACCTGAACAAAGTCTAGCTTTTGCCTACAAAAAGTCCTATTTAGTTGACCGAAAAATTCCTAAAACCCGAAATAGATTTTAGGTGGTCTCCTCAATCATGTTAGGCTCACCAAATTTTTAAAGTCCAATATGGCATTTTTTTCTCTAAAGTCCTATATGGCAGTATTTTTCTCTAAGTAAAAAGTCCTATATGGCATTCTCTAAAGTCCTTTATGGCAAGTCATCATGAAGTCCTATATGGCAAGTTTTTTCTCTCTAATTAAAAAGTCCTATATGGCATTATCTAAAGTCCTTTATGGCAAGTCCTCATAAAGTCCTATATGGCATTCTCTAAAGTCCTTTATGGCAGTCCTCATAAAGTCCTATATGGCAAGTTTTTTTCTCTCTAATTAAAAAGTCCTATATGGCATTCTCTAAAGTCCTTTATGGCAGTCCTCATAGAGTCCTATACGGCAGTCCTCATAAAGTCCTTTATGGCAGTATTTTTCTCTAATTAAAAATATCCTAAATGGCAAGTCTTACAAGGCAATACATTTTTCTGGCGTAAAGATTTCTCAATTTTGTTATTTCTTCTAATACAGAGAGGTTTTTTTCACTATCATCATCATCATCATGTTCCTGGTATACTTTAGGCTAACCCTATTGGAAGTGGAAGATACTTCTTTATTCCAAACTTTTTAGTTTCATTCAAAACTTTTTAGTTCCGTTTATTTTTAAAACAAATGTTGATTCATGGTATCTTTCAGGTTACACCTATTGGAACCAGATGGTACACATTTTATTCCAAACTTTTCAGTTTCATTCAAAACTTTTTAGTTCCATTTATTTGAAAAAAAATGTTGATTCATGGTATCTTTTAGGTTACACCTATTGGAACAAGATGATACTTCTTTATTCCAAACTTTTTAGTTTCGTTCAAAATTTAGTTTCATTCAAAACTTTTTAGTTTCATTCAAAACTTTTTAGTTCCATTTATTTAAAAAACAATGTTGGTTCATGGTATCGTTTAGGACTTTAGGTTACACCTATTGGAACCAGATGATACTTCTTTATTCCAAACTTTTTCGTTTCATCCAAAACTTTTTAGTTTCATTTTAAAAAACAGTTGATTCCTGGCGTCCCTATTGTATAACCAAAGAAATAAATCATCATCATCATAACTAAGAAATTCTCTGCTGTGAATATTTAAAAAAAATAAGAAATTTTTATGATAGAAAACTGAATTGCTAAGTTGGACATGTTGCTTTTGTTTTCTTTTGTTTTTAAGGATACGAACTGTAGGGGGTGAGAATGCACTCGAGCTATTGGACTTATCTCCATTGGACAGATTGTTGTAGCTTGACCTTTCCCAAGCCAGTATCAAATGCAGAGGGCCATATCCTGCAGTTTAAGGATCAAGATTGCAGTCTGATCGCCAAACTGACCAATCAGATCGAAGTTAATCAACCAATGAAATTTCTGTATTGTCATTGTGTTTCTTTTACATTGACTTCTATACTAATGTTCTAAATTTTCCAACTTTAACCAATAATCCTATAGGAAACAATTACAAACCCCAACCAAGAAACAAAAAGTCGAAAAAAAATTGTTGAACTGGGGTGACGTTTTCAATCACGTCCGTCAAAGATATATAAGATTAGGCAAAGCATGGACTTGGCATCATTCACGATCGAACCATTGACCAGAGAAGATGTTCCGAATTGGCACCAAGCAGACTTATGCTAACGTCACCCAGTACCAGGGTGAACTGAAGATTCATCTCAGAAGATACTTTGAGGGAAAATACCAGAAACCTTATCCTACGAAGACTGGTATTGCTCTATCGTTAGAAGAATGGAATGCCTTGAAGTCCCAAATAGAAGAAGTAGATGCAGCCATCAAAACCCAACAAACAACTTTAACTGAAGTTCCCGAAGACACTAAACCTACTAAACCCACCAACCATGAAGACTTCAAAAAAACAATTCAAGAACCACCTTTGAAGAAGAAGAAGAAGAAGAAGAAGAAGAAGAAGAAGATCACAGTGAGAATAACCAAACCACGACCATTGATCGTTGATGAAATTGATAATGAACTCAGGCAAGTTCGCTTGCAACATGAACTTTTCTTGGCATATGCTCATTACGTCGAAGAGAACATTGACGCTGTAGTGAAAGAAAAATGCTATGGATGTACAGTCGATCACCCAAGTCAGATTCAGTATAATGTATGCCAAATGATGTCTGAAGAAGAGAAGATTATAACGTGTTTCAATGAAGCACTTGAAAGAGTAACAAGAATGATGTTCATCTACTGTGGCACCATAATACTTCTGGAATGAATCCACCACCAGTCCAGAAAGAGAATGAAGATATGTTCGAGAAACCTCTCACAAATGAACAGAGACGTTGTATTATGGATTTGGTGATTGAATTCCTGACCTTCAAGAAACCACTCAGTCTGAAGATGTAAATAGATGTTTGTTTTTTTATAAAAAAAAATGAAAAAAAGAAGAAAAAAAGTATAAAATGAAGAAAAAAAAGGTGGTAATGACGCTTAAGTTATTTGATGTTTATCTTCTTGACAAATATCAAACAAACTTAACCTGTCCCCAGCCAGTAAGGCAGAGGGCCACCAATGCTAAATATCTTTGGATGCCGGTCATATTGACCACCTCTCCAAAAGGTATAAAAGGGGAGTAGTACCCACGTTCAGTGGGAGCCACCTCCCCAAAACGTATAAAAGGGTGAGTATTCCCACATAGAACAACAAAGATGGATCCTCGTTGGAAGCATCCATTCACTTGTTTATTGTGTGGCCCCACAGGTAGTGGTAAATCATCCTTTGTAAATCGGGTTATTCAAAACATTCGAAATATTATATCACCTGTTCCAAGTCACATCATTTGGTGTTATAGTAAATGTCAACCCTTATATAATACTTTACCCCTAGTAGAATTCGTAGAGGGTCTCCCTCAAGAATTAAAATCTGATAGTTTAGTCATATTGGATGATCTGATGCTCGATGTAAATGTTCGAGTGTCTAGATTATTTACTAAAGGTAGTCATCACCGTAACATTAGTGTGATGTACATTGTTCAAAATTTATTCGACAAAATAAAGTCCATAGGACTGTAGCTCTCAATAGTCATTACATGATCTTGTTTAAAAATCCCAGGGATCGCTCTCAGATCTCACACTTAGCAGCACAGATGTATCCTGGTCATTCAAAGTTTCTGAAAGAAGTTTTCGAAGATGCCACTTCGACACCATATGGTTACCTTTTAATAGATCTCAAACAAGATACTCCTGAACACATGAGATTAAGAAGTCAATTTTTTTCCTGGGGAAACCCAATATGTGTACCTCCGAAAAGTATAAAAGGGGAGCAACAAGTCTGACGCAAGTCAGAAGCATGCCTGACCGTCTCAAGCGCAACATCGCTCTTCTCAAGGTTCTCATTAAATCGAAACCCACACTCGTCAAATCCATACTAAAACATGCAGACAAAGAATTGATTACTTGTTTGTGTGACTGTGCCTTGAATATCTTGAAAGGGGCAGTACCTCTGGCCAAAGCTCAGAGAACCAAACTCGTTCGTCTGAAACAACTAGTGAGGGCAGTGGCAAATAAAGGTGCCTCTGACAAAAAGAAGAGACAAATCTTGCAGAAAGGGGGATTCTTTGGGGCATTGCTACCTCCTGTACTCTTGGGTGCTGTTAAAGGTATTTTTGGATGATGAAATATGCAAAAAAGATGGCTTTGGTAGAACCAAGGTTATTGGAACGTCTACAAGAGACTCCAAGACAACCGAATGAACTGGCTGTTTCATCATTGGATCGAGTAATGAGAGATATTCTTGATGCCCATTTTCTTTCAGCTGATGAAAAGATAACTCAATATAATCACATTTTACAAAGATATTTGACATTTCAACAAAAGGTAATGGCTCCTCGACCAATTAAAGTCGAATTCGAGAAAAATTATAAAGACGAAGACATTCTCGATTCTGTACCTGTGACAATGAAGAGAAAGGGAAAGTTGTTGTTGAATCATATTAGAATTGACCCAGATATATCTTGGAATGGGAAGGGTGAATTAGTCTACAAAAATCAAACAGTGGTAGGGTCGAATGTAAAAGATCTTCTAAACGATTTACTTAGAAGTCGAAAATCTTTCCAACCAAAGGGGTCGGAAGTATTGGCCGAAGCTTTGAGAGATAGTAACATACCCCAAGAATTAATTGGTCATATAGAACGTTGGGATTTTATGAAACAGGCACCGATAAAGTCGGAACCTAAACAACCAAAGAAAACAGAAACGCCAAAGTGGACCGAAAAAGGGTATAAATAGAGTTGACACTCGAAGAAGGCAGTCATGCAAGCATTGTACTATGATTCTGAAGCGCTTGGTAGTTTTGGGGGTGTAGACGCTCTTCGTAGAGCTTCTAAGAAAAAAACTAAACAAATTGTAAAATGGTTAGAGACTCAAGACACATACACTCTTCACAAACCTGTTCGTCGTGCATTTACTAGAAGGAAGGTGACAGTTAGTGGTATAGATGCACAATGACAAACTGACTTGGTAGATGTTTCAAACATAAGTAAATTCAACAAAAACATAAAATGTTTGTTGACATGTATAGATGCGTTTAGTAAATATGCTTGGGTCATACCCCTCAAAAACAAACTTGGTGATTCCATCGTAAAAGCTTTCACTAAAATTTTCAAACAAGGTCGTAAACCAGAAAAATTACAAACTGATCAAGGCAAAGAATTTCTAAACAGAAAATCTCAGAATTTTCTCAAAGATCACAAAGTCGAATTTTTCACTACACAAAATGTTGAAACAAAATGTTCCAAAGTAGAAAGATTCAATAGAACTTTGAAAACCAAGATGTGGAAATATTTTATCAAGAACGATACACTAAATTTTCCACTTCAAAACTTGGTGAAATCATATAATCATTCTCATCATCGTAGTATAGGTATGGCCCCCATTGCCGTGAACTTTGCAAATCAAGAAGAAGTGGTTTGGCAAAAGTTGTATGGCAAAACCATAAAACACAAGACTCAAACGTACAAAGTAGGAGACAGAGTGAGAATCAGTGAAGTTAAGAAAACTTTTGAGAAAGGTTATTTGCCCAATTGGACCGAAAAGTTATTCACAGTTGTAGCCATCAAGAAAGGACATTCAGTCACATACATCTTACAAGATGATAATGGAGAAGTATTGGAAGGGTCGTTCTACAGTGAAGAGCTTCAGCGAGTTTCACATAAAACTATTTACAAAGAAGTACTGAAGAAACGTGGTCGAAGTAGGAAAAGGGAATTGTAAAGTGGTCGGGATACCCCCCACTTCGTTCAATTCGTGGATCAAGCAGAGTCAGCTCACCTATAAAAGGAAGTGAACCTCTGAGGTTTCTTCAAAATGGAAGCACAATCAACGTACTGGAGAATGCAGAATTCCAGAACATCATAGAAGTGGATACGAATAGACAAGTAATCTTCGATTACTCAACATGAACACGTTGCAGTTAGAGAATGCACTTCAATCAGACAGTTGTTTGAAGAGAATATGTTTGGGAGTATTTGCAAGAAACAGATTACCAAGAAGATTACCAGATCACAGACCAGTGGCTTTGATACCCAACACGGATCCAGACCACAGAAAAGGAGAACACTGAGTGGCTCTCGTTGTGAGTCACCACAACGCCGAGTACTTTGATTCCTATGGATTATCACCACAACACAGACCATTCGAGAATTTCCTGAAGAAGAATTCCAGATATTGGAAGTATAATACAAAACGCCTTCAAGGATCATTACCAATGTGTGGACAATACTGCCTATTTTACTTGAAACATCGCTGTCGCGGTGTACCGATGGATACCATATCCAACATGTTTACGACAGATTTAATGGATAATGATGTGTTGGTTAATGACATCATAGAGGAAACCAGCCACTAGATGTCGCTGTATTGAAGAACAACTATAAAAACTGGTGAAATTGGTGTTCAGCTCATTTGTGTTTCGACAGCTAAAGAAAAAGGATGTCTACTGTGACCGTCTTCAAACTTAACAACGATTTACAGATTCAACTGTTCAAGAACGACGTTGGGTTCCAGTTTACCACATGAGATTGGGAACAAGTGACCAGAGCAGTGGATATTGCAAAGAAGAGAAGCCTTGAAATAGGAGAACCCAAACCAAAGAAAGAAAGAAAACCAAAGAAGAATGAAGATAACAAAGATTGAAGAATGTTCACTATTCCGTCGTTGATACAGATGCCACTAAATGATTATCAATCACGAAACCAAGAAACAAGAAATTCAAGAGACTTTGTAGAGAAAATGAGCGTTTCATTCGAAACGTATTTCGTGATGTTCCATCACCAGTACTGGAGCAGTTATTACGTGGACAAGAGAAAATAAGAAAGACACCAGAACAAAGACCACCAAAACACATCAAAAATGCATTGGAGGAAAATCGTCTGAAGACATTTCAATTCATGTTACAAAGTTAAAGTGTGAAAACTCCGAATGAACTGACAAAAGCTGGATTCTTTTATTTGGGGACAGGAGACATAACTCAGTGTTTTCATTGTGGTATTATTGTTCGTTTCTGGGAAACAGAAGATGATGTTATAGAAGAACACACAAAATATTCTCCAGACTGTTATTACATTCATAATTTACCACCTGAATTCATGGACGTTGAAAAAGTTCAAGAAGAAGAAATGGCCATCAAGGAAGAAGAAATGGACACATCATTTCAAGAAGAAGATTCACGGAGGGCAAAATGTAGTGTGTGTTTATTAGCTGAGGCCAATGTCGCTCCGCGACCATGTAACCATTTGTGCCTGTGCAAAGACTGCAGCAAACCACTGAGAAGATGTCCAATCCGCAGAAAGACTGTTTATGAATATCTGACAATCTACATACCATAAAAAGATGTATTTTTGTTGTTGAATAAACGAAATTAAATTGTAAAAATTGTGTTGTTATTTTTTTTAACAAACCCAAAAAGGTATCCTCAAATACCGAAATGAGGCTAAGAGGGATAGTAAATTAGACCTCATACGAGAGAAAAAGGGATTCTCTTATATGGGTAGATCCTCACATGAGTATATGGTGGAACTCGAAGTTAGTTTCATGGCCTTCATGTACACATATGGGCCCTACTTGTAATTTAAATAATGGATTCTGGGTAAATTTGTCCTATAGCACGACGTGCTACTCTTATACAATTTATTGGGAAAAAACGTCATGAGATACAAAAAGGGATTATGGGAAAATCCGAACCAGAACATTACTCCACTTCAATCAAATACACCCCTGGTGCCCTCTCGGTACTATAGGACTACGTGCTACTATTATAAGCCAAACGTTTCGCGATCCTAAATAGGATTCTGAAAGAATTTTAAATAGTACAACTTGTCGGGTTGTTTGTGGTAATTCTTGATACTCCTATTCAATCGAACACACCCTCATGGGACCCCCTCAGTACTATAGCACTACGTTCTAAGCCGATAAAATGGGAAATCAGTATCAAATAAAGTCAATTTCGGTGATTTGGGGTGAATTTTGGTGATTTGGAGGGATTGTAGGGTTGTTTGTGGTAATTAGATTTACTCCGATTCAATCGGACCTACCCTCCGAACATACCCTTGTCTTGTTGTAGGTCTTTAGGTAACATAGCAACCACGTGCTACCATATAAACCAAGATGGCGGCCTCCAGTATACAAAATGGACGACGCAAACTCGTATCACCCTAACAACACGCGCTGCGCATGCGCACTCACACCACGTATCACTATGGGGATGACGCCACAAGATGGCCGCTCACGCGGGTTACCATGACAACACAACATGCCGCCACTGGGTCACGTGACATGACGTCACTTCCGGGGTCCCCCAAATGTTGCCCCAAGCGTGCGAGACATACTACTAATTTATTTTTTTCAGAAATGGACAACAAAATTGTTCGATATAGCTGCGCGTGAATTACTTTTGCTGACGTCAGACTGTTTTGGTGGTGGGAGAAAAAATATCCCTGATGGGGTGGGTGTGAGATGGGAAATCGCACCCTGGGACAAAATATTTGGTCCAGACACTCGGCAAGCCTCGTGTTTGGCCCAAATATCGTGCTCTCGAGTAAGATTATTATTATCTTGCTCCGCGGGTAAGAATTATCCGTCCCACCCAGATACGCATCGAAGGTGATTTTTCTCCCTCCATTTTTGGAATGCGACGCCATTAATAAGAAAATATCACATATCACATTCTTAGTGCATTCATTCGTGGAGAAAATCAACAAGATTATTTATTATTTATTTATTGATGTTTAAGGTCACATATCTATGCACAATGGCTAATCATGACCACGACAGTTTTGGAGGCAGCCGGAGTACCCGGAGAGAACCACCGAGCAACGGCGAGCAGCTGCCAGCTCCCCAACATAGTAACCACGCACTGCAGCACAGGCAGGGTTAGATTGGTTGAAGACTTGCGTTCCATCGACGTGCAGTACGCCTTAGTACACGGCGTCATCGTGCTCCCAAGTGGGCAATGGAGATAAAGTGTCTTGCCCAAGGACACAACGCGGTTGCCGCAGGTGGGATTCGAATCGAGAACCTCTCGGCTTGCAGCCTGCACCTCTAGCTACTGAGCCACCTCGCTCCAAATCTTTGTCGTTAGAGATTCAGTAACGCCATAGTTTCAGTGTACTCTCATGATTTGATACGTTGATGAAACGTTTGTCTTAAGAAATTAATTTCCTAATGGAAATATTTCTCACACAACTGAATTTCATTAAACTAAAAAAACCTTTTCTTTTGTTTATTAACTTCACCTTACTAATAAAATTTTAATAATAACTAAAAACATAATTTTGCTCGATATATACGTACAGTACGTGGAGAGTGTATTATCACTAAATCACCTGAGTGTGGAGGAAGCCAGTGTACCCGGAGAGAACCACCGAGCAACGGCGAGCAACTATCAGCTCCCCAACATACTAACTCCACACAAGCAGGGTTAGCATTGGTTGAAGACACGTGCACCATCGACGTGCAGTACGCCTTAGTACACAACGCCACCGTGCCCCCACGTAGGCAATGGGGGTGAAGTGTCTTGCCCAAGGAGACAACGCGGATGGGATTCGAACCGAGGACCTCTTGGCTTGCAGCCTGCACCCAGCTATCTCGCACGACTTTATATATGTCTCAGTATCTTAGTGGTGGGGAAATTCCCCATCTCACACTCTCACCCATGATGGATAATAACAGTTTGGGGCAGGAACATGCACCAGCAGCTCTCAACGACTTAAATTAAGAAGATTTATTCTAAACTTCTGTGTGAGGTTCTTGAATGCACATCTTCTTGTACATATGTGAAAGGATGAAACTTCTTAAACATGATTATTACCAAGAAAAACATGCATAGTCCAGATTTATTATTTGGAAATTATATTAACCAGGAGCCAATACTTTAAAACTTTTACAAGTGCATTTTCTAGAATTGTATTTTCTAGTTATTACTTTAGATGGGTTGAAATGAACCATTAGCTTTTTCAAAGATGTGGCAGTTGGCAAATTGCCAAATGTTTTAAAATGCAAATGATTCGTTTTAGTCAGTTACATTAACAGATAGAATAATGATATTAATCATGTTCGATTCTCGTCAGATCACCGACTATAAACAACGTCGAGCCCGGTTTGTCCTTGGATGGTTGACCGTCTGAACGATCGATTCGGACACCCGCGTTGTGTCCTTGGACAAGGCACTTCACCCCGCTTGTCCACATAGGGGCACCCTGACGCCGTGTAGTTAGGCGTACTGCACGTCGATGGAGCGCATGTCTTCAACCAATCTAACCCTGCCTGTGCTACAGTGCGGAGTTACGATGTCGGGGAGCTGGCAGCTGCTCGTCGTTACTCGGTGGTTTTCTCCGCGCACTACGGTTTCCTCCACCGAAAAACTGTCACCGACACGATATGACATTGGCTGTTAATGTGTCGTTAAACCCTAATAAATAAATAAAATAAATAATCTCGTCTTGAACTTAGTCCCAATGCAGATTTCTGCACAAAATCTATTGCATGGGAATCACCCAACATAGGTGATTTGATGTTGCTGAAACCTTTTGTACCTGGTGACGTGTTAGTGGACATGTGCATATTTCAGTCATTCCAACCTGAGACTATTTTGGCCAAATTTTCTTCCATAGAACTTAGATTTGATTTTGATTGGAATGTAGGAGTTTTGAGCGCGCAACCCTTCCTACATTTCTAAACTGACTTCGAAGCTCCATATTCAGGAGGATATTCTGTAAAGTCCTATGTGGGGATGTTGTTCCTCGTCAGTGATAGTTCTAATTATGTTTGGGTTAGCTCCACTAGCAGTACATTATAAGTTATTGGGCTTTCAGGGGGCGGATATGGTGCGATGTAAGGCGAAATGAGATCAATATTAGGCGAGGCCGAAGGCTGAGACTAATATCGCTCTCGCTGAGCCTTACATCACACCATATCCGCCCCCTGAAAGCGCCATAGCGTATTTATTATGCCAGTCCTTTGAAAGAGCCACAACCTTAAGTGTAATTTATGTTCGATATCGATCAACCTTCAAGGTCAATCATTGAAATAAAAACAAAACAGACGATAAAATGTACAGTCCAGGGGGAGTAACTCGATAATATTTGCATGAACTGAGAAGGGCAAATTATTCGGGTAAGGATTCTCGCCTGAGTTAGTCTCAGACAGTGCCAGTTGGCTTCTCTCTATGTCGTTTTAGTGGTTTATTTATTTTATTTATTTACATTTGTTTATTAAAATTTCTCAAAGCCTGGAAGAAACGTATTATAGTTGTACGTTGCTCAACAGACACACACGCGGAATTATTTGTTGTTCGTTGAACACCAAAAACAAAATGTCGGAACTGACCGTATATAAGCTCTATATACGGTCAACTCGATGATACACAGTCTCATGTACGGTCACTAGATATTGAAGCTGATTGGTCAATAACAATTACTGGCATAATAAAATAAGGTACCGTTATGTATGTCAATGATATGGCATCTAAGGTCCACAGCTAAAATGGTTCTCACCAGTGTCGTAGATTAATTACCATGTTCCGTTGTTTTGGAGAGTGGCCACTGGCCCCGATAAAAAAGCCAGAAAGAAAGAAAATAATTCCAAAATTTATGTTATCATCGAGTGAGCCTTTATAAAACTGCTAACTGAACCGGTGCACGAGCAATTGTCCAATTGCATCTCAGTTATTTATTGCTATTTAATGACAATACATCTGCTTGCCTATATGCGGGATCACAGGGGGCACGTTCCAAACAATGATTGAGGAATTAAATAATATTATAACATACGCATTCAACTGGATACCCCCCTAGTAGGGAGCGCGGTGGCTCAGTTGGTAGAGGTGCAGGCTGCAAGCCGAGAGGTCCTCGGTTCGAATCCCACCTGCGGCAACCGCGTTGAGTCCTTGGGCAAGACACTTCATCTCCATTGCCCGCGTGGGGGCACGATGACGCCGTGTACTAAGGCGTACTGCACGTCGATGGTACGCATGTCTTCAACCAATCTAACCCTGCCTGTGCTGCAGTGTAGAGTTACGATGTTGGGGAGCTGGCAGCTGCTCGTCGTTGCTCGGTGGTTCTCTCCGGGTACTCCGGCTTCCTCCACCCGTAAAACTGTCACGGTCATGATTAGCCATTGTGCATAAATATGTGACCTTAAACATCAATAAATAAATAAATAAATAACCCCCCTAGTACATTATATAATAACAAAAGGGAGGACACACAATTCCTACCTCGATTTTTCAAACGGTTCAAAATATATTCTGCCTACGTTCAGCCATCGACTTCTGTGCATCCTTTTGTCGGGAAAAGACTTATCTTCCAGACTGCACACATGTTTTTATCACATTAAATTAAAATCAATGCACAAAACATGATTTATTGTCACTTTCCTTCGAAAAGAACACTGGTGGTACCGGAAGTTCGGCTTTTCAGCTGTTGAGTCTCTTCACCATATCCCGAAGAAAAGTCGGCCCTGAACGTTTCGTCCGCGACGGCTTTCCGTTTTTGTAAGTCGAAGCTGGAAAGCGGCGGGGGGAGTCAGTTTCAACCATTTTTGAGAATTTATGTGAAAAATATTTGGTAAATGAGCTTCGAGAAATGCATTTAATTATTTTTATAATCACGTGTGTTTACACTAAATTGCCCGAGTAAGTGTCTATGGGGAATGGTCCAGATGTACCTACCACGGTCGATATGTACCATAAAGAATGTCGATATGTACCACCTAAAAAGCCAATATGTACCACTTGAAAGTCGATATGTATGTGCTCTGCTCTGTTGGGGGCTCCTTCCAGTGTTTAGAGTCACTAAACCCAAACTACATGCAGATTGCAAATTGTCCATTGGCGGACATGAAATCTACATCTTGTACGAGCTAAGTAAGAATCGAGAATTTGCTCCTTTTCGCGTGCAATTTTCAACATTTTCACCCGCCGGACTGAACCATTATCACACAATGCGTCCCCCCCCCCCCCCCCCCCCCCCTGATGGTTTGAGAAACGAATAATGTCTGTATGCAGAAATGAAAGAAAACAATCAAATGGGGTTTTATCCATGGTGATCGCGTTCTTCATTGGGGCGTTAGAGGAATCGTCATTGGGAAAGTATAATCTGCATCTGTCTTGTTTCTAATCGTTTTTGTGGAGCGAACAAACAACGGCTCCTGGTGGGGTTGTGCCTACTTCAACTCCGCCGAATTGGGAATAGCCCTAGGTGACAATGTGGACAAGAGGCATGGGGTGCAGCAGTACCATGATGACATCTTTCACAGCCTTATGGGTGGAGCACCGTCTTACATTGGGGGGGGGGGGGTAATAGTTTGCGAGCGCTGAAGACGTGTGAGTACGTACTATCACTATGCCATCCCCGCGCAGAAACCATTACCTTCGAGAGATTGTATCCATGTCATATACAAGCAGTAACAAGAGTGAAACTCACAAATCTGATGTTTTCAGATATTGTCTGGCGCATTGCTTCGTGGGAGATTTGTTTCCATTGCGTAACTGAAATCCGGACTGTCTAACGAGAAACACTATTCCCAAACGATTCTACACAGTTCTACTACTTCGGGATTTCATGGAGTACGTCTCTAAAGTGTTCAATTAAGTAGAGATGTTTTAATACAAATTTCGTTGGATCATCCCGTAATGGGGACATGAGTGTAAAAGAGGACTCTACGACTGGATGGGGCGTTGTGAATATCCCATAAGATGAATTCACTACTATTAAACACCAACACTAGAGTTGTGTGAAACATAACGTGATAAATGTGTGTTTGGGGAGGGGGGGGGGGGGTAGAAGAGGCGAAAAACGATTTAAAGAGTAGCGAATAGTGAATGATTTTCTATAATTCAAAAGAATATGCTCCAAGGGCCAATCTTTGGTAGTATCTGAAATACAGTCGGAAAAGTCAGCGAATGGGGGGGGGGGGGGGGGGGGGGGTAAGGGGGGATGGGGTGGGGTTCTTGTTTTGTATATTGCTTTTAAAAGTCAGAGACGCTGAAATGTAAAAGGTCGTTTCCGAAACCATGTCTCGGAATTCATGTGAAACTCTGTGACCTGAGAGGTAATACGGCCGATTTAACGCATAAGTTGACTACTGCACCGATCCGGTGTCCAAAACTCTTCTCAAGAGTAGAGAAAGATAACTACAAAAAACATGAAAAAGCACATCGTCGCTGAAAGAAATGGGTAGTGGAAGTGGCCAATTTCTGATTGAGAGACTGTGAATTCGAATACTCCCCCCCCCCCCCCCCACCATGTCTGGCATCTGTCATTAAACAACAACAATAACAACAAAAAACTACTTGCTTCAAGTTTGTTGTGTGGCCAATACACATAAAATCTAAATCAAGTTTCGCGTATCAGTGGGTTTGAGTAAACTGACAAGTCTGACAGTCACATGTCGTCTGTTTTATGCTTTTAGTTCGTCTTCATTGAACCGTAAAATATTCCGGAACAACTTTATGTTCATGCTTTAAGAGTGTAATAAACAAAAGGAACAAATAAATAATAAAGTCTGGTCCACTGAAATGTAAACGGCATTTTTTAGACCCTTTCGGAGGGTGTATAACCTTGCGATTGAAGACGTGATCAGGGCGATTTTAGCTGATATGAGGTCGAGTTGTCACGGAGAATCGGCTCTGGTCGAGTTGTCCCGAGGCCGAGTTGTCACAGAACCATATTTTCCATCTACCACGTCGAACGGATGCCAAAAGCAGGCGGGACCACGCCGAAGCATCTGTATTTTTTTTTTTGTGCGGGGTGGGGGGGGGGGGGGGCAGTGGATACGGAGCAGCACCCAGTGCCAGTGTCTAATAATATCAGAGTTTAACATCATACGAGTTAGAAATAATCCAATGTTCAGAGCCCTGAAACAAGGGGATGGTGGTATTCTTTTATCCGCAAAAATATACAATCTTCAATTATAGGTGGTCTATTTAACAAGTATTTAATTCGCTCCGAAAACATCAAGATGTTAACACACTTGGCGGAAGATTCGATCGTATCGAGTTTAGAAAACATTTAGAAACAGATTTTTTCTTTGATTCAAAGAAAATTAATGTTTATGGTATATTTTGGCTTCTATAAGATGGAATACTTCAACTTGTAGGAAAAGCGAATCGTATGTTCGTGCGGGCGGGCTCGCTTGCGTCAGGTGGGCGGCTTCGGGCGGGCTACGCCAGGGCGGCAAATGGGCGGGCGGGTTGGTGAGCTGGCGGGCGTTTTGGGTGAGCTGTCGGGCATTCGGTCGGTCGGGCAGAGCGGCGGGCGGGCGGGCGGGCGGGCGGGCAGGCAGGCAGGCAGGCAGGAAACAGGCAGGCAGGCAGGCAGGCCGGCAGACCGAGTCACTGCGCGATAGCTCATTAGGGTAACTTGGAATAGGTACGAAAAAGTTGTTCGAGCAAGCAGACTGTATTCGACTGCTTCTAGCAGTGAAAAACGCAAGTGTGATAGTGGTATGAACTGTTTACCTTAGCAGGATGAATGGACTAAGAGCCGCAGTAGTGTCAAAAGTTAGTAATAGTAAGACACTCCAGCACAGGACTGGAAAGTGGTAAACAGTATTAATGGCACAAGGCAGCAATGATACAAGACTGCACGGATGGTAGAACGCCAAAATAATGGTGAATACAAACCGGCTGATCAAATGATAGAATGTGGTGACTATGGACGAGTAGTGGCCCTAAACTATGAAGGTGATGTGTGGTGTAGAATCCGGCAGCTGTATATAAGCTAGAGGCCATATAAGAGCTGTATAGAAGCTATGTTGCAGGCATCCTCAAATACCGAGACGAGTAGAGCAGTATGAGGAGTCACTCAGTCGGGTTGATAGCCTTTTTGGATTCGAGTTGTCCGAGCGATGCGTGTTCCAGTTTCTGCTCGATTGACTCGAGGGCTTATTCTTAGGAACCCTTATATTAGAGAACGACGTGACAGTGTGGTTTAGATGAATGCAGTGATCTGATTGGTTAGTTAGCTGCAGTAAAGTTAAGTGAATGGATGATCCGGATAAACGACACGTATGCTGTTTGAAACAAAAACTGGAGTACCCGAAATATTGGTGGAACTAGCTGGAACACAGCAGTAAAGCTAAATGTAGTAACAATAAGCAAAACTGTTCCAACTGATAAGCTCTTCTACTCTACTGGTCAAAGGAACAGGGTTTGATAGATAGAAATACAACAACATGGATATATAGAGAGAAGCAGAGCAGAGGATTCTGAAAGAATCCAAATTGGCTAAACAATTGTCGGTTCTACTTGGGTAATTCTAACCAAGGATTCTGGGTAATTAGCTTGACTCGTATACAAAGGAAAGAGCCTTATAGCACTACGTGTTACTCTTATAAACCCCAAAAGGGGTTTCCGCCAAGTCCGTTTCAGTAGTTTGGGGTTGTTTTGGGTGATTTGGAAAATAATCGGGTCCATTTGGGTAATTAGATACAGTCTTATGCAAAGGAACACACTCTCCAAACATACCCTGTCTTGCTGTAGGCCATTAGGTCGCATAGCAACCAAGTGCTACCATAGAAATCAAGATGGCGGCCTCCAGTATAAAAAAAATGGTCGACGGAAACACTTGTCACCTTAACAACAAGCGTTGTGAATGTGCACTGACAACATGTATCAACGTATCACTATGGGAAGTAAAGCTAAGTTTAGATGTCGATAGCGAGGATCGACTCGCACCTAAGCTAGCCAACTGAGTGGATGAACCGAATCCAAATCAGAACTATATTGACCCAAGGTAATTAACATTGTTAGTTGGGATCTCCGACAGGCAGGGCTATAGACACGCACAGACGTGAAAGTTAAGACTCGGTGTATGAAGCTTCTGTTGCGAGCCCGCGGCTGCGGCGTTTTCAAAGTATACTCTAGCCCCCAACACAGGGCTACAGATAGACTGACACTGATGAGAAAGTACTTAACCCCACGTGATAAATATTCTGCCATGGCGATCAAATTGTTGAATGTGTTAAATATTGAAATCAGTTTATTTTAAATGTAAATAAAAGAATCGTTCTTTCCTTTACCCTTGAAGTGATTAGGAATTACACCTAACGAAGAATGAACTTATTGCTCGTTTACTAGGCAGGGCAGACAGTTATAGTGCGGTCTCAACTCAGCTTTGCGAGCCGAGTTTGGCCCGCGCCCGGATTCCGACTCGCCTTGTTGGCTGATCCACCAACCGTTTGAACGGAGAGGCTAAACAACCCCATGTCATCACTCCCACGTGGATAAAGTTGTTGACAAGTTTACGAACAGACTATCGTTGATGTGATGTCCTTTTGTGCACAGAAATATACGGATATTCGTTATTCGTGTTCTCTTTTTAAAGAACTTTCAACAATTAAGTATTTAATTCACCGCACTCTAAGTGAAGATATTAACGGAAATTGTTGAACAATGGGGCATAATTAGAACATATACAAATGCGGAGTCTTCATCCATAATTATTTGGTAAACAAATTAATTAAATTCGTTAAAGATTCTGTGAGAAATATTTCTTGCGTTGATTACAAGAAAATAAAAGTGTATTGTATCTTTAGATTCAATCGTATAGAGTATTTCCGTTGGTTTGGCCGGAAAAACGAACCATAGGTTCGTTTTTCCGACCAACTGAAATATTCCACACGATTGAATTTAACCATACGCGATGGAACATTTGAGGGCTAGACTAGTTCCAGGCCATACAAGCTTTGAATTCCTTACATAATTTGACTTTTGGCAGGAGAAATTGCCTTCAACGTTGTTGTGTTATTATGAGGCACTGTTCAGCAGATTATCCGGTATCTCTCCATTCACCATCAAACATTATATAGTTCAAACGTGACAACTGTATCTTTTTTTCTTCATCCATTGTCTGAAGAAATCAGATTTCGGAAAGAATTTTGACCGAGCTTATTAAAAATATAACTCTTCCACTACGTCTTTTGTTCAGTTATTCTTTCTAGAGTAATAGACTTGATCAGCATCTCCCATCTTAATGACGTATGCCCTCCCACCCATGTGACGTTTGTGTACAAAACAATACACACGTGCGAGAACATTTGAGCGACAGCGATGAACATTACTTCATATTTCACTCACTTGAAATCATTTCTGAACGTTTTTCTGAACTTTGCAAACTCCTAAATGACTACTATTGATAATACGTTATTTTGAGATCAAAATTTTACAATATTCATTGCATTTATTAAATACGAAATAAAATTTTAATCAATGCCGGCCAGCCTTCCACAAAATTTCAGTGTTCCTTCGAAGTTCCGAAATGGCCTCTGCGAATGCGACGGTGTCAATACACCTTTCGTTCACAAGACTGCCAAGAGAATGGTCGCATGTATGTGACATATCACGCTTTAAAAAATTACGTTTGAGGGCGTCGTTAATTAAATATTAATTGTATAGAAAGTATGGAGAGTTCAAGCGTTTTTTCAAGCTGGACAGTGCAGCAAATGAAGGATTTTTT
This sequence comes from Pictodentalium vernedei, assembly GCA_031216915.1. NCBI lineage: Eukaryota > Metazoa > Mollusca > Scaphopoda > Dentaliida > Dentaliidae > Pictodentalium > Pictodentalium vernedei. Next base: position 189,629,419 of record CM062294.1, on the reverse strand, counting down.
AAACTTCGGTGTGTACCAATGACGGGTTCACGGCAAGAATTGTTAAAGAGGGTGTTTTGGGGTGGACAAACTAAATTTGCCAACATTCCCAACCCCCGAACAACAACTACTACAAAAAAAAAACAGACAGGCTAAAAGAGAAACTAACTCTTGAGAATGGAACAGTTCTGCCAGACCCCGCCACAATAAATGTTGGTAAATGGTCGGACGACATGAGAAAAATGCCCGAGAATGATTTCTCTGACATTTACAATTTACCTAATAAATACACCAGGGACTTTGACAATGAAAAGCTCAAAGCAAAAAAATCGTTGAAAGCCATCCAGTATTTTAAAGACGGCTGGGAACAAACTTTATATGTGACAGTAGCAGATAAAGATTTTGCTTTTGTTAAAGCTAAAGTCAGACCGTCACAGAAATCTCACGAGATGCCCCATGATGCATGGGTTTTGATTCACAAGGATACGTGGATTAAATCAGCACATTGTTCATGCACTGCAGGGTATATGCATAACTAAACTTTAAGGAGTTATACCACTCCCCAAACAGGTCCCCCCCCCTGTAATTACCTGGTGGGGTTTAATTACCCAGTGGGGATGGGATGAAAGTAGGCTCTCCCCACCCCAATATATTTTTTGGCGTTTTTTTAGGGGGGTGGGGGGGGGGGGGCAGTTAAACACTCCCTCCCTCACTCCCAGCTAACTTCTTGATCAAGTTTATGTATTATGTTATCACTCCATATTAATCATTCCGTTTGGGTTTCATAAACAGTATTTACCTGTGAAAATTTGCATGGGCACTTGCAGGGATTTATCGAGGTGGATAGCTCCATTTCCAATAATTACTTACAGTAGTGGAGTGCCAATTCCTGACCCCCAAAATAGGTCCAAGCCCACGGATAAGAAGTTCATCTTCCCCCACTGAGGGGGTGGGGGTGGTAAGTTAGTTTATGCCCCTCCCCCTGCATATCTCCTCCCCCACCTGATCTTTGTGTCTTTTTCAGATGATGATTATTTTCTTTTCAAATCTTGATACAAGAGGCTTTTTATATATCAGGAGTCTACAAGTGCATAATTCAGAAATCAACAAGTGCATAATGAGAAATTTGTTAGTCAAGGATGGGGATGGGTGCATAATGGGGACAAGTTTTATCTCCGTGTGCTTCAATCATTGTTTTGGGAGTACTTACTTATTGGTGTTTAAGGTCACATATTTATATACAATGGCTAAGCATGAGCACAACATGGGGATATAGTCAAGTTTAGTCAATCGTTTATACCCATGTTGTCCCTTTTAGAGGACTTCCACCCCAAGCAACAATTACGGTGTACCATTTTTTACAATGTGTTGAAGTGATGAAAGTTCAGTTCTTGCCTTATTATCCCTTTATTTTATCAAACACCCAGAAGTGCCCACTACCCCCCCCCCCCCCCCCCCCCCCCCCATGTGTGGTCAAGGGATCCATCTCAGGAAACATTTGAAAAATCAGTGTTTTGAAAGTGAATCAGAGAGGGCGTTTTTTTTAGTCTAGGGACTCTGCAATTATTTGACGACTTTTTGGAGAACCTTCCCCAACCACCGGCTACGTCATTGAAAATAATAATTGGGAATTGCACGGTCGTTGTGACTAACTTGTAAGGTCAATATGCCATGTCTGTGGTACCCTGGGCCTAGGCTAGTAAGAAAGGGGTCTGCAGCCATGCTTACGTTTCCGTAAGAATCATTCCATGATGGCTGTACTGTGTATTCACAATCCGACTCTAATTTGTGTGAACAGAAAAAATAAATAAAACCTCATTAAAAATAGTTTGCTATATCGGTATTTCGTATTGTTTTTAACTTTTGCGAAGCAGCGAAAATACACATCACCACGGTGATTCAGACTGTAGGCCTGCACACCTACAGTTTAATTTTCAGCTCAGATTTACCTTGTTATTTGTATTAAAACTGACCATTTCTATAAGTTGTTTCAATATTTATGTCCGTTTTTTTATCGGATTACCGATTCAGTTTATGCCTTATCGCGCAAACGTCGACCATTTCTTTTGAGGCTTGTGCACTGCGAATATTCCACGTGCGATTTGTTTTGTACATAAAAGTCACGTGGGTGGGAGGGCATACGTCATTAAGATGGGAAATGCTGATCTCCTCCATTGGTCGCGAACCCGTCGTGATCTCCCACCTTGATCCACCCGAAAAACTTTCGTGGTGCGGTTTTCTAAATGGTGATTACTCCACCTATGAATTGAATGCAGGTTCTATGCCAGTTTGCTATCTAAGTTTGGATGTGTTTTTTTCCGACCGGCTCCCTGGTGTTTGAATAATATTACCTCCTATCATTTGATGGAGTTGAACTATTTTCATTCTCACTCTATTCATAACTTTGGAGTTCATCTCTCGTTTTCAATGCTACAAGATAAGAAAAACAAATGTGAATGCTTTTATTAAACTGAAGACAAATTACAAGTATCATACGTCTTGCTGTTGTATTTATTTATTTTATCTCTTTTCACTCGTATTCAAGCAAATCGTCATCGTCTTCGTCATCGGCTCCCACTGGCATTCAATGACCATTATTTCTTTCAGTGACTACGCATCCGAGTGAGTTGTGGTCGTAGTGCCAACCCTTCAAACACCGCTGCAGTTGCCATTTCCCTTGTACACACTTAAAGTATTGTTGCTTATCGGTAGCATGAGGAGCGACCCAATGTTCATTGCAACTTACGCACTTCCGTAAGTAATGATTGTAGTTTTGTTTTGCCGGACAATGCTTCAGTTCCCATATTCCTTCTACACACTTGAAATAATCGTGTCTGTTGAAAAGCGAAGGAAAGAGGAAGCCTTCCTTGCAAGACACGCACTGTTTTGATGGGATATGGAAGTAATGTTTAGCCGGACAGTCCTTCACTACCCATTGCCCGTCTACACACTTGTAATATGTCCGAACATCAGCAGGATTACCATCAACCCAGTCTTCAATGCATACTAAAATTGACAAAATAATTATAAAACTATATTGTGTAACGATATTATTTATTTGTAAATTGGGAATCAGGGTCAGTCAGATTAATAGACAGCGAAAAAGCTAAACTAATTCACAAGTAAGGTGCACTCTAAAATCAGTTGGGTTAAAAATAAACCCAAATCAACTAGGCTGAGTGAATATGAACCCTGATGGGTTTATATTTACTCAATCCACCTAATTTGGGTTAGTTTGAAACCCATCTGAGTTTAGAGAGTAGTGTTATAAACATGTAGTTCTACCTTGGGAGAATGTATAGTATCCGCCCTCAAAAGACCGATTTCTTTATCGCATGTTTATTGGAGACTTAACGATACTGTTATCATCTCGAGTCATGTCGTATCGGGTAGTTTTACGGGTGGAGGAAGCCAGGAGAGTACCGCCCAGCAGCAGCCAGCAACTGTCAGATTATCTCACTATCTCTGCACAAGGAGTGTTATTAACAGTTGAAGACAAGCGCACCGTTATCGTGCAGTGCGCTTTAGTGCACATGGTTAACAGTGCCCCAACGTGTGCAATCGGGATTAAGTGTCTTTGCCAGGACATAACGTAGTTACTGCTGGTTGGGATTGTACCATAGACCTTTCGATTTAAAGTCCGATACTTAAACCACTGAGCCAACGAAGTTCCTATCTCAGGATAATGACAGTGTATGTGTAAGGTGGACGAAAACATGAACGGCAGTAGCGGCGGAAACTTAATGAAAGTATGGGCACAAATATCAAGGACGTACTGAGCCTGCCATGCTTCGGTCCGGTGCACTGATTTCTATACATCTGGACTGCTGGAACGTTATCGAAAACGTCGCAACTCCATCTGCCCCCTTCTAAGATGCCGTCACGTTTTCGACGCTGTAACTCCTCCCAGTCGATGATGTTTGATTTTCTGAAAGCCGTTATGTTGTGACTGAAGTCCTAGCGTAAAAGCTTTCGCTTCAACAAACGCCATGGTGTTTACCAAGCACAAAAATTAGTACACACTAAAAACTAAAGTGTTAAAACTGACACTTTCAAGGTGTTAAACCCATTCTAACTCTTAGGGTTTGATTTTAACACTCAAAGTGCAGTGTTTTAAACACTTAGACATTACAATCGTCAGACATCTGAAACTTGAATGGATGGAACTTCCCAAGTGTCTAGCATTGGTGGTTCTTCCAGAATCGTCCATAATTTGATTTGCGCTTGGTGGGCACATAATTAAAAAAGGACACAACGCAGATGACGCGGATCAGGCTCGAGAGTTCGAGCCTGATCCGCGTCATCTGCGTTGTTTCCTTTTAAGTGTCGAGACATTACACTTGTCAAGTGGTATTATTGTAACACCTGTCATGTTCTGGGATATCTACACTTGAACAAAGTGCTAGTTCAGCACTTAGTAAGTGTTAAATACAGCACTTCAAGTGTAGTTTTTAACACTTTAGTTTTTAGCGTGTAACTACGGTAAAATATGTTGTAAAAATTCAACTTGTATCGCTGCGAAAAAGGTGCATATCACCAACATATTCATTTTTTACCGACATCAATATATATTATTTTAACCCTTCACCTAACATGAAAAGCAGACGACACTTGCAAAAAAAATCTTGAATAACTAATTTTTTTCATTTTTTGCCTCAAAAACATAGGGTATGATCCTCAGTGGAACAAGCTCGTCCCAAAGAGGGGTCATGCTTTTGAGACAAAAAAATGAAAAAAATAATGAAAATTAATTGGCGATTTTTGAGAATAGCGCTGTTCGGTTTTGGCCGTTACGTTGGGTAAAGGCTTAAACCCGATCGGCGGTCAAGAGTCTTCGAAAAATTAAAACTCTTCAACTATTGTTTTTTTTGTTGGTAATTAAGCATTCATAGAAACAACTGCACCTCTCATCCATCCCAAGGAGGCGACTGGTGAGACACTTTTCTGTATGTGGCAAATGAGCGTCCCAGTTATCCAGATGTATGGAGGTCTGTGACTTAGTGAAAGAAAACCATCTGAACGAAGAAACCGTGGCAATGACAGTTTTCTGATTCTCAGGATGTGATATGTGCGACGGAAGGTATTTGCCCTTTGTACCCCGATGGTACAGTTCATGCCTATTTAGTGGCAGTAACTGAAAAAAACATATTCAGTATCTGGGGGTGGGCCTATTAATATTTTCAACCAAAAGCCATGGGGCTGCACTTTGAAAATATTGATTGGTCTACACCACAAATTAACTGAATACGCCGATACTTTAAGACGTTACGACATATCTTGATACTGGACCGAAAAAAGTAAAAAACAGTCTTACTCTTTCCAGGAATTAATAGCAGTGCGCTGGGTAGAAGTGTGTGGATGGGGAGGGGGGGGGGGGGGTGGGGTAGACCGATTAATACAGGTAACGACGTAGCGCAGAATGTATAAATTACACACCAACCACTCTTTGAAGTGTGTATACAATGTTGTCGACTTGTTGTGGTCTTATTCTTCTACTTTAACTATCTTTGTATTCGAAGGCTTGCCTTTGGTTTGAAAAAAAATTTGAAGTAGAAGAAGCAGACCAAACCAAACCAGACCAGACCAGACTGGCTCAAGATGGAATTCACTAGGCAAATGCAACTGAATTTGTTTGCAAAGAGTATAATGCAGAAGAGCTTGTAAATCGACATATTTGCATGATCTAGACTATGAACCAAACGAATCGACCGGATCCGCCCCGACCGCCCGCGTATTTTAAAATTATGCAGGCAAAAAAAATATATTTTCCAACAAAATTCAATAAAATCAAATCATACATTTATAGTTTAAAAGTTAAACCCGGTAAATATTTCACTATTAATCCACGGTGTACATACAGTACGTGGAGAGTGTATTACCACTAAATCACCCGCAGAGTGGAGATTTCACCCAAGCAATAATTGCGAATTTGTTGCAAAGCATGACAATCACAAGCAAAGTTCCAGCCAATGGACCTCCGGGTTAAACCCGGAGGTCCATTGGCTGAAACATTGCTAGTGTTTTTGCCCATATGTACAGAATCTGAAAGCGATACTTTGGGTGATAACTTCACTCCGCGGGTGATTTTGTTACAGTCCACTCTCCACGCACTGTACTATGCACTTCCAAACACATAATTACTATTTTTATATTATCTCCGTTTACACATTTTAGTGGCAATCAGGTGTCTGTGTAGTGTTAACTGGTGGAATGCTAAATTATTTTTCGTTGTCAAAATTTGTTCACGATAATATGAAGCCCATCCACAGAATATGAAGTCATTAAGTGGCAGTACCAGCACTTTAGAATGATGCTCACACATGGGCTTCTAGCACTCTACCAGTTAATGTCCAGGGCCGTCGAGTAGATAACCAACAGGTGACCGTGGGGGTGTAATACGAATTTGTCCCATTGAATTTGATGTGGTCAAGCGCATAGCCATGTTATCAAAATTAGGGGGGGGGGGGGGGGGAGTGCAAGAGTAATAAGTAGGGTACATACGTAATATGATTGGCTGCATCATCCGAGCCCTGCAGCAGCAGTATGACCGAGCACAAGAGAAGGTGTTCCCCTCTCATTGGAGGGGGTAAGAGATAAAGTTTGAAATTCGAGACAAAAACAAACATAATTTTCTTGACCCTGTGTCCGTTTGTGTCCATAATTAATAAGTCCTGAAAAGCATCAATAATTAGGCCACAATGAGGCTTAATTGTTGATGGCTTTTACAACTTTTAAATTATGGATACAAACGGACTCAGAATAAATTAAATTGCTAGATATTCAAATTTCTTGGCTGATGTTCGCCTATATGGTTGAACATGGGGTCTGGGGAATAACTGGAATTGGGGGATTGTGCTAGCCCCCCTCCCATCCACCCCACCCCATGGCTACGACACTGGATGTGGTGGGAGACTTCTTGGAAATGCATTAATGATATAAAATAGACACCTAGTAGCCATGACACCACTTCTTATTTAAACAACGAGTACTGCAACTGTACTCTAAATTGGCAAGTCTGTGCCCTCAACAGCCCGAATCTGGTGCGAAGGACTTCCATTTCTAATTTTCTATGACATACTGTGTGTGTGTGTGTGTGTGTGTATAACACAAACTGCAAGTACGTCTCTTGAGTTCCAATGTGTTCTATGTGCCTACTGGCACATAGAACACATTGGAACTCAGGGGACGAGTAGTAAATCCCGTCTTGTTAGAAAGATATGATTACCAGCAGAGACAACGGATATCTTAGATACCTCTCACGATACGACCCGACTGGACATCCAGAATTATCGTCATTATCACACGAGCGAAAAAGATCTAATTAAGAAGCAAGTGTTTGTTGAGAAAATACCTGTGATCTCAATAGAAAATAGTCAATAGACAATCAAATAAAATTATAAAAGTAACCACCTGTACAGCTTCATTTTAATTTTCTAATTTACTTATGGTGGGATTAAATTAACTGCGCGCCCACAATCCCACTTTCCATCACCACTCAGTGTTGTTTCATGTTTCTAGCCCACAACAACTTTTCTTCGGGCGTCCCGGGAAATATTTGGTTAATGTCGAAGTTTTCAAGTGATAACATGCTATAAAATGTTCTTGAGATAAGCTGGACTTACTACGTGCTGCTGTCGTCGGTGCTTCGGCTGAAATGAAAATGAAACCAAAGATGATTGACAAACATCAATTTTTTTAAGTGTCTTAAAGGCAATTAATATAGCTACTTTGGATGGTTTATTCCCGGAACGACTACTGGGCTAAATAAACACCAGGCTGATTAAGAGGATTAAGAGGTTCCTTAAGGAGAAAGTTATAATTATGTTACACTTATCATGTCGTCGAGCAGAAGAAACCTGTTACCAGTTGCAGTTTCTTTCCACCGTCCATCTAGTTCAATTTCATTTTGCGTCTTTGGCAGTGACGGTGTCTGTTTTCGTCGTGCCCTGTAGAGTGTCGATTTGGCGGAGTTGAATGTGGGAAGTTTTTCGACAACTTCTTGGACATCGTCATCCCAATCATGATCTCGAAGCTTGTTGAGTTCTTCTGCAAATATTGTCGGAATAGGTCTAACATCCGCGATACACTTCACAGCAAGTGTATTCATGATTTGTTTCGCGGTAACTTTAGCTGAATCTCCTGGGTGGTTGTGGGTTTGGCTCCCAAACCCAAGTGGAATGCTGTCACGTGTAGAAATTGTAGCTGGACACCGGGCAACTGTGCATCTCCAGAAGATTCTGTCTGTCCCCTTGCGATTTATTCTGTAGATGTACCTATCAAGAGCTAAATTCTGTCCACCTTTTCTATTCGTAAAAAACTGAACATTAACCTGCGCGTTAGCCATTGTAACTTTACTAACAATTGAGGTGAATGAAAGGTTTTAGCGCGCCGAAGGCGCGCAGGGACGATGTGGGATTTACAAATCCCTTGCGACCCAGTTAACCTTATTTTTTTTTCTTGGATCACACAGGCCTAGCTTTCCTATTGCCCAAAATGGAGTCTGAGGGGGTTATGCACGCGGTTAGAATACCCGGCAGTTTACGTTGGAGTGTTAGATGGTCAATACTCAATCCCTCAACGCCTTTAAAACTATTAGAGAGCGAGCTCTATTCGGTTCCAGCTCGGCGATGGCAGAGGTCTGAGTCCCACCATGGTGGCGAGCCAGAATGTAATGTTGTGCGATGGCAAGTTTAAGGGAAGAAGAGAAAAGAAAACCAAACAGCAACGCCGGTTTGGTAGCGGCCCCGGTATATGACCATAGCGGTTACAAAAAAGAAGTGGAGAAAGCTCCAACAGTTTAGTTTTAAAAAACCGGGAGTCATCCATCAAGCCTTCTGGGAGATAGGATGCCGTATGTGATTTTGAGGTATCTGGTTATCCTTCGGGAATTCCAAATGACCTCCTCCACCACCCCCCCCCAAAAAAAACCCCCAAAAAACAAAAAAAAAACAACTCTCACTGACACACACCCTCAAGCCCTTAAAAGGGCTGTTAAATCTTTATTCAAATGTTTATTTATATCAAATGTACACTCGTTCCCAGCCAGACAAGCTTGTTTCAATCCTTGCCTAGCATTTGGTGGTTTCTTGTATATGTTGCAGAAAGGTAGGTTGCACCAATTCCTCCTACGCTTTGTCTACCATTTCCATGCGTCTTCTTGATAAGAGTGTTGCAAGAAAATTTGAGAATGTTCAGTTAGAAAAGTTATAGGTAGAGAGAAAGATAGGTATCCGCTATTGTATATTGTGCCTGCTGTGTGATTGTTGCTCTGGATGGGGTAAGGGGTGTGTTTCTTCGGAGCCCACTCCCCACACGCAGAGTTGCGAGGCAATCCTCACAGACTCAATCCTAAAGATCTCAATGAGTAGCGAGGCAATCCTCACTGACTCCACGCAGTTTAATTCTATTGAGTAATTTTAATTTACTGTGGATTATTTTGTTTTTCTGTTTAGGGTTCGGTGTTCGTTCAGCTTCACCATTGATTCACTATCCTGGAGTATGTGGAGGGTTTTGTTATATAGATCTTATTAAACGCGTTTCAATCGCGCTTCAGCAGAGTTGCGAGGCAGTCCTGACAGACTCTATCCAAAAGTTCCCAATGAGTAGCGAGGCAATCCTCACTGACTCCACGCGATTTAGTTATATTGTATAATTTTTATTTTATTTTACTATTTTTTTTTTTTTTATTTTCTGGAAACTTATTTTGTTTTTCTGTTAAGGGATCGGTGTTCGTTCAGCTCAACCATTAATTCACTATCTTGGAGTCTGTTGAGGGTTTTGTTTTGTAGGTCTTTTAATCGCGTATCAATAGTTTCTATTTTTGCTAGCTCGTGAAGTTCCTTTATCGGTGTCCATTTCGGTTTGCATAGTGCCACTCGCAGGGCATAATTTTGAACCCTCTGTAGCTTCTGAATGTTGGTTTTGCTTAGGTCGCTTGTTATTATGGCACCGTATTCTAGTACCGGACGTATAAATGTTTTGTAGAGCTTGAGAAGCACATCTTTGTTTGCTCCCCAATTTCTACCTCTGATCATCTTCAGAAAATTGATACGTTTAGTAGCTCTAACCGTAATGGAGTTTACGTGACTGTTTAGACTGAGATTGCTATCTAGGATAAATCCCAAAAATTTGGCCTCTTTGTTTGCTTCTAGTTTGTGATCGTATAACTGGAGATCGATACTCGGGACTGGTTTTTTCCTTTGCTTTTTGAAGAACGTAACTTTTTGAGTTTTGGCGGCATTGAGTTTGATGCGCCACAGGGCACACCAGCTCTCAAGATCGCGAATGGTATCCTGTAGACGATTTTTAATTATGTTTCTGGACTTGCTGGCTGTCCAAATGCCTTTGTCGTCTGAGAATTGCGATAGTTCAACAAAGTTTTTCCCTACTTTTTCTATATCATTCACATATATTATGAAAAGAAGCGGACTTAGAACCGACCCTTGTGGTGTTCCCGCTTCGAGTATTACTTCCTCTGACACCTCGCGATTAACCCTCGCCTTGATTTTTCGGTCAGTTAGAAATGATGATATGATCCTTAGAATTTTAGTGGGTAATCCCATTTTCGCTAGTTTATATCTCACGCCATTGTGCCATACCGAGTCGAACGCTTTTTCTACATCCAAGAAAAGCGCGGTTCCGATTTCGTTTTGACTAAATGCTGTTTTCATATAATCGACCAGTCTATATACGTGTTCGATTCCCTCTTTCTGACTCCTATACGCTCTTTGCCATTTGTTGAAAAAGTTGATTGATTCGAGATAGCTGCGAAGTCTCGTAGTGAGAATCCGCTCAAATATTTTCCCAACACAGCTAAGCAAGCTGATTGGGCGGTAGTTAGAAGGGTTGTACCCACAGGAGAGACAGCAGTTTAAGAGTTTGGTAAGTCTGCAGTAGAAAATGTTGGGGCACTGTTTCATTATTTTGTAAGAGACTTCGTCTTCTCCTGGGGACGAAGATGACCTGCATTTTCTGATTATACCCATGACCTCTTCTACGCTTATTGGTTCGGTTAATTCATGGTCATCCCCGTCTTCATGCCTTTGGTCGAAGTTCGGTTCATTGAAGATTGAGTTGTTATCTTGGACAAATTTATTTACTCGTACCTTAAAATCGTTGTCATATCTGTTCCCTTCTTGTGGACGATGTGCCTTCTTTAGAAGTTCGGCAAAAGCACTGGCCTTTGCCTTGTCGTCTATGACCATAGAGCCGTCGCTAGTCTTTAGCGCATTAGTATTGGCAATTTTGCTCTTTTGGCCAGTAAGAGTTTTAAATGTATCCCAGAACCTCTTAGGTTCTCTCAGCCCATTTAGGTTTTCGGTTGCTTTTTCCCATCTCACGCGATTGTCGTTAGCTATGGCCTTTTTAACTTCCCCATGAAGGCGATTATACGCGGTTTTAAGTTCTGCTCTTTTCATTTGATCATTCTCTGATTGGTAAGCCCGGAAGGCTTTTCTTTTTTGTTTGATTATTTGAAGAGTTCTTTGGGTTATTCTGTTTATCCGCGTCTTTACTGTTTGCTTGGGACAGATTTCATCTAGTGTACTGTTGATAACCTCGTTAAGGTGGGTGCAGGCTTTTTCTAGTTCATGAACATTTGAGGGGTCATTTGCCTTTATTTTTACTTCGATAATGTTTCTGAAGAGGTTCCAGTCAATTTTTGATAGGTTCCTCCTATTCACGGGAGGATACCTTGCGGGACCAGTATTACATTTCAGAGTGGCGTGAACCGGCAGGTGATCACTGCCTAGATCATCATCTCCTACAAATATGTCTTGCATTTGGCTGGTTAGTGATTTGCTGGTGATAATCAAGTCTAGGATATCTGATTGATGGAGTGGGTTGTTGCTTATGTATGTTACGTCTTGATCGTTATTTACCACGAATAGATCGAGTTCTTCAATGATGTGGAAAAGGGCGTCACCATTAGGCTCAGTCTTATGACAACCGAATACCTGGTGTTTGGAATTGAAATCACCCAAGAATATGCAGTGCTTGTACTTGTTGGTAAAAAATTCAAATACTTTACTGTCTACTGTTGCTTGCGGCTTGTTATAATATGATATGATGGCCACGTGTTTGTGGTCAAGTTCAATTTCAGCTGCAATCACTTCAGCATTGAGGTGGTCGCATGGTATTGATTTGTATTTAATCTCCTGCCTTATTAGCAGAGCGACACCGCCGCCTTTTGGGCGGGGCGATCTCTTCTAATAATATCAAAACCACATAACAATTACTAACAATTATCAGTGGATCACCCATTATATAGGATACAGCACTGTGTTCATAACAATATGAACAGATATAACAAAAAAAAAAACAATTTCAAACAGGAAATAAGTTCAAATAACAGAGATATATCATGCGTTTGAACTGAGATGTATTCAATTCAATCGCCAGAAAAAAACATACTAATATGTGCTCTGAATAAAATAACACACTGCTCTGAATAAAACAACAAAATAGTTAGGCAATAGTTTTCACCAGTAGTCATTCCGGGAATAACAAAGAAGATATTGATTAGTTTTCACCAGTAGTCATTCCGGGAATAACAAAGAAGATATTGATTAAGTTTCACCCACACAGCACCTCATAATCCACCTACTTGATAAGATGTTGTTTTAGTCCAGTAGACGTTCCGGGAACACACCCTTTGGATTTATCAGTTTAATAATTTTAACTTACGCATCTGTCAGAGTCATCTTTTGGAGTGACTAGAATAAGGTCAGGAGAGGTACGACCTTGTTGGGGACGTGCTGCTGGCGATCTCACGATTTGCGAGAAGAGAGAAAACAAAAAGAAAGAAACAAATCGTCCCCTGAGTTCCAAAGTGTTCTATGTAGGCACGTAGAACACACTGGAACCCAGGGGACGAAGTGGCAGTAAGGGATATAAAAAAAATAAAATTTAAGTTACCCCTGCGTTGTTGCATTTATTTTCTATCTGAGGGGTCCCGACCAAAAGAGTCAGGATGTGCAGAAAATGATCTGATGAGAAAAAATATAAGCAGAATTCTAACGTTTGAATTGCGGTTTTACTACTTCAAAAGTCCAGGATGTTACGACTTTGTCCGTACAATCTCGCCTTTTCTTTCACCAGGAGCATCCCATCGCTGTAACCCTGATGGGCCACCGACCGGAGTTGGAATTTTCTGAACAGTATCCGTCGTCGGGAGCACTTTCAGGCCCAGGTAATAATTTATAACGGAAAGGCATGAAATACTAAATGTTTATAGAGCCGCGAACAATATACACAGAACTATATATTTAAAATTCAGGATGTTATTAAGGCAAACATTACATAAGTATTAAAGTTGTTCACGTAAACGGCCAGCCAGCCACGTTCAACTTAGGTCAGAAAAGAGAAGAGTGAGGACAGAAAGTTGCCGATAAGAGTGTCACCATACACACCCGCGCAATTGAACAAGGAGAGGCGTTTGTCATTGGCACGACCTCACCAAACTGGTTCCAATCTCACGGTGGACCATAAGCTAGGTTTGGAAGGCAAATATTTTAGTGAATAATAAAACCTGAAATGATACTTTTGAGTGTAGCGCTTGCCAAATTAGGCCGTTACGTTTGGTGAATGGCCACGCCAGCTTTAGTGAAAGTTAGAGGGCAGTCTAAATCCGTCAGGTAACTCAGATGCAAACTTGGTGTTTCCTGTAACCAGCTCGAAACGGGCCTCAAGCTGTCAATTCAAATATCGTATAAATATAGTGAATATTTAAAAACTGCAAGAATAAAGAGGCGTTTTAAACCCATGGGTCGATAAACTAAGCCATACGAACGTGACGTAAGGGGCTCGGTATTACGCGTATCCATTTGGAACATTCCAACAGACTCTTCACATTAACCTCTTAGAAACATCCGGCGTACATGCAAGCGATCATACTCACACAAATTAGCCCTACCGCCCTAATAATTTCGTTTAACACACGACAGAGGTTTAAGTGTCTGTATTTAAATATTAATTTGGATTGCAGGGTTGTGAAAATAGTACTTTAAGGCTATACTGAATAGTTACTTCCCATAGAACATTTCAGGAGATTGAATATGTTATCTACAGGGACGTGGAAAGAAGTTTCCGATTGGGAAGGGGGATGTAGTGTAGTGCATTTTCAACTAGGGTGGGGGACCGAGATGGAGAAACCTCCCCCTGTCCCCCCCCCCCCCCCACCCCTAGTTGGAAATTCACTACCGAGAAACATTTTGAAAATGAAGCCCTGAAAGGGGCATAAAATTGATTGTAGTACCTGAAATTCCGACACAGTTAGGATAGAATTATCAGGTTATTGTTATTTGATATTCTTCTGGGAATTGAATATGTGCTGCAGAAATGCTCAAGCTGAGAACTTTAAGAAATGCACACTGTCCAAACATTAAATCAGATCTTATGCAGGAAATATCTGTTTTCGATGTTTCATTATTTTGTAACTGTGAATGATGGAATTAACTCGGGATAACAATTTAACATGATGCGATTTTCTTGAAGTGCACTTCAAGGATTTTTGTTTTTTATTACGATAAGTAAACGTGCTATAGAAATCTTGTACCGATTGACATCATACATACTTATGAAGCTCCATATTGCGTACACTCTAGTTGCAAATAGTAACAGTTGCAATTTTTCCGATTTGAAACCGAGTTTCTTTGAGAAGTAAGGAGCCATCAGCATAACCAAAGAACCTCTAAAATCCTGATAAATGGAATTTCCAACTACATTCCTTAAGCTCGTTGCCAGAGGCTTGATTTGGCAACGATTATAGAATGAGCTCTACACAAAAACCTAAAAACCAAAAAAGTAAAAGTAGTGTGCAAATAAAGTCCTAACAACAGATTTTTTCAGAATCGTTTCGGATACTGAAAACGAGGGACTATCAAATTGAGTTTATCGGTTTCTTGAAGCAATCAATGGCCATTTAATCTTATAATCGCAGATGGATGATATTTTGAATTATGATTAACCAACCTTCCTATCAACGATTTCCCTGTAAGCAGCGGCGGCCTGCACGCCCTTGGTGACCCCTGGCCATAATTATGATGGGGCCCTCGGACACAGGATGCACCGGGCCGACCATGGTTCGGCCAGGTGTGAGAAAATTTGGAAAATTATGGATGAAAATGCCAAATCCTTCACTCTAGGGATAAATTCAGCAGCCGCCACTGCATCCATTTCGCAATTATTTACTCAAATAAGAAATGTGATAAATAAAGATGACAGGTTGCAATTCACGGACAACAGATAGGTGTACTTGGTGATAGAGTTTTCTACAACTTTTGTTTGTTCACCCATCAGGCTTTATACTGAACAGACGTTATCGATGCGGGTAGGTGTCCAACCATGGTAAAGCCAAGTTTTATATCAAAGTGTGCAAGTAAACACCATTTCTGGACCCCCTAGTTCAATAATTTTGAAATCTGCAGTTAGAAATGCCACAGAAGGATGGACGGGCAAACAGATGGAGGGGGAGACGATCGAACGGTCAAGCGAAAACACGAGGGACGCACGAATGTCTGGATCGACGGAGGTGAAGAGGCCCTATACGAACGGACGGACGTTCTACCGCAGATGTACTTGTGAATGTGATTTTAGTGTTAGGTGTGTGGAAAATTGCGCAACTCACAAGTTGAAAAACCCTCACAAGTGGTTGGTGTGCTAACGGTTTTATCCCCCAACCTCACAAGTAATGACTGTACACGGACGGTCAACTCGGAAGGTCATCTGCGGTGGCCCGGCAAGACAGACGGGAGTCATGGGGTTAATTTTTTGCGGAAAACTGATCATTTTAAAACCTTCGGGTAACCGCTCAAAAGTAATTTTTTTGGAGGGGGAGGGATAGACACGGTTAGATCTCCCACGATAAACCTGAAAGGGGGGGGGGGGAGGGGGGCAACGCTAACCCAAGCCGTTAATTGATCATAAACATTAACATAAACCCCGAAGAATCGCTACAGATCGATTCTTGCCTCATAAGTCTCATATTTTAGACATTAACCTCATAATATTTGTACGTAAGCTCATAATCTGGAAGTAAGCTCATAATGCTTGTCCGGGCAAAAAAAACTCATAAGTCCCACATTATTACACGGACGGACGGGCGGATGGATGATAGGCGCACCGCCTTGTTATTAACAAAGAGGGAACGAGGCAGCAGCAGGGGACACCCGTGTCATTATCGGGTGATTGTGATAGCATCTTGTGATCAGCTAAATGTTCCAAATGAACAGTCTTTGGCTCAGAGTCATTATTGCAATGCGTTTATTCCTTCAGTCACAGGCACTCATTCGGACTACAATAATCGTTAATTGACGTATTTCCCCCAACATTCAAAAGAGTGCGCGTTTCAATGCCCATCCTCAATGTTTCAACTTTATACGTAGCCAAGTCCTTGGAAATATTGATTAAAAATCGATGAGTAGAATCTTGGTAGGAAGATGAACTGAGCCATAAGAACGTGCCTTATGGGCCTCAGTATTGCATGTAACCATTTGGTGCACTGTACTCTATTCTCCATGTTACCGTCAAACGTGGGTGGGCTTGCTCTCTTACCTTTAAATGCTCCCGGTGTTCCTGTAAGAAATTCATGTTATTAGGTTTTGTATTTAACTGCTATACTTTGGATAACAGAGGTGAGGGGTGGAATGGTAATTTCTGAATTAGTCAAAAACTTTATTTTCATTCCCCAGAGAATATTTTAGGAGACTGATTACGGTACAAAAATGCGCAACAATACGTCGTGATTAATTTTCAGTAACTTCATCAAAATAGCCACCATTGACTATTTACAACATTAGCGTGCCCTTTTGTGGTTTGAAATTTACACTATAATTTCATACCTGTTCATTTTCTTGATCTCCGCAAGGAATTTACCCATTGTATGAATATCACAATACCATATACGTGTAATGAAAATAATACCAAAACTACCATCAGTTTCCCCAGGAACTGTTTGTAGATTATGAAAGTTGATCGTTTTCATATTTTCAGGGTTGAATGTTTTTTTTAAAGTAAACTCTACGTTAACTTACTGGTATTACTGGTAGCTGTTGCTGTCGTCGTTGCTGCAAATAAAATAAAAATAATAAAGCAAAGACTTGTTAAATAACAAACGGCATTGCGTATCGGAAGTCGGTCACGAAAACAAATCTAATTGTTCTAAAAGTTTTAACTATTCCTTGCGCATGCTCCAATTGTGCAACTCGAATCGACAGTTCTTCATTGACGTTTTGACATGTGTTCGGGAATTTCAAACTTGCAGTTATTGCAAGGTTGCTGTGTTGCCCACGATCAGCTAACAAGGGCCGACTTTGATGCCATGTATGAAGGGTGAGTTGCTGATATTATCCACCCGCGTTATCTGTGTCGCTATTTGACAACAAATTACACTGTACATAAAACCAAAAATTACAAAACGTAGCGTGCTGATTAACCCTTTACCAAACGTAGAGAATATCAATTACTTACTGTTTTTAAATATTTTTCAAAAACATTTCAACAAAACCCTATCATGTGACTCCTCATTGGAACGAGCTCGATGAGCTCGTTCCAATGCGGGGTCACCTGACATGGTTTTGTTGAAACATTTTGAAAAATTTATTGATTTCATTGCTTAATTTGCAAATTACGCAGGTGGATGCGGGCGATTCGTTTGGTAAAGGGTTAAGTCCCATCAACCGATAGTTTTTTAGTCGTTTTGATGCACCGGATGCTTACTACGACAAGAGACTATCAGATCTAGTTGATGTATTTATTGAAACAATCAATGACAATTATCATAGAATCGCAGATGGGTGACATTTTGACTTTGGACTGAATAACGTTGACACCTACGAATTACCTGTTAACTATGTCCTCTGCTTATTGCAGAGTACAATTTAATTTTCTATTCACAACAGCATATTTGAATATTTATTCTGATTTTAAATATGCAGATCGAACCATGGTAATGGTTGTGCTACCTCAAATCGCCCATCATGTAACAATGCGCCTTCTGTGAAGTTTTACCACTGGAGATGCCCACTGTTGCATTCAAGGGGCGAAATGTAATATACAATTCACTATTGCTGTTCGAATGAAATGTTCAGTACAAAGAATGCACATTAAAGATGTTAAACGGCGAACCAATCAGTTTGCAAGTGATGCACATATGATCTACATTAGCTGCTTCGAAAACAATCGTTTATTTCAGATGAACATTCTCGGGATCTAAATGTAGTTAGTTGTTGGTTATTTAAATGTGCTTGTAAATAATTGGACATCCATCCAACGAGTTCACAACTTTCCACTCAGCGAGAAAGGTGATGAATAAACATAAGGGCTCGCAGTTCGGACGGACTGACAGACAGACGAACGGAACGGTAACATTCTTTTCCAAAACAAAACCAATCAGTGTCATACTCCCAAGCGTTTGTTATTCGCATTATTGTCATTAATAGGTGTTATCAACATTTGTAAATGCCACACTCGTTGCCTTATCATAGCAAATAGCGATTCTGCCATTAATTTTAGTGAGAAGCATATGGTCTGTCCAGCAATTCCCGACTCAGCACACAAAATAAAATACACAGACATGCAGGTAGGGACAGTGGAGTTGTGTCCTAAGCGCACCAGTTTTTATGGACAAAGAGGAGAAGTGGGCGGAGGAGGTGCATCAGTTCATTTTCTTCTGAAATTGATAGCACCCATAGGATATGCTACAGCACTCCAATGAACATTTACTGGCCCAGGGCCATGACTGCAATGCTTCTTTCCTTTCGGACACGGAAGCTCATTCTGTCTAGGATCACTGTTCATTCCTGTTTTTTTTTCTCCGACATTCCAATGAGTGCATGTTTTAGTCCTGTTATCAATATATCAATTTTATACACAGCCAAGTCCTTTGAATGTTTGATACAAAAAGATGATTAGAAAACCAGAACGCGATTTATGGGCCTCAGTATTACAGTTAACCATTTCGAGCATTCTACCCCATTCGCCTTGTTACCCTCAAACGTAGGTTTGCTCTCCTTGCCCTTACAAGCTTCCAGTATTCCTGCTCGTAATCCCTTTCGCACAAATTGAGCCCACAACCCTGATAATGTTATTCTAAGAGTCGATAAATATTAAATTATTTGTATTTATCTGCCAATCTGGATGACAGAGGTGAAGGGTGGAAGGGTACTTCCGGGGATATCTGAAAAGGTTATGTTTATATACCACAGAAAACATTTCAGGAGACTAATTACGGTTCAAAACTACGCAATATTAAGTCGAGACTAAATGTGTGTAACTTCCCCAAAAAAATTCCACCAGTAACAATTTACAACGAAAGCGCGTCTTTTTGTCGTTTAAAAGTTTTAATGCTTGTTAATGTTCCTGATCGCTGCAAGGAATTAACTCATTGTATAAACTGACAGCGAATTCACATGAACTTCCTGTATTCACTAAGCAACATAGGGTTGTTCACTTTCGCTAATCTTTGGGAACACGATTAACTCATTACCTAATGTATGGAAGTGAACTCTAGGCTTCTGAGATAAATGAAATCAATTTTGATACCACCCCATGTGAACGTGTATAACTTCAATTCTACAAGTCTATACTTGGCGTAAACAGTAAATCATCCAATCACGCAGTTAGAGCTGAACTTGGGCAATATCCATTATATATTGACGCAAAGATGCAACTTGTAAAATTTATGTCAAAATTATTTCAATCTCCGTCATTTAAATTATTCCTGGATGCTCGATTAGAAGCCGAAAAGTATTTACAGCCAGATTCTATGTGGCTGAAATATCGGGAAGTTCTTGTTAATAACAACCCACTACTCCATCCACATGGCTTCAATAAAGTTAAATAGAAACTACAAAACCTTCATCGCGTCGCCTTTTATAATAATATTCATGATGATAATAAGAAAAAGGGATTAAATAAACTGAGAACGTATAGACAATTCAAGAAAGCTTACACCCTAGAAACGTACTTGACTAACACCGCATCGCCTGAGGCAAAAACTATGTTTACTCGATTCCGTATCAGTAATCATTGTCTAATGATCGAAAAGGGCAGACATGTGCAGCCTTCGACTCCCGTAGACGAAAGATTTTGCAGATCACGTGACTCGGAAGCGGTAGAAACTGAACTGCATTTCGTGATGGAATGTGCACAATATGGGTTTATCCGGAATAGTGTTTTTCACAGATTAGGGCTTGAAAATCAAAACTTCTCTGTGATGAACGCAGAGGAAAAATTCATATTCGTGATGGAAAATAATGATCCCAGGCTGTGTAACATCATCTGTAATATGATCCTGTTTTTCTTTAAATGACGCGAGCTGAAGCTCCATCAGCAGTCATGACATGGTTGCCGGTAACGTCTAATTCTGTATATGACATACTACAACAATAGTCAATACTATCATTTCGTATCAAAACATATCTATGTACTATCTTTACGTTTATTGTTATTGTTATGTATATCATGCAATCTGCCTGTCCTTGGTGTTCTTGCTAAATAAACTTATCTTATCTTACCAGGGCAGATTGGAGCGCAGGATGAAGATTAATAGCTTTTCAGTGACCTGCGTCCCTGTACATAAAGCAACATTGAACCTCTAGTTCAATCAGGGCAGGTCCTGACCTTAAAGTTTAATTGGAAACCCCATACAAATTTTCTTTGTAATCAACGTGTCAGTCTCAAGATTACACTCCCACCAAAATAGTTTCCCGCGGTTCCAGACTATCAGCCAGTCACCTGTTGCATCTGGCTGATTCAGCCAATGCCAGGAACACACTATTACTTTTGGCAGCAGTTGAACTCGATCTAATTACAAATTAAGTCAGTCCCTTTGTTTGTAAATTGTAGTTAATCCCATCTGGGCTACAGTACATGTAAGCATCAGTGAATTCTTAATTCTTGGAAATTTCTGGGTGAGACCGTTTCAGTTTTCTTAATTTATACTTTCAATTTTACTTTCATTTTCATTTCCCTTTTTCGACATTGCATTTTCCAAGTAGAGGTGTCTCCAGACAGGATACTGGAATGAAATCGTGTAATGTAATTCAAACTTCAGGGGGGATAATGCACGCTGATAACGTCGGAGTGAACCAAATGTGCCTGACAGATGCATCGGCAGTTCATGTCATTGAATTCTTTTGACGATAACTTCGGCATTTATCAAGACTGTCAACTGTTTTTAAACACATCGATGCGGTAAACAGATATATACTCACCTCGCTGATTCAAAACTGCTGTAAATAAGCGAATATGCTAGCTTAGTTGAGGACATGACTGACTAGTTTTTGTTACCTAATTTCGATTGTTGTGTCGACTGCCAAACATCAACAAGCTGCAAGGGCGTAGTATTTATTAATATACATGTATAGAAACTAAAGACAAAAGAGTTACAGTTTTCCTACAACGTTTTTTTAATATTTATTTTATCACTCTTTTTATGATATTTTCTGCAAAGTCGCTGGAAAGAATTTGGGTTTAGCTTTTGTTTATGCCATGGCTGGCATTAGCACCAGATACGTACATGTATGTGGAAATATGCAAACTTCACATAAAGCATTAACATGTACTAGTAGTAGAGCTCCATTGCTTTTCGGCCTTGTGCGATCCGGTCCCAATATTTGTCGTGTGTTATTGGGCCCGAAAAGTCCAGCTTTCGAGGCCTAATGGTGTAAAAAATAAATTATTTCACTTGACAGTTATTTGTTTATTTTTCTCATGTTCATTGATTATTTTCAGTTATTTTTGTGTTGTTTTTATATGTGCATTTTATGATTTTTTCACAAGGTCAGTTTTTCAACATGGAAAAAAAAAGGTCATTGAAAGAACCTGATTAATTTCCGCAGACGAAATGCACCTAACCCCGAGGCCTAAAAGCGTTTGACCAAAAAGCGCAGAGCCGAAAAGCGCGAGGTCGAAAAGCAATGATCCCAGTAGTAGAACCACTAATGTGTGGAAATAAGCAAACCCCAGGGAAAGCATTAGTACCACATACCTTTTATATACAGGTGTGACTGTTTTAATTTGTATTTATCCAGATAAATTGTCTTATGAATATTTATCTGCTTAATTATATTTATTGATATACAGGTGTGACTGTTTTCTTTGAGAAATTTTGGTTTGATGCTTTATTTTTCTGCTTAATTATGTTTATTTATATCTATTTATTTAATTACATAATTATATTTATTCATTTTATTTAATCTTTTATTTATATCTATTTTTTTATTTATATTTATATTTTTATTTATTTATATTTATTTATTTAAATATTTTTTTTCAAAAGAGATTTAGCAAGTCTTTGTACATAATTATATATTGTGTTACAATGTATCAGAAAATGTCTGTGGCACTTTCCAATAAATGTTAACAGTACTATTTGATTTTCTCTTGGAAAGATAATAACAGGATGTGTTTGTGGGGGTGGGTAGTACCGAAAAATGTCAATGGTTATAAATCAGTTTGGGCAATAAAAATTACTGTGGAGGCTGGTATGGAACCCCAGGAAGTGAAGTAGTGCTTATTGACTGGGAAACAAATTCCTGGAATCGAAGTACTCTACAATGGGCAGCATGGCAATAAATGATGGACTAATTTTAACTTGTCTTCATACCCTTTAACCCTTGTTATGGTCACAATTTAATTAACTACTTTTGCAGAAAGTTACCTTAAACATCAATATTGATCAATTTTTGGGGTTTGAGGCCACTTTTCATATAGGGTCTCGTGTGAGTGAAATTGCTGGGAAATCTACAAAGCTCCAATTCGCTCAAGCTTGAAAGTGCATTTTCAAGTTGTGAGTTCTGCCTGAACTGTGTGTATTTCAAAAGGATAGGAACTTCAAAGGGAGTTCTATCAAAGGACATGTATAAGGTATGCGACATAGACTTGCTAAACTAGCCGCCGACAGAGTGGATAAACCGAATTCAAATCAGAACTATGTTGCCACAAGGTAATTAACATTGATAGTCGGGATTTCCCGGTAGTCAGAGCTGCAGACGTGTGCAAATGCAAAAGATTTAGTCCTGGTGTTTTAAGCTCCTGTTGCGAGCCCACGACAGTGACATTTTAAGAGTGTACAGGGCTACAGATAGACTGAATTGATGAAAAACTATTTAACCCCTGTGATAAGTCTTTGATTTGTGTGTGTGTGTGGGGGGGGGGGGGGGGGGAGGTGGACCAATTAATACAGGTAACGACGTAGCGCAGAATGTATAAATTACACACCGACCACTCTTTCAAGTGTGTTTACAATGTTGTCGACTTGTTGTGGTCTTATTCTTCTACTTTAACTAGCTTTGTATTCGAAGGCTTGCCTTTGGTTTGAAAAAATCTTGAAGTAGAAGAAGCAGACCAAGCCAAACCAGACCAGACCAGACCGGCTTAAGATGGAATTCACTAGGCAAATGCAGCTGAATTTGTTTGCAAAGGGTATAATGCAGAAGAGCTTGTAAATCGACATATTTGCATGATCTAGACTATGAACCAAATGAATCGACCGGATCCGCCCCGACCGCCCCGACCGCCCGCGTATTTTAAAATTAAGCAGGCAAAAAAAATATATTTTCCAACAAAATTCAATAAAATCACATCCTATATTTATAGTTTAAAAGTTAAACCCGGTTAATATTTCACTATTAATCCACGGTGTACATACAGTACGTGGAGAGTGTATTGCCACTAAATCACCAGCAGAGTGGAGATTCCACCCAAGCAATAATTGCGAATTTGTTGCAAAGTATAACAATCACAAGCAAAGTAACAGCCAATGGACCTCCGGGTTAAACCCGGAGG
Source organism: Pictodentalium vernedei (assembly GCA_031216915.1). Lineage (NCBI taxonomy): Eukaryota > Metazoa > Mollusca > Scaphopoda > Dentaliida > Dentaliidae > Pictodentalium > Pictodentalium vernedei. Next base: position 189,605,653 of record CM062294.1, on the reverse strand, counting down.
TCCTTTGGCTGGAACATTGCTAGTGTTTTTGCCCATATGTACAGAATCTGAAAGTGATACTTTGGGTGATAACTTCACTCCGCGGGTGATTTTGTTACAGTCCACTCTCCACGCACTGTACTATGCACTTCCAAACACATAATTACTATTTTTATATTATCTCCGTTTACCCATTTTAGTGGAAATCAGGTCTCTTTGTAGTGTTAACTGGTGGAATGCTAAATTATTTTTGGTTGTCAAAATTTGTTCACGATAATATGAAGCCCATCCACAGAATATGAAGCCATTAAGTGGCAGTACCAGCACTTTAGAATAACGCCCAAATATGGGCTTCTAGCACTCTACCAGTTAATGTCCAGGGCCGTCGAGTAGATGACCAACAGGTGACCGTGGGGGTGTAATACGAATTTGTCCCATTGAATTTGATGTGGTCAAGCGCGTAGCCAGGTTATCAAAATTAGGGGGGGGGGGGGTGCAAGAGTAATAAGTAGGGTACATACGTAATATGATTGGCTGCATCATCCGAGCCCTGCAGCAGCAGTATGGCCGAGCACAAGAGAAGGTGTTCCCCTCTCATTGGAGGGGGTAAGGGATAAAGTTTGAAATTCGAGACAAAAAAAAACATAATTTTCTTGACCCTGTGTCCGTTTGTGTCCATAATTTATAAGTACTGAAAAGCATCAATAATTAGGCCACAATGAGGCTTAATTGTTGATGGCGTTTACAACTTTTAAATTATGGATACAAACGGACTCAGAATAAATCAAATTGCTAGATATTCAAATTTCTTGGCTGATGTTCGCCTATATGGGTGAACATGGGGGCTGGGGAATAACTGGAATTGGGGGATTGTGCTAGCCCCCTCCCATCCACCCCACCCCATGGCAACGACACTGGGTGTGGTGGGAGACTTCTTGGAAATATATTAATGATATAAAATAGACACCTAGTAGCCATGACACCACTTCTTATTTAAACAACGAGTACTGCAACTGTACTCTAAATTGGCAAGACTACGCCCTCAACAGCCCGAATCTGGTGCGAAGGACTTCCATTTCTAATGTTCTATGACATACTGTGTGTGTGTGTGACACAAACTGCATGTACGTCTCTTGAGTTCCGATGTGTTCTATGTGCCTTATATATACATATAAATTGAGATTCCTTGCCGAGTCCGTAAAAGTTGGATTCCGTGATTTGTCATCAACACACGAGGGTATGGAAAGGGATTAATAACACCCAATTATTATTACAAGAACCTGAACAGAGGCAACCAACCACTACAAAACAGCAAAGGTACAACAGAACGAAGATCCAACAGAACCAAGATCGAAGTGAACATAACAAAGTGAAAGAATGTCAAACTAGTTGGATTGATCGAACTAGTTGGACAGACTGAACAGATCTGATCAAATACAGTCAAGATGGAAGTGAATTGACCGTAACAAAGTTTTCACCTGAATGAACTATAATCCCCAAATATAACCCTCTTTAACTGTTTTAATGAACTTTATGTAATTAAAACCCTTGAACTGTTTGAATGAACTTTATTTTTGAACCATAACAAATTTTTCTCCTGAATGAACTATAACCCTAATGAAGGTATTAACACCCTTTGAACTGTTTTAATGAACTTTATGTAATTAAAATCCTTGAACTGTTTGACTGAACTTTATTTTTTAACCATAACTTTAATGAAGGTATTAACACCCCTTGACCTGAATGAACGAACTATAACCTAAATGAAGGTATTAACACCCTTGAACTGAACGATTTTTCAAACTTAATGAAAATATAACGAAAGGTGATCTGAACAGGTATCATCCAACAATACCAGGTCAAAGGTATCCTCAATTTAGCATCCTCAAAAGGTATCCTCAACTGATACGTAGCCATGTCATAGGTATCCTCAAATACTGAAATGCGTCGAAGAGTCGTTCGAGGAGTCACTCGAACGAGCAATTGCTCGTTGGCTCATTTCCTCGATGGGATTCGAGTCGTTCGAGCAATGACCTTTCAGTAACTGCTCGATGGCTTATAAGGGATATTTGGGATAGGTATGGTTTGTGGTACAGGTAATAGTATCCTCAGATAAGTATCCGCTAAAAGGTATCCTCGATAGGTATCCTCAAATAATACAATTGCTGGGCCATAGGTCTCCTCAAATAATGAAATGAGTCGAAGTGTCGTTCGAGGAGTCACTCGAACGAGCAATTGCTCGTTGGCTCATTTGCTCGATGGGATTCGAGTCGTTCGAGCAATGACTTTTCAGTAACTGATCGATGGCTTATAAGGGATATTTGGGATAGGTATGTCTTGTGGTACAGGTAATAGTATCCTCAGATAAGTATCCTCTAAAAGGTATTCTCGATAGGTATCCTCAAATAATACAATACCTGGGCCATAGGTATCCTCAAATACTGAAATGAGTCGAAGAGTCGTTCGAGGAGTCACTCGAACGAGCAATTGCTCGTTGGCTCATTTGCTCGCTGGGATTCGAGTCGTTCGAGCAATATGCCGAGTCACTCGACCGAGCAATTACTCTAAGGCTCATTTGCTCGATGGGCTTCGAGTCGTTCGAGCAATGACTTATCAGTAACTGCTCGATAACTTATTGGCTTTGGGGCTGCTTTTGTTATACACAAGGGAGATAACTCTGTATACAGATTATGGAAAAGCAAGCAGTCTGATTGTTATAAATGATCTAGATAAATGAAACAACAAGAGTACTCGGAATAGGGTCAGAACTAACAAGAATAGACCAGATTCAGATTCAGATTCTTTATTCACGATATACATATATGTATGATGTAAACAAAAATAAAGATTATGCATGAGTAACAAATAGCATACCGTGGGAAGTGGCATAGCCAGATTGGCTGTCTACCTGCCACCCCCTAAAGGAAACATAACTCGCGAACAGACTGTGACTAGATGAGTAAACATAGGGCGATTTATCCGGTCTATGATAGGGATGCTGGTTCGTTCTTCCGTTCCTTTGGTCGAAATTACATTCAAGTGTGAGAGGCTAGGATAAGAAGCCAGCGGGAGGGTGGTGTTTCTGTTTAGGCAGAGTCCGCAGAGAGCAACCTGCTTGCTAAATTACCATCATTGCTCCGCATTAAGTTCAAGAGACACAATTAGTCAAATCGAGTGGATAATATCGTTCCAACTAGAAAGATCATGATCTTTATAATTGGACGAAGGGTCAATGTCAGAAATTGCTAAATATAGTAATAATAAGCAAAGCTGTTCCAACTAATAGGATCGTCTACGCTACTAGAGTATACTCTAGAACAAAGGAACATGGCCAGATAGACGTAAACTATTGTATATATAGATAGAAGCAGAGATCTGGGTAATGACCAAAGGAACGTGTCTTTTAATGGGAAAAACGTCATGGGATAGAGATCCAAAAAGGGATTCTGGGAGAATTCTAAGGCAGAACATTACTCCTGTTCAATCGAACGCACCCCTTTGTACCCCTTTAGTACTATACCACTACGTGCTAAGCCGATAAATTTGGAAAATAAAGTCAATTTCGGTGATTTTGGGTGGATTTTGGTGATTTGGAGGGATTGTCGGGTTGTTTGTGGTAATTATCCAGGGAAGTCGTTCCAGAAAATACTCCTGTACAAAGGAACACACACCCCGAACATACCCCTGTTTTGTTAGAAGCCATTGGTAACATAGCAACCACGTGCTACCATAGAAACCAAGATGGCGGCCTCCAGTATACAAAATGGACGACAGAAACACGTATCACCCTAACAACACGCGCTGCGCATGCGCACTAACACCGCGTATCACTATGGAGATGACGTCACAACATGGCCGCTCACGCGGGTTACCATAACAACACAACATGGCGCCACTGGGTCACGTGACTATGACGTCACATGAGATCCCCCGACGAGATCCCCCAACCTAGGCCCGTCCGGGTACATGACATACTACTAGCGTGCCCTCTTGTGGTTTGAAATGTACACTACATTTTCATGCCTGTTCATTTTCTTGATCTCCGCAAGGAATTTACCCATTGTATGAATATCACAATATCATATACGTGTAATGAAAATAATACCAAAACTACCATCAGTTTCCCCAGGAACTGTTCGTAGATTATGAAAGTTGATCGTTTTCACATTTTCAGGGTTGAATGTTTTTTTTAAAGTAAACTCTACGTTAACTTACTGGTATTACTGGTAGCTGTTGCTGTCGTCGTTGCTGCAAATAAAATAAAAATAATAAAGCAAAGACTTGTTAAATAACAAACGGCATTGCGTATCGGAAGTCGGTCACGAAAACAAATCTAATTGTTCCAAAAGTTTTAACTATTCCTTGCGCATGCTCCAATTGTGCAACTCGAATCGACAGTTCTTCATTGACGTTTTGACATGTGTTCGGGAATTTCAAACTTGCAGTTATTGCAAGCTTGCTGTGTTGCCCACGATCAGCTAACAAGGGCCGACTTTGATGCCATGTATGAAGGGTGAGTTGCTGATATTATCCACCCGCGTTATCTGTGTCGCTATTTGACAACAAATTACACTGTACATAAAACCAAAAACTACAAAACGTAGCGTGCTGATTAACCCTTTACCAAACGTAGAGAATATCAATTACTTACTGTTTTTAAATATTTTTCAAAAACATTTCAACAAAACCCTATCATGTGACTCCTCATTGGAACGAGCTCGATCAGCTCGTTCCAATGCGGAGTCACCTGGCATGGTTTTGTTGAAACATTTTGAAAAATTTATTGATTTCATTGCTTAATTTGCAAATTACGCAGGTGGATGCGGGCGATTCGTTTGGTAAAGGGTTAAGTCCCATCAACCGATAGTTTTTTAGTCGTTTTGATGCACCGGATGCTTACTACGACAAGAGACTATCAGATCTAGTTGATGTATTTATTGAAACAATCAATGACAATTATCATAGAACCGCAGATGGGTGACATTTTGACTTTGGACTGAATAACGTTGACACCTACGGATTACCTGTTAACTATGTCCTCTGCTTATTGCAGAGTACAATTTAATTTTCTATTCACAACAGCATATTTGAATATTTATTCTGATTTTAAATATGCAGATCGAACCATGGTAATGGTTGTGCTACCTCAAATCGCCCATCATGTAACAATGCGCCTTCTGTGACGTTTTACCACTGGAGATGCCCACTGTTGCATTCAAGGGGCGAAATGTAATATACAGTTCATTATTGCTGTTCGAATGAAATGTTCAGTACAAAGATGCACATTAAAGGTGTTAAACGGCGAACCAATCAGTTTGCAAGTGATGCCCATATGATCTACATTAGCTGCTTCGAAAACAATCGTTTGTTTCAGATGAACTTTCTCGGGATCTAAATGTAGTTAGTTGTTGGTTATTTAAATGTGCATGTAAATAATTGGACATCCATCCATCGAGTTCACAACTTTCCACTCAGCGAGAAAGGTGATGAATAAACATGAGGGCTCGCATTTCGGACGGACGGACAGACAGACGAACGGAACGGTAACATTCTTTTCCAAAACAAAACCAATCAGTGTCATACTCCCAAGCGTTTGTTATTCGCATTATTGTCATTAATAGGTGTTATCAATATTTGTAAATGCCACACTCGCTGCCTTATCATAGCAAATAGCGATTCTGCCATTAATTTTAGTGAGAAGCATATGGTCTGTCCAGCAATTCCCGACTCAGCACACAAAATAAAAAACACAGACATGCAGGTAGGAACAGTGGAGTTGTGTCCTAAGCGCACCAGTTTTTATGGACAAAGAGGAGAAGTGGGCGGAGGAGGTACATCAGTGCATTTTCTTTTGAAATTGATAGCACCCATAGGATATGCTACAGCACTCCAATGAACATTTACTGGCCCAGGGCCATGACTGCAATGCTTCTTTCCTTTCGGACACGGAAGCTCATTCTGTCTAGAATCACTGTTCATTCCTGTTTTTTTTTCTCCGACATTCCAATGAGTGCATGTTTTAGTCCTGTTATCAATATATCAATTTTAAACACAGCCAGTTCCTCTGAATGTTTGATACAAAAAGATGATTAGAAAACCAGAACGCGATTTATGGGCCTCAGTATTACAGTTAACCATTTCGAGCATTCTACCCCATTTGCCTTGTTACCCTCAAACGTAGGTTTGCTCCCCTTGCCCTTACAAGCTTCCAGTATTCCTGCTCGCAATCCCTTTCGCACAAATTGAGCCCACAACCCTGATAATGTTATTCTAAGAGTCGATAAATATTAAATTATTTGTATTTATCTGCCAATCTGGATGACAGAGGTGAAGGGTGGAAGGGTACTTCCGGGGATATCTGAAAAGGTTATGTTTATATACCACAGAAAACATTTCAGGAGACTGATTACGGTTCAAAACTACGCAATATTAAGTCGAGACTAAATGTGTGTAACTTCCCCCAAAAAATTCCACCAGTAACAATTTACAACGAAAGCGCGTCTTTTTGTCGTTTAAAAGTTTCAATGCTTGTTAATGTTCCTGATCGCTGCAAGAAATTAACTCATTGTATAAACTGACAGCGAATTCACATGAACTTCCTGTATTCACTAAGCAACATAGGGTTGTTCACTTTCGCTAATCTTTGGTAACACGATTAACTCATTACCTTATGTATGGAAGTGAACTCTGGGCTTCTGAGATAAATGAAATCAATTTTGATACCACCCCATGTGAACGTGTATAACTTCAATTCTACAAGTCTATACTTGGCGTAAACAGTAAAAATCATCCAATCACGCAGTTAGAGCTGAACTTGGGCAATATCCATTATATATTGACGCAAAGATGCAACTTGTAAAATTTATGTCAAAATTATTTAAATCTCCGTCATCTAAATTATTCCTGGATGCTCGATTAGAAGCCGAAAATATTTACAGCCTGATTCTATGTGGCTGAAATATCGGGAAGTTCTTGTTAATAACAACCCACTACTCCATCCACATGACTTCAATAAAGTTAAAGAGAAACTACAAAACCTTCATCGCGTCGCCTTTTATCATAATATTCATGATTATAATGAGAAAACGGGATTAAATAAACTGAGAACGTATAGACAATTCAAGAAAGCTTACACCCTAGAAACGTACTTGACTAACACCGCATCGCCTGAGGCAAAAACTATGTTTACTCGATTCCGTATCAGTAATCATTGTCTAATGATCGAAAAGGGCAGACATGTGCAGCCTTCGACTCCCGTAGACGAAAGATTTTGCAGATCACGTGACTCGGAAGCGGTAGAAACTGAACTGCATTTCGTGATGGAATGTGCACAATATGGGTTTATCCGGAATAGTGTTTTTCACAGATGAGAGCTTGAAAATCAAAACTTCTCTGTGATGAACGCAGAGGAAAAATTCATATTCGTGATGGAAAATAATGATCCCAGGCTGTGTAACATCATCTGTAATATGATCCTGTTTTTCTTTAAACGACGCGAGCTGAAGCTCCATCAGCAGTCATGACATGGTTGCCGGTAACGGCTAATTCTGTATATGACATACTACAACAATAGTCAATACTATCATTTCGTATCAAAACATATCTATGGACTATCTTTACGTTTATTGTTATTGTTATGCATATCATGCAATCTGCCTGTCCTTGGTGTTCTTTCTGAATAAACTTATCTTATCTTACCAGGGCTGATTGGAGCGCAGGATGAAGATTAATAGCTTTTCAGTGACCTGCGTTCCTGTACATAAAGCAACATTGAACCTTTAGTTCAATCAGGGCAGGTCCTGACCTCAAAGTTTAATTGGAAACCCCATACAAATTTTCTTTGTAATCAACGTGTCAGTCTCAAGATTACACTCCCACCAAAATAGTTTCCCGCGGTTCCAGACTATCAGCCAGTCACCTGTTGCATCTGGCTGATTCAGCCAATGCCAGGCCAGGAACACACTATTACTTTTGGCAGCAGTTGAATTCGACCTAATTACAAATTAAGTCAGTCCCTTTCTTTGTAAATTGTAGTTTATCCCATCTGGGTTACAGTACATGTAAGCATCAGTGAATTCTTAATTCTTGGAAATTTTCGGGTGAGACCGTTTCAGTTTTCTTAATTTATACTTTCAATTTTACTTTCATTTTCATTTCCCTTTTTCGACATTGCATTTTCCAAGTAGAGGTGTCTCCAGACAGGATACTGGAATGAAATCGTGTAATGTAATACAAACACCAGGGGGGATAATGCACGCTGATAACGGCGGAGTGAACCAAATGTGCCTGACAGATGCATCGGCAGTTCATGTCATTGAATTCTTTTGCCGATAACTTCGGCATTTATCAAGACTGTCAACTGTTTTTAAACACATCGATGCGGTAAACAGATATATACTCACCTCGCTGATTCAAAACTGCTGTAAATAAGCGAATATGCTAGCTTAGTTGAGGACATGACTGACTAGTTTTTGTTACCTAATTTCGATTGTTGTGTCGACTGCCAAACATCAACAAGCTGCAAGGGCGTAGTATTTATTAATATACATGTATAGAAACTAAAGACAAAAGAGTTACAGTTTTCCTACAACGTTTTTTTTTAATATTTATTTTATCACTCTTTTTATGATATTTTCTGCAAAGTCGCTGGAAAGAATTTGGGTTTAGCTTTTGTTTATGCCATGGCTGGTATTAGTACCAGATACGTACATGTATGTGGAAATATGCAAACTTCACATAATGCATTAACATGTACTAGTAGTAGAGCTCCATTGCTTTTCGGCCTTGTGCGATTCGGTCCCAATATTTGTCGTGTGTTATTGGGCCCGAAAAGTCCAGCTTTCGAGGCCTAATGGTGTACAAAATAAATTATTTCACTTGACAGTTATTTGTTTATTTTTCTCATGTTCATTGATTATTTTCAGTTATTTTTGTTTTGTTTTTATATGTGCATTTTATGATTTTTTCACATGGTCAGTTTTTCAACATTGAAAAAAAAGGTCATTGAAAGAACCTGATTAATTCCCGCAGACGAAAAGCACCTAACCCCGAGGCCTAAAAGCGTTTGACCAAAAAGCGCAGAGCCGAAAAGCGCGAGGGCGAAAAGCAATGATCCCAGTAGTAGAACCACATAAATGTGTGGAAATAAGCAAACCCCAGGGAAAGCATTAGTACCACATACCTTTTATATACAGGTGTGACTGTTTTAATTTGTATTTATCCAGATAAATTGTCTTATGAATATTTATCTGCTTAATTATATTTATTGATATACAGGTGTGACTGTTTTCTTTGAGAAATTTTGGTTTGATGCTTTATTTTTCGGCTTAATTATGTTTATTTATATCTATTTATTTATTTACATAATTATATTTATTCATTTTATTTAATCTTTTATTTATATATATTTTTTTATTTATATTTATATTTTTATTTATTTATATTTATTTATTTAAATATTTTTTTTCAAAAGAGATTTAGCAAGTCTTTGTACATAATTATATATTGTGTTACAATGTATCAGAGAATGTCTGTGGCACTTTCCAATAAATGTTAACAGTACTATTTGATTTTCTCTTGGAAAGATAATAACAGGATGTGTTTGTGGGGGTGGGTAGTACCGAAAAATGTCAATGGTTATAAATCAGTTTGGGCAATAAAAATTACTGTGGGGGCTGGTATGGAACCCCAGGAAGTGAAGTAGTGCTTATTGACTGGGCAACGAATTCCTGGAATCGAAGTACTCTACAATGGGCAGCATGGCAATAAATGATGGACTAATTTTAACTTGTCTTCATACCCTTTAACCCTTGTTATGGTCACAATTTAATTAACTACTTTTGCAGAAAGTCACCTTAAACATCAATATTGATTAATTTTTTGGTGTTTAAGGCCACTTTTCATATAGGGTCTCGTGTGAGTGAAATTGCTGGGAAATCTACAAAGCTCCAATTCGCTCAAGCTTGAAAGTGCATTTTCAAGTTGTGAGTTCTGCCTGAACTGTGTGTATTTCAAAAGGATAGGAACATTCAAAGAGAGTTCTATCAAAGGACATGTATAAGGTATGCGACATAGACTTGCTAAACTAGCCGCCGACAGAGTGGATAAACCGAATTCAAATCAGAACTATGTTGCCACAAGGTAATTAACATTGATAGTCGGGATTCCCCGGTAGTCAGAGCTGCAGACGTGTGCAAATGCAAAAGATTTAGTCCTGGTGTTTTAAGCTCCTGTTGCGAGCCCACGACAGTGACATTTTAAGAGTGTACAGGGCTACAGATAGACTGAATTGATGAAAAACTATTTAACCCCTGTGATAAGTCTTTGATTTGTGTGGGGGGGGGGGGGGTGAGGTGGACCGATTAATACAGGTAACGACGTAGCGCAGAATGTATAAATTACACACCGACCACTCTTTCAAGTGTGTTTACAATGTTGTCGACTTGTTGTGGTCTTATTCTTCTACTTTAACTATCTTTGTATTCGAAGGCTTGCCTTTGGTTTGAAAAAAATCTTGAATTAGAAGAAGCAGACCAAGCCAAACCAGACCAGACCAGACCGGCTCAAGATGGAATTCACTAGGCAAATGCAACTGAATTTGTTTGCAAAGAGTATAATGCAGAAGAGCTTGTAAATCGACATATTTGCATGATCTAGACTATGAACCAAACGAATCGACCGGATCCGCCCCGACCGCCCGCGTATTTTAAAATTAAGCAGGCAAAAAAAATATATTTTCCAACAAAATTCAATAAAATCACATCCTATATTTATAGTTTAAAAGTTAAACCCGGTTAATATTTCACTATTAATCCACGGTGTACATACAGTACGTGGAGAGTGTATTACTACTAAATCACCCGCAGAGTGGAGATTCCACCCAAGCAATAATTGCGAATTTCTTGCAAAATATAACAATCACAAGCAAAGTTGCAGCCAATGGACCTCCGAGTTAAACCCGGAGGTCCATTGGCTGGAACATTGCTAGTGTTTTTGCCCATATGTACAGAATCTGAAAGTGATACTTTGGGTGATAACTTCACTCCGCGGGTGATTTTGTTACAGTCCACTCTCCACGCACTGAACTATGCACTTCCAAACACAAATTACTATTTTTATATTATCTCCGTTTACCCATTTTAGTGGAAATCAGGTGTCTGTGTAGTGTTAACTGGTGGAATGCTAAATTATTTTTCGTTCTCAAAATTTGTTCACGATAATATGAAGCCCATCCACAGAATATGAAGCCATTAAGTGGCAGTACCAGCACTTTAGAATGACGCCCAAATATGGGCTTCTAGCACTCTACCAGTTAATGTCCAGGGCCGTCGAGTAGATGACCAACAGGTGACCGTGGGGGTGTAATACGAATTTGTCCCATTGAATTTGATGTGGTCAAGCGCGTAGCCAGGTTATCAAAATTAGGGGGGGGGGGGGGTGCAAGAGTAATAAGTAGGGTACATACGTAATATGATTGGCTGCATCATCCGAGCCCTGCAGCAGCAGTATGGTCGAGCACAAGAGAAGGTGTTCCCCTCTCATTGGAGGGGGTAAGGGATAAAGTTTGAAATTCGAGACAAAAAAAAAACATAATTTTCTTGACCCTGTGTCCGTTTGTGTCCATAATTTATAAGTACTGAAAAGCATCAATAATTAGGCCACAATGAGGCTTAATTGTTGATGGCGTTTACAACTTTTAAATTATGGATACAAACGGACTCAGAATAAATCAAATTGCTAGATATTCAAATTTCTTGGCTGATGTTCGCCTATATGGGTGAACATGGGGGCTGGGGAATAACTGGAATTGGGGGATTGTGCTAGCCCCCTCCCATCCACCCCACCCCATGGCTACGACACTGGGTGTGGTGGGAGACTTCTTGGAAATGTATTAATGATATAAAATAGACACCTAGTAGCCATGACACCACTTCTTATTTAAACAACGAGTACTGCAACTGTACTCTAAATTGGCAAGACTACGCCCTCAACAGCCCGAATCTGGTGCGAAGGACTTCCATTTCTAATGTTCTATGACATACTGTGTGTGTGTGTGACACAAACTGCATGTACGTCTCTTGAGTTCCAATGTGTTCTATGTGCCTACTGGCACATAGAACACATTGGAACTCAGGGGACGAGTAGTAAATTCCGTCTTGTTAGAAAGATATGATTACCAGCAGAGACAATGGATATCTTAGATACCTCTCACGATACGACTCGACTGGACATCCTGAATTATCGTCATTATCACACGAGCGAAAAAGATCTAATTAAGAAGCAAGTTTTTATTGAGAAAATACCTGTGATCTCAATAGAAAATAGTCAATAGACAATCAAATAAAATTATAAAAGTAACCACCTGTACAGCTTCATTTTAAATTTCTAATTTACTTATGGTGGGATTAAATTAACTGCGCGCCCACAATCCCACTTTCCATCTCCACTCAGTGTTGTTTCATGTTTCTAGCCCAAAACAACTTTTCTTCTGGCGTCCCGGGAAATATTTGGTTAATGTCGAATTTTTCAAGTGATAACATGCTATAAAATGTTCTTGAGATAAGCTGGACTTACTACGTGCTGCTGTCGTCGGTGCTTCGGCTGAAATGAAAATGAAACCAAAGATGATTGACAAACATCAATATTTTTTTAAGTGTCTTAAAGGCAATTAATATAGCTACTTTGGATTTATCAGTTTAATAATTTTAACTTACGCATCTGTCAGAGTCATCTTTTGGAGTGACTAGAATAAGGTCAGGAGAGGTACGACCTAGTGGGGGATGTGCTGATGGCGATCTCACGATTTGCGTCCCCTGAGTTCCAAAGTGTTCTATGTAGGCACAAAGAACACATTGTAACTCAGGGGACGAAGTGGCAGTGAGAGATATAAAAAACAAATAAAATTTAAGTTACCCCTGCGTTGTTGCTTTTGTTTTCTATCTGAGGGGTCCCGACCAAAAGAGTCAGGATGTGCAGAAAATGATCTGATGAGAAAAAATATAAGCAGAATTCTAACGTTTGAATTGCGGTTTTACTACTTCAAGAGTCCAGGATGTTACGAATTTGTCCGTACAATCTCGCCTTTTCTTTCACCAGGAGCATACCATAGCTGTAACCCTGATGGGCCACCGACCGGAGTTGGAATTTTCGGAACAGTATCCGTCGTCGGGAGCACTTTCAGGAGCAGGTAATAATTTATAACGGAAAGGCATGAAATACTAAATGTTTATAGAACCGCGAACAATATACACAGAACTATATATTTAAAATTCAGGTTGTTATTAAGGCAAACATTACATAAGTATTAAAGTTGTTCACGTAAACGGCCAGCCAGCCACGTTCAACTTAGGTCAGAAAAGAGAAGAGTGAGGACAGAACGTTGCCGCTATGAGGGTCACCACACACACCCGCACAATTGAACAAGGAGAGGCGTTTGTCATTGGCACGACCTCGCCAAACTGGTTCCAATCCAACGGTGGACCATAAGCTAGGTTTGGAAGGCAAATATTTTAGTGAATAATAAAACCTGAAATGATACTTTTGGGTGTAGCGCTTGCCAAATTAGGCCGTTACGTTTGGTGAATGGCCACGCCAGCTTTAGTGAAAGTTAGAGGGCAGTCTAAATCCGTCAGGTAACTCAGAAGCAAACTTGGTGTTTCCTGTAACCAGCTCGAGACTGGCCTCAAGCTGTCAATGGGTCGATAAACTAAGCCATACGAACGTGACTTAAGGGGCTCGGCATTACGCGTATCCATTTGGAACATTCCAACAGACTCTTCATGTTAACCTCTTAGAAGGTTCCGGCGTACATACACGCGATCATACTCACACAAATTAGCCCTACCGCCCTAATAATTTCGTCTAACACGACAGAGGTTTAAGTGTCTGTATTTAAATATTAATTTGGATTTCAGGGTTGTGAAAATAGTACTTTAAGGTTATACTGAATAGTTACTTCCCATAGAACATTTCAGGAGATTGAATATGTTACCTACAGGGACGCGGAAAGAAGTTTCCGATTGGGAAGGGGGATGTAGGGTAGTGCATTTCTAACTAGGGTGGGGGACCGAGATGGAGAAACCTCCCCCCTGCCCCCCCTCCCCTAGTTGGAAACTCACTTCCGAGAAACATTTTGAAAATGAAGCCCTGAAAGGGGGCATAAAATTGATTGTAGTACCTGAAATTCCGACACATTTAGGATAGAATTATCAGGTTATTATTATTTGATATTCTTCTGGGAATTGAATATGTGCTGCAGAAATGCTCAAGCTGAGAACTTTAAGAAATGCACACTGTCCAAGCATTAAATCAGATCTTATGCAGGAAATATCTGTTTTCGATGTTTCATTATTTTGTAACTGTGAATGATGGAATTAACTCGGGAAAACAATTTAACATGATACGATTTTCTTGAAGTGCACTTCAAGGATTTTTGTTTTTTATTATGATAAGTAAACGTGCTGTAGAAATCTTGTACCGAATGACATCATACATACTTATGAAGCTCCATATTGCGTACACTCTAGTTGCAAATAGTAACAGTTGCAATTTTTGCCGATTTGAAACCGAGTTGGAACTTTGAGAAGTAAGGAGCCATCAGCATCACGAAAGAACCTCTAAAATCCCGATAGATGGAATTTCCAACTACATTCCTTAAGCTCGTTGCCAGATGCTTGATTTGACAACGATCATAGAATGAGCTCTACACAAAAACCTAAAAACCAAAAAAGAAAACGTAGTGTGCAAATAAAGTCCTAACAACAGATTGTTTCAGAATCGTTTCGGCGCACCGGATACTGAAAACGAGAGGCTATGAGATTGAGTTTATCGGTTTATTGAAGCAATCAATGGCCATTTAATCTTATAATCGCAGATGGATGATATTTTGAATTATGATTAACCAACCTTCCTATCAACGATTTCCTTGTAAGCAGTGGCGGCCCGCAGGGCCTTGGGGGCCCCTGGCCATAATTATGATGGGGCCCTCGGACACAGGATGCACCGGGCCGACCATGGTTCGGCCCGATGTGAGAAAATGTGGAAAATTATGGATGAAAACGCCAAATCCTTCACTCTAGGGAGAAATTCAGCAGCCGCCACTGCATCGATTTCGCAATTATTTACTCAAATAAGAAATGTGATAAATAAAGATGACAGGTTGCAATTCACGAACAACAGAGAGGTGTACTTGGTGATAGAGTTTTCTACAACTTTTGTTTGTTCACCCACCAGGCTTTATACTGAACAGACGTTATCGATGCGGGTAGGTGTCCAGCCATGGTAAAGCCAAGTTTTATATCAAAGTGTGCAAGTAAACACCATTTCTGGACCCCCTAGTTCAATAATTTTGAAATCTGCAGTTAGAAATGCCACAAAAGGATGGACGGGCAAACAGATGGACGGGGAGACGATTGAACGGTCAAGCGAAAACACGAGGGACGCACGAATGTCTGGATCGACGGAGGTGAAGAGGCCCTATACGAACGGACGGGCGTTCTACCGCAGATGTACTTGTGAGGTGATTTTAGTGTTAGGTATGTGGAAAATTGCGCAACTCACAAGTTGAAAAACCCTCACAAGTGGTTGATGTGCTAACGGTTTTATCCCCCAACCTCACAAGTAATGACTGTACACGGACGGTCAACTCACAAGGTCATCTGAGGTGGCCCGGCAAGACAGACGGGAAACCTTCGGACAACCGCTAAAATGTAATTTTTGTGGAGGGGGAGGGATATACATGGTTAGATCCCCCATGATCAACCTGAAGAGGGGAGGGGGGGGGGGGCAACGCTAACCCAAGCCGTTAATTGATCATAAACATTAACATAAACCCCGAAGAATCGCTACAAATCGATTCTTGCCTCATAAATCTCATATTTTAGACACTAACCTCATAATATTTGTACGTAAGCTCATAATCTGGAAGCTCATAATGCCCGTCCGGACAAAAAAACAACTCATAAGTCCCGCATTATTACACGGACGGACGGGCGGATGGATGATAGGCGCACCGCCTTGTTATTAACAAAGAGGGGACGAGGCAGCAGCAGGGTACACCCGTGTCATTATCGGGTGATTGTGATAGCACCTTGTGATCAGCTAAATGTTCCAAATGAACAGTCTTTGGCTCAGAGTCATTATTGCAATGCGTTTATTCCTTCAGTCGCAGGCACTCATTCAGACTACAATAATCGTTAATTGACGTATTTCCCCCAACATTCAAAAGAGTGCGCGTTTCAATGCCCATCCTCAATGTTTCCACTTTACACGTAGCCAAGTCCTTGGAAATATTGATTAAAAATCGATGAGTAGAAACTTGGTAGGTCCCTGAGAAGATGAACTGAGCCATAAGAACGTGCCTTATGGGTCTCAGTATTGCATGTAACCATTTGGTGCACTGTACTCTATTCTCCATGTTACCCCCAAACGTGGGTGGGCTTGCTCTCTTATCTTTAACTGCTTCCCGTGTTCCTGTAAGAAATCCTTGTTGTTAGGTTTTGTATTTAACTGCTATACTTTGGATTACAGAGGTGAGAGGTGGAATGGTAATTTCTGAATTAGCCGAAAACTTTATTTTCATTCCCTATAGATTATTTCAGGAGACTGATTATGGTACAAAAATGCGCAACAATACGTCATGATTAAATTTCAGTAACTTCCTCAAAATAGCCACCATTGACTATTTACAACATTAGCGTGAGTAGTATGTCATGTACCGGACGGGCCTAGGTTGGGGGATCTCATCGGGGGATCTCATGTGACGTCATAGTCACGTGACCCAGTGGCGCCATGTTGTATTGTTATGGTAACCTGCGTGAGCGGCCATGTTGTGACGTCACCTCCATAGTGATACGTGCTGTTATTGCGCATGCGCAGCGCGTGTTGTTAGGGTGATACGTGTTTCCGTCGTCCATTTTGTATACTGGAGGCCGCCATCTTGGTTTCTATGGTAGCACGTGGTTGCTATGTTACCAATGGCTTCTAACAAGACAGGGGTATGTTCGGGGTGTGTGTTCCTTTGTACAGGAGTATTTTCTGGAACGACTTCCCTGGATAATTACCACAAACAACCCGACAATCCCTCCAAATCACCAAAATCCACCCAAAATCACCTAAATTGACTTTATTTTCCCAATTTATCGGCTTAGCACGTAGTGGTATAGTACTAAAGGGGTACAAAGGGGTGCGTTTGATTGAACAGGAGTAATGTTCTGACTTAGAATTCTCCCAGAATCCCTTTTTGGATCCCTTTCCCATGACGTTTTTCCCATTAAATAAAACGTTCCTTTGGTCATTACCCAGATCTCTGCTTCTATCTATATATGCAATAGTTTACGTCTATCTGGCCATGTTCCTTTGTTCTAGGTATACTCCAGTAGCGTAGAAGATCCTATTAGTTGGAACAGCTTTGCTTATTATTACTATATTTAGCAATTTCTGGTCTATTCTTGTTAGTTCTGACCCTATTCCGTGTACTCTTGCTGTTTCATTTATCTAGATCATTTATAACCAATCAGACTGCTTGCTTTCCCATAATCTGTATACAGAGCTATCTCCCTTGTGTATAACAAAAGCAGCCCCAAAGCCAATAAGCTATCGAGCAGTTACTGATAAGTCATTGCTCGAACGACTCGAAGCCCATCGAGCAAATGAGCCTTAGAGTAATTGCTCGATCGAGTGACTCGGCATATTGCTCGAACGACTCGAATCCCAGCGAGCAAATGAGCCAACGAGAAATTGCTCGTTCGAGTGACTCCTCGAACGACTCTTCGACTCATTTCAGTATTTGAGGATACCTATGGCCCAGGTATTGTATTATTTGAGGATACTTATCGAGGATACCTTTTAGAGGATACTTACCTGAGGATACTATTACCTGTACCACAAGACATACCTATCCCAAATATCCCTTATAAGCCATCGATCAGTTACTGAAAAGTCATTGCTCGAATGACTCGAATCCCATCGAGCAAATGAGCCAACGAGCAATTGCTCGATCGAGTGACTCCTCGAACGACACTTCGACTCATTTCATTATTTGAGGAGACCTATGGCCCAGCAATTGTATTATTTGAGGATACCTATCGAGGATACCTTTTAGCGGATACTTATCTGAGGATACTATTACCTGTACCACAAAACATACCTATCCCAAATATCCCTTATAAGCCATCGAGCAGTTACTGAAAGGTCATTGCTCGAACGACTCGAATCTCATCGAGGAAATGAGCGACTCTTCGACGCATTTCAGTATTTGAGGATACCTATGACATGGCTACGTATCAGTTGAGGATACCTTTTGAGGATGCTAAATTGAGGATACCTTTGACCTGGTATTGTTGGATGATACCTGTTCAGATCACCTTTCGTGATATTTTCATTAAGTTTGAAAAATCGTTCAGTTCAAGGGTGTTAATACCTTCATTTAGGTTATAGTTCGTTCATTCAGGTCAAGGGGTGTTAATACCTTCATTAAAGTTATGGTTAAAAAATAAAGTTCAGTCAAACAGTTCAAGGATTTTAATTACATAAAGTTCATTAAAACAGTTCAAAGGGTGTTAATACCTTCATTAGGGTTATAGTTCATTCAGGAGAAAAATTTGTTATGGTTCAAAAATAAAGTTCATTCAAACAGTTCAAGGGTTTTAATTACATAAAGTTCATTAAAACAGTTAAAGAGGGTTATATTTGGGGATTATAGTTCATTCAGGTGAAAACTTTGTTATGGTCAATTCACTTCCATCTTGATTGCATTCGATCAGATCTGTTCAGTCTGTCCAACTAGTTCGATCAATCCAACTAGTTTGACATTCTTTCACTTTGTTATGTTCACTTCGATCTTGGTTCTGATGGATCTTCGTTCTGTTGTACCTTTGCTGTTTTGTAGTGGTTGGTTGCCTCTGTTCAGGTTCTTGTAATAATAATTGGGTGTTATTAATCCCTTTCCATACCCTCGTGTGTTGATGACAAATCACGGAATCCAACTTTTACGGACTCGGCAAGGAATCTCAATTACGGAATGCCTTATATGTATACAGGAGACATCTGATTCAACCTTGATCAATGTTATAGTCGAGACTGAGATAGGTATAGCTAGGAAGTAATGGATGAGATATGGGGCAGAATAACAGAAGTACACAGATGAAAGGTTTCTACAACATGTATCCTCCAACAATACCAGGTCAAAGGTATCCTCAGTTTAGTGTCCTCAAAGGGTATCCTCAACTGATACGTAGCCATGTCATAGGTATCCTCAAATACTGAAATGAGTCGAAGAGTCGTTCGAGGAGTCACTCGAACGAGCAATTGCTCGTTGGCTCATTTGCTCGATGGGATTCGAGTCGTTCGAGCAATGACTTTTCAGTAACTGATCGATGGCTTATAAGGGATATTTGGGATAGGTATGTCTTGTGGTACAGGTAATAGTATCCTCAGATAAGTATCCTCTAAAAGGTATTCTCGATAGGTATCCTCAAATAAAACAATACCTGGGCCATAGGTATCCTCAAATACTGAAATGAGTCGAAGAGTCGTTCGAGGAGTCACTCGAACGAGCAATTGCTCGTTGGCTCATTTGCTCGCTGGGATTCGAGTCGTTCGAGCAATATGCCGAGTCACTCGATCGAGCAATTACTCTAAGGCTCATTTGCTCGATGGGCTTCGAGTCGTTCGAGCAATGACTTATCAGTAACTGCTCGATAACTTATTGGCTTTGGGGCTGCTTTTGTTATACACAAGGGAGATAATGATGATAATGATAATGATTTTATTTCACGGTATACAGTATACATTCCGTTTAGACAAACAAAGTGGTACAATCTATTTGTAATAATACATGAGGAGAATAATGTATAGTGTTAATAAAATAACATGAGATATTAAAAAAAAACACCTGTATACAGATTATGGAAAAGCAAGCAGTCTGATTGGTTATAAATGATCTAGATAAATGAAACAACAAGAGTACTCGGAATAGGGTCAGAACTAACAAGAATAGACCAGATTCAGATTCAGATTCTTTATTCACGATATACATATATGTACGATGTAAACAAAAATAAAGATTATGCATGAGTAACAAATAGCATACCGTGGGAAGTGGCATAGCCAGATTGGCTGTCTACCTGCCACCCCCTAAAGGAAACATAACTCGCGAACAGACTGTGACTAGATGAGTAAACATAGGGCGATTTATCCGGTCTATGATAGGGATGCTGGTTCTTCCGTTCCTTGGGTCGAAATTACGTTCAAGTGTGAGAGGCTAGGATAAGAAGCCAGCGGGAGGGTGGTGTTTCTGTTCAGGAAGAGTCCGCAGAGAGCAACCTGCTTGCTAAATTACCATCATTGCTCCGCATTAAGTTCAAGAGACACAATTAGTCAAATCGAGTGGATAATATCGTTCCAACTAGAAAGATCATGATCTTTATAATTGGACGAAGGGTCAATGTCAGAAATTGCTAAATATAGTAATAATAAGCAAAGCTGTTCCAACTAATAGGATCTTCTACGCTACTAGAGTATACTCTAGAACAAAGGAACATGGCCAGATAGACGTAAACTATTGCATATATAGATAGAAGCAGAGATCTGGGTAATGACCAAAGGAACGTGTCTTTTAATGGGAAAAAAGTCATGGGATAGAGATCCAAAAAGGGATTCTGGGAGAATTCTAAGCCAGAACATTACTCCTGTTCAATCGAACGCACCCCTTTGTACCCCTTTAGTACTATAGCACTACGTGCTAAGCCGATAAATTGGGAAAATAAAGTCAATTTCGGTGATTTTGGGTGGATTGTGGTGATTTGGAGGGATTGTCGGGTTGTTTGTGGTAATTATCCAGGGAAGTCGTTCCAGAAAATACTCATGTACAAAGGAACACACCTCCCGAACATACCCCTGTTTTGTTAGAAGCCATTGGTAACATAGCAACCACGTGCTACCATAGAAACCAAGATGGCGGCCTCCAGTATACAAAATGGACGACAGAAACACGTATCACCCTAACAACACGCGCTGCGCATGCGCACTAACACCACGTATCACTATGGAGATGACGTCACAACATGGCCGCTCACGCGGGTTACCATAACAACACAACATGGCGCCACTGGGTCACGTGACTATGACGTCACATGACATCCCCCGACGAGATCCCCCAACCTAGGCCCGTCCGGGTACATGACATACTACTAGCGTGCCCTCTTGTGGTTTGAAATGTACACTATATTTTCATGCCTGTGCATTTTCTTGATCTCCGCAAGGAATTTACCCATTGTATGAATATCACAATACCATATACGTGTAATGAAAATAATACCAAAACTACCATCAGTTTCCCAAGGAACTGTTCGTAGATTATGAAAGTTCATCGTTTTCACATTTTCAGGGTTGAATGTTTTTTTTAAAGTAAACTCTACGTTAACTTACTGGTATTACTGGTAGCTGTTGCTGTCGTCGTTGCTGCAAATAAAATAAAAATAATAAAGCAAAAACTTGTTAAATAACAAACGGCATTGCGTATCGGAAGTCGGTCACGAAAACAAATCTAATTGTTCCAAAAGTTTTAACTATTCCTTGCGCATGCTCCAATTGTGCAACTCGAATCGACAGTTCTTCATTGACGTTTTGACATGTGTTCGGGAATTTCAAACTTGCAGTTATTGCAAGCTTGCTGTGTTGCCCACGATCAGCTGACAAGGGCCGACTTTGATGCCATGTATGAAGGGTGAGTTGCTGATATTATCCACCCGCGTTATCTGTGTCGCTATTTGACAACAAATTACACTGTACACAAAACCAAAAATTACAAAACGTAGCGTGCTGATTAACCCTTTACCAAACGTAGAGAATATCAATTTCTTTTTATTTTACTTACTGTTTTTAAATATTTTTCAAAAACATTTCAACAAAACCCTATCATGTGACTCCTCATTGGAACGAGCTCGATGAGCTCGTTCCAATGCGGAGTCACCTGGCCTGGTTTTGTTGAAACATTTTGAAAAATTTATTGATTTCATTGCTTAATTTGCAAATTACGCAGGTGGATGCGGGCGATTCGTTTGGTAAAGGGTTAAGTCCCATCAACCGATAGTTTTTTAGTCGTTTTGATGCACCGGATGCTTACTACGACAAGAGACTAACAGATCTAGTTGATGTATTTATTGAAACAATCAATGACAATTATCATAGAATCGCAGATGGGTGAAATTTTGACTTTGGACTGAATAACGTTGACACCTACGAATTACCTTTTAACTATGTCCTCTGCTTATTGCAGAGTACAATTTAATTTTCTATTCACAACAGCATATTTGAATATTTATTCTGATTTTAAATATGCAGATCGAACCATGGTAATGGTTGTGCTACTTCAAATCGCCCATCATGTAACAATGCGCCTTCTGTGACGTTTTACCACTGGAGATGCCCACTGTTGCATTCAAGGGGCGAAATGTAATATACAGTTCATTATTGCTGTTCGAATGAAATGTTCAGTACAAAAAATGCACATTAAAGATGTTAAACGGCGAACCAATCAGTTTGCAAGTGATGCCCATATGATCTACATTAGCTGCTTCGAAAACAATCGTTTATTTCAGATGAATTTCTCGGGATCTAAATGTAGTTAGTTGTTGGTTATTTAAATGTGCATGTAAATAATTGGACATCCATCCACCGAGTTCACAACTTTCCACTCAGCGAGAAAGGTGATGAATAAACATGAGGGCTCGCAGTTCGGATGGACGGACAGACAGACGAACGGAACGGTAACATTCTTTTCCAAAACAAAACCAACCAGTGTCATACTCCCAAGCGTTTGTTATGCGCATTATTGTCAGTAATAGGTGTTATCAACATTTGTAAATGCCACACTCGTTGCCTTATCATAGTAAATAGCGATTCTGCCATTAATTTTAGTGAGAAGCATATGGTCTGTCCAGCAATTCCCGACTCAGCACACAAAATAAAATACACAGACATGCAGGTAGGGACAGTGGAGTTGTGTCCTAAGCGCACCAGTTTTTATGGACAAAGAGGAGAGGTGGGCGGAGGAGGTGCATCAGTGCATTTTCTTTTGAAATTGATAGCACCTATAGGATATGCTACAGCACTCCAATGAACATTTACTGGCCCAGGGCCATGACTGCAATGCTTCTTTCCTTTCGGACACGGAAGCTCATTCTGTCTAGAATCACTGTTCATTCCTTTTTTTTTCTCCGACATTCCAATGAGTGCATGTTTTAGTCCTATTATCAATATATCAATTTTATACACAGCCAAGTCCTTTGAATGTTTGATACAAAAAGATGATTAGAAAACCAGAACGCGATTTATGGGCCTCAGTATTACAGTTAACCATTTCGAGCATTCTACCCCATTCGCCTTGTTACCCTCAAACGTAGGTTTGCTCTGCTTGCCCTTACAAGCTTCCAGTATTCCTGCTCGCAATCCCTTTCGCACAAATTGAGCCCACAACCCTGATAATGTTATTCTAAGAGTCGATAAATATTAAATTATTTGTAATTATCTGCCAATCTGGATGACAGAGGTGAAGGGTGGAAGGGTACTTCCGGGGATATCTGAAAAGGTTATGTTTATATACCACAGAAAACATTTCAGGAGACTAATTACGGTTCAAAACTACGCAATATTAAGTCGAGACTAAATGTGTGTAACTTCCCCAAAAAAATTCCACCAGTAACAATTTACAACGAAAGCGCGTCTTTTTGTCGTTTAAAAGTTTTAATTCTTGTTAATGTTCCTGGTCGCTGCAAGGAATTAACTCATTGTATAAACTGACAGCGAATTCACATGAACTTCCTGTATTCACTAAGCAACATAGGGTTGTTCACTTTCGCTAATCTTTGGGAACACGATTAACTCATTACCTTATGTATGGAAGTGAACTCTGGGCTTCTGAGATAAATGAAATCAATTTTGATACCACCCCATGTGAACGTGTATAACTTCAATTCTACAAGTCTATACTTGGCGTAAACAGTAAATCATCCAATCACGCAGTTAGAGCTGAACTTGGGCAATATCCATTACATATTGACGCAAAGATGCAACTTGTAAAATTTATGTCAAAATTATTTCAATCTCCGTCATCTAAATTATTTAGAAGCCGAAAAATATTTACAGCCAGATTCTATGTTGCTGAAATATCGGGAAGTTCTTGTTAATAACAACCCACTACTCCATCCACATGGCTTCAATAAAGTTAAAGAGAAACTACAAAACCTTCATCGCGTCGCCTTTTATAATAATATTCATGATGATAATAAGCAAAGGGGATTAAATAAACTGAGAAAGTATAGACAATTCAAGAAACCTTGCACCCTAGAAGCGTACTTGACAAACACCGCATCGCCTGAGGCAAAAACTATGTTTACTCGATTCCGTATCAGTAATCATTGTCTAATGATCGAAAAGGGCAGACATGTGCAGCCTTCGACTCCCGTAGACGAAAGATTTTGCAGATCGTGTGACTCGGAAGCGGTAGAAACTGAACTGCATTTCGTGATGGAATGTGCAAAATATGGGTTTATCCGGAATAGTGTTTTTCACAGATTAGAGCTTGAAAATCAAAACTTCTCTGTGATGAACGCAGAGGAAAAATTCATATTCGTGATGGAAAATAATGATCCCAGGCTGTGTAACATCATCTGTAATATGATCCTGTTTTTCTTTAAACGACGCGAGCTGAAGCTCCATCAGCAGTCATGACATGGTTGCCGGTAACGTCTAATTCTGTATATGACATACTACAACAATAGTCAATACTATCATTTCGTATCAAAACATATCTATGTACTATCTTTACGTTTATTGTTATTGTTATGTATATCATGCAATCTGCCTGTCCTTGGTGTTCTTGCTAAATAAACTTATCTTATCTTACCAGGGCAGATTGGAGCGCAGGATGAAGATTAATAGCTTTTCAGTGACCTGCGTCCCTGTACATAAAGCAACATTGAACCTTTAGTTCGATCAGGGCAGGTCCTGACCTTAAATTTTAATTGGAAACCCCATACAAATTTTCTTTGTAATCAACGTGTCAGTCTCAAGATTACACTCCCACCAAAATAGTTTCCCGCGGTTCCAGACTATCAGCCAGTCACCTGTTGCATCTGGCTGATTCAGCCAATGCCAGGAACACACTATTATTTTTGGCAGCAGTTGAACTCGACCTAATTACAAATTAAGTCAGTCCCTTTGTTTGTAAATTGTAGTTAATCCCATCTGGGTTACAGTACATGTAAGCATCAGTGAATTCTTAATTCTTGGAAATTTTCGGGTGAGACCGTTTCAGTTTTCTTAATTTATACTTTCAATTTTACTTTCATTTTCATTTCCCTTTTTCGACATTGCATTTTCAATGTGTTACAACCATTTTCGGTATTGTATTCAGATCACTCAAAGAGTTGGTGACTCGCAAGTTCGTGTTGCTGTTCTAGATCACTCTTTTATTCGAAGACTGGCTTGCCATTTATTACGACATCCCAAACACACCCGTCACTATCATGTACCGGGACTCCTATATAACTACGCACCCGAATTCAACCTCCCAGTCCACAAGTGGTGCGGAGTGGCAATTCGTATTTACGGGAAAAGTGGGTCTTCCCAATTCAGCTCCGGGACGATTTGGACGTCATATCAACATTTCGCCCCAACATTGTTGTGTTGCAAATCGGAGGAAGCGACTTGTCTACACACTCCGACTAGAGTCCGTCGGATCGGAAATTGACGAACTTGCGGGTCTCCGTTTGCCCTCATTTTTAGTTGGGCAGGTGGTTGTTTGTTGGTCATTTTACAGAAATCGTGTTCTTGGGAACAAGTCGGTGACTGTGTACAGCGAACACGTAGATATTTTAACTGGTAGAGAGCTAAATTATTTTTGGCCATCAAATCTTGTACACATGTCATTGCCTTGTTACAATTTATGGGAGAGTGCCAATGGGCACTCTCCCATAAATTGTAACAAGGCAAACCCTTACAGACTAAATAATGTCACTTTAAAGATAATACAAAGCATATCCACTGAATATGAGCCTTCAAGTTGTGGCACCTGCGCTTCAGAATAAAGCCCAGGTATGGGCTTCCAACACTCTACCAGTTAAATAGGTACAACTCGGTTGTTTTACCGGATCGTTCACCCAGTGTCAGTTGGTTGAACGATAACCTTCTGCATGGGGCTGATTCAGGCATGTTGGCAGACGGTGTGCATTTCAATGCCCAGGGTATGACAAAGTATGCCCGCAGTATCCCGAGAGCAATTTTATACTGTTTGAACAAACGTTGAGGCCATTTAATAATTGATGTCTTCTTTGCGGAAGCAAAGCCAAAAAGCAACAAAATTTAAACAAATTAAAACATATGAAATATGATTATGTGAAAGATATATATGATATATACATGAAAAGGGGAGGTGGGCGGATAAGACGCCGAGATGGGCGGATAAGTAGACTGGTGGAGAGTATTGGGGACCGTGGAGGATAAAATTTCCAAGAATTAAGAATTCACCGATGCTTACATGCACTGTAAGCAAGATGGGATTGACTACAATTTTCACAGAAAGGGAATGACTTGATTGGTAAGGAGTTGAGACAAATCAAACATGTAAATTGTTGTGTGCTAAATCATACTAATATTTCAGTTACGGGTTAGAAAGGTAATGGTGATCAAAAGATTCTCTCAGCTATTTCTGCAAAAGGTTTACCCCTAATTTCCTATGTCTCTGGCCACTGATCTAATATGCGGTTCATTATCCGTATTCTAAAAATACTTGTAAGACAGAAATTGTGTAATAACTGTTTCGCTCATGTAGCTACATTACACGCCTATTATTTTCTTCCAGGACATTATTTACAAATCCGTACGGAACACGTGTTGTATACGAATGTCTATTGATGGACTATTTTCCAGGTGAAGTCATGGATCCATTATAAAAACTAAAGTCTACGTAATCGGTCAATCGAAACGCCGCATCATGTCCCAGATCAATTCGGAAGGCTATGTGATAGCCGAAAAATTTATATTTTTCCGTTTACGTATCGATCTGTCACACGTGTTTGTCAGTCACACCCGACATTCATGTTTGCTTTTATTTCAAGCAGGCGCCAGAACTATCAAACTCTACAAATGATACCGAGTTTTACATGATGAATTTAGAAAATGATAAATAAAAGCTTGTAATAAACAGGGAACGCCATTATGTATGAATGCGACTCTCGTTCTATCTTTCCGCACCGGTACTCGTGCCGTATTGACAAACGCGTTCACACAACGTGGCGTTCTGTGTATAAATCGTCAATGAATGGAGTTTTCCGGAGAATATTTCTGGATCAATAAGTTTTTGGTTCTCATCAATTTCATGTTTTAATGTGGAGAAACCATTTATATTCGTAAATCGTTTTATTCTGTGTCCTTTATTGTGTTTCATCGCATTAGCGTTCAGGCCTGAAAATAAGCAGTCTGACATTTGCAGAATGAGCTCCCCAGAGGGGGAATTTGATGATGCTATCCCATAATCCGATATAGTGGGCCAATTTATCCTCTGGGTACCACTTTTTGTTTAGTTTTGAGACCCTGATTCAGATTGAGGTTTACAGAGGGCAAATTTAGTGATGTTACCCTGCTATGCAGGGTAGCATCACTAAATTCATCCTCTGGGGACCTCATTTTGCAGATGACATTATGCTTATTTTCTGGCTCGTTAGCGTTAGGTAGCCGAATGACCAATAAGGCAATCGTTTTTAAGTGCTTCTACACTTTGGGATAAAAGTTATTGTTTTTGCTATATAATTTCCACTGTTAAGGTCACATTCGTCTCGAATATTGTAAACTGATCCCCAGTAATTCTAACTTAATGGTGGGTCAGTAGAGATTTCGTTACTACACCACTTCTTTGCACCAATCTAGATGGCCTGTGTGTTCTCAAAATTAACCTTCGAACCAAAGCAGACGTAAAATTTCTTCAAAGTTTTATGTGGTTTATCTTCAACCAATGCTAACCCTGCTTGAGTGGAGTAAGTACGTTGGGGAGTCTGACAGTTGTTCGGTGGTTCTCTCTGGTTACTCCGGATTCCTCCACCTATCAAACTGTCCGACACGAGATGACCCTGCATATCGAAAGTGTCGTTAAACCGCAATAAATAAATAAAGGAATAAATTATTTATTTATTTATTGATGTTGAAGGTCACATATTTATGCACAATGGCTAATCATGACCGTGAAAGTTTTACGGCTGGAGGAAGCCGGAGTACCCGGAGAGAACCACCGAGCAACGACGAGCAGCTGCCAGCTCCCCAACATCGTAACTCCGCACTGCAGCACAGGCAGGGTTAGATTGGTTGAAGACATGCGTACCATCGACGTGCAGTACGCCTTAGTAACCGCGGGATATTCTATTTTTGATTGACTTTGACGAGTTCCAGCATTCCGATTCTATCAGTTTCTCTTCGATTGAATCTGATTCATTCATGGAATTGGAGTTGTTTTCTATGTTAAAGAATTCGTGATCGGGCTTACTGATATATTCTTGATAATTTTGATGTACACATATGTTTATTGTAGTATTTTTGTTCTAATATCTCCCTTAAGTTATAAGTTTCGGTCCCGTTTTCAGTAATAATTTTGGTTACAATTCCGTCCGTAATATGTAATTTGACAACTTTACAAGAGTACATCGTCTGTTTTTCTCCTTCGATTATCTCCTTCAATTTTTACTTTGAAATTCATTCCCTGAATTTGTTAATCGCTCAAATTACCGAGCAGTAATGTTAACCCTTTACCTAACGTAAAGGCCAAAACCGGCCAGCGCTATTCTGAAAAATCTCCAATTAATTTTCATTATTTTTTTTCATTTTTTGTCTCAAAAACATAGGTTATGACCCCTCGTTGGAACGCGCTCGTCGAGCTCGTTCCAACGCGGGGTCATAACCTATGTTTTTGAGACAAAAAATGAAAAAAAATAGTTATTCAAGAATTATTTTTGCAAATGTCGTCTGCTTTTCAGGTTAGGTAAAGGGTTAATGAATACATTTCATCTGACTCTGTATCGTTTTATTTTCAGTGTCCAGCTCCGAAGGTAGAGTGAATATGATACTGTTTTCTCACGGATCATAAGTTTTAGAAATTTGTCATTTATTGTGAATAAAGTGTTATTGTTGTTATTTTTATTGCTATTGTAAGGAGCAGCATTATTTGTTTGTGTACTGTTTCGACAATGGTCAGTTTAACACTACCCAGAAATCAAGACTTCTCGGAAATTTATCAGTGAATAAATAAAATATACATTCATCAAGCGTGACACAACCTCTTATTTCCAAATGAAACAAAATACAGCATTTAGATTGGCTGAAAGGTACGGTGTAACTTGCAATCCACGGTGGCTTTTTTTACACCGTGTTTAACCACGGTGTAAAAACAAGAATATACAAGGGCAAGCTATATGCCTAAAAAAGTACCCATTTTTAATTATTAATTAATAACTTCTGCTCGGTTATGTTAGAACAAAAATAATAATACAGGGAATTTCATATTTTTGTGCAATAAAATATTATAGATATGGATGTCATTGGAAATGGCTCATTGAGCCAGTTCCAATGACATCCATATTTGTCTGGTTTTATTTAAGAAACTTGCAGCGTACAAATTTTCTGTCAGTTTTTTCCCACAATGTAGGTTAAAGTATTAAGTACACCATAATTCTTGGAAATAAATCCGTTATCCTTGTGTTTCCCAGGCTTCGCCTCAGGGTGTATGAGTTCCCAAACCGGTGTTAATTCCATACACCCTGGAAAACACAAGGATAACTAATAGTATCTAATTAACACGCACCGTAGTGTTACTCTAAATTGGTCATGATGGATCCCAAATATCTCGAATCAAGTCTTATACACCTCCATTTGTTTGACCGACTGAATGTGTGTCACAAGTCCAAGCATGAAATCTATATTTGTTTTCTTTTTCTTTGAGGGGGGGGGGGGGGGGGGGGTGTCACCAGCACCAGATTAACTGAACCGGGTCATGTTCGCGGTTCAGTTAACTGGGGAGACTATTTTTACCTACAAATGCTAAATTTCTCAACTGTTATTAAATAGAGTGGAGAAGTTTTAACTTACCGGTTTCATCGGCTCTTTTGATTACACCTCCTGCTCGACCTGAAAATAGAATCGCAACAAAAGTAGTCATGAAAAATATACATGCCAGTGATTCGTGATTGTGTATCAAGGGCACTAGCCCAGCCGTCTTTCCCTTTGCGAATATAGTTTCTGTCTGAAGGGACATTGCTAAAAAAGGGGAATTACTACCGAAACACTGTCGAGATCCGGTTGAAACTGGTAAGGGCAAACCTGAAAAGATTTAATCCTATTTAGAGTGACTAAGTTTTAAATGTATACTATATATATAGTATGAATCCATATTTTTCTCACGAGTGTTGCTGACTCCTGAAATACTGCTTGGGGGTCCTCAACGGGGTGTACTGACTGTCATTTTGTTATATACCTGCACCCAATATGATATGGAATCGGAACACATTATGTGATACATACAGTTTTTCGTGTTTTGCAGGCCCAAAATCAATATGATTGTTAGATAAAATAACATAAAATAACAAGGATATATATGTATATGAATGGCAAGTTAATATGTTGTCGTTTGTCCTCATAGTTGTCTGTGTGAGGAGGGGTTGTAACTGTTTAAAATGCTATCATGAGCAAATGTGGATGCAAGTCACTGACGTAGGAGCCGGGCGGGGGTGTTAGGGCAGGGGGTTATGCTCCCTCAAAATGGTCCTGATTCTAACTGATACTAAAGCCAAGCTCGGCCCATCAGAGTCGTGGTCAGTAGCACAAGCTCTATAAGACTTCACATCATATGAAGCCCACCAGGGCTTAGAGAGCACAGGCAGGCCTAAGGTGATGTGAACTCTTACACAGACGAGCAGGAGCAATGCAATAAAGTGGAAATACACCAGTCAGACTTAGCTGAGTTTGGTGTTTTGTAGTATGCTCTGCATAAGTGAATGGCAATTTGCAAATATAAATGTGTGTGTGTGTCTTGTGGATGGGCTGAGGTCAGTTATGGCCATCCGTACTTTAGATTGGAGGCGCCATCGCTGTGCAATGACAGTACACCCTCCCCTCCCCGATTCAATTTCCGATAAAACCTGATGCTTGACAGCAATACCGCTGCTTGGTATAGAGTCAAATTTCGCCTCCGACGTAATTTGAATAAAATCGAAAGTATTGCTACTCGCCACATTCTATATCATTCATTTCTCTGGATAAGCCAAATAATTTTCTGCCGGTTTGAAACTGCCGCCATTTTGATGTTTACCACATGAGCGTTGAAATTCCTGTTGTGTAATCGTACTGGTTACTCAAATTTAATGCAGCCCAATTTATCCCAAGAGGAATATTGTGTTGGAAATCGGGCACACTGCTTGGAGCGTTGTACTGCCTGATATTATGTCTAAATATAGAAAATTAGCGCTAATTATGTCCTCATTTCAAGGTGAGTTTTAAAATCTTGTATTAATCGGCATAAATATATAAATTGTAGCAGACGAATCACTAAGTAATTCGATTAATTTTAATGATCGAATTAGCAGAAATTAATTATATTCAAGTAACTGGAAGTCGACGTGTATACCTTCATTAAAGGGTTAAATGAGGTTCATCAGTGAAGTGCGTCGTCTGAATCAAATGACATTTTCGCAATTAAACTCGAGTATAATTCGATTTGAATTCGACGCAACGCTGATTCGGCGTCTGAACAGGGCCTGTCATTTTTTTTTTGTACGAAATCGGGAGGATTTTTGTTGTTGTTGTAGTTGTTATTACGGCGTGTCGATCTTCCCCGTCGACTCGAGCTATCTCACCACCTTGTTGTATATGGCACAAATCTGATGTTGGTTCAACAACATTCGTTCGAAAATGAATCAATGCAATTTTACAACAACGACGATGCAAAAGACCATAATTAATTGATGGTTCAGGATTTAGAACACATTTTATACCGCGAGTAGGAAGAAGAGGACACAATTCTCACGCAAATCTCACCCAGGCTCGTTCTCGACTTTGCAGTATCCCACTGCGTGCCTTTCACCAATGTCAGCAATACCACATTCTATCTGATACTTAAGTGAATTTTTGTTTGTTTTGTCCACGGGATCTCGACAACTTCTCCCTGGAGTGAAAAACGATCGGCGCAGGCCGTATTTCGGAGATTCGCTCTCTGTTTTAAGTAGACCACTAGTATTTAATTCAACATTCTATTCACGAATAGAAGACGAACATTCATGATTAAACAGCAAGTCTATTACAACACAGTGTAGATTTCCACAAAGGGTCAATTTTATTACCCTATACGTTTATTTCAGTCTCCGTCCAGTCTCCAGTCTCTATAATCCATGACTGTGGATTTCCAAAGAATTAAGACAAAAAAAAAAAACAACGAGGGAGGAGTGCGGCATAATGGAGTCAACACGCCAAGCGGAGTTATATTTTTTTTTTTGACTTTCACGGGCGCCGACGCCTAATATTCCAACTACAGACTAATATTCCAACTACATCATTACGGCATGCCGTCGTCGAAGTAGCTGAAAAATTAGTCAAGCGGGGTTATATTAAAGACACTTAGGACTTCCTGGAAATGTATTACTTGTGGATAAATAAAAAATATACATATAGTAGCCGAGACGCAATTTAACCCTTTACCTAACATGAAAAGCAGACGACACTTACAAACAAACATAGGTTATGACCCCTCATTGGAACGCGCTCGACGACCTCGTGACCTTTCAGGTAACTATTGTAAGCCGGTCGATATACGATTTTCGAGGATAGTTATTTTATCCAGTATTCTCTGGTTGTTCGAAGCAGTGTACTGGAAACTTTGCGATATCGAGTCGATTTGTATTAACCCTTTTCCCCAACGTAACGGCCAAAACCGGCCAGCGCTCTTCTCTAAAATCGCCAATTAATTTTCATTATTTTTTTCATTTGTTGTCTCAAAAACATAGGTTATGACCCCTCAATGGAACTAGCTCATCGAGCTCGTTCCAATGAGGGGTCATAACCTATGTTTTTGAGACAAAAAAATGAAAAAAAAATAGTTATTCAACATGTTTTTTTGCGAGTGTCGTCTGCTTTTCGTGTTAGGTAAAGGGTTAATTTCGAATAAGAAAATGACTACAAAGGTATTTGGGGTAAGAGATAACAATAACTGTAACAATGGGCCTGACCTGCTAGTAAAGTTCTCAATCTTTTTCCAATACAGAAATGAGAGGGGCCACAAAAACTCAAATCACACAAGGACAAAATGTAATCTAAACTAAATTTCTGAAACGCACAACTCCAGCCGTGCTAAGACACCACGCATACAATCGCGATATATAGGCCAAATTGGCCGGGTGTAAAATATAAATATATATAATGTCAGCTGTAAAATATACCCAAATCACGTTAATAAAGATATACTTACTTAAATACATACACATGTACGTCCTCACCCTCAGACACACACACAAACAGACCTCACATGCACCCACAAACACACGCATACTCCATTTTCCGGCGGAGTTTCCATATGTTTCATTCCCGGCGGTTGAATGAAAACCAACATTCCAAACTCGTCAAAAACATGGTGGTGTTTTTGAACATATACACATATGTACATGCCAGTCCGCTGTTTCCTTGTACGGAAGCCCATGCGTTTCGCACTTCCACAAAGCTGCCATAAGGACAGTGAATAAACTAATCACGAGAACGTCTGCTTAATAATTGATTCCGGCCATCGTTTTGATCGGACGATAGTCTTGTGGTTTAGGTGTTGGTCTCCTAATTGCTAAGCAGAGTCACCGAGGGTTCGATTCCCGACGAGGATCGGAAACCGGCATTCTAAATTCCCCCAAAATGTGATTGTGTTCATCAAAATTCACACGCATCCTGCGCCAGTCTTCACCTCAGGCCAACTACATCACTTTCGTTGTACTTTAACTGCAGTATTAAATAGTAGATCACAACCATAGTCTTTGACGGTGTTCAATGGTCAAGAGTTGATGTTGGACTCCTGGTTGCCAGACGGAGTTGTCGGGGATTCGAACACGGCACCTATGGCATTCTGTTTCATCCGGCTGTTTTTTTTTTTTTGGTCTCGTCAACTGGACGGAACATGACAGCCCAAATTAATTTACAACTTTTAATAATCTTTGTGAATTCACAACAAAACTCAAGATGTTCATCATTTCTATGAACATTCCATGTTGGAATACTTCGATAGGTGCCTGTAAGGGGATACGTCCCACTTAATGCTAATTTCAACGAATCTGAAGACGGGGGGTGGGGGGGGGGGGTGCAAAACACCCGAAACTGTCTGAAATTGGATTAGTATCGGATCGATTTCCGTGTTGGATATGCAATGCATATTATTACTACGATGGACTGATCTGGTCTTAGTATCATGTGGAGGTGATGAAGTGAGATACTGTGAGCGGCTTGCCGCGAGTTTGACCTAGTTATCTCACCTCGTCAGCGAGAAGTGATGTGACGAACATGTCAATCAACTGTGGTGATAAAAGGTTTATTATATGGCATGTAATTAATTAAATTAATTACAAATTCCCATTCCCTAGGAAATACCCATTCAGGCCCCTCAAACACACCCTATAAATAGTCCGCATTCGATCAATACGTTCTGAAGGCCGCTTCTTATAGTATAGTGGTATGATTCAGGATTATGCCATCCATCGATGGGGAAAGAATGTCGAAAGAATGTCGAAACAATGTCGGGATTTGGATGAGAACCCTTGTAGTTATATAATAAATGTATGTAGGAATTCAAGAGCAAAGAACAAAATGAAAAGATAAATATATTTATTACATATCTATCAAAGATATGACGTGTTTTTCACCCATCGAATCGTGATCGACGGATCACACTGAGTGGTTTTCCGATTCCATCTCAGATGGTTGGTCTCAGAAGGAGGATGACAGTGGAGAACGTCAATCGCGCCTGGCCAGGTTACCAACCAGTTCTAGGTATGCTTCATTTGTGTAAATAAACATTATCGAATAACAGGGGGCTCGGTGCCTCAGTAGTAGAGGTGCAGGCTGCAAGTCGGTTCGAATCCCTCCTGCGAATCCCACCGTGGACAAGACACTTCACTCCAATTAACCAATTTAAAATGTTCTAACCCCTATTAATCAAAGAACAATATCTTTATTTTCTTACTTTATTGCTATTTTAATGCGTGAATCTAACTAACTCTAATGGAGAAGAATGAAATGCTGAATGCTGTTAACATTGGAAACTTGGAAAAGCTATTTGGGGAACTCTTCATAATGTTGCAAGTGGTCAAGTCTGAAAATAAGCATTCTCTCATTTGCAGAAATGAGGCCCCCCCCCCCCCCCCCCCCCCCCCCCGAGGGGGAATTTGCTGATGCAATCCCATATAGTGGGCCAATTTTTCCCCTGGGTACCTCTTTCTATTTTGGTTTGAGACCCTGCTTCAGACTGGAGTTCACAGAGGGTACGTTTGGTGATGGTACCCTGCTGCGCAGGGTACCATCACCAAAATTACCCCTCTGGAGACCTAGTTTTGCAGATGACAGTCTACTTATTTTCTGGCTTGCAAGTGTTGTTGGTTTCAAAATAAATGTAGTTCTAGCTACAATTGCACGTTATTTACCATTATATTGATTTCTCGTGTGGGAGGTGAATTTCCATAACGGAATATAATAAAAAAAAATGGGAGCACGGTGGCTCAGTGATAGACTGGGGACTTCTATGCTAGAGGTCCCACGTTCGATCCCCGTCCGGGACGACCCGCGTTGTGTTCTTGGGCAAGGCATTTTATCCCGGTTCCCTACATGGGCGCACGATGACGCCGTGTACTAAGACGTACTGCACATCGATGGTGCACCTGTCTTCAACTGCTGTAAACCTGCGTGAGCAGAGCTTAAACAGAGTTAGAATGTTGAGGAGCTGACAGTTGTTCGTCTATGCCGGTGGTTCTCTCCGGGTACTCCGGCTCCCTCCACCCATAAAACTGTCACGGCCATGAATAGCCATTGTGCATAAGTATATGACTTTAAACACTAATAAATAAATAAAATATAAATAAATAAATAAACAAATGGTTTTGACGGTAAAGTGATCTGGTTTGTCGTATTCCCTCTCGTTAACGGGGTCAGCTCGCCGGATCTTCGGCAACTCGTGTGATCCGGCGATCTGACCTCGTCAACTGGACGGAATACGACAAAACAGATCACTTTACTGTCATAATAATCTCTATTTATTACATATCTTAATCGATCCGATACAGCTATCTTGGATCCCTTAATTTGTTAAACGGACGCTTGGTCGAACAATACTTTTTAACAAGGTAATCCTGTTCGCCTTTTTGGACTTGCATTTTGTCTCTCCTTGATCGGAAGATTTGGGCACCTTTTTATTTTTAGGCATCCCATTCCTTGGTTTTGAATGTCAAGTTACCAGCTTAACCAAATATAAGTCTCGAGACAGAAGAACATGAGAACTGAATTGTGACACCTATGAGGGTTGTTCCATTTTGCGCTGAGAGGTGTGCTCTGAGTTCGCCGCGTGTAGGTGAAGAATGGAAAATAGCATTATCAAAATGGCAGAGCTTGCAAAAATATTAATTTACAAAACAGAATGACCGCTATACAGGTCCTACAATAAGATCCTGTATTTGGAATCTGACGACGAGGCTAAAGATTGTTAAATTCTTGAATATTGGCGGACATATTGTGCCATTATTCACATCCGAACAAAGTTCACCGATGTGGGTCCATTTTTAGTGATCGAAATGAGTTATCTACCTCTTTTCTACCCAATCTGTCCTATCTCTCGAGTTGGTGCAGCGGGTGCGTATCTTGGAAAGTGCTCCAAGGCTATGCGTAAATGGAATACATACCTTTACGGTTTCAGTACATGTAAATACACAAGCCTTCAGATTTCCGGGAAGCCTTTTTTGGAGTGCAACAGCTATTGAACTTGAAAATGGTTCCCAAGAAGCTCAAAGCCTTGTGTTCTTACATTTAATTACTCTATAAAGGTGTTACATTTCAATTGTCATCATCGGGTTTTTGAATCAAGTGATAAATAATATCTTTAACTTGTCCCCACAGGGCCTTATTATTCATAAGGCTGACTTGGCTGAAGCCTAGGGGCCCGCAGGGACAGGAAACCGTCGATTGCTTTTTTGTAGTGGGATGAAAGATTGAAGTGTTGGAGGGGGCTCCGAGGCCGAAGTGTCAAAATGCCTCGGTCATGGATTAATACGGCACTGTGTCCCCAGTATATTAGTAATTAGTAAATTAGACTTTGTATTAAATATTCGTAGCGTGAACTACAAAAAATGTAAACAAAACAATGTTGATATTACCCATTCGGTCAAAATCTTATCGCTGACACAGGTTTCAAAATAAACCACCAAATACATACTATTAATTACACGGTGTTTGAGCAGAGTAAACGCAACTCTACTACCCTTCTGAGAAACGTATTTCCTGAGGCTGAAAGCTGAAATACGAATGTCAGAAGCGTAGTACATTACTGTTCCGTACTCCCTGCTGAAACACCGTGTGACGAATATATTACCCTGCCTCTTCAGTATGTCTAGTTTTGTTTTATTATATAATCCCCAAACAGTATTACAGTGGCGAAAACCTTGATGGAAGTAATAATTAGAGAAACTGAAAGAAACATATCTTTCTTTATTATTAAACAAGGGACCGCGGAGATCCAGTAGGCAGAAATGCAGGCGGCAAGCCGAGTGATCCTCTGTTCGAATCCCACCTGCGGCGACCGCGTTGTGTCCTTGGGCAAGGCACTGAATCCCAACTACCCACGTGGTGGCCCGTTGGCGTTGTGTACTAATGCGTACTGTACGTCGATGGTGCACTTGTCGTCAACCAATGCTAACCTATCTTGTGTGCAGGTAGTACATTGGGATGTGGCTGTTGCTCGCCGTTGCACGGTGGTTCTCTCCCTTCATCCACCCGTAACACTGTCCGTCACGAGGTGACCTAGGCTGTCAAAAGTATCGTTAAACTCCAATAAATAAATAATTAAACCGTTTAAATTATTGAACAAGCGCGATTTGAAGCTTTTTTTTTTATTCAGGTAAAAATTTATTTGCAGAGTACAAACTCAAAACTAAACAATAACAAATACAACTGATGGAGTCCTTGTGAACATTTGTATACAGGTAGTCAGGAGTCTTATATACATATGTATATGGTTGATGTGTACTTTCCCTCTTAATCTCATTGATCTTGCAGAGTGGTTTTGTACTATTTTAGAATGGAAGTAACCCCATCATCTGAAAAAATGCCGGTAGGACTTCTTTGAAGCCCCTGCCCTCATTCAGCCGACGATAACTTTACTTCATATATAACTCTATACATTAACAGACAGATGGATTATTTTAGTGGAGTAACTGCCAAATATACGTAATATGCAATATGGTTATATATCTTACCCCTACAAGTATCTGGGAATTTCATTGGTTCAAAGACGTCACATGCACAATGCATATAAAACCATATACTGCCTGTCAACAGCAATATACGCCGACAGCTATGGGTAATCTCCCCTTTGTTCGTCGATTATTCAAAATGTCGGCAGCCGATAAATGCTTCACGTTGAAAGATTGAGTGTTGGAAGCCCATATTTGGTCTGAAGTGCAGGTTAGGCAACTTAAAAAAGGCTTCATATTCTGTGGATGTGTGTCATGTTACCTTCGAAATGAAACTGTATCAATTTGCCTTGTTACAATTTATGGAGAGTGTAGGCACTCTCCCATAAATTGTAACAAGGCAAAGACACGTGAAAACATTGTGAGAATTTTCTCATTTGATTTTGATCGCTGTTGTTATTAGTTCTGTGCATCGATGCAGCAGTCGGTAAGATATATTCGTTACACAGTT
This sequence comes from Pictodentalium vernedei, assembly GCA_031216915.1. Lineage (NCBI taxonomy): Eukaryota > Metazoa > Mollusca > Scaphopoda > Dentaliida > Dentaliidae > Pictodentalium > Pictodentalium vernedei. Next base: position 189,566,707 of record CM062294.1, on the reverse strand, counting down.
TGTTGGTGGCCTAATATGGTATATATGGTGTCAGTTAATTCCATATTGGACTCGAGCGAATCCAATATGGAATTAACTGACACCATATATACCATATTAGGCCACCAACAAACTGTGTAACTAATAATACAAACAAAAAGTAGACATGGGGCGAACAAATAACAAAAGAAAGAAGAAACTTGTCGGGTGTTTCTTACGTGTCTCCATTATGGTTTTAGACTGTTTTCTATTTTTTATATAAATATATACATATCAGTACGGTAGTAATTCTATTTGTGTTAACTTTTTGCTTGCGTTAGGCTAGAGAAAAAAAAAACAGAAAAAAACATTTCTACGCTTATTTTTGTATTTGTTTTGTATTATTCCTAAAAGGGATGAGAGACAAGATTGTTTGCTTTCTACTTTCCATACACCAACTCAATTTTAAAAGACTGTATGTTATAACTAAAACGCGGAATTATTTCCGCCCGTCGTTCTTGTACAGTCGTTGACCTGTTTGGTTGGTGTTCCTAATGCGATAGCATTTCAATTGTATGATAATATTTAACTTCCTCAAGAAGGGTCGTGAAATTTGGTTTGCATCCTCCCATCTTGCAGGAATAAATATACTTTTTAAAAGGAAGTGTAAGTTAACTTTTTTATTTCCTCATCAGTTTTCTTGGAGTGGGATGTCCTATGAGAATAAATTCTGGTGAAAGTGAACGTGGCATATTGCACCTCTCAACGATTTGAAGTTATTTCCCTTCGATCGAACTCCAACTTTTGGGCGACTTCAATTCAAGGACACTGGGAAATGATGCGGCTTTATTATTGTGGGACAAGTTGACTTTATCAGTGTTTTATCCGATAGACTAGTGCACTGTGTCTCTTGGAGAATCGGCTACATTATATTCAATATTGTACAAGTGCTTTAATAAGATTCATTGAAGAGACAAGTCACATAACGAGGTAGGTTGCATGTTTCTTGAAACCACAACGGATCTTAGTGCAGATATATCACAACAGAATCTCTTTTCTCTACCGTAACATGGGACATTGGGGGTATGTGTACATGTTTCATTTCATGTGTTCGGACTAATCTCGTGAAAAAATATTGTGCTCATTTTGATTGGGGGTGTGAATGTTTAATATTCCTGATGAAAATGCTTGGGGCGATAGGTGAAAGGGGAATCGGCGAAGTGTACCACAGAATACCTGTACCCCCCTTTTAGCTGTCACGTGATATTCTCACATACCACGTTGACCTTCCTACACCCCGTTGGGGTTAAATGTACCTACTGGATGCATTGGTTACTGACCACTCAAGAAGCTTTCATACCTATAACCCTTTGAACCCGAGCGGACGCTTTTTCAGCCCAGGATTTGGTACTTCATAATTTCATGACATGGTCCTTCATATCTGTATCAAGTAGAATGGTTTCTAAAGGAATGTGGGCGGTAGACAAATCAATATTTGCAAGGTGCAGCTGTGGGGCTGCGTCTTGAAAATATTAATTTATCTACCACCAAATAATGAATATGGACTCTCCAAATTGCTGTCATTGCACTGGCATGGAAGATACTACCAGGGTTCAGAGGGTTAAAAGGTTAATAAAGACTTGTTCAAATTGGGCGAACTAAAGCGACCGATTTTTCATTCCCCGATAACACTGGACATTAGACAAATAACAAGAATGTGTACTAGAATTTTCCCCGGTTTTCATTCGTAAGCTCTTTCAGAACCATAATCCAGTTATTCTTTCAATTCGAAATTTGTTATTTTAACCCTTTCAATGCAATGCACATAAATGTTTGAATGACGAAAACATTGGTAGAAGACGAACACACGATATGAAGATAAAAAAATCTGAATCGAGGCTCGTCAGAGCTGTTGGATTAAATTATTACTGAACCTCCCAACAAACCAGAATGCTTTCACTCCCTTCGTTGTTGACAGTATTGGCAGAAATAAAACATCCCAGCGCGTCAGTGTTGAAAGGTTAATTATGTTGTTTTTTTTCGTTTTTTTCACAAAATTTCAACAAAACCATATACTTTGACCAGTCATTCCAACGCGCTTGACAGTTTTTTTCAACTGCCCAATTTGTAAAATGCGATCAGTTCGTTGGGAAAAGGGACATAATGGTGATAAAATAAGGGTTTTTTTATTTTTGGAGGTGAAATGTTGCGAAGTAAAACACTGATGAAAAGATTTCGCAGAACGTCCTGATATAAACTTCATTGTTCTAATTTGTTCATCAGAGACTTTTCACTAATACTAGTAAACATATCAGCATTACTTTGCCTTTCGCATATAAAAGAAAATCAAAAAAAAGATGACCCGAAAAAAATGGTTATTTGGAAGAAATAATGGTAGCCTTTTTTTCTGGTCGGTTTAATATAGGACTGTCATGATTTTTCATTTTAGGAATCGATTAATCCTCGCAAATAATCGTACCTAGATGACCCCACCATCTCTCCCTCTCTTTGAAGTCGATAAAAATGAAGTTCAAGTCAAATGACCTACCTCAAGTAAACAAGGAAGACGAACAACTTTTAGGGACATTCAAAGCTTTGATGTTCTGAATTTTTGAACCGTCAGTGTAATAATCAAGACCGGTCGGCAGTTGCGAAGTTCGCAACTGCCGACCGGTCTTGATTATTACACTGACGGTTCAAAAATTCAGAACGTCAAAGCTTTGATGAATGTACATGGAAGACAAATGCTTCCAACGGCTTCTTGGGGGTTTAACATCGATGTTCCTAACTCTTTACCTTCAGAAACAATAGTTTTTTCATCAAATTTTCTTTTAATTATTAAACATCTAAAACGGGATACAATTTACCGATTATTCGACAACGAAAAATACTAATCGATTTCTCCGTGACCGATCAACAATCGATTAATCGATTAATCATGACAGCCCTAGTTTAATATCTACTTTTACAGGGCTGGAAATGTATTTCTCCGAGGTCTTTGGCAAATTTAATTTAATGGGTCTAAACAATCGCAGTTTTACATAATAATTGTTATAAAAAGTAGAAAACGGAATGTTTGGATCTATTTAACCCTTTACCTAACATGAAAAGCAGACGACACTTGCAAAAAAAATTTTTGAATAACTAATTTTTTTCATTTTTTGTCTCAAAAACATAGGTTATGACCCCTCGTTGGAATGAGCTCGACGAGCTCGTTCCAACGAGGGGTCATAACCTATGTTTTTGAGACAAAAAATTAAAATATTTTGAAAATTAATTGGCGATTTTTAAGAATAGCGCTGACCGGTTTTGGTCGTTACGTTGGGTAAAGGGTTAAGGACACAGTCAAATGTTTCTATTAGGGGGAGGTGTTTAATACATGGTTGGTTGGTTGATTGGTTGACGTGTGGGGGTGACGTACCGTTCCCAACCACCATCTTCTGTACCATTACCAGTGCCAGGACCATACGATCAACTTGTATTCTTTCAAAATGAAGGAGCAAAAACACTTGGATGGTTTGTTTCAATTTTTCCGATCTTCCAGTGCCGTCGTACGTTTCAACGTTGGACTGTCCATATCTCTTACATATTGTGTTTGGAACGCAATTTTTACATATATTTGGAAGGATCTAAATTATCGAAACATTGCATCAATTTTCTGGTTTTCTTTGTTGACATTTTGGCCTACACCTAACGTAACGCACAAAAATCGCCATTAACTTTTCATTTGTTTCAATGTTTATCTCAAAACTACAGCCTATGAGGCCGCCTCTGAACGAGCTCCTTCCAACACTCTAAAAATCAGTCGGGTTAACAAATTACCCAAATCACCTGGGTCAATTAAATATGAGCCAAAGGGTTCATATACACTCAACCCAGTTGATCTGGGTATACTTTTAACCCTACTGATTTCAGAGTGAATATAACAATAACATGACTTTGGAGGGCATTGCGGTCTATTAACGGCACAACAGGTGTGAATAACAGCCCGACAGCTTATAAAAGGCCCGAGACGAAGTCGAAAGCCGTTAATAAGCCGAAGGGGTGATATTCACACCTGTTGGGCCGTTAATAAAGCACAAGGCTCGACAAGGTCATGTTATTACTATTATTACCACTGGGAGTCTGAGAAAGTTTTGACCCTGTATCTTACATGACATTTTTAAAGTTTTCAATATCGACAGATCGTCCCCTGAGTACCAATGTATTCCATGTGCCTACTGGCACATAGAACACATTAGAACTCCGGTGACGAGATGATAATATCGTCTGTCGTCGAACAAACTGGTGTCACATGATTATCACATGATCGGCACTGGTACGCTTTGAATTGCAACGAAGTTATAAAACATGAAAACAGACCCGATGTTTACAGCGTTTAAGTTAGGAATAAACGATTAAAATGTGTACAGACTTACTTACGTATATATAGCTGCTTGTTCTTATGGGGCTAAGTTTTCTGGACATTTTACATATTTAATAATTTCAATAAAATCACATTGTTTACAAGTTGAAGCCATTTCCATTTCCGAGCGAAGGACAGCAAGGAACAAAAATCACGTGACGTGTCGGACTGTTAGTGAGAGTTTTCACTCATTAACGTCCCGACACGTCAAGTGTCTTTTTTAACCCTTTACCCAACGTAACGGCCAAAACCGGCCAGCGCTATTCTCAAAAATCGCCAATTAATTTTCATTATTTTTTTTCATTTTTTGACTCAAAAACATAGGTTATGACCCCTCGTTGGAACGAGCTCGTCGAGCTCGTTCCAACGAGGGGTCATAACCTATGTTTTTGAGACAAAAAATGAAAAAAAATAGTTATTCAAGAATTATTTTTGCAAGTGTCGTCTGCTTTTCATGTTAGGTAAAGGGTTAAGTTGAGTGTTACCTTCTTGTAATGCCCTGTTAAACTTTGTTAATGTACTAGAGAACGTCCGCTAAAGTGGTAATAATGTGAAGTCATCAGCTGTGTTTTTGGGACAGTAAAGAAACATTATAATTATTCAAGACTTTTTTTTGGTCTGAAGTCCAGTGTCGTTACCACTGAGCCATCGCGCGCCAAGTCAATCGTGAGATGTTCATGACCAATGTTCACAGTCTTGAGATTTGATGATTGGGACAGTTTCTGGCAGTTCTCGACATTAACTTCAGACTGTGGACGGTAATAATAATGATGGTATAAATAAAGGATATCTAATGTTTTCTTGTGAATACAGGGATTTATCTCATGAGTGTGTGAGAGGATTCGTATTTTCACGGGCAGCTTGCTGCGAGTGAAAATACAAATTCTTTCACTCACGAATGAGATTAATCCCGGTATTCACAAAAAAACATTAGATTTTTTTTTATTTTACCCCTTTCATTTGAAGCTTCAACTGAAACGATCCAAACCGACGCCCATACCACGCAAGAAATCTGTTTACACAATCAGCTGATCGGTGTTTCCGCTGACACAGATCACGTCTTGTTATCTATACTCACTATACTGTCACTTGGGAAGGACAGTGAAAGGGATTGCCAGTTGTGTAATTTCGGCATGGTGGAGACCCTGGAACACTTTCTTTTAGAATGCCCAATGTACCAGTCTAAAAGAATAAGATTCACTGTGAGTATAATGGGGAAGTGGGATGGGAGAATGAAGGACATGTGGTTAGGGGGAGACTCAAAGTAGAGGGTTAATACGCTAATCGGAGAGATTGAGAAGAACGGGGCAAGGGATGTCATCAAGCAGTTCGTCTGCGAGTGTTGGGAGGAGAGGAGAAGCATGGGAATAGGGAGGCAGTTGGGAGTACAGGGGTAACCAGGGCCTTCTCGTCCGAGAACCGCGACAAATCAGCGGCTGGCCAAAGTGTTATTATTATTATTATTACTAGTGGAGCGAGAACAACTTTTGTTTTGCGCTTGTGAAAATTAATTTGTAAATTCCAAGTTCACACGAAATATTAATCACCGAGGTGTTTGATCTTACTAGTGAAGGGAGAACGCATATTATTATTTTGTTACCGATTCCTATTATAATTAGACGCTCGGGGTGTAATAATAGTAAATATAAAGCTTTCCAAAGTCGGAGAAGTCCGGTGCGAAAATATTGGTACTGTATGATCTTTTGGATCGCTAATGTTTTAAAAGTATTCAATTTTAATACGCCCATACTTTTTGGAACAGTCTCAACCAATATTTACCATTCTTTCATTCTATCCTCAATTCGAATTTCTTAGAATGCAGTCTAAAATTCAGTCCTTGCAGCATTCCCTGTAGTTTCCTATGTTTATTTGCCACACCATTTCTTCACTCGTGTAATCTCGGGCTAAAAGTTTCTGCATGTGCGACAAAAATGACCATTCATTCAGTCTACAATTCTGTGTTCCATCAGTGCTCACACCGGACCGACATTTTTGATGCAAAGTGGAAATTTTGTTTGATGGCAAATGATTCATTTGGTGCCAAATAAAAAGATTGCAGTGCCAAATGGAATCTGATTGTAAATAGTGATAAATTAACCATGTATCGTCCTTTTATTGCAACAGGGCGCCATCTGCCATGCTAAAGCATTGCAGATGGCGTCTTGTTGCACTCAAAGTACGATATTTCAATTTAGTATTACCTGACTCGTTTCGGGAGCGCAGTTGCTCAGTGGTTACGGAATTACGCTTCACACCTGAAGATCCACGGCTCGATTCCCGCCAGGGGTAAATGCGTTGCGTCCTAGGGCAAGGCACTTTATACCAATTGTCCACCTGGGGGTACGGTGGTGCTGTGTACTAAGGCATACCCCACATCGATGGTGTGCTCACCTTCAGCCAAAGCTAACCCTGCCTGTGTGGGGGTAGTACGTTGGGGTGTCCTAGCAGTTGCTCGCCGTTGCTCGGCGATTCTCTCCGGGATTCTCTCCGGTTTCCTTCACTCGTAAAAATGCCCGACACGAGGTGACCCTGGCTGTCGAAGGTCTCCTTAAACTCCAATAAATAAAATAAATAAATAACCTTGTTTAAGTATTTTGGTTGCAAAAACCCTTCATGATATAATATAGATAATAGAAAAGTAAAAAGATTATTAACTCTTTACCTAACATGAAAAGCAGACGACAATTGCCCAAAAAATTTTTGAATGACTATTTTTTTCATTTTTTTGTCTCAAAGACATAGGTTATGACCCCTCATTGGAACGATCTCGACGAGCTCGTTCCAAAGAAGGGTCATAACCTACGTTTTTGAGACAAAAAAAAAAAGAAAAAATAATCAAAATTAATTGGCGATTTTTGAGAATAGCGCTGGTCGGTTTTGGTCGTTGCGTTGTGTAAAGGCTTAACGTTTACAAAATACTTTCGTGGTAACTATTTTCTCACTGTTTATTCGCTCCAAAAAAGCTAATAGCAAATAATTTATTTATCTTCCCGAAGGATTATAAAAAAGATTAAACAAGATAAAAAAGGCTAAGTAACAAAGAAATGTTTCGACAAGAATTAGATTAAATGGATAATTTATTCAGTTCTCCCATAAAAAGCCATGATTATACCTGTTACCTATAGATTATTTGACAGACGTGTTGTCAGACGGCGATTATATCGAAAACAACACACTGAAATAATAAACACAAAGAACTTCCACAAATGTATTTTTTGTTGCCAAATGCTGTATTTTTCATGCTAAACGAAGTTTTTAGCGCATGTGGCACTATTGCCGTCCGACTATGCAGTCCCCATCCGTGTTGGTACTCGACCAGCCATTTGATGTTTATCCACGCGTACGCCTATTTCTTTCAGTAAAAACGAAGGAACCAGTTTGCAAGTGTGCAGTTATGGACTGCCGGGTACTTTTCCGGTGGCTCAAGAGGTGCACATTTGCGTATTTTGATCTACAGCTCATATCTCAATTACAAGTACTGTGACAAATGTCCGTCTGCTGTAGGAGTCTGCGATTATTTGAATTTCGAATCGATTCTCGGATAGCCCTCTCGGTTCGATTTGGTTCGCTACAGAATCACAAACATGCGATTAAATCGAATCGACAGCGATTTACAAAGATCGTGTTGAGTGTTTCACATTGTGGCCCTTCTCTGTCAGATTTCCGATAGTTCGCGCCGAATTTCCATTGCAGTCATGACGTCATTATATTTGCAATCTATTTAGCATTAAATTAAGTTGAAAACACGATAGACCCCTATCGTTTTCGCGTGCATGATGCAAGCTCAGCTGCGAAAATCTACGAGTTCAGGGATTCTCTGCGGCTTTCTCCTTGTTAATGGAATACATCTCCACTTGAGTGCAGCAAGTCCTCCCCAGAAAAGCGAAAGAACTGCAGGCGGCGCCTTATTGCACTCACTGTCCCATCAAAGCCCAAACCAAGATATTGAATTAAAGACACCGCTGTAACCGGATACATTTCTGAAAGTTGAGCGTGTTATCGCATCAAGTGCATAACATGGTGAAATTGGGTAGTCGCAACTGTTTTTTATTGCAACCGATTCGAAACATAAAAAAAGAATTGTAGTCCGGATCGACTCAAGAGTTATTTCGAAGTCAAATTTCTGATGTATAATGACCTGGTGCATTGACGTATGGAGTACTAAATCCAGGTGAGGTGTGATGGGTGCGAACCCACCTCCCCCAAAAAAACTGAAAGTTCCTCTTGAGGGACTATCTCAAGCTACAGAGAGTACAATGTATCGAGGTAAGTTAAACATAAATGTTCTCTTTTACATGTAGTTTCTGTGAAAGGCCAAGGCACCACTTTGATACTTTTTAGTGACTCGGCTTAAAAAAAGGTATCAAATGGCCTTGGCGTTTCACAGAAACAATTTTCTTGGTTCTGGTGTGACAAGCTTTATATGTTACACCGAGCTTATCGTTGTTTAATTTCTGCCAGAATCACATATTAACTGTATTACATATGTTGGCATGAATTATATCTGGAAAATAAAATCCGCATACTGTGCAATCACCGTGGACAGGTCGTAATCAACACGTGGACACTGATGTCCACACATGCCTTTTCCAGATAATAAAAATCATCATTAGCAATATTTTAATTAATGAAGCACCAGGTTTTCCGGTGCTTCATTTAATTATATTTTTAATTATTATTCCTATAATTAGAGTTTGCAATTTAATTTTATTGCGTCCGTGGAAATATTGCCCACCTGGTGGAAAGTGACCAGTCCACGGCGGCCGTACTGTATCGTCTTTGTCTATCGTTCTTAACTCTTTACCCAACATAAACGGCCCAAACCGGTCAGCGCTATTCTCAAAAATCGCATATTAATTTTCAAAATATTTTTTATTTTTTGTCTCAAAAACATAGGTTATGACCCCTTGTTGGAACGAGCTCGTCGAGCTCGTTCCAACGAGGGGTCATAACCTATGTTTTTGAGACAAAAAATGAAAAAGATTAGGTATTCAAGATTTTTTTAAAATTTTTTTCAAAATTAATTAATTTTCATTGTTTTTTTTTCATTTTTTTGTTTCAATAGCATAGGTTATAACCCCTCGTTGGAACGAGCTCGTCGAGCTCGTTTAACCTATCTTTTTGAGACAAAAACTGAAAAATAGTTATTCAAGAATTTCTTTTGCAAGTGTCGTCTGCTTTTCATATTAGGTAAAGGATTAAGTATTTTTTCAGAAATGATAGTGCAAAAGTGCTTACATTTTCGATCCAAAATTTCACATATATATTCTCAGATGCTTCCATAGAGCTCCATTTCTTACTCGTTTTTTCTGCCAGTGAAAACCATGGTCACCCAGGCGGAGTCGGTTATCATCGATTGCCACTCAGTGCACCTCCCTAACAAATTTATGCGTATGAACCACCACTCCCCCCCACCCAGCCAGGAATTCAAGGAACTCTACAAACAGAGGAATTAAAGAAAGAAGGAGGAAGGCACTTACCTTCGATGCCAATGGCGATCGAGCAAACCAACAGGACGAGTTTTATCTTCATGATGAATGTAACTTGGTAGTAGGATGGTTTCACTTTCACGACGCCGTTGCTTGAAGTAGATGGCAAGAAGAATGCTGATATACTCCAAACCGGGCGACAGCTTGTCGACACGTTCAGGTCTTTTTGTAAATTATATATGTCGTTCATCCGGCGAAGCGTGATCTATTCTTCTATAGTCATATATCACGCTGTCTATTCGTTCACGTACATTGCGTATCTCTTCATGCAAGTTGTTAGTCTCGCGAGTAACAGATTGGCTGGTAGCGCGGTAGTTCATTAGTGAGTGCATTAGGCATCAAATCGAAAGGCCCAGGGCTCGATCTTGACCAGTAGTAATTACGTTATATCCTTGGGCAAGGCTGGGCAAGGCACTTAATTCCGACTTCCCATGTGGTGGCACGGTAGCGCCTTCTATTACGGTGTACTGCACATCGATGGTGCAGTTACCTTCAACCGCTGCTAACTCTGGTTACTTCATTGGAGAGTCTGACAGTCGCTTGTCGCTGCTTTGAGGTTCTTTGCGGGTACCCCGACTTTCACTGTCCGTAAACGTGTGCGACACGGTGTGAATCTGGTTGGCAAAAGTGTCGTTAAATTCCAACAAACAACTAACAGAACAGCAATCATTCAGGTAGCTTTGATCTGGAATTTGGATTGGTCAAAATTGATCACAACGGACAAGACAAATCCACAGTCTGTGTTCTAGCGGGAGTGAAAAGCGCCAGTATTTTCGATTTCTGTACTTCTGTTCTATATACATTTCAGATATCCGCCCTTCAAATCGGAGGTTAGAGTTTCAAGTAAAAGGTCTTCACCGTTATTACTGGGACTCCTGCTCGGGCTAAAGTCTCGAGAGGGTTTCTTAGACCAATATCATATTTAAATGTAAATTACGTACGTGTATCAGATTAAATTAGAAATACCACAAGTGACAAATGTGGATATATTTATAATAGATCTGCAGTCATAGCTTACAAAGGCTTTCAAATCATCAAACATCAAATGAAACCCCGGCACAAAAACGACTAACACGATATCAACTGTGCAATCTTTTCAGAGAAGGTCACCTATCTTCCACTACTTTTGCTTCTACCATTGACACCACAAAAGCTGCCTTCTCCCACAAGTACTACAAGTGCTACACAAGGGGTGCCCAACACTCCACATATATGTAGAGAAGGACCCAACGTCATTTCCAGCCATTGGGCTCAATGATATTAACTCCCCTCTAGAGCATCCCCTTCCCCAGTACGAAAAAATCCAGTATTATATTAAAAAAAGATATCACTCTACAACCAGCACGTTTTGTTAAAAAAAACTAGCAGAATATGTGTCACCAATAGAGGAGGAAAGAAATATTGCAAAGTTTAACCCTTTCCCCAAAGTAACAACAAAAACTGGCGAGCGATTTTCTCAAAAAATGTCAATTAATGTTCATTATATTTTTATTTTTTGTCTCAAAAACATAGGTTATGACCTCTCTTTGGGACGAGCTGGTTCCAGTGAGGTCTCATAAGATATGTTTTGCAGAAAAAAATATTTATTCAAGAATTTTGTTTGCAAGTGTCGTCTGCTTTTCATGTTAGGTAAAGGGTTAAGATGAGAAAATTGGTGTAGAGAGGGGTGGTGTTGTCAGGCCTCAGCGAGCACTGGTATGGCTGGTCTCTGGTCTACATAAATGCTCCACCTGGTCTCTACGGAAATAATGGCTCTTTGGTTCAAAACTCCCTAGTAGCGGGTTGTCAGCGATAGTATTATCTGGTTCTGGCCAATAAAGTGAGGAGGGGGGGGTGTTTAGAAAAGGCTAGTAAGAAGGAGCTGGAAGAAAGTGGTTTGAATTATATAAATATGTATCATAAACTTCATTTTTAACTGGTTGAGCGCTATATTATTTTTAGAACAAAGAAATTGTTCATTAAAACTTGCTTTATTATAAATTATTGGAGAGTGCCTATACGCACTCTCCAATAATTTATAATAAAGCAAATTTGAATGAACAAAACTGTATTAGCAGGTGACAGAAGATGAAACTGGAGAAAAGAATATAAAGACTTTAGTATGGTACCCTCACTTTTCTTTAAAGCCATGATAGTGGCTTCCAGCACTCAACCAGTTGAACAAAGAACTGGGAGTTTAATTCTTTATCAACAACAATTTATTTGGTTTAATATAATAATGAAGCCCGCAACTCACTCATACCTACCCTTCTCCCTCAATTAAGGCACCTGGATTTTCGAACCCTAATACTCAGCCCTTATAAACATCATCTTATAAATCTTATAAAATCACCACTAATATCAAGTGAGAGAAATAAATCACAACACACGCTGTCAGAATAGATCGTAAATTCGTCATTTGAACAATACAAGTAGTAGGAGAGTGCTGTGTGGGGTGGGGGTCATTCATATGGGCTTACCTCCTTGCAGTCACAAGTGCCGTCTGCTAGTCGTGCTGGGTAAAAGCTCAAATTCACTATCCACGTGCCCTATTTATTTATTGAATTTCTATTTATTTACTTAAGGCTACTTTCAGCATCTATGGCTATATGTCGACCACAACACAAATTTGAAATCAAGTTAGTTAGTCGTTTGTACTTTGATGATACCTATTTTAACCTTTTGCCCAACGCAGACGATATCAAAATTTATTATTTTAAATATCATTTTTTCAAATTTTTCTCAAAATTTAAACAAAACCATATCATGTGACCCCTCGTTGGAACGAGCTCGACGAGCTCGTTCCAACGAGGGGTCACATGATATGGTTTTGTTTAAATGTTTTGAAAAATAATATTTTTTCAACTGCTGAATTTGCATATTACGCTGACGGATGCGGTCGATTCGTTGGGTAAAGGGTTAAAGGATTTCCGCCCCTGCCGTTGATCACATGATCCTATATATTTCCGAGGGAAGTTGTTTACCACTGCAAACAAGCACTGTCCCTGTTCCCGGGATCCTCACGAGGATCGTACCATATAAAAATAATGAGAAAATAACTTACATTAACTGAATTTGTACACTTTGCTTTCATTCTATTTGAAACACTTCTGAGTGAAAGACCTCCAGACAAAAAGAAGCCATGAGGAATTAATCAGCAATAAAGTTTCAATTTTTTCAATGCTGTGAAGGTGCACGTTTTACTGACTGCGCCTGACAACGTTAAAAAATATATATCCTGGGGGACGTGACAATCGTTACTTATTCCAAGTTCCTTATTCCATATTCTTTATCAACCGATATTATCGGTTGATAACGGGTGTGGAATAAGGAACTGGGAACAAGAGGTAGTTGTCACGTCCGTAAAGGTTTCATGTGTTGCAACTGTAAATACAGTTGAGTGGAATCTGTCAGAAGTGTCAACTGTATTGAATTGTGTGAATAATTGTATAGAATTGTGTGGATAATTTCTATAGAATTGAGTGGATAATGTATTGAATTTTGTAGATAATTGCATTGAATTGTGTGGATAATTGTATAGAATTGTGTGGATAATTGCATTGAATTATGTGGATACTTGTATTGGTATTTATTTATTTATTGATGTTTAAGGTCACAAATACTTGTATTGAATTGTGTTGATAATTGTATAGTATTGTGTGGATAATTGTATTGAATTATGTGGATAATTGTATTGAATTGTGTGGATAATTGTATTGAATTGCGTGGACAATTGTATTGAATTATGTGGATAATTGTATTGAATTGTGTGGATAATTGTATTGAATTACGTGGATAATTGTATAGAATTGTGTGGATAATGTATTGAATTGTGTGGATAATTGTATTGAATTGTGTACATAATTGTATAGAATTGTGTGGATAATTGTATTGAATTGTGTGGATACTTGTATTGAATTGTGTGGATAATTGTATAGTATTGTGTGGATAATTGTATTGAATTATGTGGATACTTGTATTGAATTGTGTGGATAATTGTATTGAAGTATGTGTATAATGTATTGAATTATGTGGATAATTGTATTGAATTGTGCGGATAATTGTATATAATTGTGTGGATAATGTATTGAATTGTGTGGATAATTGTATTGAATTGTGTGGATAATTGTATAGAATTGTGTGGATAATTGCATTGAATTATGTGGATAATTGTATTGAATAGTGTGGATAATTGTATAGTATTGTGTGGATAATTTCAATGAATTATGAGGATAATTGTTTTGAATTGTGTGGATAATTGTATTGAATTGTGTGGATAATTGTATAGAATTGTGTGGATAATTGTATTGAATTGCGTGGATAATTGTATTGAATTGGGCGGATTATTGTATACAATTGAGTGGATAATTGAATAGAATTGAGCGGATAATTGTATTGAATTATGTGGATAATTGTACTGAATTGCGTGGATACTTGTATAGAATTGTGTGGATAATTGTATTGAATTTTGTGGATAATTGTATTGAATTCTGTGGATAATTGTATAGAATTGTGTGGATAATTGTATTGAATTATGTGGATAATTGTTTTGGATTGTGTGGATACTTGTTTAGAATTGTGTGGATAATTGTACTGAATTGTGTGGATACTTGTATAGAATTGTGTGGATAATTGTATTGAATTGTGTGGATAATTGTATTGGATTGTGTGGATAATTGTATTCAACTGTGTGGATAATTGTATGGAATTGTGTGGATAATTCCAATGAGTTATGTGGATAATTGTATTTAATCATGTGACACATTTTAAAAAAGTTTTTGAAATGTTTTCTGGTATTTCTCATTCAGAGCACACTTCACAAACAAGTGCTACCCTTTCATGGCTGGAGCACATCCGAGAGGCCAGTTGGTAACAAAGCCAACACTGGATCCATGGTACTCCTGCCTTGTAATCCCCCAATACTCCCTGACATTAGAGGACAGGGGGGGGGGGGGGTCATGTAAGGGGGCCCACAGCTTCCCCTATCTATGAAGTCTATTCCTCTACACCGTGGAGAAAATTGCTTCCAATAGCGTGTGTTTGAAATCCTGGCGCTACCACTGGGTAAGGTCTTGTTAGATAGCAGAATTAGCATCGCACTTGACCTTTCTGAGACGATGTCCATGGATCTTGTTTTTTCAGACTTCAAGGCGTTGCAACTTTCGCACTGAGCGTAGCAGTCATCTTGCAGATCCTTACTCCGGACTTGAATTTCACCCCCTAAGTGCACTCGTGCAGGCTGCTATCGATAATGGCAGTTCTCCAGACCTCGCTGTTGACGATGGCTCACGGTGGCATTGGGGGATAAAGATACACCCTCAATACTGATGTGCCATATGGAAGGCACCAACAGGTAATTCGGGACTTTCTACTCGCTTCCTTCATGCTAAACAGTGTTTAGACCGGATGAACTGAATATTTGGGGTGGTGATGATGTTTCCGCAGATTTGGACGTTGCAGTTGACGAAGCGCTATCCATTCAGGTGAATTCAGATACTGCAGTTGGGAGAGGGGGGGGGGGGGGGGTCCAATGTGGAAGGGACAAACGCTTCAGATGAGAGAGGGATATCCATTGGGGCAGCTGGTGTAAAGACATGCTACGAAATACATCTCGGTTGGTAGGCCAGATGCCGGTTATTTAAAAGCCATTGCCTGATGTCGTGCTGGCTGCTGCAGGTATACAACTCTGAACAGCCCTGTTTTATTTGGATGATATGACAACCTTTCTGGTCTGGGTTCGCGGCCTTTTAGAAACTCCTTGAGAGTAGTATATCGTTAGAAGTTTCACGAAAGCTCCATTGGTTGAATTCTCTGAATGGTTCATTCCCAGTTGACCAATTCCCTTTAGACCAATTCCCACGAGACCAATTCCCAAAAGACCAATTCCCCTTACACCAACTCATGCGTTCTACTTTTAAAATAATTCTATATCACTAATTTGATATATTTATAAATATTTATAAATGTATTTAATGTTATTGATATTTAAGCCTGAAAATAAGCTGTCTGTCATTTGCAGAATGAGGTCCCCAGAGGGTGAATTTGCTGATACTTTTCCGTACAGTGGGCTAGTTTATCCTCTGGCTCCCTCTTTCTGTTTATGTTTGAGACCTTAATTCAGATTGAGGTTCACAGACGGTAAATTTAGTGATGCTACCCTGCTGTACAGGGTAGCATCACCAAATTCACCTTCTGGGTACCTCATTTTTCAGAAGATAGTCTGCTTATTTTCTGGCTTGTTGATATTTTATAAACTGAAATGTTATAAACCTATATTTTTTGTATGTTATGCGTACAAATTTGTTTTATCGAATAAAGTGCTTATCAGTAAATAAATGTTTTCTTAATTATTCTTAATCAACCCTTAATCAATAACAGTATGCAGTTGGTCTAAGGGGAATTGGTCTTTTGGGAATTGGCCTAAAGGAAATTGGTCTAAAGGGAATTGGTCTAGTGTGAAGACACTGAATACAGCAGTGGGGTAGCATAGCACCTCACTGACTTCGCACGCACCACCCCTCGAAAGCCAGGTTCTCGATGAGTGTATTGTGACCATCAAGCGATAAGAGTACGGGCTCATTTTGAGTATTAGGATGTCAAGTTCTCACACGATATGTTTGGACCTTATAACTCGAGTTCTAAATGTTAAAACTTGGAGCCTACGTGATATTTATGTTTAAAGACAACCTTGGTTTATACATGTTTAGTTTAGACTGAAGGAATGAAGGAATATGATCCATGTACAAGCACCGGGATCTAGTTATCATGACCCAAATCATTATTGTGCGCATTCCAGATATAATGACCAGCATAAACTTGGCGTTCTATGGAAAGCAGACAAAAATACCAGCCAGTCTAAAGTAGGCATATAGGAGCACGATTCCGGGATTTTAATGAAACCCGGCATACAAACCGATTTATATTTACTACGAGGACTACTTTCAGGGTAAAGTAGAAGTATAGATTTCAAATTGGGTGGTGAGCGAATTGGAGTAGTAAGAGTGGGTCGAATGGTGATAAAATAATGAAAACGTCGATACATATTTTTAATCGTATCTTTCGAACGAAAAAACTTTCGAAACAGAAGTTACAGCCAGAATTACGTGGCCACAAATGGCCCAGAAAAACTTGAGTTGCTTCGCCTTCATCGTCCTCGTATGGTCGAATTCGATTTTATTCAGAAGGGTCGTTTTAGACACTTCCCCCTTATAATGTTGGGAAGTGGGGTGAGAATGGATGATATGTGTGTTTTTCGGGGGACACAAAGGAGAGGGTTTACATGACCATCAACCAATTTTCAAGATTTTTTCGTTCGTTCGTTCGTTCGTTCGTTCGTCCGCCCGTCCGGTTCGTTCGTTCGTTCGTTCGTTCGTTCGTTCGTTCGTTCGTTCGTTCGTTCGTTCGTTCGTTCGTTCGTTCGTTCGTTCGTTCGTTCGTTCGTTCGTTCGTTCGTTCGTTCGTTCGTTCGTTCGTTCGTTCGTTCATTGGCGGGATTGATGGATGTGTGAATGTTTGAGTGGGTGAGTGTGTGGCTGAAATGTTGTGTAGGTTCACAATTCCAGATCGGTAACATCACAATTTTATCAACCACTATTGAGCATCAACATCATGCCTGATGCTGGCAGCAACTAAATTCTCTTCACAATGTTGTGATACATATATCCCACAAATCATCTATTCATCAGATACTTTATACTCTGCAGTGCGTCCCGCACTAGTTCGTCAACTTAGTTCGAGCAAAATAATTTAGCCCCCCCCCCAACCCCACAACAGTTCTCACCCAGTTATTCGCTAACCCTCTGGCCTGCGAGGCGTCCAAAACCGACCAAGGCTATTCACCAATCACCACCGAATCTTCATACTCTTTTCCTCCTATTTGTCTTGGAGATATGGCACCTCATTGGAACGAGCTCGTTGACCTCGCACCGGTGGGGCTCGTGGGCTGTGTCTTCAAGACAGGGATTGAAAAGGAAATTCGTTGTTCATGTATTATATTTGTAAGTGTAGTTTGTCGTTCGTGTGGGACTGATGGGTGCAATAATTGTTAGCAATCACAGTGTACATTCCATGACATAACTAAATAATATTATGTAACATCATTCAATAACAAAATCAATTATTTAACAGTCAACTTACACCTTGCAAGTCTAGTTCCTGATTTAGTACTTTAATTATTTATTTTATTTTATTTTTGTGTTTGGGGGAGTCTCCAGAAAAGATTGCTTATGACCTTTCACCAAACTGCGCCTGTTCCAGTGGGATCGTGGAATCTTGGGCGGTATATCTCGACATAAGTGATGAAGAAAATAGTTATCCTATAGCTTGTTTCCAGTGTCATACAACATCCGTGTTGTATTCATTCATTCATTCATTCATTCATTCATCCATTCATTCATTCATTCATTCATTCATTCATTCATTCATTCATTCATTCATTCATTCATTCATTCATTCATTCATTCATTCATTCATTCATTCATTCATTCATTCATTCTTGACTGTTTGGCTGATTGACTGATTGTGTTTGTAGATGAGTGGCCAAGATGCTGTTCAGATTCACAATTTAAGATCAGTAAACCTCATATTTGTATCAACCACTATTAGGCATTAACATCATGCCTGATACTGACATGCTACTAAAATCTCACCACCGTGCTGTGATACATATCATTGTGCTGTACTTGTACCCACAAATGATCGTTATCATTTGTTCTTGTTCTTGTCAATTCACTATTCTGTTCTGTCATTTTTATTCGTTAGTTGTCTTAATCTTGTACTCTCCTGTAATCTGGAGGAATAAAAGAATACAAACAAAAAAAAAAACAAGCTAGTTCGTCAAGTTAGTTCGAGCAAGATAACTTTAGCCCACAATAGTTTTCACTCGGCTATTCACCAACCCTTTGCTCTGCGTAGCGTCCAAAACCGACCAACGCTTTTCACAAATAACCACCGAATCCTCGTGATTTCTTTCTTCTTGTCGTCTTGAAGATGTTGCTATGTGGCTTATGGCCCCTTTATTGGATCGAGCAGGTGTGGCTATGTGGCTTATGACCCCTTATTGGAACGAGCAGGATATATGTTGTTTTTTTAGTTTTTTTTCGAAAATGTGATGTGGCTTATGACCCCTGATCAAAGCGAGCCTGTTCCAGTGGGGGTCCTGGGCGTTGTATCTTGATAAAACGGATGGAACAAATAGCATAGAACTTGCTTACTAGTGTCATATGACATCAATGCTGGATGGAGGGTTATCTCATTCATTCATTCGTTCATTCGCTCATAGCGTTACTAGTGTCATATAACATCCATGCTGGATGAGGGGTTCATTCATTCATTCATTCATTCATTCATTCATTCATTCATTCATTCATTCATTCATTCATTCATTCATTCATTCATTCATTCATTCTGGATGAGTGAATGGATGGTTGGATGGATGGTCGAGTGTGTGGGTGGATGGGCGGGTGGGTGGGCGAGTGTGTGACCGACCTGCTGTTTAGGGTAACAAATCAAAGTACCCCCACCCATTTATTATTTATCACGCGCAATTCGACAATTCTCACCCGGCTATTTGTTAACCCTCTCTCCTACGTAGCGTCCAAAAAGCGACAAGCGCCTTCTACTAATCTCAATATCAATATTTTCATGATATGTAATTGTTTTTCTTCATTTTTTGTTGTCTTGGAAATATGGCGTATGACCTCCCCCCCCCCCACTCCCCCCACACCCTCCGCCATTAAAACTAGCTCGCCGAGCTCGTTCCGGCGGCGGTGGGAGTCGTAAGTTGTGTTTCCAAGACAAAGATGAAAACAAATTAGCTTCCCAAAGCTGTTTATTTACAAGTTTCGCCTGTCGTCCGTGTTGAACTAAGGGCTGGAATAAATGTCAGTAATCGAAGGGTACATCCCAAGACGTAACTATATAACGCTGTTGAAGTTCATAATTCAGATCGGTTTCTTTTTTTATTTTTTGTCCATTCATAATTCCTTCATTCTCCCTGTCTCCTTTCGTTCCACTCATTCCATCTCAACCTCTTCATATGTCTCCACCTCTTTTCTTTTCTGCCTACTTGTTTGCATTGTTTATTCCGCCTCGTCTTTTACAAATTCACTCACTCATTCTCTGTCCTCATTGAATCCATTGTTTTACTGTAAAGTCATTTATTTATAAATTTATTTGTTCAGTCATCCATCTAAGATGCCCTATCACTGTGATGTTAGGTAGGGTGATGTTACACCCAACGCACTTGTATATAAACTACAGTGTGTTTTATCCTTCTTGTAGAGAGTAATTTTGTTTCCAAACAAACTCCCAATTACAGACTATTACTCCAACAGACTGTAACTAGAAATGGAAAAGAAATATCGTCTCAACCTTCCATACAGTTCAACTATGTATGGGACTTAACCTCATTTTATCTTCATCTTGGGAGAATATATTGTATTTGTGTCTTGTATATTTGTCCAGCGAGAAAGGATGGTAGTATGTTGGTGAATTATGGCGGGTAACATTACACTCGGCGAAGTGCAGGTAGACGCAGAGTACGACTTTATACAGCTCTATAATGAGAAAACACGTTCCTTGACAGAAAATGATGAATCCCCATTTAAAAACCGCGCAACTGAGTGCAACTACTTTTTCGCCTAGTGACTTTCAGTCAGCGGCTTGTAAAATAGATGCAGGATTCTCAATATTCCATCTCAATTGCCAAAGCCTGAATGCCCATTGGGATTCCTTCCAAGACATGCTATATAACCTACAAACGGGAAATAACTTCTTCGGCATAATAGGACTTACGAAATAATTCAAATTTCTCCAGATATGTCGTTTAGCCTGGTTGACTATGCCCCGATTATTAAACGTAAGAGACCCGAGAATGATGATGGTCGAGGAGGGGGTTGGTCTATATATTAAAGAAGGAATACCATATAGAATTCGTAATGATAAATTTCGTTCTTTATTCCACATGTTTTCGAATCTTTGTTTATTGAAATTAAAGATAAATACCAGCTCAGAATTATTGGCGTCATCTATAGACCCAAAACTCCACCTAAAGCCGACATCTACCTCTTCTTATCAAAATTGAATGAAATAACGAATGTTCTAAATGCAGAAAATAAAAAAAAGTTTATATTGTGGGGGATCTTAACCTAGACCTTCTAAAAGCAAATACACACTCAAAAACGGAAGAAGTTTTTAATCTCATGTTCAGTCAAGGCTTTCTGCCTTATATCACCACACATTATCCTACAAGGCTCACATATCCCGATTATACTCGAAAATAGCACGCGCAAACTAAGGACTCAACAAAGTTAAAAATATCTTCCCCCACGGAGCTCTGAAAACATTGTATTACGTCGTTTTGAATTGTTTTGAATCATACATCGCCATTTGGTTTTCGGAATCCAGGCATGGGGCACCTTAAGAGCTATAAAAAAACTAGCTGTCTTGCAAAACAGATCATTACGAATAATTAGTAACAAAAAAGTACAATTCTCATACAGATCCCCTATTTAAAGAAAACCAAATACTCAAGGTTGATGATTTGTTTAAGCTACATGCACTACTGTTCGTGTTTGACTGGCAGAACGACAGATTACCGGTTTCTTTCAGTGATATATTTAAAATTATTGACAATCCATCTGGTAGGACAACCAGAGACTCGGGCTTCCTATACATAGAAAAAACAGGGACCCAAACTCTGTATAAATTTCCTTTTTACGCCTTCCCGAAAATATGGAATGCCCTGGACGACACAACTCGTAATATTAGCAACAGAAACATGCTTAAGAACAACTTAACTTCCTCATTCCTTTCCTCATATTCCAGTTATGTCAGCTGCAATAATCCCTACTGCCCAGATTGCACTTCGTAAACTTCGTAAATTTGGAAATTGTCAAAGTCGTGGTCTGCGACTAAATCTGGAATCCTCGTCTTGTGCAACCTGATGCGCTTACTCCTTACTGTGGTGCTATGTAAAATACTATGTGGACACAATTAAGAACTTGCAAACAATAATCTAAACAAATAAATCATAACATTCGCCATCCTACGATGATGATGCAGCTAACTTAGACACCACTCCCAAAGGTCATAACCAACTTTTTTTGTCGCAGTTTAAACGATACGAACTTCACGATGGGACTTGTTACCACCCTCAGGTGTTATGATGAGTAGTGGGGGAGTTTTATAGGCAGGTTGCTTCTTGCCAACCTTGAAGCACCATCGTTCCGCCGGCGTATATGAATCACCACTCCTCTAATCCCGGAAAAGTAATGATTCGATCGTCATTCTCCATCATGTGTCACATAATTGGTTCTGAATTCATTTTTTTAGTCACAGTCTGTTTGCAATCGCCCCATCTTCTTCCAGGGGGTGGCAGGTAGACAGCCAATCTGGCTATGCAACTTCCCACGGTATACTACTCATTACATTTGTGAAATATGTTTATTTGTAACCATTTCACATGTGTGTGTGCCGTGAATAAAGAATCTGAATCTGAATCTATGTTCATCTGTGTAATTGGGAAGAATAAGGTACAAGATAATATTAATGTTGTCGTCTCCGGTTGTTGGGGGGAAAGAAGTGGAATTGAGAGAGTGTTGGAATGTGTGAGGATAGGGTTAATCAAGGCCAGTAGTATGTCAAGGGCCAACATTCCCTGTTTCACATGACCTCGGCAGGACCACGGAAGCGACATTAAATTACTTAGCCCAAGGACCCCATGTTATGTTATCATGGTAACCCACATGATCTGTCATATTGTGGTCACATCACAATAGTGATACGTGGTGTAAGTGCGCATGCACAGCGTGTGTTGTTAAGGCGACACGTGTTTTCGTCGCCCATTTTGTATACTGGAGGCCGCCGTCCTAACAACACGTGCTGCGCATGCGCACTCACGCCACGTATCACTATGGGAATGACGTTACAAGATGGCCGCTCACGCGGGTTACCATTACAACCAAACACGGCGCCACTGGGTCCCGTGACTATGACGTAACTTCCCCTCCAGCATTCCCTCCAACCAATGGGGCCCGTTTCATCCCTATCCTACTACTGTCGAACTTGCGAATCTTAACTGAGAACATTTTGACTCTTCTGAGCTTGCCTGTACCCCCACATTCTCTCCAAAGCATGTTTTAAAATACTCTATTCAGCACCCTGAATCATCTTAAACGTATAAAAACATCAATCTTTGAATGAATTCAAGTGCAGGACAAAAATAGTAAGTTGGGTCATTCCCTCGTTTGTTTTTCGGGCCAGTGGACCCACACATCCCTACCCTGTGTCTGGGACTTTTTGGCAGACCCCCCCCCCCCCCCCGAGTCGTCTGGAATATTTCAGTTGATCGGAAAAACGAACCATAGGTTCGTTTTCCGTACCAAATGAAATATTCCGTTCGATTGAATCTGATCATAGGCAATGGAATATTTGAGGGCTAGAATAGTTCCAGGACATAGAAGCGTGGAATTCCTTACATAACTTGACTTTGGCATGAGAAATCGACTTCGACATTGTATTGTTGTTGTTGTTGTCACGAGGAACTTCCCATTTTCAGCAGATGATTCGGTGTCTCTACACTCACCATCAAACATTATATCGTCCAAACGTGACAACTGTATCTTTTCTTCTTCATCCATTTTTCGACGAAAGACAGATTTTGGAGGGAATATTGACCACGCTTATGAAAAATATAACCCGTCCACTACGTCTATTGTTCAGCTATTCCCTCTAGAGTAATTAGTTGCGCACCCGTCGTGATCTCCCACCCTGATCCGCCTGGTGAATTGTCATGGTGCGGTTTTCTGAATGCTGATATTCCATCTATTAAATGCAGGTTCTATAGCGATTATTGCCATTATATGGATGCACAAAATATGTATCCGAGTCGAGCTCCTGGTTCTAAGGATAGATCACGACGAGTCGTGATCTATCCTTAGAACCCGGAGCGAACCTCGGATGCATATTTTGTACATCCACATAATGGTAATAATCATTTTATCTTTAAATATATTGGGAATAAGTCAAGAATGTAGACGAATATATAACGACCTATTTATTCATACGGATGAACAAAAACAAAAATGGAACTCACGCGAAAGGAACCTGCTTGTATCCGACCCTCTGATACAAATATCTGTAGATAAAGGCCATTTAGCTATCTTACACTGCAAAAACTATAGGTTCTCTTTAGAACCAAAACTGGTTCTAATCTTGTCCCTGAGATGGAACCAGTTCTGTTTAAACAGTATTTATTTCAAATCAAATAAATTTATAAAGATTAACATTAAATATTAACATAATTAAACATAAATTGAGGGGGTTTCAGTCGTAAGTTTAGAGCTTATACGAGGTTATCTCAAATCATGATTAAGCAAAGGAGATATGAACAGCTGGCATATCGAACCAGTTTTGGTTCTACTCAGAACAAAAACTGGTTCGGTATGCCAACTGTTCATATCTCCTTTGTTCCAAAATGTTTGGCGACTGCGTTGAATAAGCTCGAAGTTTACTGCTGAATCTGCTTCAGTTCATGTAATATTCTGTTAAAATTGAAGGGTACTCTTGGTAAATTTATTTGATTGGAAATAAATACTGTTTAAACAGGAATGGTTCCATCTCAGGGACCAGGGACAAGATTAAACCCATGCTATATAACCTACAAACAGGAAAGAACTTCTTCGGCATAATAGGACTTACCGAAATATTCCAAATTCCTCCAGAGATGTCGTTCAGTCTGGATGGCTATGCCCCGATTATTAAACGTATGAGACACGAGAATGATGATGGTCGAAGAGGGGTTGGTCTGTATATTAATGAAGGATTACCCTATCGAGTTCGTAATGATATTTCGTTCTTTATTTCCCATGTTTTCGAATCTCTCTTTATTGAAATTAAAGATAAATACCAATCCAGAATTATTGGCGCTATTTATAGACCCAACACTCCTCCTAAAGCCGACATAAACCTCTTCTTATCAAAATTAAATATAATAACGAATGTTCTAAATGCCGAAAATAAAAAATACTTTTTATTATAGGGGATCTTAACCCAGACCTTCTAAAAGCAACTACACACTCAAAAACGGAATAATTTGTTAATCTCATGTTCAGTCAAGGCTTTCTGCCTTATATCACCAAGCCAACGAGAGTAATCTGTCATTCTGCTAGTCTGATAGATCATATCTTCTCTAATAACGTTTCACGAGCAGCATTACCTGGAACAGTCATATCTGACGTGTCAGATCATTTTGGTGTTTTTATATTGAGGAAAACCCCAAACCAAAAGATACACCACACTTTACACTAAAAAGAATAATAAACGCAGAGAGAATTGTTGAATTCAAAACACTTATCTCGCAAAGTGATTTTAATCCTGTAATGCAGTCGAATTGTCCCAATGAATCCTATGAAACCTTTCTAAACATCTATATGAAAGCCTATGAAAAAGCATTCCCTCTCAAACGTGTTCGCCAGAACAAAACAATTATTAAAAAACAGCCATGGATGACAAGGGGGCTTGTAATATCCTCCAGCAATAAAGAAACATTCTACAAGAAAAAACTCCAAGCTCCCACCGAAAGGAACTCAGGAAACTATAAAAACTACTGCAGAATCTTCAACAAGGTAAAAAACAATGTAAAGCTACCTATTATAGAGATATCCTAAACGAAAAGAACGTGGCAGGTTTTAAACGAAGCCATCAATAAAGGAAAACGTGAAGCCAGACTACCCTCGTTCTTCATCCAAGACAACATCGAGTTAAGCGAGCCCCATGCCATCGCAGACGAATTCAACAATTTCTTTTTCAACATTGGAAAAAACACATCCGAACAGATTCAGAAAACTAATAAGTCCTCCACAGATTACATGGACAACAATGTCTCCAATAATCTTTATTTAATACCCACAAATCACACAGAAGTCAACCGAGTATTAAATAAAATGATGCTAAAATTATCTAAAGACTGCGATGATATCACAACCTGTCTTCTTAAGCATACGATAACCGAAGTATTGGATCCTCTAACACGTGTATTTAACAACTCTTTCCTAAACGGCAAAGTACCAGACAGGATGAAGATCGCGAAGGTGATAACTATATTTAAAGCGGGTGACGAGCACAGGTTTACAAATTACAGACCTATCAGTATACTTCCGGTATTCACAAAAGTAATGGAAAAACTCATGGAAGTGAGGCTAGCTAGTTTTCTCAATAGGTTTAATATTTTATACCCTCACCAATATGGGTTCCGAAAGCGACATAGTACTATTCATCCAGTTCTCCAGCTACTTAAAAGCATCGCAATAGAAAATAATAAACAAGATAAAAAAACAGTACCTTAGCACTGTTCCTGGATTTGTGAAAGGCCTATGACACCATAAATCACGAAATACTATTAGGAAAACTGGAAAAATATGGTATCTGAGGTGTCACCAATAATTGGTTTAGAAGCTACTTGTCCAACAGGTCTCAATATGTTACGTACGGAGAATACAAATCGGACTTAGCCAAACAGAGCTTCGGTGTACCACAGGGCTCGATTGTAGGCCTTATCCTTTTTCTTTTATATACAAATGATATAAGTAACTTAACAGCACTCAATCTTTTATCATTTGCCGATGACGCCACTGCACACTACCGGGCTCCGATAATAATCCCATTACATCGTATTTCAATGACGAGCTCCAGAAACTATTCGAAATGGTGCTCTGTGAACCAGTTAATGCTGAATGCTAAGAAAACCTCGTATATCATACTTAATCCAAATAAAGGTAGGAAAAATAATCTTTGTCAAGAGGTAAAAATAAATAACCAAAACATTAACAAGGTTGGGGCTACCGAAACAGAAAAATCTGTGAAATTCGTAGGAATTAGCATTGATGAACATTTATCCCACAAGGCTCACATATCCCGATTATGCTCGAAAATAGCAAGCGCAAACTATAGTCTTAACAAAGTTAAAAATATCCTCCCCCACGGAGCTCTGAAAACATTGCGTTACGCCCTCATGCATGGCCATTTGGTATACGGAATCCAGGCATGCGGCAACTCAAGAGCTATCAAAAAACTAGCTGTCCTGCAAAAACGTTCATTACGAAAAATTAATAACAAAAAGTACAATTCTCATACAGATCCCCCGTTTAAAGAAAACCAAATACTCAAGGTTGATGATTTATTAGGCTATATGTACTACTGTTCGTGTTTGACTGGCAGAACGGCTGATTACCGTTGTCTTTCAATTATATATTTAAAATTACTGACAATCCATCTGGTAGGACAACTAGACAGTCGGGCCTCCTATACATAGAAAAAACACGGACCCAAACTCTGGATAAACTTCCTTTATACTCCTTCCCGAAACTATGGAATGCTCTGGAAGACACAACTCGTAATATTAGCGACAGAAGCATGCTTAAGAACAAGTTAACATCCACATTCATTTCCTCATATTCCAGTTATGTCAGCTGCAACAATCCCTACTGCCCCGATTGCACTTCCTAAACTTCGTATATTTGGAAATTGTCAAAGTCGTAGTCCGCGTCTAAATCTGGGATTCTCGTCTTGTGCAACCTGTCGCGCTTCCTCCTTACAGTGGTGCTATGTAAAATACTATATGGATACAATTAAGAACTTGCAAACAAAAGTCTAAACAAATAAATCATAACATACGTCATCCTACGATGATGATGCAGCTAACGTAGACACCACGCCCAAACATCATGACCGATCTCTTTGTCGCAGTCTAAACGATACGAACTTCACGATGGGACTTGTTGCCGCCCTCGGGTGTTATGATAAGTAGTGGGGGGAGTCCTATAGGCAGGTTGCTTCTTGTCTACCTTGAATCGCCGTCTTTCCGCTGGCGAAAATGAAGCACTAATACTATAATCCCAGAAAAGTAATGATTCGATCGTCATTATCCATCATGTGTCACATAATTGGCTCTCCGTTCCTTCTTTCAGTCACAGTCTGTTTACAATCACCCCATCTTCTTCCAGGGGTGGCAGGTAGGCAGCCAATCTGGCTATGCCACTTCCCACGGTATACTACTCATTACATTTGTGAAATATGTTTATTTGTAACATTTGACCTGTATGTGTACCGTGAATAAAGAATCTGAATCTGAATCTGAACCAGTTTTGGTTCTAATGAGAACCTATATTTTTTGCAGTGTAGTTTGGGTGTGGATTTTTTTCCGATCGGCTCCTTGATGTTTGATTAATATTACCTCCTATCATTTGATGGAGTTAAAATATTTGTATTCTAACTCTATTCAGAACTTTGTAGTTCGTGTCTTGTTTTCATTGCTACAATATAAGCAAAACATATTCGTGAACTTAATGTGAGAATTATTTTATTAAACTGAAGAAGGGCTGTCACGATTTTTCAATTTAGGAATCGATTTTCGTCGCAAATAATCGATAATATTCGATTAATCGTACCTAGATGACCCCCCACCCCTCTCCCTCTCTTTGAAGTCGATAAAAATGAAGTTCAAGTCAGCTGACCTACCTCAAGTAAACAACGAAGACGATCAATTTTCAGGTAGATTCAAAGTTTTGATGTTCTGAACTTTTGAACCGTCAGTGTAATAATCAAGACCGGTCGGCGGTTGCGATCTTCGCAACTGCCGACTGGTCTTGATTATTACACTGATGGTTCAAAGAACATCAAAGCTATATGAATGTACCTGGAAGACAAATGCTTCCAATGGCTTCTTGGGGGTTTAACATCGACGTTCTTAACTCAATACCTTTAGAAACAATGGTTTTTTCATCAAGTTTTCTTTTAATTATTAAACATCTAAAACGGGATACAATTTGCCGATTATTCAACAACAAAAAATACTAATCGATTTCGCCGTGACCGATCAACAATCGATTAATCGATTGATCGTGACAGCCCTAAACTGAAGACAAATTACAGGTGTCATAAGTCTTTCTGTTGTATTTATTTATTTTATCTATTTTCACTTGTTGCATTGGCGTGTGATGCTGTTGATTGCCATACCATTTTTACAATGCCTTCAACTGCCATTTCCCGTCAACACACAGATAGTATTGTGGCACAAACGCTGAATAAGGTCGGACCGAACCTTCATCGCAACTTACGCACTTCCGTAATTTAATACCGAAGTGTAGCTCTCCCAGACAACTCTTCATTTCCCATAGTCCTCTTTCACACTGGAAATAATATTTCTTATCGAGAGCCGGAAATAACCAGCCTTCGAGGCAAGTTACGCACTTCTGTGATGGGTGGTAGTAGTAAAGATGTTTCGGGCAATCCTTCAATACCAATTTCTCTTCTACACACTGGTAGTATTTTCGAGCATCTTTTGGATAAGAAGAAACCGAGCCTTCTGAGCATTCTAGAATTGACAAAATAATTTTAAATAAAATTGTGCAATCATAGTGTTTATCTGTCCATTGGGAATCAAGGTCAGTCAGATTAATCTTCCCAAAATAAACTAAAATAATTCATCAGTAAGTTGCACTCCAAAATCAGTTGGGTTAACAGTCAACCCAAATCTAGAGAGTTGAGTGAATATGAACCCAACTGGGTTTATATTTACTCAACCCAGCTGATTTGGATTAATGTTGAACCTAACTGAGTTTTGAGTGTTGTATCATAAACATGTAATTCTGGTGTCTTCTCCCTAGACCAATTCCCTTTAGACCAATTTCCTTTAGGCCAATTCCCAAAAGACCAATTCCCCTTAGACCAACTACATACTGTTATTGATTAAGGGTTGATTAAGGATAATTAAGAAAACATTTATTTATTGATAAGCACTTTATTTGATAAAAAAAATAATAAAAAGAATCACAGCCTTTGAAAGTGTGTGGTTACTATAATAATTGTTATGAAAAAATTGCCCAACATCTTTAAAATATCAATAAGCCAGAAAATAAGCAGACTATCATCTGAAAAATGAAGTTCTCAGAGGGTGAATTTGGTGATGCTACCCTGCACAGCAGGGTAGCATCACTAAATTTACCCTCTGTGACCCTCAACCTAAATCAATGTATCAAACATAAACAGAAAGAGGCATCCAGAGAATAAACTGGACCACTTCATGAGATAGAATCAGGAAATTTACCCTCTGGTGACCTCATTCTGCAAATGACAGACTGATTAATTTCAGACTTGAATATCAATAAAATTAAATACAATTACAAATATTTATAAATAATTTAATCATTTGCCCCACTTCTGCGTTTGATTGGTTGAAAGCATACAGCGTGAAAGTCGTCAAAATCGTATAAACCAAATCACGTCATGATTTGGAATGTCGCGAAAATCAAAACAACAAACAATTTGACAATAATTGACGTGACCTGTTTGTGGCATACTTTCCTGTGTTTGAATGTTGTCTTTTGCGAAAATTAAAAGTTTTTCGTTCACGTACACATAGTTTTTATATTTTAACATTACAGCCGGATTAAATTATAAGAAATAACTGTTGTTTTCCTTCGGTTTATGCGATATAAACCGAAAATTTTCAGCACAAGCTTAATCACAACTCGCTACGCGAGTTATGAAGCTTGTGCTGAAAATTTTCGGTTTATATCGCATAAACCGAAGGGAAAACAACAGTTATTTCTTAAATATATCAAAGTATTCTATTCTATTCATCAGTTGGTCTAAGGGGAATTGGTCTTTTGGGAATTGACCTCGTGGGAATTGGTCTGAAAGGAATTGGTCTCGTGGGAATGAACCGTAATTCTACCTTGAGTGGATTTATAGTGTCCTCCCCCAAAAGACCGATTTCTTTTTCACATGTCTTTTCATTTATTGGAGATTTCTTTATCACAAGTTTCATCATTTATTGGAGATTTCTCGATACTGTTATCATCGAGAGGCATGTCGTGTCGGACAGTTTTACGGGTCGCTGAACCACCGAACTGAGGCAAGCAAATGTCAGACAATCCAACTTGTTTTATACATATATTTTATTTCAAATACAACATAAAACATAGCAATACAAATTTGAAACGAAGAAACATTTGTTTTATCACGTCATTGAGTTGCTGAGGTAATGGCAATAGCGTACAGAAAATAGATTTTATTTAGTTCATTTTTTCTATCAACAAGAATATCTTGCATCTGTAAGGTCAGAAAACAAAAATAATAAAAATACAAAATAAAAAACGGTGTGGATTTGCTCACGACTCTAGAAACTATGCAATAAATTCCATCTGATTTCAACGCAATCTGTTTCTTCTGGGTGTAGCAGTAAAGTGATGACAGTTCAAGACTATGATAATATTTAAGTTGATCAAGGCATCTTTCGAATGTTGGTGGGCATTTTCGCTCTTTGCAGGAATAAATAAATTTCATTTAAAGGAGTTTACAGAGATTGGCTGCATAGTTGTGCGTGATTTTGTAATCTTAATTTCCCAGCGAACAAGAACAAATATAGGTGTGGCTGTGAAAAGAATGTTGGACCACTCTTCCACTTTCTCTGATGCGTTCTGAAAAACTATTTTTGAAAAAGTGCATTCGAAAAACAAGTGCAATATTGTTTCCTTGACTTCATTACATTACATAACGTACATACACTGTAAAAAGTTACCGTAGTTTTTTGCGGTAATATGAGCGGCAGCTAGTTTCCAGGCATATGACCGTAAGCGTTACGGCAAACCGTGAATACATTTTCACTATTATTTGCCGTATATTCCCTTAATTCTTTTCCTGGTTTGCTGTTATTTGGACGGTCATATACCTGGAAACTAGCTGCCGGACATATGACCGTAAAAACGTGTAACCATCATTTGCCTTATTTTTTCGTAAAAATTACCATTAAAAATATTTACGATCAAAATTACCGGTGGCAGTGTTCCAGCCATATGGCTGGAACACAGCCACCGGCCATTTTGACCGTAATTTAATTCCAGCCATCATTAACTGCATTTTACCTAGAACCAATAAAAACATATGGGTTTATCGGCCTTAGTGGAGATCCGTGGCCACAAGCCATAAGATCCATCGAATATCGGTGACGCAGTACAAACAGACTGCAATTCTGCATGATTACCGAAACAATTATACACGTAAAAAATTGACGTTGTTTGATTTTCATGTCCAAGACTGCAATGAAAATGATTCATTTGGCCACAAACTTACAAATTGATAGTAATATGTTGTTGTTGTTCGTCTTCAAAGGCATCGGGCATCCTTCCTGGAAATGGCGATTTCAAGAGTGGCATATGGCAAGGTCGATCACATAATTCAACATTTTTACCGCCGTGCGACGTGATCGGATAAAGTACGGGTTCATTGGATCAGATTCCGAGGGTTTTTTCTACTACAACACCGTTAAAATTAATTGACGGCATCGAGACGGTTGTATTTGACAGTCATCTGGTAGTAGTTAACCGTAGAATTACGGTAATGTTGTACAGTGTATCTCTGTTTCTGATAGTTTACATTTACGAAGTTTGGAGTTTCTATATAGTATACTTTGCAAAATTGTGTACTGCAAACTTTGCAATTATGTATTGCCGGAAACCTAGAAAGATTGTTTGTATATCCACGCCCAGTTTAACGAAGTAAACTCCACTTTCGCACCAATTTCTTTTCGAAAAAATAGTCTGTCTTGTATTTTTATGTTGTTTATTGAAGAGTGTTTGGGTGAAAACTTGTGGTGACCTCATTATCTAAATCTGACAAGCCCACAATACATTTTCCCAAACGCATTTGTGTGCTTGCTTATCACTTGTTGGCCTTCTTTCCGCATATACCAGATTGTGTGACCACCGAACACAATTAGATTGGGGTCAAGACATTATAAGTTATTGTGATAAATTGGCATGTTACCGTCAATTTATCAAAATAACGTATATGTTCCAATACGACCTTACCCACATCCCAAAACCTACGTCTTGAAACACGAGAGGGTAATTTACTGAGCTTGTGATCGTTAAAACTTGCCTTGTTCAAGTCAACTTTTAACGATCACAAACTTAGTAAATAAACTTCTAGTGTACACCACGACAGCAGTGAATGTATAATCAATAAATCAGATAAACTCATTCCGTCTTAGTTTAAATCGTTAATTTGTTTGTAATTTAAACAACACTTCGTTCTGCTACATGTGAGAAAAATCCAGAAAAATGAAGCGGCTTGCTAGTCACTCCGTTGATGAACCAATTACGAAGCGGGCGACGTAATTTCAAATATTTCGCGTTGTGACGCCAGACGGTAACATTTGCCACTCGATCCATAAACGTAAAATAAACTACGCCAGCTCTTATCCAATCAGAGAGCGAGGAATTTACTCTTATTGGAACATTTTCTGATCCACAGACTATCTACTTGTATCTTACTAACGCTGTGTAAGCAGTATTATAGCAGCGGCTGAGGGTAAGTGCACCATTGATGTGCAGTGCGCCTCAGTACACATTGTCTACAGTTCCTACGCGCGTGTATTCGGGATTAAGTGTCTTTCACAGGACACAGCGCAGTTACCACTGGTTAGGATTGAACAGTGGATCTTCGGTTTAAAGTCCGATGGTAAAACCACTGAGCTATCAAGCTTCAGATCTCACAGTTTAATGAAAGTGTATAAAAAAGGTGGAAGGATATATAAGAGGCAGTAGATGTGGAAACGCAATGCAAGTATGGACACAAATATCAGAGACGTATTGGACCTGCCATGTTTCGGTCCTGTGCACTAATTTCCATACAAATGGATTGGTGAAGCGTTAGCTAAAATGTCACAACTTCATCTACCCCCTACTAAGATGGCATCACGTCATCGACGCGGTAAGTCCTCCCAATCGATGATGTTTGATGATCTGAAAGCAGTTATGTTTTCACTGACGTCCGAGCGCCAAGGCTTTCTCTTCATCAGACGCCATGGTGTTTACCTTGCCCTTTTTCATAAAAACGAAAATATTTACAAACTTCGTATATTCTTATATTCTTTTAAACAAGAGTCTTCGAAAAAATTGAAACTTTTCATGAACTGTTTTTTTGTTGGGCATTGTATATTTATAGAAACAAATGCACACACACACCCTCCCCACTTCCCCTCCTATCTTTTTTATATCTTACCTCCGGCAAGTATCTGGGAACTTCATTGGTTCAAAGACGTCACATGCCGACAGCATATAAAACCATATACTGCCTGTCAACATCAATATATGCTGACAGCTATGGGTAATCTCCCCTTTGTTCATTGATTATTCAAAATGGCGGCAGCCGATAAACGCTTCAAGTTGACAGATTGAGTGTTGGAAGCCCATATTTGGTCTAAAGTGCAGGTTAGGCAGCTTAAAAGGCTTCGTATTCTGTGGATGTGTGTCATGTTACCTCCGAAATGAAACTGTTTGGTATGTATGAATTTGCCTTGTTACAATTTATGGGAGAGTACATGTAGGCCCTCTCCCATAAATTGTAACAAGGCAAAGACACGTGAACACATTGTAAGAATTCTCTCATTTAATTTTGATCGCTGTTGTTATTAGTTCTGTGCATCGATGCAGCAGTCGGTAAGATATTTTCGTTACACAGTTTGTTGGTGGCCTAATATGGTATATATGGGGTCAGTTAATTTCCCAGCTGATTTTGGAGTGCAACTTACTGATAATACCATGTTAGGCCACCAACAAACTCTGTAACTAATAGTATATGACATATAAATAAGCGGTCAAGTAATCCAGTGGTATAGTGATCAGTGACCCTGTGGAAAAAACACCATAAACAAGGATCTATAGCAATGACATTTTTATGTTTCTCAGGACGTGATGCGTGCGACGGAAGACTTTACCCCTTTGAACCTTGATGGATGGTATCCTCCAAGCCTATTCAATGGCCTCAGCTGAAAACCCCCATATTCAGTATTCGGGAGTCGGCCAGTTAATATTTTCAACCTACAGCCTTGGTGTCGCACTTCGAAAATATTGATTTGTCTACCCTATAAATTCACCGAGGATTTTTATATTTTAAGGACTCACGACGCATCTTGATCCTGGACCAAAACAGCGGTCTTACTATTTCTTTCCAGAGATTATATAGCAGTACGCTCAGTGGAAATGTGTGTGCGTTTCGGGGGGGAGGGGGGATCAATATACCATCTCTGCAAAACAGCCGACAAAGTCATTTTATGTAACGATGTAGCGCAGGATGTATAAATATCCGCCAGCCACTCTTTCAAGTGTGTATGTAATGGTGTCGACCTGGTTTGTTCTTATTCTTCTAGATTTACTATTTTTCAACTCAAAGGCTTGCCTTTGGTTTGACAGAAGCTTGAAGTAGACGGAGCAGATCAAATCAAACCAGACCAAACCGGCAAAAGAGATGGAATTCATTGGCTAAATGAAACAGAATTTGCAGGCAGTATAACACAGAAAGGCTTGTAAATTGACATGTTGCCTGATCTCGAGTGTTTCATTCTCCGATAACACTAGACAGTAGAC
The DNA here is from genome assembly GCA_031216915.1 of Pictodentalium vernedei. Lineage (NCBI taxonomy): Eukaryota > Metazoa > Mollusca > Scaphopoda > Dentaliida > Dentaliidae > Pictodentalium > Pictodentalium vernedei. The sequence goes on along the minus strand of CM062294.1, from coordinate 189,531,449 downwards.
AAATAACAAGAACGTGTACTCGAATTTCCCTTGATTTTCATTCGCTAGCTCTGCCAGAACTATTATCCACTTATTTGTTCACCCAATGTGCATGAATTCAAAATTTTAACTCTTTCAACAGGGTGTACATAAATTTATGCGTAACGGAAACGTTGGCAGTGGACGAACAGACGATACAAAGATCAAGAAATCTGAAGCGAGGATCGGTAATAATTCAGTACAACAGATAGAGCTGCTGGATTATATTATAACTGAACCTACCAACAAGCCTGGGCGGTTTCGCCCATTTCGCCGTTCACACTATGGACTGGAATGATACCTTCCGGAGCTCTAGGTTTGAAAGGGTTAAGTATAAGCATACTTTTACTTTTCAAGCATTTGCAAACTTTTGGTGTATATAAATACACGTTTATACTTGACTTATACCTGTAAAAAGCACAAGTACATTTTGCAATCAATCCAAGTATTCTTGGCTCCCTAATTTGCACATAAAATCAGAATACTTTACGTATACTTGACGTATACCTTTGGGATATATTTCTGATAAACATCCATGTACACTTAGAGTATGTGTTAAATATAAATTATTTTTGCAGGGGTCAGTATTACGTGTAACCATTTGGAACATTGTATTCTCCACGTTACTCTCACAAGGTGACCTGCTCTATTGCATTTATAAACTTCCGGTGTTCCAGCAAGCAATTCATCTTGCATCTCTCCCTTGTGCCTCTCTACATGATAATATTAGTCCAACAGCTGATGAATGATGAAGTATTTGTATCTAGCTATTAGTTGGAATGATAGAGGCAAGGTGCATAATTTCGTGACAAAATCTGAGTAACTGTCACACCTGTTAATGTTCGCTGCAAGACATTAACACATTGTATGCATATTACAACACGGTTTACGTATACTGAAAATAATTCCAAACTACCATCTGTTTCACCGGGAATTGTTTGTAGATTATAAAAGCTGATCGTTTTCACCTTTTCAGTGTTAAATTTTTTCAAGAGTAAAAGTTACGTTAACTTACTGGTAGGGGCTGCTGTCGTCGTCTGTGCTGCAGCTAGAATGAAAAACATAAACAAACAATTGTTAAATATCAAACGGCAATGCGTATCAGAAGTCAGTCAAGAAAATAAATCTAAATCCTCTGAAACCAATAACTATATTTTACGTATGCGCCACTTTTGTAACCCTAATCGTCAGAATAAGTTTTTCCTTAAGGTTTTGACATGCGGTCCGGAAATTCAAACTTGCATATATTGCTACTGTTTTACCCACGATAAGGACTGACTTTGATAGGGCTGCACGGTATTCGAAACTGAATACCTGTATCGGTTTTCAAAAAAAATACCACGATATACCGGTACATCGAAAGGCTGTTCAGATATCTGAACATATGTACCATAATATCGATCCTTCACAGTCAGAACAAATCAGCATGCCTTAACCCTTTACCCAACGTAACGGCCAAAACCGGCCAGCGCTATTCTCAAAAATCGCCAATTAATTTTCAAAATATTTTCATTTTTTGTCTCAAAAACATAGGTTATGACCCCTCGTTGGAACGAGCTCTTCGAGCTCGTTCCAACGAGGGGTCATAACCTATGTTTTTGAGACAAAAAATTAGTTATTCAAGAATTTTTTTTTGCAAGTGTCGTCTGCTTTTCATGTTAGGTAAAGGGTTAATGATACAGTTTGAATGACTCTTTTCCCGACGCAGTCGATATCAAAATTTATTCTTTAAAATATTAGTTAATCGAATTTTTCAATAAATAGTTAACAAAACCATATCAAGTGACCCCTCAGTGAGCTCGTTCCAATGAGGGGGTCACATGATATGGTTTTGTTGAACTGTTTTTAAAAATAATATTTGTGTAACTGACCAATTTGTGTATTACCCGGGAGGATGCGGCCAATTCGTTACTTGCAGGGATAATGTTATTCGTTCGGGACTGCAGTTTAAAAAAAAAAGAATTGAACTGTGGATGAATACAAAATGACCATAAACCGATATTTTAGTAATTACAACGGTATTCAAGCGATACTGGTTTGAATACCGGTATGTATTCATTTGTCGATATACCGTGCAGCCCTAGACTTAGATGACATTTCGTCGCCTGGGTGCTAGAATGTTCTATGTCCCCTATGGGACATAGAACATTCTAGCAATCAGCCGGCGATTTGTGGAGTACGGGTTGCTGACATTTCCAACTCTCGTTGTCTGATGGGTTCTTTGACAACTGCAAAACTGTATATACACAAAATCAAAATATAAAACAAAACAAAAAAAACGTAGCATGTGATTAAGTCCTATCAGCCGAATGTTTTTGAATTGTTTCGAAACGGGGGACACTTACTACAAGAGACTATCAGATCTAATTTAACCATTTATTGAAAAAGCAACGGCCATTTAATCATACAATCTCAGACGCCAGATGGATGACATTTTTTAGGTATGACTGAACAACTTTCCAATCTACGAAATCCCTCTAAACTGTGCCGTCCACTTATTAAAGAATAAAATTTAATTTCCTATTCACAATAATATATCTGAATATCTATTCAGTATTTAACTGTGCAGATCGAACCATGGGTACTGGGCTACCATAGATCCGCTACTGAGTGCAAAACGTCGCCATCTGCAATGCTTTATGCTTTTACCCGACTGGAAAATTTATTGCTAGGTGTGTGTGTGGGGGGGGGGGGGGGGGTGGGGGAGGAGGGGGTGTTGGCGGAGTCACACCTCTCCATACCTCTATACCGTCGTCCCTGGTCATGGTTGCGGTTCAGGTGACTGCTTAGAATATTTTTGACTACAAATGTTAAATTTATAAAATGTTAATAAATAGAATGGAGAAGTTTTAACTAACGGGTTTCATCGTCTCTTTTGATTCTATCTGCCCAACTTGGAAATAGTATCGAAGCAAAAGAAATCCTGAAAAATAAAAATGTATGTGATTCTTGATTGAGCATCAATGGTATTAGCCCAAGTCCTTGACTTCTGCGAATGTAGTTTCTGTCTGAAGCGTCAATGTTTATAGTTGGGTTTCAGCCTTGAGATTCTTTGTTTTATTGTTCAGACCTAACTCACGGTAGGCATATATAAAAACATCAGACTGGTCTAAATTATTTTGCGTTGAATTATTTGTCATGTAATTACTATTATCAAAACGGTGACCTCGACATGTGTAATTTGTTTTTGATGGGTGCAGGTCACAATGATCTCTTTCTGAACTGAATGATCGTATTTGCATGCGGAAGTTACAATAGCTGGTATCAATTTGACAATCGGGACGCAATTTTTGTCCTTCACCGTCTGGTACTACATGATTTCAGGAATCAAATCCAGTCTTCTAGAAACGCACACAACCGCGCTCGTTCCAATGAGGGGTCATAACCTATGTTTTGGAGACAAAAAATGAAAAAAAATAGTTATTCAGGAATTTTGTTTGCAAGTGTCGTCTGGTTTTCATGTTAGGTAAAGGGATAAACACCAAAAATTAACAACAACAAAACCTTGATTTTTTCACTTGAGAAGGGATGAAATGAGCTCTCAGTAGTTCATATTTCACAAATTTTCCTGGTATCACTATCCCGCACTCTCCTCCGGGTTTGGCTATACAGAGCGGGCCGCCAAAGGCGACCATGCTGTCCCCTACAAACACCCGTTTACACCCCACTCCCACAATATTATAAGCATCCTACGCACCTGAACATAATGATGATAATATGTATTTAACATGCGCTGAACTTTTTCCGGCTATTAAACTCATACTCTAAGTGTGGTACTGTGCGTGGAGATTGGATTGTAACTAAATCACACGCGGAGTGGAGTTATCACCCAAGCTATAACTTTCAAATTGTGTACATATCTACAAAAAACACAAGCAATGTTTCAGCCAATGGACCTCCGGGTTTAACCGGGAGGTCCATTCGCCGAAACTTCAAGTTTGCTTCTGCTGGTTATGTTTTGGAACAAATTTTCAATTATTGCTTGGGCTGAATGTCCACTCTTCGGGTGATTTAGTGATAATACGCTCTCCACGTACTGTAATTCACGACTATCCAATAGCATTGTATAATGATGCAAAATTAAAATCCCAATAGCTGCATTTCGTACGCAGGATATCGAACAAATAGAACTCTTCAGTTTTTGAACCGTTGTTTCAACAAAATTATATCTCCGAATGCTCCAACATACTTTCCGAACTATTTGTTTTTATACGAACGCTTGGCCGAACAATGCTTTAAAACAATTAATCCTGTTCGCCTTATTGGAAATGCATTTTGCCTCTACATGATCGAACGATTTGGGTATCTTTTTAGGCATCCCATTCCTTGGTTTTGAAAATTAAATTATCGGCATAACCAAATATGAGTCTCGAGACAGAAGATGATAAGAACTGAATTGTGACACCTATGGGGCTGTTGCATTCTGTGCCGAGAGGAGTTCTCTGGGCTCACCCCGGGTAGGTGAAGAATGGAATGGTTTTGGAATTAGTTCTAAAGGAAATAGCATTTTCAAGATGACAGAACTTGGAAAATATTAATTAACAGACACAACGACCGATATACATGTGCCCAATGAGATCCTTTGTTCAGAATCTGGCGATAAGGATGAAGATTGTTTAATTCTTGAATACTGGCGAATAAATTGTGCCATTATTCACATTCGAACAAAGTTCACCGATGTGGGTCCATTTTTAGTGGTCAAAATGAGTTATTAATCTCGTTCCTACCCCATCTGCATGGCCTCCCGAGTTGGTGCAGAGAGTGCGTACTTGGAAATGGGATTTACAGGCTCAATAAATGTAAGACCACAATCCTTCGGACTTCTTGAAAGTCTTTTTTCATTGCCATTGCACTTGAAAATGGTTTTCAACAAGGTCGACGCCGTGTGTTCTTACACTTAATTACTCTTTAAAGGTGTTACATTTCAATTTTCGTCATCGGGTGTTTGGATCAAATGATAAATAAAATTTTTAACTTGTCCCCAGTATATTAGTAATTTGTAAATTAGTCTTTTTATTGAATATTCGTAGCGTGAACTGTACAAAATGTAAACGAAAGAATGGTGATATCACCGTTCGGTCAAGAAATGTTATCGCAAACAGACAGGTTTTAAAATAAGTCATCAAATACTATTAATTACACAGTGTTTCAGCAAAGCGTAGGGGACTCTACTATCCTTCTGGTATCGCGGAACTAAATATTGAAATTGAAGTTAACCGCCTTAAAATGTTGCACTCTGAAATGATGCAATCTCTAAAAATAAACAGCCTTGGGAAAATATATTGTCTCAATAAACGTTTGAAACATTCTATTGACATCTTGCATTATTGTTGAATATTCCTGATAAGAAAGAGTGATTTGATGGCTTTTAGACATAAAAAATACAATTTACTTTGTGTGTGTTTTTGTAGGGAATTCCCTGAAAAATATGTGCACGTGACCGGTACTTCCCTTTGTGTCAGTTTTTTTCTCTCTTATTTGTTGCATAACCCCCTGTTTTCGGATCAGAAAAAGTTGTCTGAAGGGCTATACTTGACAAAGATATTTAAATGCCAAAATTAAAGTGATGCGATCATATTTGTTTCCGCCTGAGCGTTATAATGGTCGCCTATGGGGAAATATTTAGTTCTGTGATACCTTAATATATTTCCACATTCTTCTACAGCGCTCCATTTCTTGCTACAATTTGCAGCCAGTGAACACCATGATCATCCCGGCGGAGTTGGTAATCGTCGATTGTCACTCAGTCACCTCCCTAATATCTTTATGCGCATGAAATACCCCCCCCCCCCCCCCCCCCCCCCCGTGCAATACGCCCATAGGGGAATTCAAGGAACTTTACAAAACAAAGAATTAAGGAAAGATGGAGAAAGAAACTTACCTTCGATGCCAATGGCGATCAAGCAAACCAACAGGACAAGTTTTATCTTCATGATGAATGTAACGTGGTAGTAGGATGGTTTCACTTTCCAGAAGCCGCTGCGTGAAGTGGATGCTTCTGCCAAGAAAAGTGTTCATAAACATCAAACAAGGTGGCAGCGTGTCGAATACTGAAAACGCACCTAATAATTGAAGGTCGTTTTGTAAATTATATATGCGCTTTCATCAGGTGAAGAGTGATCTACTCTTCTATAGTCATGTCTCACGCTGTCTATTCGTTCAGGTACATGCGTATCTCTTCATGCAAATTATTAATCTTGCGAGTAACAGATTGGCTGTTAGCGCGGTAGTTCATTGGTGAGAGCTTTAGACGTCAAACCGAAAGACCCATGGCTCAACCCTGACTAGCAGTAAGTACGTTATATCATTGGGCAAGGCACTTAACCCTTTGATACTCTTGTATGTCTTATCACGTACGAAATTAAACAGTGTGTTGATACTTTTGTACGTCTTATCACATACGAAACCAAACAGCGCGTTGATACTTTTGTACGTTTTATCACGTACGAAACCAAACATCGCGTTGGTAACTTGTGATCATTTATTTTGTTATTATTTTTCGGTTTTTTAAAGGTTTAACCTCAATTCCTATTTCTTCCGAATAGTGTTCAGTGGCTCGTTGAGCCAAATGTTATCGCAGCTTAAAATACTAATATAATCCTGCTGTCAAAACTACTTAACTGGTTGAGTGTTAGAAGCCACAATAACGGCTTTCAGAAAACGAGGATACCAGATCAAAAGCAATACTTTCCTTGCTTATATTTCATATTCAGTCAAACACAAATAATATTTTGTTTATATAAATTTATTTTATTACAAATTATTGGAGAGTGCCTGTGGGCACTCTCCAATAATTTTTAATAAAACAAGATTGAATAGCAAATTCATATCACCAAAAATAACTAGCCCTCAACCAGATAATTACTAATGTGAAAAATATCTTATTAAAAAATTTTGTCCTTTCCGACATTTGACGTCGCATTTTGAAAAAAACGTTAAAGAAACTGAATTTTCAGTAACGTTTGAACGTCAGGATAATAAGGCTCAAAGGGTTAATTCCGACTGGCCAAGTGGTGGGTCGGTGTCGCTTTCTACTACGATGTACTGCACGTCGATGATGCACCTACCTTCAACCGCTGCTTACTCTGGCTACTACGTTGTCCAGAGAGTCTGACAGTCGCTTGTTGCTGATCTGAGGTCCTCTCCGAGTACTCCGGCTTCCACCACCCGTAAACGTGTCCGACACGGTGTGGATCTTGCTGACAAAAGTGTCGTTAAATTCCAACAACAAACTAACAGAACAGCAATCATTCAGGTAGCTTTAATCGGAACTTTTGTTTGCTCAAATTTCGGCACAACGGAAAAGACAAATCCACAGTGTTGTGATCTGGTGGGAGTGAAAAGGTCCGGTATTTTCGACCTCGGCTTCTGTCCCAAAAACTTTTCAGTTTTTCGGCCTTAAAATTACAGTTTCGAGTCTTAATGAAAAGGTATTCACCGTTATGACTGGTACACCTCCTTGCGCTTAAATGTACACGAGAGGGTTTCTTTGTTTTCTTGTGTCAAGTCAATATCCTATTTATTTGTAAATTACGTATCGCATTTAATTAGAAATACTACAAGTGATAAATGTGGACATATTTATAACAGATCTGCAGTGATAGCTTACAGAAGCTTCCACATCATCAAACATTAAATGAAACCCTGGCACGAAAACTACTAACAGGGTATTTATTTATTTATTGGTGTTTAAGGTCACATACTTTTGCACAATGGCTAATCATAACCATAACATGGCGATAATGTGATGTGAAGGTCAGTCAATCGTTTATACTCCATGTTGCCTATTTTAGAGGACTCGTGATTGGGCCCTATTTTACCAGTGAAAAACAGCTTGTTTACGACAGTAAATAAGAACTGCTTCACTTCCCGGGGTTTCCGCTCCGCGGGGGAGGGGGGGGGGGGTAATATGGTATCAACTGTGCAATCTTTTCATAGACGGTCACGTGTCTGGCACTACTTTTGATTCTACCATTGACACCACAAAAGCTGTCTTCTACCACACGGAGTACAGATGGCTTCTGTTACTAGCATGGTACTGGGGTTTCCGTTTTGTTGTGGCGTGCCGGTCGTAGTTTATAAGTTACAGGGCGCTTAGTTGGCAGATAGAGTGTCATATACGGCGAAGAGAAAACAATATTAGGTGAGGAGAAGCCTCACCTAATATTGTTTTCTCTTCGCCGTGTATGACACTCTATCTGCCAACTAAACGCCCTGTAACGTATTTATTATGCATGGCATGCTAAAATGTCATTGGGGAAGTTAACACTCGTTGATTTCCGAATTTTATGTACTTGCAAATCGTTTCATGTTCACAATTTTGACGTACGCTTGGATCGAAATATGTAAACAAAGCTGACGATGTTTACTTACGCAACAAGGGAGGTAATTTTGCTCCAGCATTCTAATAAATCACTCGTGACTTGTTCTTTAACCGCCAATGTTTTGGGCTGGTTTGGCATTTTATTATAACAGTTTCACTCAATTGAATGCGATGTATATACGACGGGGCTATTTTATATGGTGGGTCTTCTGTACGACTGCGCTGCAGCATGTACGTACGTGTAAATTAAAAGCTGAGGCGTTTGGGTATAATGATAAAACAAAATCGCTGACGCGTACCTAATATTAAATTAATATCGGGTGCTTTTCGGCCATCCTGAACCTAATATTGCGGAGTCTATGTCTCTTAGTGACTTCATTTGATTGGATAAACAAATTTGCTAGCATAATAAGTAGTACACCGGGGTGCCCAACACTCCATGTATAAGTAGAGAATGACCCAAAGTCACTTTTCCAGCCGTTGGACTGAAAGATATTAACTCCCCTCTCGGGCACCCCTTTCCCAGTCAGAAACAATCCTGTATTATATAAAAAGGAATCACTCTGCCGCCAGCATATTCTCGTACAAAAAACGGGCAAAATATGTGTCCCTTATAGAAGAGGAAAGAAATATTGCAAAGTTTAAGATGAGAAAATTAGGAGGGGGTTATTTTCTGGCCTCATCGGGTACTGGTATGGCTGGTCTGTGGTCTACATAAATTTTCCACTTGGTATTGGTGGCAAAAATGGTTCTTTAGTACAGAATTTCCTGGTAGTGGATTGTCAGCGACCGTATTACCCGGTTCTGACCATTAAAGCGAGGAGGGGGGGGGGGGGGGGGCGCTTTTTACAAAAGGCTAATAACAAGAAATTGGAAGACTGTGGTGGGAATTATATATGTAAGATAAACTTCATTTTAAACAATAAACTGGGAGTTCAACTCTTTATCACCAACAATTTATTTGCTTTAATAAAATAACGAAACCCACTCACTCACTCGCACCTTACCTTTCTCCCTCAATTAAGGTCCTTGGGTTTTCCAACCCCAATGTTCAGCCCTTATAGGGGTATCACTAATATTAAGAAAGAGAAATAAATAACAATAAAAGCTATTTTACAGTTGGTCTCAGTCAGAATGCCAGTATCGTAAAGTCGTCGTTTGAACAATACACCACAAAACAGACGAAAGGACAGTCGCTAAGACGGACGTGGTCGAGGCGTACAGCGCTTTACCCCCAATGGGCGTCCTACGTAGCAGCGAAGCTAATATATCTGTATCTATCGCTAGCCCCCACACAGAACTGAGATAGACATGTCGGTTTCGTGAACTACTCCCGAAATGGACCGCCACTCCAAAACCTTCAGCGATCACTAAAATTCGTTCAACGACTCGCATAACGAAAACATGCCACAACACAAATAATAGGCCTACAAACTACCACTCAAATAAATGTTTTAATCGAAGACAACCTATCACCGATATAGGCTTATAGTCCAGGCACATTAGACATAAAAATGAGAAAGTAAGGAAAAAAATCGGAGAAAGCTGATTTTTTTATATGTTTCTGGGACACACATTGCGGATAAAGTGTGAAAAGTCCCCGCGAATCCGAGTTGAGCTTTTTTAGTTACAGCGTTTTTTTCATGAAAAAAAAAAATTTTAAAAAAATTCGACCCAGCTCCATATATCTCATTCTTATTCGCCTTAGTAGGGTGAGAATCATAAATATCGTGCTGAATTATATTGAGAATACATATCCCCAACAGAAAATGCCAACTTTGTACCAATCCTCACACTCAATGGTGAAATATTCACGAAAATGTACAAAATTACGAAAAAAAAATTATTGTTTTCATACACACAACGGTACACAACGTCCATTAAATCAAATCTACGACTACTTTGGGAGTTAAATTATATAGCAAAAATTGCAGAAAAGCAGTGGCTTTATAAAGATATATAACAATAGTCATTTATTCCATAATGAACCGGTAAAACGTGTGAAATATTAACCATACCCCCTAAACTCAAATTCAAACGGCATCGACATTTCTCATTCAAATACCGTATTATAGCATCATTGTTTCAATTTTCATGTTCGATTAAATCACATAATGTGGTGTTCGCCTACACTCAAGATGCATTGGCATGTAATGTGTGCACGCCCTTGATGTGTACTCATAGACTCGGCGGCTTCCATATGATTATGTCATATTTAGGGGCAATTGGTTCGATCATGGCGGGTAGCGGCTTGGATGAACTTTGGGGGACTGTTTATGCTGGTGGGTCAATCCATCATTTGATCAGTGGTCATGCATATTCAAGAGCAGTTCGTGCCCATTTGCTAACACAAATTGCCATTACAAAACTTGTGTTTGAAGAAAGCCGAACACTAGATAACATAGACTGCACAGAAGTCAATGAAATATTCTGTGGACTTGCCAGAGGTGACTGTACAACAGCTGACGCTGTCAATCAAGAAAGTGTCAACCATCTACTGTCAAAATTACACGAACTGCTCCAGAATGCGTCCGTAGGACGCACAGGAAAGCTTTGGGTACAATACTACGAGCAAATAGGTCTTCTCCAGTTGTTCTTGAGAGCAGAGCGCACATGCGACTGGGAACTCCACACATATTGTGTTCGCAATATGATTCCAGTATTTCACGCAGGTGGTCATTTTGCATACGCAAAAAATTCTCATCTCTATTTGCAGCAGATGAATGAGCTAACAGAAATAATGCAACAGGATGATTTGAAGTTGTTCACTGAGAAAGGTTACTTTACCATAAGGCGCTCAGATAAATTCTGGGACGGGATATATTCTGATCAGACCATAGAGCAGTGTTTAATGAGAATGTTCAAGCTCCCTGGTGGTCTCACACATGGCAGGGGAATAACCGATAGCACTGTTGCGAAATGGGTACATGGACTACCTCTTTGCCTTCCGATATGTAATGCTCTCGAAAATTTTGTTCATGTTCTCACTGGTCATGGCGAACAACATCGGGATCTCCGTCAAAGTTCACAATTGACTGATGCCAATGATATCACCAAATTATTGAACTGGCTCAGAGTGCATTCCCCCTTTCAGAATAGAGATCCACTACAATTAGTCTCTATAGCGACCGGGCTTGTGGCCGACGAAACTGTGAACTGTGACCAAGTTCGCAAAATTGGTGAATGTTGCGTATCGAATGTTGTAAGCAAAACGTTCAACAGCATCAAACTACGACGTGTTGACACTGTGAAGTCTTTCGCATCGATGGCAAATAGCATCAAAGTCCGTGGAAGTAAGGTAGTGATTGACCCACAATTCTGTTCAACCGCATCACATGTGTTATTCAGTCACAAGCACAGATGGAAGAGTATCTCAAATATGAACTCGCCCCGAAACCACCAGCATTGTTTGATTCTGCTGGAATGAGGAAGACACAGAAAAGCACGCTCGGTAAGATCCTCAAAACGTACGGTTCCGAGCAAACTAAAATCCCAGAACATTCTCTGTTTGTTGTAGATGGTGGACTTTTATTGAGGGCAGTTGTATGGCCTAAACAGTCGTCATATAAGGACATATGTACATCATATTCCAATTATCTAGTGAGACATTTTGGGGCGAACGTCGTGGTTGTTTTTGATGGTTATGCTTGTACAATGTCGACAAAGGGCATGGAACAAGCCCGTAGATCTAAAGACAGGTATTCCATTGATATCAATATCTCACCCGAGTTACCAGCCACCACACCCCAATCCGATTTCCTTGCAAATGCCAAGAACAAAACCCAACTGATCGATCTTCTAATGCAGGAGCTATCTGCTATCAATATTCAGTCCAAGCAGGCCGAGGCTGATGCTGATGTACTGATAGCCGAAACTGCACTTGACATCGCTCAAGATGACAACAATGTTGTCGTTGTGGGAACAGACACAGACTTGTTAGTCATTCTTACCTCTCGAGTTCAACCGGGATGTAATATTCACATGATGTATTCCATTACCCCAAACTTACTAGTTTCAGTTAGTGAAATAGCAACCAAAATGGGTGACCATAGAAGCAACCTCCTTGTAGCACATTCTATAAGTGGTTGTGACACTACTTCTGCACTCTTTCGAGTTGGTAAGAAGAAAGTATTCAGTACAATTGTCTCTGATGTTACTAGCGACTCACAACAGTATGTCAACACAATTTTGGCAGATGACAGTACACCAAGTGCAGTAGCCGCTGCCGGGGAACAACTTCTCCTGGTCTTATACGGGAGTAAAACTGTTTCCTCTCTCGACCAATATAGATATGTCACTTACAAGCGTTATGTAGCAAAATCTAAACTGAATAAACCCATCGACCTAGCCTCACTCCCACCAAGCAGCGATGCTGCACAACAACATGTCTACAGATGTTATCTCCAGGTCCAACAATGGCTGGGCACTTCGCTTCCTCCGACGGATTGGGGGTGGTCGCTAGACAATGGACTTCTTGTACCGACTGCAGCCACAAAGCCATGTGCCCCCGATAACCTACTGAATCTGATCAGTTGTGGTTGCAAGAGTGCTTGTACAAAAAGGTGTGGGTGTAAGAAGGCAGGACTCTCTTGCTCAGGTTTGTGTAATTGCAGTTCGGATTCTTGTAACAACCACAGAAACACTGTCCTGTCGGAAATTTCTGAGTTCGATGAATAATATGTATATAGGTCATGTCATTTCTGTATATAGCGTTGATAATAGTCAATGTAACTTAATCCATGTTGATTGATTTGTACATTCTGTAAATATTATTTATTGATTTTTGTACATTCTGTAAATATTATTTATTGATCTAATGCTGCCAGACACAGACGTGTCTGTTCGGTCCCAAGCCCGAAAATAGTTGAGTTCTCATGCTGACGAATTTTATGCCAAAAGGGGAACTCGGCCAGAAGCAGAGGGGGTCTTCCATAATGTCTATTTTGTAAGCAATGATAAAAGTCTTCAAATGGTGGTGGATTTTTTATCGTCTGTCCAACTAACATCCCGTTCTGTACTACGACCCTTTGGGCAAATCCGTTAGGAAAATCGTCATTTTTTGCGTAAATCCGATACTTTTTTGTGAATTTTCAATAATTTTTCGCAGAAATTGTCACAGAATGCACATTTTCCTCTCGGTAAATGTATATTAGACATTATGTAGCTCGAAATACGCGTAAACAAAAAATACAGTTGGATCAATTCGAGGTTACAAAGGTCGTGCGATTTTTTTTGATTTTTTTCAAACGCGTTTTCGAAAAAAGGCTGTAGAAAAAACAGCTCAACTGGGATTTTAGGGGACTTTTGTCTAATCGTTCAGTGACATGTACTCGACATTCCCTGAAAAAAATCAGCTTTCTCCGATTTTTTTCCCTAGTGAAACCTAATGTTCTTGGGCTATTAGGTGATAGCGCTCGATGCTAATCACAAAAATAACCAAACGTTTTCTAAAACATATAGGCAATCCCCCCCCCCCCCCCTCCTTCAGCAATGTGGAGCGACCCCAAGAGTAACCAACCTTAACAGAGCCTGGTGGGGCTATAAAACCGGTCTCCACTAATCGACTATCTAACTATCTGATGTCAGTCTGTATGGTTCGCAAATCTTCTCTTATTTACTTGATACTGTATAACCCACACATAACTCTGTTTTTGGACGTAATCATTTTCTTGTTCAATTTTCAAGCGGGATTCATCTCTCTTGACAAGGTAGAACGCGTGGGATTTTATGTACCTGGCTAAAAGCAAGGTAGCCCGACAAGTTAACTATCACAGTTTTTCTGTATCTAAAAGTATTTCTGAGAACCATTTAATTGCTTGAATTGTTTGTTTTCTTTTATAATTTCTTCTTACCCAGTTTCCCTAATTTCGACAAATGTTACTCCCACTTTTGAAGAAACTGACCACTTTTTAGTAGCTCACCACTTTTGAAGTAAAACTCGACCACTGTTGAAGTAGCTCACCACTTTTGAAGAAATAGTTGACCACTTTTGAAGTAAAAAAAATTCCCCTCTCCCATGATCAATGAACTTTAAATTTTGGCTCCTCTTTTTTCATTTTTTATTTTTTGCACGAAATGGCCTATTTGAACTCAAATCGTAATGTTTGCGCACCAGACTAGGCGCTAGGTAGGCTGTTGTACCTTTTCGATCCAATTTTTAGCTCACTTGAGCGAAGCAAAGGAGAGATGATAACAAAGCTTTACACTTTTCGTATAGAAAATGTTGAAGCTGAAACTTTCAACAGTAGTTAAGGATGGTATGATGAACGCCCTGCATCACTTTTGACCCCTCACTTATCCTTACACCCAAGCAAATATGAAGGCCGCAGGAATGGAACTATCTATGTATATCAGTTACAACTTTTCATTTTATTAGATATTTCATTTTATTAGACAGAAATAATTACAGTTGTTGTGGATGTCGTACTGAAGATGCTGCACCTCATTTTGACTTCTTACCTATCAATACAGCCGTACAAATATGGATATAATAGAAATATTCGGAGGCTGTTTACCTTAAGGATGAAAGTTTTAACGGTGGTTGGTTCTGTGCCATTTTAGAAACATTTGCTTTTCATTAAGAGTCATAGAAATGATATTGATGTCAAAGGTATTTTTCCTTCACCCCTTCTTCGAGCTGGTTCATCCTATCAAGCTGAAATTTACTCCGGCTCTTGTGGCTTTTATTCGATGATCCTTTCAAATACAGCCATACATAATATAGATTACCATAAGGGACTGCTGCGTTTTTAGTCTATGTGATAAATTCTCAAGCCCAAGTAAGTTTACACTCTTAAGTAGTCTCACTTAAACTTGGGGTTCATTGTCAATCCCAGAAGAAGTAACTGTAGAAAGAAGTCTTGCAGGCGCTATACTATATATGACAAGCAAGTTGCCCTTCCGCTCGTCCGTCTTTGTCCTTTCAGTTATTTTCTGGTCCTCTCCCCCTCAAAAGTTATTCTGTACCTCTTACCTTTGAATTCCTGGCTCCGCCACTGGTGAATGGAGGATGATTGAAACGGGGAGTGGCGTATTTTTGTAGGGTCACGTCCGGAATATATGGTAGTGGCTCACCAAACCGCGCCACCACAAGTCGGGTCGAGTGGTATTGTTGGATCGCTGGCCAAGTACTGGGTCGAATGCGTAGTTTGCGTTGGATAACACGTGAAATATGGGAGTTTGAGTCGGGTCGAATAAGTTGTGGGATGGGGAGGTTCGGCCATCAGATTGTCAGAGTTGTGTGTTGACGTCACTTGATTGTTGTGGGGTATAAGTTTTGGATTGGGTTACACTGATGCGACAGAGGGGGATCAAGATCAATGGGTGGGTATGCAGAGATAGCGGTCCACTTGGTCGTGGTTGGCTTCGATGGTTTACAGGAACAGGTCGGGTGACTGTGTTATCTATGGAATGATTGATTGGGGTGCTATGAAAGTAGACATTTTGGGTTACTGAGCCGTGTTGGTTCACTGGATTGGGTAAGAAGATAGGGGTGTTAAATCACCGGGACATGTCGGGCGACTCGGTCGGTGCGGGGGGAAGTCCCTAAGTTCGTAGGTATGGATGCTGACAACTGGTGTGTGAAGTGACTTGGGGATGAGTAGGTGACTGTATTATCAGGCCCGATGCTAATAGGGGCCCCTATGGCCACCCCAGTGGAAAATTTTAATATTTTCTTTCTAGAATGTGGGTGCATTTTTCATACAAAATTTAGGTTTTTAGGTCATTTCCCAAATATTTCCGGAAATTGTCAAAAAGTCACCACACTCTTTTCTCAGTCAGTCATCGGGAACAGTTTGCCTTCGGACCTGCGTATTATACTTGGGTCCGGGCGGAATGTCTGAAAGGGGATCTGGCCAGTGGGTCAGGAGGATAATGTGATCAGGTCTGTTTAACTGGATTGTTGTTATGTGATCATCGTTAGAGCAATGGATAGCCGGGTAGACTACTGGTTGGATCAAACTTCTTAGTTAGGTCACACATGTCACACATGAGGAGAATGGTAGAGTCGTGTCGTGTTGAGTCACGGGGTTGAAGGAGTTGTGTGGTCAGATCACTATGTCACTGAGAAGTTCCTCCGCGTCGAACCACCTGCAACGACCACTATGTCGAAAGGGTGAGTTGAACCACAAGGTTGAAGGAGTTGTGTGGTCAGATCACTATGTCGCGGAGAAGTTCCTCCGTGTGGAACCACCTGCTGCGGCCACTATGTCGAGAGGGTGAGTGCGGCAGGGTAGGAACAGCGAGTCGGAAAATGGTTGACTTGAGCTCCATGATCGTGGCAATTTGTGGACTGCATCAACCTCGAAATGTGCGCTGATGTAAAGTTTTGGGGCAAAGCTATTGCTGTTAGGCTACCGTTTCAAGAGAGTTATCAAGAACGGTCATTTGGATATCAGTATTTGTCTTGACGTCGAAAGGTATTATCTCGCCTCATCGAGATAATTAATTTCGCAGCGGCAAGATAATTAATTCGCCACGGCGAGATAAATATTGAAAACCTAAGCAGCAGGAAGATTGAACAGACCATTTAGTTCAGCTTGCACTCAGTTGACCTTCACAGAAGATAACAAAACTCGAAAATATTATGCAATCGCAAATATTGTATAAGCGACCTCGTTCGAACAGTTGGACATTATAAAATGGCTGATCACCCAAAAGCCTTCGGTTACAGTTGCGGTGCCATATAAGAACCGATGGGTTCTTCCATGCCAAAAACCAAAAACCTAAGCGACGTCAACGAAATTTATGTTACTTTAACCCCTCCACATAGCTTAGAGACCAAGAGTTTTGAAACCAGGCGAACTTCGCTGTATGGTGTGCGACCGTATTGTGCAATCGCAAAGAAAAGATACTTTTCTTGGAGCAAAACAGGGATACCTTCCACATGCTAAGGTCGGTGGCTGGATGAGTAGCTCCGGTTGTCTTCAACTTTCTGGAGTGTGAATTCTAGCTGTGACATCTGGTACATCAAAGTAAACACCGGCTGGTACACACAAGCAGTATCCGCTGACCCCAAGCAGTGGGTCGGAAACATGTGGCATATCGATTTCGGTGCGCCGGTGGATTGAACCGTTCCACACCTGACGGATCCAACATACCACCACGGAATGGCCAATTCCGCTTTGCGGGAGATATGTAGGGAACCTGCTGTAGTTTGTGATTGTTTGAAGGGAATTTTGCATATAAAGAATACTAAAAACGATTCGACACTCCAGTGGTGTTTATCACATATTATATATATAATCATAAAGTTAAGTTAAAATAAAATAAAACCTTTGGATTTTAAAGGGAAGGACAAGATTTTACCAGTTTCAGTAAGCAGCTCTACTATGAACATATGTGAGTAGTGTTTTTTATCAGTTGTCTAGCAGAACCCGGGCCAGCGAGGGTGTGAGCCGACCTAAGGGCTCTCCTGTTTTAACTCATATGCTTGATAATGGTGGAGCTGGGAAGTATTATTCGAGTTGCTGGTGGAGCTGGGGAAAGGGGGGGGGGTGGCTGGGATCCGCGATGGGCCTTCTAACAATAAGTCCGATCAAACTCCCTGCTGATGTTGACACCTACACAAGGGTTTTAGTGTTCCTGTATGGACGCCACAGGGCGAGTGAACAGACCATTTATTTAGTTCAGCCGACAACGAGTCACACCCCCCTTGTCGTTTACAAGGTGAAACGACTCCAACTCTCATTCACGTACAGAAAAAAAGCAAGATAACCTCGAGGGACAGCCCCACATCCACGTCAGCTCGGGCTCTCGTGTTACAAACATTAAGAGAGCCAGCTATTCGATCATATAGTAAACGAAACAAACCGTGTTATATTGTTCGAACGAAGTGTCTCAATGTTAAAAAAAAAAATCCACATGTACATTTCGCTTGATATAATTTGTTACTGCGTATACTGTGTAACATGCGTATTCAACGCTACTTGTTCGAATACAGTTGAAGCTATGTTAGATATACCTGTGACAATGGATATATCCAATCAGAGACACAATGAGGGGTAAAACACATGTCAGTGGCTCACCCTGAGCGCAACAGATCTCTGTGGCCGGCGATCTATGGAGGAGTACTGTAAGATACATTTGGGTCGACTGGATTGCGTACAAAACCAAGCCGTGTTTGTGAGGTGGGGGTTAACAAATTATCGCTCTGCCTTAGGTGTGGTTACAAAAATGAAAAGATGAAATTATTGCACCGAGAGCAGATGACCTCGGCAAAGGAATTTACCCGGCTGGCGGCCATCGAAATTCCCGTGTAGACATGTGGTGGTACCAGGTATACCTATTACCCAACACGGTTACTGTGAATGATCTTCACACTCAAGCCAAACAATTTAGGTTAAGGGGGTATTCAACCTTCCGAAAACCCGACTTGATTAAATTGATCGACACTGATCGCGCAAAATAATATATAAAAAGACTTTCGCATGCAAAAGAAACGGGGCGATTCCTGGCTATTCGGTAAGAAATACAGAATTCTAACAACCGTGATCAAAGACACCACACACTGGAATAGATTCAGGCCAAGGTCACGGCGGCACTTCGTGCTAAATCCGTTGAAGAAGAGATGCGAAGAAACCCAGCTAAAAAAGTTTCCCTGCGTCAGCGGAGTCGAAGGCCTGTGTCCCTCGAATGTCAAATCGTTCAAAAGGGGCCCACCATCCGGCGAGGATGCCAGATGATGAACCATGGGTCGTTTTTTAACCCTTTACCTAACGTAACGGCCAAAACCGGCCAGCGCTATTCTCAAAAATCGCCAATTAATTTTCACTATTTTTTTCATTTTTGGTCTCAAAAACATAGGTTATTACCCCTCGTTGGAACGAGCTCGTTCCAACGAGGGGCCATAACCTATGTTTTTGAAACAAAAAATGAAAAAAATTAGTTATTCAAGAATTATTTTTGCAAGTATCGTCTGCTTTTCAGGTTAGGTAAAGGGTTAACAACGCCAAAGATAAGTTTGAAGTCGACGACGCCGTTACAGTCTTCTCAACATGGCGAGTGGAAGTAGATGACATTGGCGCCGATGGTTTACAGGCTGGCCGAATAGCTCTGGATGCTCGTATGAACGATGGGAGGGCAGCACGGCTTCTCGGGGCTCTCCCGGAGGGAGAATTCGTCTTAAGGATCAAATTTCACCGGGAAGGTGAAGGCGACTGGGTGGTCGAGAACAGGTTTGACCCGGTCAGAGCGGAATGGAAGAGGGGCAGGGCATCATTGACGTTACTCGGGAAACCAAACCAGGAGTCCTGATATGTATTGACCAAGTCTTCTTCCTCCAAAACGCATATCTTGTCACCGTGGTCGTCTATGGTCTCTAACCTCTCAGAAACCTAGACCCCCACCAAACTTGTTCCGATGAGGGACGACGGCCTCAACTGCGTTGCCCAGAGAGTGGCGGAACATTACGAGGGTGTTTTGAGAGATCAGGGGCTCAACACAACAAAGCATCAACAATACGAGAATGGGAGAGGGGAGTCCATGAAAAAGGCGCCATGGTGAACGGCATCGCAGTCTTGGAGAAGATACTGAAACGATCCATCATTCTGAAGGACACAGCTGGCGAGAAAATCTATAACAGCGGTAAATATCTGTACCGCAGGGCTGATATTAAACTCATCTGCCACAAAGACCTCTACTTTCCACAGTCTATCAGGTCTGCCTATACGAAGGCGACGTGCGGGAAGCGACCCGACAGGCAACCCTGGGCGAGCCGCTAGCCGTCTGTCTTCTTGGAGGTCAAGACAAACAGCTCAACGTCGACCTGTTCGTGCGCCAAGACGGCTGCTCTTACAGGACTCTGTAGGCCCATCAAAAACTTCATGAAGCCTGCGCTCGGCTGTGCGACGAATCCTTCGCCGACCGGTGCCTTCGGTGTGAACCATGCGGCCAGGATTGTGGACAACGAACGCATCGTCTTCCAGGGAGAGGGTGAGGCGATGGCTTATTTCGACAGATTCGGGCATCCCACACGCCACATGACCCGGGTTTTGATTAACGGCCCCCTCCTTGAAGATATAGGCTCTGGCTTTGCCGAGGTCCAGGAATAGGAGTTCAAGGAACGAACCCATTCCGTCATCCCCGTCTGGCTCGGAAAGCATTTCGCAGAGAAGAATTGAGCACGACGACCCTGCTCGCCTTCCTGGTGGAGTCCGGTCTCCTAAAAAACCTCAAGATCTTTGAGGCTATCGTAGCCTTTGAGATGCAGACCGACGTTTGGCTCCCCGATGACCAGGACCAAGGCTGCAGTATCATAGGCAAGTTCACCCAGGGAGGTAAGGCCAACGTCAACAGCAAACAACTAACCAGGAGGCTTGTGATTGACCAGTGTGAATTACATTATCTTGTGAGAGACACTCGCCAAAGGAGCACGCTTGTCGGAGCCCCAGAAAGGTGCCCCCTGGGTCATGTGCTAACTTATTATGATGGAAGCCCGCCCCAGTACGACCACCTGAGGGCTTCTGTGATAGCCTATTCCCATATTAACCTAATGTTTCAGCGAAGAAGAGGCGGTTCGGGTGGCGACAGACAGCAAAAATGTCAAGAAAACAATACTCTACAAACTCAGCGGTGTCCAAGCTTAAGTGCCACCAGAGGTCTACCTTGAGGGCTATTGCACAAGGTGCTACGGTTATCATGACGAACCCACCCTACGGCCTCCAGAAAAGCGTAACGTCCTGCCACCTCAATGCTGCGACAATGGTGAAAAGTTGTACATGCCACAGGAACACGCCGCACACCCACAAGCCAGTGTGTTGTAGCGCCATGAAAGACACCCCCCCCCCCCCCCCCCTCCGAGCACCACGTCCAGGTACAATGATCCACTGACTCGCCATCGGCTGAGCTACCTCACTGGTGTAGGGGGCAGCGGAAAGACGACGCTGGCCATCGAGTTCTTCCGGGTAAGAGACCCACTTGTCTTCATCCCAACTCACCGCCTTGTAAAAGATAAGCGAGGTAGGAAAGTCAAGGCACAGACCTTTCATAGCTTCTGCCAGCGGAGTGGACAAAATGAGTGGCCGCCAGGTCGCATGGGCCAAACGTTCATCCTCGCGTCATTATCTGGGAAAAGGTCTGCACTGTTTCCAGGCCTATCCTTGAAATGTTCTTGGACTGGTTGGATCTGCTGTGGAAATCAAGGCCAGCCTCCACCATTTACAGGTTAGAGGCCTCATAACTGGTTACGGAAAGCAGTGGATTATAACAAAAATGTCAAGGCAGACAACCAGGTATCCGCCCCAGACTGACAAAGTCCTGTACCCAGGAGATGCGAAAGACTCTCCCAAGATGCCTGGGATGGGGCATGTCTGTAGGGCAGTCGAAGCCCAAATCCTTACAAGCAACAAAAGGTCCGAAACCGTGTGCAGGAGTTGTTACTCCAAAGACACAAGGAGTACTTTCTGGACATCCAAGCCACACTACTTTACCACCCCAAAGACAACCGGAATCCAATCGTCCTCGTCGCCAACCCCGGCACTGACCGGAAAGAGAAGCTTGTTCTAACGACACCGTGGAAGTCACACTGGAGGCCGCTGAAGAGGCTAGCAAGACCGATGACTGGTTCATCGGTTACACACTCACAGTCCACTCATCCCAAGGCCTCACTATCCAGAACCCACAAAAGTTTGGATCATAGACGACTTCCTACAGTGGTCCAGCCTCTCCTACCTCGCCGTTTCCGGCGTGGAGTATATGTAGCAGCTCGGACGGGTGACCTGTCCACTAGATTCGTGTTCTGAGGTCAGGAACCCCACAGAGCAGCAGCTCCGCAAAAACACCCAGAGGAAGCTTATCGCCCACAAGAGCCAGAATCAGGCCAATGGTCTCAATCTCGAGCTCACGGTCGACTACATCCCGAGGCTCAAGGAGGAGCCAACAGAACCACTGTGCGACATGTAACATCAAGATGGTGTGGTCCTACCAGCAGTACACAACCGTTCAGTGTCGACAGTGTGGACATAACACGAGCATTGCCAGGGGGAAAGTGCGATTAACCTGCTTAGCGTGTAACCGAAAAAGAGGAGTTGCAGCGATCACCTATTGACATACCCCCCCCCCCCCCCGGCGGCAGCTGGCTGTCGGAAGGCACAACGGACGAACCCACGGGCTGGACCGTCCTGTAGGTAGTAGAGTCCGAACTCATCAGGTTTGTGGTCGAGCGCCCCTGGCGGTAAACTTGGAGGAAACACACATGGTCGATGGTGCGACGGCGGCCGCCCTCTAGTTCACCTGGCTGTTAGAGGTAGCGAACACCAACACCGGAGGGAAGTTTCTGCTTCTTGGGGACAGCGGGGCGAAGAGAAACCACAAAGGGTTTTTGTGTCACAGAGTTAGCCTTCAAAGGGTTTTCTTACCAGTTAGGCGAGTCACGTCATTGCTCTGATCCGATACAACAGCGGGCAGACGAGCCCACTCAGATAATCGTACTCAGATAATTCGCTGCGCGAATAGCATCTCATATGCATATTAATGCTCAAAGAGTCGCTCTGCCAGGGTACGGTTGAAACGTTCCACGATTCCCTGGTTCCGGTGTGTATCCACAGGGCCACGTCTAACAGAGACACCGTGCTTGGCCAGTTGCTCGTTCATTGAGCCCGTGAACTCGCACCCGGAATCGACCTGTAGCAGCTTCGGCCAGCTGAGGGGGCTTCGCCTGAAAATCCTTTCAAGGGCGGCCGCGACCTCTTTGGTCTCTTTTGTGGCCAGGTTCTCCGCCTCGGGCTCTTTACAGCGGGAGGCTGCCTCAACGACAGTGGGCGCGTACTTGTAGGTCTTGAGGCTCACTCGGTCGTGCAGCAGAAATAGCAGGTTGGCTTGGTAGACCTAGTTCAGCGTCCGCTCATCAAAACGAGGCTTGGGAACATAGCGAGGGGCGGCAGAAAGATCTGCTAAATGGTGTCAGGGTCGGAGACCCACGTACTCAAGCGCTAGTGAAACGAGAAGAGTCAAATTGCCAGTGGGTCCACGGCCACATCACCCACAATGAGCGCGGTCTATTTCCTCGTTGTGAAATTTAGCAAAGCACTTTGGGAATTTGCGAGACCATTACGGCGGGGGTAACGTGTTGTTGAGGCAACGTTCCTTGTTTCTGTGCCGCGGGATGTGGCACGGCGTTCACTTCATTTCTAACTCCCAGTACCTGAGCAGCTGTGGCAATTATGATCCCATTGTTATATCCCAGGGGCCGTATGAAAGACCACCTAGTTCCATATCGGAAGGCGCCATGTAGAGCCGAATACATAATCTGTTTCTAAATTGGAGTGAGACAACAAGTCCTGTTAGCGTTTAGTTGCGCTCTCAAAGTCCACTAGTCGGGCAATGGCATCGTCCACATTCGCCTCAAACTGCTTTTGAAAATCGAATGTAGTACCCGTTCCTAGAATCGATGAACGGATCTGAGCCTGGGACCCTATTATTGCCCAGTGGACTCATTGATTCTTCCCAACCCTGCCATTGTAAACCCTTTGCATCGTCTGCTATAAACCTAGTACAATCGTTATGCTCTTGTATGATAAAACTTGCATGGGTATGACCGTGGCCATGAGCGTTCGGTGAATGTGACCTAGGGGCGTATCTTAGACTCGGTGGGTGTAATATGAGAGGGTAGCTGTAGTATGGTACGACTTGGTATAAAGTGCCCAACCTGTCATTATAATCCCCTTTTCTCTCCAATCTATGTCATGCAACATCCCGAATTCATTTGGTAATCTCTCAAAAGCGCGCCTGTCATATGAGTTATGGCATCTAGGCCATGCGTGGTCCTAGAGTAGGAAACTCTAATTTTGAAATAGCTAGAAACTTCTAGCGAACAAGTCTGTGGTTTAGTGGTCAGTAGCTGAGACCCCGCATCCTGTCGACGCACACCATACAGCGAGGTTCACTTGGTTTTGCCAGAAGTCAATGAGCATGCTCCGCCATTTGCTTGATAATTGCATCAGGGTTTATATGGAGGCGCACTTGAACAGCATGTGCCGTTCCCTGTCTTTCGAACTCAGGAGGCTTAGACAGCTGAAGCCCTATATGTCACTCGAAGCAGCTAAGAAGGTATCTTCTTCGACAATCCTCTCTAGGACTGATTATTGCAATTCACTTCTTGCGGGGCTGTTGAACGACCAGCTTAATCGTCTTCAACGTATCATGAATTCAGCCGCACGCATAGTCATGCCCAAGCCCAAAAGGTCACATGTATCCTCAATCCTTAAAGAACTACATTGGTTGCCACTTCGCGCCCGTGTCGACTACAAATTAGCTGTTCTTTGTTACCGACACTTTGATAAGTCCTTGCCACCGCACCTCTCCGACCTGTTTGTTTGGGTGTTCAGCCAACGCGATTTATAATCTTTTCGAACGAGGTCGCTTATACAATATTTGCGATTGCATAATATTGTAGAGTACTGTTATCTCATGTGACGGTCAACTGAGTTCAAGCTAAACTAAATGATCTGTTCACTCTTCCTGCTGCTACCTAATGTAATGTACCTTCTACGACGGTAGATTACGGGGAGGGGGGGGGGGGGATTGGAGGAGGGGGGGGGGGGCTCCGGCTGCCAATATTAATTCATCTCGCTGCGGCGAAATAATAACTTGCCGGGGCGAAATTAACTTGCCGCGGCAGGTTATTATTCTCTTGCCGCGGCGAGATATCTCGCCTCGACGGAATAATTATATCACCGCGGCAAGTTATCTCGCGCAGCGAAATAAATATCTCGCAGCGACAGATATTATTTCGCGGAGGCCAGATATCATCAGTGAGTACGGAAGCGTGGAAGGAACATTGGCTGCCAATGTTTATCTCGTCTCGGCGAGATAGTATCTCGCCACGGCAAGATAATATTTGGCCTCCGCGAAATAATATCTCACCAGAAGAAAAATAATCTAGTCATATTTTTCATAACAGATTCTAGAGCTGGTCACACTGGCATTATCAATTTTAAAATGTGTTCTGATGTGCATCACTCCACTTAACACTCGATAAGCGGAACTGAATATTCAATCTGTCATTTTCGACGTATACACGGGCTCTCCTGTGCATGACTGTGAATATTCATTACAGCAACATGTCTCCATATAATTGCCACCACAGGAACAAACAATATCATTCAGAAGCAGGCATGCCTGACATACGCGTCGGTTCCACTTTATCGTTCTCTGAATTGAATCCATAATGGCGCAGTTCTGGTGGAGAGAGTTGTTGATGAATGTAATCATGCCATGTTCTGGATTGGATGACACATCTGTGGAGATAAAGTTTGAAACTGTCGTCCGTCGGTGGCAGTCTTGTTTGGAGAGTTCGCCTTTTCTGTTGTTTTCCTGTATCTGATCAGTATTATCTGACGTCCTTTTCTACCATACAGCGTTGACACGAAATGTGTACAAGCAGAGATTGATTTCCGAAGACTTCTTAGCCCAAACCCAGCAAACTCGTCCACGTAACCTTCATACGAATGAGCTACCCCTTCAGTAATGTGAACATGCTCTTGTCGCTAATTCACAAGAATGAACTAATGGTAACACAGCCGATCAGACAGTATGCGTTGAGGAGCATCTTCCTCCCATTTGGGTGCAGACAAGCTTGTATTTTATGGATTGGGATGTATCTGTTCTTGGTCGTGTATTTGCCGGTTCGCCCTGTCAATAGAAACAGGTTCGTCACAGCGATACCCCAATGGCATATAAAATTATAGAATAAAACAATAAATCAACCAACAAACAATAATCAATACTTAACACCATGTGTGAATTTTCAGGACCCAACTGCAGGATTGTCTTACTGAGCTTAGTCACGAAGATTGAAATCGAAAAATTGATCTCCAAGATGTAAGTCTAGAGCGTTTTCGAACTGCAACACAGTCGTCGACATGAATACAGTACATGAGAGTGGACAGTAACCAAATGACCCGGGGAGTGGAGTTATCGCCCCCAAAGTATTACTTTCAAATCTGCACATGTGGACAAAAAAGATAAGCAATGTTTCAGCCAATGGACCTCCGGGTATAACCCGGAGGTCAATTGGCTGGAACTGTGCTTGTGCTTGTTATGCTTTGCAACAAATTTGCAGTTATTGCCTGACTGGAATCTCCACTCTGCGGGTGATTCAGTGACAATAGACTCTCCACGTACTGTACACATGAAGGTCAAGATAAATTTTATGAGTACAGATTCCTACCTGTCTTTTTTACTGTTTCGATAAATGTGAAGAATTCCACTTGACATCACTTATCACCAACCTCAACAAAAGTAGTGAACCTTGCAAATGATGGCACAAAATGGACAGCACTCCCTTTCCTAGGCGCTTCTCATCTCGCAAATTATATTCAAAATTGGACAGCACTCACTTTTCTAGGTGCTTGCCAGATTTCTTGCCCCGCCCATCCCATCTCACAAATTATATTGCAAAATTGGATAACACTCCCTTTCCTAGGCGCTTGCTAGGTTTCTTGCCCCTCCCCACCCATGCCCCAAATTGCCCAGTTGATAGTTTGCACAGTATCAGCTACCTATCAGAAGAATACCCGTAACACAGAAAGGGGGGTGGGTGGCAATGTAACTAACCGCGTATTCATTTGAGGATCCGAGGGGAAAATGTGATCAGAACGTTCTTTCCTTGGCGCATTCTGCCCACCCAAATATAATAACCAGGGAATTCGTGTTTTTATTTAATGCTCAGGCATCAATTCACGCTGAAAAATTAAGTCATATTCCCCTGTCGGTCGGCAAAACGAAATATCAAAATGATATTTAGAAATCGATATTTCATCGTAGGTTCGGATGACGAATCACATGTACTTTAAACGAGTCAGCACATCAGTAATGAATTCCAGAGTCCCAAATACAAACGAATTCGAATAATTGATAGTGACAGTGACTAAATCAATTCATTAAATCAGCGGTTTCAAAGTTTGACTTTCTCATTCACCTTCCAGCGAAAAGCCGAAATCACTTTCAAATTTCTTCAGTTCAACTTCACACGTCTTCAGTGCATTGAGTTCAAAAAAAATAAAATGACGTGTCTTGTTATTGAAAATAAGAAAGTGGTGTTTTTTGTTATTGTTCTATTTCTTCGAAACACATTGCGATTATTTCAATTCGCCAGCCTTGGTAAATCGTAAAGTTAGGGGAGAAATAAGACGGGACTACTTTTTGTGCGGATATTCACACATTCCAATGGTTGGAGTTTGGTTGTTGTAATTTTTGTATGGACGCCGGTTCGGCACATAAATTTTGCGCCTTAATGGCAAATAAAGGCCACAAATTGGAGAGTTTGTAGTCGTAGAGCATTAAATAAAAAGAAAATTCACGAAAATTTGATGAATACCGAAAATATCTCGTGAGTGGCTACAAGAAATATGAGGATCTTCACGAGCGACTGCGTCGCTCGTGAAGATCCTCATATTTCTTTGTAGCCACTCACGAGATATTTTCGGTATTCATCAAATTTTCGTGAATATCCTCTATGTCTTACACCAAATACCTAATAGTGATGGGAACGAAATACAGGAATACTCATTTTGGTATCTAATAAACATTTCCCATCGTCATAATCTTTATACTCACTTGTTGTGTTGAAATGCAAGCTTGTCAGACTGGTCCATTGATTTTCAATTCTCCTGAAAAATATAGCTGCAGCCTCAGGGGAGCTTTCAGCTGATCTAGAACACGTCATGACATCATGACGTCGAGGTCCACCCCTCTCACCTATCCACCAGTTCTTATAATCCCAATCCTGTGAACAGTTTCTTCAGTGATACACTCTTCGAGATAATATTGCCAAGGGAATTGATTGGCTGAGTAATAGCCCCAGCTCTCTATCACCAATGATGTGGAAAATTCAATTTGTGACTGAAAATCACTCATTGTCAGGCCATAGTATAGACATAATGCATGAGAAATTATTGCTCTCGAGTTGTATGCTATCACATAACACAATGGATACCAATATGAAGCTAAACAAAACTGATTGAACGCATAAATTTCGAATTTATTACATTATATGTGGAAAAGAAGCCCTTTTAACCTCCAAAATACGAAAGTGTACTATGACTGGAAAATAAGACCAAACACTCTGCTCTGTATTCCCAGTTATTAGACGACCGATATGGCATATGAATCATCTTCTTGAATGATTGGTTGATGGGTTAGAATGTCGGTAAGTAAAACAGTCTCTTTGATTTCATCTCTATATGAAAACTCATCGAAATTTTGATATTTCCGAAAGAAGACAATTTGACAATGTTCAATAGAAAAACGCCTGAATATTCCCCAGAGTGCAACAGTTTCTTCGGAAGTGGCCAATTATCTTCTCTGGTATGTTATGTAGGCCATGTTCGATCGTTATGAAATAATTTGTTTGATTGATGTGACTAAATCCGTTAATAAGGTGAAAATTGTAATTTTCCTTGATTTTATCACAAAAAAAACTTATGTTGCCATAAAAGTTAAACAATTAATTTTTTAGAATCAACGACCATGATGACATCAGGGTTGTCAATGTTTTCGGTCTAAAAGTTGATCCTGGTGGGACATACTGAACATGTTGACCAACGAACGTACACTCTTCGTCTATTTCAAAAGTTCCAGAATTCTCACTTTTTATTTAGAAATATGCATTTTTTAATACCAAAATTAAAAATCGTACAGCCTGTCTCAAAATTACAAACGTTCTACGACATTCCCTACAGTTAGACGAACATTTTGATGTATGGTGCGTCTTGTTAAACGCTCGGTCGATTAGGCTGATTTTTTTTAGGAGTTTGGCCCACTGTACAATATTATCCCTTGATTGCAACAAGGCGTCATCTGCAATGCCTTGATCATGTAGTTGGAATATTAGTCTGTCGAGATTATTGCTAAAACACTCAAGACTTCTTGAAATGTATTAATGAATAAATAAAATATACACGTAGCAGTCATGACGCAAACTTGTTTCCTGTAATTAACGAGTGGCATACCAGGAGTATGTCTCGCACGTTTCATTCCAATTCTGCAGGATCTCGCCGCAGACCTCGTAAGTAACGATATATCACGTGACCTAGAGGTGCCATGTTGGGTTAATATGGTAGGCCGCGTGAGCGGTATCTTGTGACATCATTACCATAGTGATACGTGGTGTCAGTGCGTGTGCGCCGCGAGTGTTGTTGATATGTGTTTCCGCCGTCCATTTTGTATACTGGGGCCGCCATCTTGGTTTCTATAGTAGCATGTGGTTGCTATTGCTATATTACCGAGAACCTTCTAATGGGACCAAGCGGCCCCTAAAACGTATGTTCGGTTGAATAGGAGTAAATTTAATTACCACAAACAACCCGGCAATCATTCAAGTCATCAAAGTTAGCCCCAAACTAGTGTATTTGGTGTGGTTTTCCCCGTTTTTTGTTGTTATAAGAGTAGAGCTATAAAAGGGGTGACGAAGCCCAGTTGTTTGTAACAAGGGATTCCGCAAGTGGGATAGCTAGGAACTGCTTTAATGAGTCCCCTGATAAGCTATCGAGCAATTGCTGAGAAGTCATTGTTCGAACGACTTAAAGTCCAGCGAGGAAATGAGCTGTGCTGTAGGGTAATTGCTCGAACGGGTGACTCCACATACTGCTCGAAAAACTCGAACCCAATCGAGCAAATGAGCTATAAAGCAATTGCTCGATCGCGTCACTCCACCTACTATTCAATGACTCAGTTATTTTTTCTCTTTTATTTTTTTCTAAAATTTCAACAAAACCGTATCAGGTGACCGTCTCATTGGAACGAGCTCAATGTACCCGTTTCAATGGGGAGGTGACATAATATGGTTTTGTTATTTTGTTTTAACCCCCTCCACACTGATGTCGAAATACCCAAAGTTCAGGGTGCAAATATTTCTCATAATGCAACTAGAAATTTAGCCAATTCAATCTTGTTTGACAGAGCTCAATGAGCTCTTTCAAACAAGATTGAACTGGTTAAATTCCCAGTTACATTATGGGAAAATGGCTACTTCAAATCTGGATATTTTGACATCAGTGTGCAGGGTGTTAATTTGTTTCAACTGCTTTATTTGTAAATTACGTGGAGGGATGCGGCCACATAGTTGGGCAAAGTGTTAACTTGTCATGGAAAGAGTGTATTCTTCTCCGTCAATAAAACTGACAAAGAATGTTTAGATTCCCCTGTCTTAGATCGCACTGGGTTTGAACCAGGCGGTTCATTGACGGAATCTTAGCATGTATTTTTTTAAATAATATTAGTGGGTTACTGTCTGGAAAGAAAGGTCGCGGAGTCTCAACCTTTTAAACCCTCGTTTCCTGGAATGGTATCGACTTTGTGTACACTTACAGTGAGATGGGTCAGTCCAATATCAAAATACATAGAAGAAAAAACAATAACTTCAGTCTGCGGCAGTCTCGCTGTAGACTTCTGTGATTACTTTATCGTCAATGCCCCGTGTATAGACCTCTTATAATACGACAAAAATGGGCCGGAATTATGCTTTGGACCGACAAATCGGTCTTACTAGTTCAAAGAGTTAACGGAAGTGTGGGTGGTGAAGATGGTAAACACTTCCAGGACGCACCGGACCTACCACGGTTCGGCCGGGCTCGATGGGAAGAAGTTAAAAAATTAATTAAAAAGCTTACAATGGCTGTTGGGTCTTGACAGGTGCGATAGGAGGCGTTTACACGTGTACGTGCAGGGTGTCGTGGGGGAGAGAACCGCTGGTTGTACTACATCTTTGAAGAGCTGATCAAGTTCTCTTATGTCGCGTAAAGTGTTGTAATCGGCAAAACTTCTACGTCATCCATCTTCAAACCTACAGGATAGACTTCGCGTTGGAAAATTACAGATGTAAAAGAAGGAGATCGCAAACTTTATCGTGTAATCATGAGGCATGAATGTGGTGGGACGGTGGAGAGAGGGGGGTGGGGGCGGCTTGTCACTTGTAGCAAAAGAGGTGGCGCAGCGTGTGACTTGTGCCACCACTGGTTCGGTCGCCTCTGGAAATAGCTGTCTCCATAAAGCACTACAATTTATTCATAAATTATAAGAAACGGCTGCAATTCTTGGCTAATTCGGCAGTGAGCTTGAGACTTAACAGACACGGATCCCCTTAAACATTTCAACAAGGGTACAGATATAGGAATGAAATTCTTGGAAAAACAGAAAAACATTGGATGCCGCTTGTTACATCAGAACAACGCTACTAATATTTGAGAAATTTATTCTGCTTGACTCTAGGCTTTGAAATCATAGTCCCTCCCGACCTTCATAACTTCTTTCCATCAAATAGATCTCAAATCGTACGTACTTATATGTGCAGCAAAACTGTCAGATGATCGCACATTTAAGATAGGCCCTAAATCAAATTGTAGTTTTCATTACGTCTAATGTGTGGAACAAAATCAATAGAGGAATAGGAATATAAAGTTCCAGATAATATTTAGAATTCCTGCAGATTTTGTATAAGCCGCTCCAGATAAAATTTCCAGGGTGTAAAGATGAATTCATCGGATCGCTGTACGAAAAACCCG
Source organism: Pictodentalium vernedei (assembly GCA_031216915.1). Taxonomy (NCBI): domain Eukaryota; kingdom Metazoa; phylum Mollusca; class Scaphopoda; order Dentaliida; family Dentaliidae; genus Pictodentalium; species Pictodentalium vernedei. The sequence goes on along the minus strand of CM062294.1, from coordinate 189,499,607 downwards.
AACAGATTCATCGGCTAATTTTGTCTGAACCACAGGCATATTTACTCACCGGACAACCGGACAGTTGTTTGGTAATTTGTCATCAGGAATATGCCAAACACAAAAGAAACGGCCTCCAAACTTATCTCACACTGCTATATATTTTCAATCAATAAGCTTAAGTTATAAATGGAGCTGTTCCACACATGCGTAACTATTGGGGAGTATTTTCCTACAGTAATTCCTTTACTTTCTGGGTACATAAGCCTTCAAAAAGTATTTAGGATGCTCCACTTGGCATTAAAACTCAGAAAGACACGCGCGTGTGAATGAGTTAATCGATATGGCACGAGTGCCACCGCGGAAGGATAAAACTTATCCTTCCGCTGTGGCATTCGTGCCATATCAATTAACACGTCTTCACGTCTATATAAAAAAAAATATTAGAATGACACTCACCAATTCATTTGACAACTATCAACAAAAAGAACACATTTTATCAACAACCAAATTTGCGTACTCATACTCTTCTTCTGCTGGATATTCATTATTGCCTTCAAATATCAACTCTATTTCTTCTTGGCTATTTTCGTACACATTAAACTCGCCATGTTCAGCCATTTTAGACATTTTATCGAGTTTTTTCGCAATTGGTTCAGGTTCGGGTGATCATTCGTCTTCTCAACGATTTCCGTTGGGCACACTTGTGCAGGCGGATTTTCATTTTCTGCTGGTTTAGTGTTTCTGTAGATGGGGATTTCGTGGAACAGGCGAGTAATAAAAGTTAGTTGCCCCCCCCCCCCCCCCCCCCGCCCACCCGCTCCCCCCCCCCCCCAAGAAAGGCTGAGCACCTTCATCGTTGGGGAGTACTACCTCTTAACGCAGAACACGAAGTGAAATGCCGTGGGGAGGAAAAAATAGTTTTCTGCTGCCATTGAGAGTAGAAAATACTCACTTTATTTAGATTGGCTACTTCCCTGCCTTTGGGAATAAAATGAACCCTTTATCCGATATATATATATATACACATTATCATGACCATGTGCATGTGCATGTCCCGTAATTTGTATTAGATTCGAGATCGTGTTTAGAGTCGGGTTGCATGAAGCCCGTCAGAGAGAGTTGCGATCCTATTGTAAACACGGCCGAGAATCTGATTCAAATTACAGGACATGCACATGGTCATGATAATACATTTTTCTCCCCCCACTATACGTGAAACATACGCGTGTCCCGGGTGAGACAGCGGGGTAGGATATTTCTATCCTACCCATCCCACTTGACATACTCATTTGCATATTAGGCCGCCGGAACTATTTCATCATCGTATGCATAATTGTAAATAAACAAAATGGCTTCACGATTTGCAAATATAAAAACTGACGAATTTGTCGAGGAGAAAAAGAATAAAGACACGGAGCACAAAACATTAAACTTGATTAGTTTCAACCCCATGTTTCTCTGCAGATTTAATAATATCACTGCGCGAATTTATAGATCGATCAATAATCTAACAATGCCCTTTACATTAGAGTTTGACACGCGCAAATTCATTAACCCCTTAACGGTTGTGTTACAAATCAATTTTTTCGTATATACCTATGGTATATACCTAACTTTTGTACGATCTTTCCAATGAAATTGTTCGTTTTTCGAAAGGACTACGACTTGATAAATTGGGTATGTCAGCACGTGACCGCCAGTTATCTATAATGATGTAATCCTCGTGTATGGGGAGAAAAATCATCCTCGAGGAGTCTGAAGGTGGGAATGGGGAAATCTCACCTTTGGGGCAAGATATTTGAACAAGCCTCTGGTCTGGTTCAAATATCTTGCCCCTCGGGTGAGATTTCCCCATCGCACCTCCAGACTCATCGTGGATCATAATAATCTCACGATTCCGTTACATAAAGCCCCTTTCCTCCATTTTTCAGTTTAAACTGTGTTGAAATTTGTCATTTTTTAATTTTAGCAACTATATTTTAATGCGTAAAAGCAATGCATATGTATGATAGTGCGGTTTTTACCGGAAATTGAATCTGTCTGATACGGAACCGGGGGGGGGGGGGGGGGGGGGGGGGGAGGTTTTGATACACACATTTCTTCCGAGTTTTTTAAGTTCAAATTAAGCTGTTTGTTAGACAAAAAGAATGTACACTACAAATCGACGAATTGTATAGTTTAGTTGAAGATTGTTCAGCGATCTGAACGTAGCGGCTACCTCGCTCTGTTCAAATCGCTGAACTAAGGTTGGGCAGGTGTATCAGTAATAATATAATACTGCAGCTAATGAGAATGGGTGGGAGTTGGTGGGAGGGGGCTTTATTACTACCAATGTGGCATTACCGTAAGTTAGCCAATTCCTGAATCATCTTTCACCGTTGTCGATGCGCTTTTTTCCGAGTTACATGTGAAGCTTTGAAATCCGATTTTATTCGAAATCGTCGCTCTTATTCTATTTGAAGGTTTCGATTCGACGAGATGTTCTGAATACCGATGTGACGTTACCATAAGCTACCAATACCTGAAACATCTTTCACAGTTGTCTAGGCAATCAAGACAATTTCTTTTTCCGGGTTTCTTTCGGGGTCCCTCTGAAACTTCGAAATTCGGTTCTATTCGAAGGTGTCGCGCTTATCCGATTTCTGTCAGGCCGATTTGACGTTTTAGAATCATCGAGATGTTCTGAAAATCCTATTCCAAGTGTCTCCTCTTGAACTCTTCATCTCTCATCAGATCTGCTGCACAGGAGATCCCATAAGAGCAGAAGAATTCAAGAAGGTTCCTCTCCTGAAATTACTATTTTGATTCCTTTCTGGGATATTCCGCTTTTTTGACTGACTAACTTGCCCTGGCAGATGAGTCGCCATTGACGACAATTTGCGACTGGCAATATAGTCTCTTGCGCAGCCCACTAAGGTATTCGCCTGGAGATCTGCTATCAGCATCAACCATTTTACATTGGCGGAGCGAATAGAGCAGATTAAAGGCGTTTCTCTGTAGGGAGCAGAAATTGTGTTGTTGTGTACGTTAAAATGCCCAGGTCTTGCCCATTTTTGTCGAAATATTTTGCCGAGATATTTTCTGATCGACTTGAACAAAAATGAGTGCATGCCAGCCCGACAGCCGTCATTTTGACTCCAACGACACCTCTGTACAACAATTAGTTCAAAGGTTACAGCTGATTTTATCTTACCCCCTCCCCGGGAGTTTGCTTCACACGAAGGCGGTGGACACTTGGAACTTAGTGTACAACGTGATACGGTATGGCGAAAGGACATGATTTCTCACTTTAAAATAAAAAAAGGTTATAAATATCGACACAGATGATTTTAATATCCCAGTCTACTTCCCAAGTACTGTTACAGGATTTTCAAATGTTTATTTCCTGATTCTAAGTGTGGTATCAAGTCCGCGCATGATGGATCTGAAATTAAGCTTCAAGGCTGTCATGGTGATACCATCTGCACCTTTTGCAGATGGTATCACCATTTCAAATGCTGCGGGTAATTCCTATCCCCTCCTCGCACACCACCCACATCCAACCCATTGTACACACACCTGTAGGGAAGAAGTATACAAAACATTTTGTCATTTATTCTTCCAAGTTGAAAGAAAATATTCGAAATAGGACTTCAGATGTACTAAAGAAAGAACTAGGAATTCAAATGTTCAGTATTATAATTAAGGAATAGTGCATGGCTTGGAGTTGACTACGTCCATATAGTGCCCAGTGAGGTGGTGTAGTTCCCGCCGCGAAGCGGAGGGAACTACACCACCTCACTGGCCACTATATGGGCGTAGTCAACGACAAGACATGCACTAATCCTTATATTATATCGAACACCCATCAAGCAAAACATCTGTCCAATTTGTTAATCTATTACCAAGGTAGCAGCCCTACCAACCAGCGTTATATAGAAAAAATACCATTTAGTTTTCAAAAAACTGTTTTTTTTCCAAAACACGGCTTATTGATATGAGCAGAAGACAAATTTTGAATCGGTCGGCAAGGGTAAACAAAACATTTCCCCCAAACGGAACTGTGTATTCTAGAATCGCGCAACTCGCGAATGAAAGCTTTAATTTTTGAAATTTGACAACGCAGTTTGATAATTTCCACACATTTGTCACACATATACATTATCGAATGGGTCAGGGGATACAAACCTCCGAAGATTCAAATGAATTCCATTATTTATTCGTTTACTGCCCAAAACATACAATTAAATAGTGAAATAATATGAGCAGCGAAACAAACGATTTTTCATACCCGGACGCGTTCTCGTGAATGTTGTGCCCAGGTATGGATCATTCTCTCCGAAACGAGATACGGATCATCTTCTCAAGGAATAAAATGAACGCCTCGGAAAATGTGACTTCAACAATGGAAAAGCGATACATTTTTCCACAATGATTTCTTTCCGGGTTGTTTTGTGGATGTTGTGCCTCTGTGAATCGATATTTCAATTTAGTCTGATTAGTTTTATTCGCCCAGTATGAAAAGAAAACTGATATAGTAGTGTGCTAAAAATAGAAAACGTGTAGTGCCTGGGTATAGTGTCTGGTCAGTTCTGTGGATGCAAACTACACGAAATAGGGGTGCAGCATTCGTCCAATCAGGAGCCTAGAAGGTCATGTGAGATATAATATTATTTTTTCAACTTATTCAGCTATACATGTAAAGAACAGGTATTAAAATGTCAATTTGACATTCACCGATTCGATAAAAATACTCATTTATGAAAAGCCAAAGCTAAATAGTATTTTGACATATCGGCAAAGTTACTGCATGTACGTAACTGAACATAAATGTATATGGAGAGTTGATTGCCACTAAAACACCAGTCGTCGCCTGAGTGCTAGAATGTCCTATGTCCCATGGGGGACTTAGGACATTCCAGCACTCAGGCGACGACCTGTAGAGTGAACTTGTAACAAAGCAAACAAATCATAAGAACGACAAACACACTCCAGATTGAAAACCAAATGTGAACTGGTTAAAATGTTGCTTGACTTTTTCAGTCTGTGTTGGAAGCCCACGCTGCAAGTGTTTTTTGTGACAATCCACTCTCTAGATACATTTATGTTCAGTTAAGTGCATTTATCAACTTTGTTGATATCTCATAAATACAATACTATTTAACTGTAGCTTTTCATAAATGGGTTTTTATATGCTTGTGAGTTGTTACATTCATTTTTTTATCGAATCGGTGAATGCCAGGTGGGCATTTTAATACCTTTTCTTCACATGTATATCTGAATAAATTGAACAAATATTATAATACTGAATATTTGAATTCCTAGTTCTTTCTTTAGCATATTTTCTTTTAACCCTTTGCCTAACATGAAAAGCAGACGACACTTGCCAAAAAAATTCTTGAATAACGATTTTTTTTCATTTTTTGTCTCAAAAACATAGGTTATGACCCCTCATTGGAACGAGCTCGACGAGCTCGTTCCAATGAGGGGTCATAACCTATGTTTTTGAGACAAAAAAATAAAAACATAATAGAAATTAAATGGCGATTTTTGAGAATAGCGCTGTCAGGTTTTTGTCGTTACGTTGGGTAAAGGGTTAACTTGGAAGAATAGATGGCAGCAAGCACGTTTTGTAAATATTTACTCTACAGGCGTGGGCTGGATGGAGGATAAAATTATCTGCAGTTTTTAAAATAAGTCTGTCCAGGGGTTACAGTTGATATCATCATGACAGCCGTGATCCTTATTTGCGGATGCATCATTCGAGGACGTGAGACCACACCTGGAATAGGGAAACAAACATTTGAAAATGCCGCTACCTGTACTTGTATATTTGACCGGGATTTTCTATCATTTGTGTCGTTATTTATAACTTTTTTATTTTAAAGTGAGAAATTGTGTCCTTTCGCCATACCGTATCATGTTCTATACGAAGTCTCATGCACCCACCACCCCGGAGAGCCGAGAAGATAAATCAGCTGTAACCTTTGAACTATCTGTGGTAGAGAGGTGTGGTTGGTGTTAAAATGACGGCTGCCGGTTGTAATTTATGACACACTGTGTTCGGATGCTATACCGTACTCAGACATAAACCTTTGCGATCAACACATGAATAATCGATATGACTCTTGGACATTAAAACGCGTCGAATGCTGTTGTTTGGTGGTGACATGCGCTCATTTTTATTCAAGTCAAACAGAAAATACGTCGGAGAAAGATTTCTACAAACAGGGCAAGATCTGGGCATTTTAACCTGCACAACAGCACAATTTCTACTCCCTACCCAGAAAAGCCTTTCTTCTATTTATTAGCGCCGCCATTTTAAAATTATAAGGCTGTTAGCAGACCTCAAGGTGAATACGTGTTGGGATGCGCATTGGACAGACTTCTGGCAATATACATGTATACAGTTTGTCGCCTGAGCGCTAGAATGTCCTATGTCCCGTGGGTGACATAGGACATCCTAGCATTCAGGCGATGAGTTGTTGGAAGATGCACTTTATTCAACTTGAAGACCGGCGAGATTCGATTCGATGTTCGTTTCGATTTGATTTGAAATCCCATGTCTGATTTGATTCGGTATTTGATTCGACCCAACATTTGACATTTGCGGTATCCTTATTACTTCCGTGCTGAAGGACTTGCCTGCCATGAAGAAACAGAGACGAAATGAAGTACAGAAGATTGTTGTAAACATGTTGAATCGTGATGAACTTGTGTTCACACCTTTTGAGATTGATGTTTGTAAATGCTCTTATATGCCTATTGATTACGTTCATATTCATCACATTCGCACCTCTGAGTTCAGAGTTCTAACACCTTGATTGACATGGAAATACCATCAAGATTCAACAATGCCATATCAGTCATATCAGCCCTGGGCGTCTCTTGCCCTTCTCCTGGACAAGAGCGTACCATTGCTGAGAGCACCTCCTCTCGCACTGGTCCTCATCCGAAGAGGTCAGGAGGCCCCGAGAAGAGAAAGACAAAGAAGAAGAGCCCTTCCCCCAATCGGAGGGATTCCCGACACTTGGAGACATTCTTGGAAAGAGAAGAATGAGGAAAGGTAAGAAGAGGAAGCAGCCACCATTTCTACTCCAACTCCCACAGACTCATCCATCTTGCCTCCAGCCCAACAGCTGGAGACGCCAGATCTGGACGGTCCCGTGGAGACTGAGATGGAAATGGAAGGTGCTTACTCGCCACTTCCCGATCCTCTTTCGCCCTTTCTTTCTGCACCCGAAGGCCAGGAGCAAGACGCCGAATCCGATCCACCATCAGAAAACAATATATCATGGGAGAACCTCGAAAAACAGACAGAGGAAAACAGGAAACAGGAAAAAAGCAGAAGAAGCAGCACAAGAAACAGCCAGAGTCGTACAAGAGATCAAAAATAGATTCGAAAATCCAGAATTCCAACAATTCCTAGCAACACTCGCGGAAAAAAACAACCTCCCAGAATTCCAACAAAACCTTCCAGAATTCAAACAAACCATAGCAAGACTCGCAGAAGAAAACAACCCTCCACCAATAACAACCATTCCAATAGACATAACCACACCTACTATCACTACAACAATATCACCGTCACAGCCTCCTCCCTCCAAGAAGTGAAGCAAGAGACACAAACGCCGTTAATTCTCTCATTTCCCTCCTTTAACACGATCGGACATGGTGCATGACATAAGTAAAAAGGAACAATACTATACAGTAATCGAGGGTCGAAAGGGGCTTGCCCCAAATCGTCCCTGCGCGTCTCCGGCGCGCTAAAACCATTATCTTAGGTTATTGATTACATTTGTTTTTTAATTACATTTGTGCGGGCCATAAACTAAGAAGCAAAAAAAGCTATTAACCACATTCTATCTTCGTGAGACTGTTCGTGATGTACCGAATTCCAAGAACACATTAACACTACTGGTGCCAATAACTGAGAGATAAAACGTTTTCGCTTCTTCGTCCTTTGTTGATAACACTTGCTATTGGTGGTAATTCTCAAAAGAGGGTGGGGATAGGGCGGAGGATGTGATCGTACTCCCCACTTTTAGACCCACGAAAACACATAGCCGCATTTACTTTTCTGCAATTAGCTCCCAGTGGTAACGCCACATTTTTGTTTGTGTGAGGTGGGGGAAGGGGAGGGGTGGGGGGGGGGAGTTCACCTAACGGGTACAGACTACAGACTCACGGTTTATTTCAAATCTTACATGTACATAACGCGAATAGCAGGAGGAATTTACAATTTTTTTCTTAACAAAATAAACATTTTGTTTCAAAACCATTAGCTTATAACCCCCATACGAACAAGTTCGACGCACTTGTCTAATAATGGGTCATAGGCTCTGCTCTGGGGGAAAGAATGCTGGTATTATCAGGAAAGAACAAGTTAGAGAGAAATTCTCCTTTTATCAAACTAAAACTGATTTCTACATGTGCTCCATGCAGCTGGGCGTCAATGCGCGTCAGTATATTTGTCGTTCATGCTTTCAACTTCAACGATCTCTGATAAATACAGAGCAAAGGGGAATACTTTTTAATACTGTGAAACAAGTTGAAACCATCTTGCAGAAATCTAATGGAAACCCACATTCTGTGGACATTAACATATTTCTGTAATTTCGAGAATGTGCACAGGGGTGAATACTATAAAACTGTTAGAACTGTATTTTCTAGAATTGTATTTTCCAGTGATGATTTTAAATGGGTTAAAATAAACCATTAACATTTTCAAAGATCTGGGAGTTTGCCAGATGGCAAATTGCTATATCTTTTAAAATTCTAATGACTCATTTTAATAAGTAGAAAATACAATTCCAGAAAATACATTTGTAAAAGCTTTATAATATTAGCTCCTGCAGGAAGCAAATTTGAACGGCATGGTCAATAGATATACAAAAGCCTTTGGGTGGAGCTTGCGGTGCCCCCTACAACACATAACCCCGCATAACGTCTTTATTGTGGATGAAGGGTGTGTGTTGATGCACAAGCCAGTACTTTGTTTACCTCAACAATTGACTCTTTTTAACGATTTACTAAACATGAAAAAAAGATGACATTTGCAAAAAAAAATTGTTGAATACCTAATTTTTTTCATTTTTTGTCTCAAAAACAGAGGTTTTGACCCCTCATTGGAACGAGCTCGATGTGCTCGTTCCAATGAGGGGTCATAACCTATGTTTTTGAGACAAAAGGGAAAAAATAATGAAAATTAATTGGCGATTTTGAGAATAGCGCTGGCCGGTTTTGGCCGTTGCGTTGGGTAAATGGTTAAAACAAGGCATAGCTCGATACGGATGATGCAGTTTTGCAAACGCACGAATTGAAGAGAAAAAGTGATGGTGTTAAGAACTGTAGCGTAGCTATGGGTTGGGGGACGGAGTGGACTCTCCCTCCCCTAAAATTTTCGCTGCCCCAAAAACATTGATTGGCCCAAAGCGACTTTGACATAACTTATTGCCCTAAATTTTGCATAATTTTCTCGATAGTGGGGGGTGGGGGCCTAGTAAAAAACTGGGACCCTTCGGACTTTACCCCTCCTCCCGCTTCCCCCCATAAAGCGGCCAGGGGTCCTAGTGTGGACTAGAGGAGGCATCCGCTGCAACGGCTTTCCAATATCACCCCTCCCCTTCCAACTTGCTAGGGCACCCCTATTATAAAATTCTGGCTACCTACCTGGTTCAGAAAAAACGCATATTTCACTGTTCATGAACAGTTCTCTTGGAGTTTTCGTTTGTTTGAATTTTAAACAGTAACAGTCATCACCGTCGTAATATTTACGGCAACGCTTTACAGTATAGGGTATTTTCTGGTACATGATATGCCTTTATGTTTGAAACTCGTGGAATTCTGTTTTTAACGTTGTTGTGAAAAACCCTGCCTATCCTAATTTTGAAAGCGAATCGACGGGAAACGCGGACTCAACAGGCATTAAATTTCGGGCATTTTTAAGATGAAACCCCTTAGCAATATAGTTTCAAGTGCTTGGCGGCACTCGAGTTGTACAGATCAGAATATGAATGAAGAATTCCGAATGCCTTCTAATTTTAAACAGCATATTTGCGAGCAAGGGGTCAAGATTTTGATTTTCCTTACATTTATGATGATAGTTGAGATAAGAAATAAGTCTTGACTGAAATAGAAATATTGAACATGATAAATTCCCGTAAGGTAAATAGAGAGTAATGTTTGACTGGACTGGTTACATGAAATAATTGATGAGAGGTGAGGGACGTTGTATTTATTATTTATTTATTGGTGTTTTTAAGGTCGCATATTTCTGTACAAAGGCTAATCGTGACAGTTTTTTTATGGGAGGAGGAAGCCGGAGAACCCGGAGAGAACCACCGATCAACGGCGAGCAACTGTCAGCTCCCTAACACACTAACTCCACACAAGCAGGGTTAGCATTGGTTGAAGACGTGCAGTACGCCTTAGTACACAGCGCCACCGTGCCCCCCCCCCACACGTGGGCAATGGGGGTGAAGTGTCTTGCCCAAGGACACAACGCGGTTGCCGCATGTGGGATTCGAACCGAGGACCTCTCGGCTTGCAGCCTGCACCTCTACCCACTGAGCCACCGCGCCCCAAAGGACGTTGTACAAACACGAGTGCGCGAATGCGTACGAGTGTTTTACAGTATAGTCCCTCTCCTCGAATGAATTATTTCACGTAGCCAGTCCAGTCAAGCGATTACTCTGTTTATTACTTTTCATTATTAATAATTATATTATTTAGTTTAAACAATATTTTATTTCCAGTAAACAAAAACATACAAGCACAAAAATATATACAGGATACAAATAATTGACGGAAAATGGATCCAGCAGCAAGCTTAAGCTTATGTAACTGTCTCCATTGCATTTAAGTACATTCAGCTGGTTCGATATAGCGAGGTTGATTAAATTCCAGAATATAATATTTGAATTTAAATTCAAAAAGTAAATATCTTGTCTCTAGTGAATACTGGTGGTTGTTGGGGTCTAGTATGCACAGTATAAGAGGAGATAAGCTGTAGGCCACTCAAATGAGAAGTTAGCTCTCAGTTATCCTCCGCTGACAATACCAAACCTGGATACCACCCCTCGTGAGTCACCTTGCGAGCTTTCCAGGAGATGGCGCCCAGGCCCGGAACCATCGACAGAGTGAAATGAGAATGAGGCGTCTCAATTACTAACCTACAACTCCCTCCTCTGGCACTGTACATTAGGTAATGGTCCAGTGCTATATGGACTCGACCGAAAATGAGTTTATTATTAATAATGTACTGGTGTTTGAGGTTACTTTTCAGCGGCCATGGCTAATTGCAACCACAACAAGGGCATTAAGTCAAGTTTAAACAGTCATATATACCAACATTACCCATTTTAGTGGACTGGCATTAATGACCGGGGTCATTAATGACCGGGTCCCATTTTTCCAACAAACTGAAATAGTTTACCGACGTAAACAATCACTATTTCACTACGAGGAGGTTCCCACGAGGAGAATATATTTTTAGTAGCCATAAATTAGGGAAACGTTTAAGCCTAAGGGGCGTACCTTAGTGCTTGAAAGAAAATAATTTGGGTCCACACAATGGAATGAGATACACTCACAGAATTTCAAAACGCGGGATACTCACTGTCAATTTCAAATGAACTAAATAGTAGTGACATGGTATTTGATTTGGAATCGAGTTTTGAACATTGGTGATCTTTAATAATTTTACAATGTCGTCGACCATATAGCACTGGTACGGTACTATAGCTGCGGATAAGATAGACTGGTCCAGGTGGAATGTTCAGTAGAACTCCAGTGATCTATATATTGAGCCTCGTCGATTTGGGGGGTACAGCGCAAAGAGGGAAAAACCACCCAATGAAGGGAGTACTGATTCTAGGTTAATCAAAAAAACTAGAATCTACCCAATGCTTCGATAAACACAATTAGCAATTGCTTCATTAGTTTGGGCATTATAGGACGGACTTCCGTACAAAGAAGTATTTTTTCGAATCGTTATTGGAAGGAGATTCCACAGCTTAGTAGTTGATGGTATAAAGGATCTTTGGTCCTGCACGAGAGAACGGCACGGACAAGCCCGTATTAGAGCGCAAGGTATATTCATGACCATCCGATAATAACTAAAGCTGATATATAATTAGGAGTGATGTGGTGATACATTTTAAAATATTGTTTTAATTTGTGCTTCTCGCGTCGGGTCTGTAATATTTCCCACCCTGTCTCGGCGTATAATAACTCCTTACTGGCACTCCTAGTTGCCCCCGTAATGATTCGGGCGGCCTCAATTTGGATTTTTTCGAGCTCCATGGTCTCGGTTTCGGTACAGTTGTCCTATACCGTGCCCGCATATTCAAGAGCAGGGCGTATGAATGCAAAATATATTTTTTCCAAGGTTTTACGATCGAGGGAGAATTTGAATTTTCTGAGTAAGTCGCCAGATATTCCTATTCTCTCTAGCTTGTGAATAAGTCGACCATGCCAAACTTTATCAAATGCCTTGCTATCATCACAAAAGACGACTCTTACTTCTTTCCCTTTGTCAAGAGCATGACAAAATTCATCATAGAGGTCTGTCAGTTGTAGGACCGTAGAGTCACCTGGAGTAAAACCAGACTGAAACTGGCTTAGTAGATTGTTATCACATAAAAAATGCCATAATCGTTTGAAGATACATTTTTCAAGTAGTTTAGCAGTACAGCTCAGCAAAGATATTGGGTGGTAGTTGGTAACTATATTAGACTGATTATTTTTCAACACCGGTGTCAGATTGGCTTTTTTCCATAACGTTGGAAAGTAACAATAACCTATTGAATAGGGCCGTAAGTGGGTCAGACAATGGGTGTTTACATTCTTTTAAAAGCCTGGTACTTATAAATTGTCAAATTGTCAAACTGTTAAAAGAATTGGGAATGGGCGTGAATAACAAGGGTAAAACGCCTCGTTTTTAAACCCCTGGAATTGGGACGAGCACGGAAAACTTGTTTTAATGATGATCATGAGCTGTGATTTGAAAGAGAAATTGAACTGTTTAGTTATTTATGAAAAACATTTGTTGTGTCGTCTTCAAGTCGTTTTTAGTAAAGGTCGAGGAACTTCCAAGAAACAGAAAGCGCTGCCTCGACTTCGCTCCGGTTAACTGAAAATGGGAAACGTAGGCAACTGACTGTATCACCAAACGAGTCATTGTTTAAAGGTTTTGATATTTTTCAGTTTTCTTTCTCTTCCACTACCATTTGTTCAGTCAACTATATTTTCTCTGAATCTACTATGTGTTTTTCTTTTTTCCCATAAGGTTGGTGACAATGAGACAGTCAGCTTCCCAGATCCCACCCCTGCAGAAAGAAAAGCCTAATCACCAGGTATAAACTCCAGAGCAACATATCACTGTGAAATATTTTGTTTACTGTTTAATTATTTTTGTATTACTATATTATTGTTTAAACAATTTGTACTTCTAATATATCTCATTCATTCGTTTTGTGCCCTGAGATGCATTATGGGCTTACAGAAATATTATGAGCTTATTTGAAATATTATGAGCTTAATTACTAAGATATGATACTTATGAGGCAAACTGCGAATTTTTGGGGTTTATATTAACCCTTTACCTAACATGAAAAGAAGACGACACTTGCAAACAAAATTCTTGAATAACTAATTTGTTTCATTTTTTGTCTCAAAAACATAGGTTGTGACCCCTCGTTGGAACGAGCTCGACGAGCTCGTTCCAACGAGGGGTCATAACCTATGTTTTTGAGACAAAAAATGAAAAAAATAATGAAAATTAATTGGCGATTTTTGAGAATAGCGCTGGCCGGTTTTGGCCGTTACGTTGGGTAAAGGGTTAAATGTTAGGGTCAGTTCGACGACCGACCGACTGATACCCGCCCGCTTGTTCGTTCGTCCTATCTGACCGTCCGTCCGTCCGTCCGTCCGTTTACCCGTCCGTCCGTCCATCTACCCTCATTCCAGCCTGACCGCCGGCCCGCTCGTTCGTTCGTTCGTTCAAGTTTGAGGTGATTCCGATAAAGTTGCCTACAGACTATCATTACGTTTGTTCGATTCTCAGAGGGTGTGTTTTAATTAAAACCTGCATGTTTCGACTTATAAGAATTTGAGTTTAGTTGTTTTTTTATATTTTATAAAGATCAACTTATCTTTACTACCTAGTTATTATAATTTATGCATTTGTTAATACTGCTCCAACTATAAATTTATTCACAATTGGTTTAATTTTTACCATAAACCCACACTCGAAATTACTCCGTTTGAGATTAGCCCTTGTTATTGAAATAAATCGGCTTTTTTTATTTTATTATATTTATTGTTTCTATTTTCGTTTTCTTACATTCGACCTTGTTCCCACTATTTGTCATATATTAGATCACAATACTTTTTGCAAGTTAGCAATATGTTTGTAATTCAACATGCAATCTATTCTTCCAGTCGGTATGGTCATTCCTTGTTCCAAGGTGTGCGTTAATTTATATTGTAATGCTATTGAATTGCGTTGTTTAAACTGCAATCATATTAATGGAAAAACCCTACTATTTCGTAACTATAGGTATCATAACTTGATTAAACCAGCATATTTATCAACTAGTGATACGTTCCGAATCGCAAAATACCGATCTCGACTGTACCGCGGATCGGACCGGATTGGCGGTCTATTTCGGTCTATTTCGGGTGTAGTTCACAAATCCGTCGTGACTAGCTCAGTTCTGCATAGGGGCTAGAGATAGATACGGATATATTTGCTTCGCTGCTACTTTGGGACGCCCATGGGGGTAACGTTCTGTGCGCCTCGACCACGTTCATCTTAGCGACTGTCCTTTCGACTGTTTTGTGGTGTATTGTTCAATGACGACTTTACGATACTGACATTCTGACTCAGACCAACTGTAGAATAGCATAGTTGTTACTTATTTCTCTTACTTAATATTAGTGATAATTTTATAAGGGCTGAACTTTGGGGTTGGAAAATCCAGGGGCTTAATTGAGGGAGAAGGGCAAGATGTGAATGAGTGAGTGGGTTTCGTTATTTTATTAAACCAAATAAATTGTTGTTGATAAAGAATTAAACTCCCAGTTCATTGTTTAAAATGAAGTTTATCTTACATATATAATTCCCCACCACTTTCTTCCAATTTCTTGTTTCTGGCCTTTTGTTAAAAGCTCCCCTCCCTCCTCGCTTTAATGGCCAAAACCACCCTAGTAACAGAAGCCAGTCGTATTCCTGGTGGTGGAAGACTGCTTTTGTGGTGTCAATGGAAGAAGCAAAAAGTGGGGAAAGTCAATAACTTGAAAAACTTTACTTTACCATTTTTTTATCTGTCTGACTCTACGGATGTTAGATAAGCTTGTTGACAGGGAAATGAACTAAATAAAATCTATTTTGTGTACACTGTTGCCATTATCTCAGCAACTCAATTTCTTGATAAAGAAATATTTCTAGCTTTCATTTTTAATTTGTATTGTTATGTTTTGTTTTGTTATGTTTTATATTGTATCTGAAATAAAAAGTACAAAAAACAAACACACACTAAAAAAATATGAAACAACAATTTTCGTTATGCTAAGCTGACTTTCTCTGGTACACAGGTCAGTATAGGTGGGAAATCTGTGATTCAGTCATTCCGCCATTCTGTCCTTCCGTCCAGTAAAGTTTCCATCGCGCGGACGGGACTTCCCGTCCAGGGATGACTGAGTCCGCTTTGTCACCTACATGTAGGTGTGATTTGAAAGGGGCATTATATCGGCCCTGATCACGTCTGACGTCACATTAACCCTTCCACGTGAGCAACTATCTCTCCTACAACTAACTTCCCACACTTATTTGTAGCTTCACTGTGCCTCTACCTATCGAGACAACATTTGTCACCTAGTGGTTAATTGACCTTTGAAAGTTACATGAGATGGACTCGATCTATGTCGCATTAA
This sequence comes from Pictodentalium vernedei, assembly GCA_031216915.1. Classification (NCBI taxonomy): domain Eukaryota; kingdom Metazoa; phylum Mollusca; class Scaphopoda; order Dentaliida; family Dentaliidae; genus Pictodentalium; species Pictodentalium vernedei. The sequence goes on along the minus strand of CM062294.1, from coordinate 189,483,707 downwards.
TACTTCAACCAGTGCAGCGTCATGTTCAGCCCTATTACTCCATAATTTGACCGATCAAGACGAAATTTGTCGCCGGGAATAATATGTCCAGGAAAATGGACATGGGATGGATCTCGATCGCGACTAACCTCTCATTAACCTTTCAACCCATGCAGCGTTCAATGGTGCGTTAACCCTTCAACCCGTGCAACGGTGAGCATTGTTCGACTCCGCTGTGCCTGAAACCGATCTTTAAGAAAGATGGTATCTGGGGGTGCTTTGACTAGAAAAGGTCATTTGGCCTAAGAAGGGACGTTAGATGGGTACCGATCGTCTCCGATGTCGCATTTAAACCTTTACACAACGCAGACGATATCAAAATTTATCATTTTAAATATAATTTTTTAAAATTTTTCAAAATATTTCAATAAAACCATATCATGTGACCCCTCATTGAGGGGTCACATGATATGGTTTTATTGAAATATTTTGAAAAATTTAATTTTTTCAACTGCTCAATTTGCATATTACGCGGGCGATTCGTTAGGTAAAGGGTTAACCACTTGACTCCTCCATTTTCACTTATATAGAGCTGAAAATTGGCACCTTGGGGGAATTTTACATCAGGTGACCTAACACGAAAAGCAGACGACACTTGCAAAAAAATTCTTGAATAACTAATTTTATTAATTTGTTTATCTCAAAATATAGGTTACGACCTCTCATTGGAACGAGCTCCATTTAAAATGAAAAAATAATGAAAACTAATTGGCGATTTTTGAGAATAGCGTTGGCTGATTTTGGCCGTTACGTTGGGTAAAGGGTTAAAGATTAACCCTTAACCAGAGAAGTGCCGTGATGCACACTTACACTTGTATACTGAATTATCCAGCTGAAATGTGGTGCCTAGTGTTAATTTGTATCAAGTGTAACATGTGTATGGTGAATTTTACGTGCAACGTTGTGTTAAAACTTCAACTAAAGCAACCCAGGTATGCACTTCCACATTTTTAGAGATATGTAGCTGAAAACTGCTATCTAGGGGTAACATCGCAGGAAAGATTTTAGGGGTAGTGGTGCATTAACACCTCAATCATTAACCCTTCGTGCCCCCCCCCCCCCTCCCACACACACTTTTTTCACCAATTATGGATACCCTAACAGGACATATTCTGACATAATGTACACAACCCCTGTGACCATATTGACTGTGGGAGATAGTAATATAGTTCTATCAAAATTAGCAACATAATACTATCGATGTCACTGTCCATTTCATATACTGAGATATTGTACATCGCAAGTTCGCAACTAACCATAATAAGCACAGACTACATGTATAGTAATAGTAAAACTAGTCCAAACTTGGACCCAAAGTTCGTAATGTAATTTTTTGGTTTGGTACGTCCTTTGGAAGTACCAAACCCAAAAATTACATTACGGACTTTGGGTCCAAGTTTGGCCTATGGTAAAACGTGTGCATGTGTACACCCCTGCAGTTACCCAGAAACAAAATTGTGCCCCCTCCCCCCCCCCCCCCACACTTTTTTTGAGCTTCCGCCGCCCCTGCCAGATATCATGAGAAAGTTGTAGAAAAATGGTCTTTGTTTTAAAATATTCTAATTGTCTCTAAAAATGGCCTTTTCAAGGCCCAAATGGTGTTATGGCCTGGAAACCGTCTAGCTCTGGAAACGTCCATCGTCCGTGTTTAGACTCAATCATCTGGAATGTTTCAGTTGGTCGGAAAACTATAGGTTAGCTTTTCCAACCAAATGAAATATCCCACAGGACTGGATCTAAACCGTACCATGGACATTAATTTTCCTTGAATAAACGCAGGAACTGCTTCTCAATCAGCTGATTGGACATAATTCGCATTGACTTTATCAATACTGTGAGATATGTTTGCAGATTAAATTATTATGAAGGCTCATCACAGCTGTAGTTTTTTGATTACGTGCGTAGTTTCGTAAATGGATTTAATATTTTGATGCTTTTAAAGGTCAGTTAAGTACTTTTTCATTGAAATATCGACAACTGAAGCATGGAGGGATGTGTTATTTCTTTGCGAATAAATTAACGTCAAATTGAATCAATTGTAGTCCGAACTCAAACTCCACTAATAGTGTGTAAAGAAACAGACCATTGCAGCGTCAGATTCTTACACAGTGTTACGGCTAGTCTGAGAGTTTCATACTGAGTAAGGTTTTAAGTTCGTACCGACAGGAAACGACCCGCGAACACTATTGCGAAATTTTAACCCCACCGAGACGGAAAAAATAGATATCCTATCTTCGAGCCTGCGCGAATGGTAATTTACTGCAAAACATCAACAGAGAGGAGTTTCAACCTCTTAGAGTTGAAGGTCAGTTAAGTACTTGACCTTAACTGGTCGCGAACCCATCGTGATCTCCCACCCTGATTCGCCTGAAGAATTTTCGTGGTGCGGTTTTCTAAATGCTGATATACCATCTATTGAATGCAAGTAGGTATATTTTGAGAGTCCACGACCACTTGATCATGTACGTGTACAATATACGTTCACGATGCGTTCACCAACGTGGAATTCAGTGTTAAATCACACGCTTGTTCATAAAACTGTACATGGCGTTGAATCCCCCCCCCCCCCCCCCCCCCCCCATGTACAGTCGTGACTCCTAGATCGCGCTTTTAACGTTCAAATACTCGTGGTGAACGCGCGTTTTTAAAAAAAGGGTGAAATTGTACATCTTCGCTTGTATCTTGTACGTAATTTTTCGTAGACGTTCCCATCGCAGATCGGACCACGGATCCATCGTCGGCGAACGCGAGCGAAAGCAAAAAATTCTGGGTCATCATCAAAAAACAGTTTTGGGATCTCTAAACCAGCGGTTCAGAACCCACAATTGTGTTGGTACAGATGGTCCAGAACTCTCCCTTGTTTTTTGTTTTTTTTTGAGGCGGTGTTTTTTTTTCTCCCATTTATGACATTATTAGGGGAATTCCTCCACTATGAGAAATTCTCAAAAACTTAGCTGATCGAGCGATCGGATCGCTCGATTCTCGTAAAAAACTCGATCTGAACGAAGAGTGTTGTTGTCGTCGTCGGTGTGTTGGAAATTCGCGAATATGGTCTGTATTATAGACATTCCTGTTTTCTCTTGATGGGACGGATAGAAATTGAATTTTGAGGGTTTTTTGAGATGATCTGTAATAGATATTCGTGTTTTGTCTTGATGAGAGATTGACTGTTAAAGCGTTCGTTCGAAAAAGTCAAAAACACTTATCGGAATGTTTAAAACGCATTTTCCGCTCAGTGGTAAAATTTTTAATATATTCATGATAGCAATCGCAGTCATCAAAAGGATTTCTCTCTTAATTCGACACTCAGTGAATTGATGTGTAAATGAAAAATCTTTTGACAAATGTTAAAAAACTACTGTCAAAATGCGTTAAATCAGAAACCGGTTTGTCATGTACTGTTTAAACGTATTTTTTTAAACTTCAATTAACACAGTCAGTTTGAGATGAGAATATTTTCAGATATTATATTAAGACGGAAAGAGGTTTTTTTTTTAATACTTAAAACATAAAAAATATAATTAAACATTTAATTTTGAAAAATAAATAAAAACAATTAAAACGAAAGATGTTTTTACAGATGGATTCTAGACACCGAGATCGAATTTTAGAACAGTATGAACGTGCTAAGAAGGGGATTCAGTCAGCTGATAGGAGCAGACGTCTCGGTGAGATGGAACTCAGACGCGAAGCCACAAAAATATTTAAACCCGTGACGGAGGGTCAAGAGCGAAGCAGGAAGGAGATAGTCGAAGAATTGAGACCCATAAAGGAGAGTTCTTTGAGAATGGGTTCGTTGCCTCCTAGTTTTGGAAATCAATATTCCGTTCAATCTACACCGGATTACGTTCCCACGGGAATTGAAACAGATATGAGCGAGTCTGATGATACGGCTTCGACTATCACCACTAGTAGCATCGCATCGTCCGATGATGATGGCGGTAAGAGAGATCAGTCCTATGGAATTTATAAGGACTCTCAGGGGAGAACTTTTGTAGGTGATGCGGAAGTGGAAATGGATGATGATGAATTGATAGTGGGTTCGAATAAATATAAGGTAACTGATGGTCTGCGGAGATTGCTCCTTTACGACAAGCCTGGAGATTACACGGAACAGGATTTCGACAATTACGGCGACATTCTAGTTCAGATTCACGCCATGAAGAGAAATAACGATGCCAAAGAGACGAGACCCAAAGCTAACAGAGGTTACAAGTGGACGAAAGTGGTGAAACCCATATGGGATATGAACAAGAAGTTCATCGAATCGGTGACCGGCAAAGGGGTGAAAACCACTTTTCTTCCGAGCGATTCCGACGCTCTGTCTCAGAGATTGAGTTTGTTGATGGCGAGCAGACGGGCTGGTAACACGGGATTAGATAATCAGATAGTTGCTATATCTGACGAATTGTTAAGACAGAAGGTTTTGAATAAAAACCAGTATAAAAGGCTGATGAACGAATTGAAGGATTGATGCGTATATAATAAGTAGAGAGAAACAAACAAACAAACAAAAATAAAACAGTAAATTCTTACACTAGAATAATAAAGTATTTAAAACGACAAAACGATTTATCAGTGAAAAAAAACAAAAATATATCATAAAAATAAAATATGTTGGTGATAAAGAACAGGGGATACGTCAGAACTTACGTCCAAGGCGGTTCTGGCATCGTCGATTCTATAATGCGAGCGTTCACGAGCAATGCGGGTAGAAAACTCGCATCGACCGCGTTTGAGGTCGGTAAGAAGACGGCTTTGGATGCTGGTAAGAAAGCCGCTTCCGAAGCCAGTGGTAGGATAGCTTCTGTGGCTGGCAAGAGGGCAGCTGACGCGTTGATCGACAAGTTGATCAGTCCGCCGGCGAAGCGAGCTGCGTTAGAGCGAACGCCGAAAAGTTGGAAAGATTTTAAGGATGCTGTGGTGCCCATACAAGATTTAGCCAAAATGACGAGTGGATCCGGATTGAAGAGTGTGATATAAATAAATAATAATATTAAAACAACTAAGTTTGAAAAAACATAAAAAAAAAAAATTGTGTTTGAAAAGAATCTAAAATAACAAACAAAATAAAAACAAAGATGAACATTAAAGATATGTCTTGGAACGACGCCGCGACCAAGAGGTCGAATAACGAGTTCTTTCCCAAGAGAATAAGAGGCTTGATAGTGGGAAAATCGAATTGTGGAAAGACCAATCTGTTGATGAATCTGCTGTCCCGACCCGACTGGTTGGATTACGACAGATTGTTCGTGTTTGGCAAGAGCTTGTTTCAACCCGAATACAGATTGCTTCGAGAGTGCATGGATCGCAGATTGCCCAAGGACGTCATAGCCAGAATCTTTGACAGTAGGGAGGAATTCGACAAGAGTGGAGCTCCGCTCTCGACCATTATGGACGGCGCGGCGACGGAGCTGATGAAGAGAAATGTATCTTCGAACGTCGAGTGTCGATTTTATGAGAACGCTAGCGACGTTCTGGATCCTAGGGAACTGAAATCGGAAGATAAGAATCTCATGATTTTCGACGATCTGCTTTTGGAGAGACAGAACCGATGCGAATCGTATTACGTTAGGGGTCGACACAGCAACGTGGACTGTTTCTACCTGTCGCAGAATTATTTTCGATTGCCCAGACAGACGATAAGGGAGAACGCTAATTTTCTATGTCTCTTCGCCAAGATCTCAAGAATCTCAATCACATCTACGGCGATCACGTCGCAAACGACATGAGCGCTGCGGAATCAGGAGATTCTGCAAGAGGGTTTGGGATGGTGGACTTTACAATTTCGTCGTGATCGATTTGACAAGCGAATTTAATCGCGGAAAATATCGGTGCGGATTCGACAAGTTTTATGTTTCCGATGGTAATAATAAGATACAGCGTGAAAATAAAAATTAGAAAAAATAATAAATCTTCAAATAATTAGTTTTGAATAAAAAAAAAATAAATTTAAATATAATGTTCGAACATGGAGAATTGTTAGAACGGATAGCCGAGAATACGGCTGCGAAACAATCCATTCAAATCGTGGTGAGTGGCGATTCGACTCGATTCGCTACGAAATTCGAACCTTCCATCGAATTGAATAGAGAGAAAAGTTACGAGATGGCTTTGGTGAATCTGGAGACTTATTATTCCTTTCCCAACGTCACCGAAAAGAATAACTCGTTCAAGTATTCCGACGGAACGGATTGGTTGGAGATTCGAATTCTCAAAGGGAGTTACGACATTGACGATTTGAACCATTACATTCAGACGCGAATGAAGACGGATGGAAAGGGAAGCAACAAGATCAGATTCGCTCCCAATCCTAATACCTTACAGACGATGTTGGATTTGGAAGATAATTTTCGAGTGGATTTCAACACGGACGATTCTATAGGCAAGATGTTGGGATTCGATCGAAAGATGCATCGAGGCCATGCAGCATCTGAAAATACAGTCGACATTCTCGCTGTCAATAGCATTCTGGTGAACGTGGACGTGATTGCCGGAAGCTACGTGAATGGTAACGCTGAACCGACGATCTATTCCTTCTTTCCAAACGTGTCGCCGGGTTATAAGATCGTGGAGCGACCTCGAAATTTAGTTTATCTACCAGTGATTTTGGACACGTTGTATAGTCTGAAAACCCACGTTGACGGATCAAAATGGTGAACTGTTAGATCTTCGCGGAGAGAGAGTGACGATACGATTTCACATAAGAGAAATATAAAAGCAAAAAAAAAAAAAAAATATTATATATATAGATAACAAAAATAAAATAAACGCAATATTGATTTTACAAAATTATTTTAATATAATTATTAAACAAGAAACAATTGAAGTAAATATATTTTTAAAAAAAAAAAAAACAGAAATTATGACAGAATACGTGGTTAAAAACGTGAACATATCCGCAGGACAGAGGAAGAAACTTAAGAGAGTGTTAACAACTCGAGGCGAGGCGGTGAGATTCAAATTCACTCACGAAGATCTGACGAGAGGCGGTCAGGATTCGATCGCCTGGACCAGAAGTCAAATCAAAAAGATGGAGAAAGCGATTCACGATGGAAGAGGGTTGACGGTGAGAATGAGTCCCGCTCAATTGAGATACAATTTGAGAATGAAAGGTGGTTTCCTACCGCTATTGGCAGGAATAGCCGCAAAAGCGTTACCCTTCGCCGCAAAGGCGCTACCCTTTCTCGGAAAGACTCTTGGCGTGGGAGCTCTCACGGGACTCGCTAGTTCGGCAGTTGAGAAATTAATGGGTGGCAGCAGACTGTTTTTGAAGAAGGGAGGAGCTGTGTGTTGCGTTCACGTAGACGACAGCGGTAAAGGATTGTATCTAGAACCCGTTAGAGGTGGCAACTCTCTGAGAGGAAACAGTCTCTATCTGAAGAGTGGACGGAACGTCGAGTGACTCGGCAAGGGTTTGTTGCTCAGTGAGAATTCGGCATTTAAGAACATACCGATTTTGAATATGTTATTATAAATATAAAATTATATAAAATATAAAAATCATAGAAAGTATAAAATAATATATTTAAAATGGGTGAAAAGGTGGAGAAACAAATTTATCACCTGGATGAAAAGGTGGAGAAACAATTTGACGATAATGACGAACATCGCGAGCCACAGAGCGAAAAAATAAAAAAAATGGTTAGACGCTAATGATGGATATCTAAGGAAAGAACTAATGAAAGAGATACATGAAGCGCGGGATAGACGGTTGAGAATGAGACGATGCTTTCCACGGTCACCACTACCTTCTGAAGAGAATGGTAATGATGCGAGTGTTACCAAGAGATGCACAACATTCCTTCATAATTATGATTCGGATAAACAAAAATGTTACCATAAACGTATCACATCACAAAGAAAAAGAAAAAAAGAAAAAGAAGAATCGACGCTGAAATTTGAGAGAAAAGAAAATGTTATTATAATATATTATGATGATGATAGTGAAGAAGAAGGAAAAACAAAAAAAAAAAAAAAAGTAAATGAGATCTAAAGATGATCTTATTTTTTTTTTTTTTCATTTTTCTTCGCTAAAAATCAATCACTCTATTGTTTATATTTCCAAGTCCGTTATTAGCATGTTGACACGAGTGTCTTCTCCTTTTTCGAAAACGTGTTGAATGTTTATCTTTACTCTTTTGAGTTTTTTTACATCGGTCAACTCGCTCTCACCACCCAATTTCTTCACGAGTTCGAATGAGATGTTTGGAAATATGTAATTTCCATAGGGCAACGACAAATCGTCCTTGTCGAATTCTCTATCTTCGGCGATGACGATGTTCTGCAGATCGCTTTGGTACTCGTAAATCAAATCGAGCGCGGTTTCATCCAATTTCAAAGGCATCTTATATTTCTCGTATTTGTGCTCTAAGCCCTTCATCTCGACCTTCTTCAATTCGATGGGATCATGTCGTTGTAATCTATAGATTTTATGACCGAATTTCTTATACGTTTCGACTCGTTTCAATTTCAATTCACATCTTTTAGGTGTTGTTGTCTTCATGATTGATTATTTAGTATTTAAATAAAAATTTGTTTAAAAAGTTTTTTTTTTTTTTTGCTCTTTATATATATAAAAAAGTTGTTTTTTTAATTTTTAATTTTCTTTAATGTAAAATTTTTTTAGTAAAAGTTTTTTTTTCTCTTTATATATATATAAAAAGTTAAATTTTAATTTCAATCTCTCTATTTTTTATATTTCCAAGTCCGTTATTAGCAAGTTGACATTCGTAATTTTTCCACATACGAAAATGGTGTGAATGTTTATCTTTACTCTTTTGAGTTTTTTTTCATAGGTGAATGCGCTCTCACCATCCGATTTCTTCATGAGTTCGGGTGAGATTATTGGATATATGTAACCTCCATAGGACAACAATAAATCACCCCTGTCAAATTCTCTGTCTTCGGTGACGATGATATTAATCAGCAGTTTGCTTTGGTACTCGTAAAACAAATCGAGTGCGGCTTCATCCACTTTCAAACACATTCGATATTTGTGGTAGTAGCGCTCTAAGTCCACCATCTCGACCTCATTCAATTCGATGGGATCGTGTGGTTGTAATGTATAGATATTAAAACTGGATTTCTCATACTTTTCGTCTCGTTTCAATTTCAATTCGCATCTTTTAGGTGTTGTTGTCATGATCAATTATTTGTTTTTTTTATGAATTCTTGCAAAATAATGTATATTTTAAATTTTGTATTTTAAATAATAATTTGTTAAAAAAAAAAGTTTCTCTTTATTTCTCTTTATATATAAATAAAAGTTAAAAAAAAAAAAAAAAAATTCTTACAAACTCAATTTTGAGGTAAAAGCAAACGTCTTGTTTCTACCGTGTACACACCTGCGTTACTGTAGAGAATGTCATTCCGAAGACGAGAAAACGCGTTCGGTTTGCGAGCGAGAAATAAAAGCGGCCTTAAATTGTTTTTGAATAAAAACACATTAAAGAAAAAAAAAATTGAATTTAAAATTTAACTATTTTTTTCTATTATATATATAAAGAGTATAAAAGCAAAACTTTTTTTAACAAATTATTTAATACAAAATTCAAAAAAAAAAAAAAATGTTCTTACAAATGAAGCAAACAGATAAAACAATGGTAAATTTAAATGAGAAAACCATACCTCAGTTAAACGAGATTTGTAAACTATTACAAATTTCCAATTTCAGAAAGCATAGAACTAAATCAAAAAAAATTGAAGTCATACAAGAATATTTGTGAAACGCTAGAAAGGCAAATGAAATGTCGATAGCAATGACGTCAAAAGATGCATCGGTTGTGAAAAGTGAGAAGATAGTAAAAGGAATCGAAATGCCGACGTCGAAAAAAACCAAAAACCTTTCGGTTGTGAAAAGTAAGAAGACGACTAAACGAAAAGCCGTTGAAGAACATCAAGTTTCCAAAGAAAAAAAAAGAAAAACTAAAACAAAAACGAGTGATGCACTTCAGATTCAAGACAATCGAGATATATCGAGCGAAATTCAATGAGCAATCGACAAAGAGAAAGGAGAAGAATATATAACACGACTCGTTGTGGAACTATTCCAATTGAAACCCGTAGAACGAGAGGGTGCGATCGAAGACATTTTTAAAACTTTCGACGTGATTCCCTCGTTGAAGAAAGTCGAACCGAAATTGTTCGTGGAATGGGTGAAGAAAGAAGTACTGGATTTGTTTCGCGAATACATGAATGTGGGATTAAAAATTAAGATGATACTCCATTGCATAATGAATAAAATCGACGTGAAGTCCGGCGAGAGCATCGTGAAAAATGCATATTTCAGATCTAATGTCAAACCCGTATTTCGAGGTTCAGATCTATCAGACGTTTTCGAAAAGATGAAAGACAAGATGTTGACGTCTCTCACGAATTATCAACATGAAGGTAGTAATTGGACGTTCGGTGAGGTGTTGAAACTCGAAATTCACATGACTAAAAACGAACCGTTGAGAGGATCTTCCTACTTGGAATTACCGTATTTCTTGACTAAGAAACACGCCGTGGTCAACGTGAGAAATAAAGATGATCATTATTTTAAATGGGCAGTCACCTATATATATTTATACCCTGTCGAAATACACACCGATAGAGTTTCTCGTTACGCGGAAACTTCTAAAAATCTCGATTGGACTGGAGTGACTTTTCCAACAGAGTTAAAACATATCGAACGTTTCGAGGTTCAAAATCCCACCGTAGCGGTGAACGTCCTTGGATACGATGATGAAAAACAAACGATCTATCCTCTCAAACAGACTTCGTATCGCGGAAGAGAAAAGACGATTATTTTATTATTGATTTTGAATGGTGACAATCGTCATTATTGTTGGGTTAAACATCCGAGCCGATTACTGTCGAGACAAAATAATAATCATAACAGAAAGATATGTTTATGTTGCAACTGCATGAATGTGTTTCACAGCGAAGACTCATTGGCGAAACATCAGGAATATTGCAATGAAAATCAAGGTGTCGCCGTCGAAATGCCCAAACCCAACACCATCGTGAAGTTTGAAAATCACAATAGAAGGTTAAAAGTACCATTCGTTGTGTATGCCGATTTCGAATGTTTCACCGCGAAAATGAGTTCTTGTCAACCCAACGCTCTTCAAAGTTACGTTGAAAGATATCAAAAACACATACCTTTGGGCTATTGCATTTATGTGAAATGCGCTTTCAACTCGCAACACGACATGGGTCCCTTCACCTACATGAAACAGTGCGAAGACGACGACGTGGCTCAAAGGTTCGTGGAAGAGTTAGAATCGAAAATTCAAATGTTATACGACAAATTCAAAACTCCAGCGAAAATGATCATCACGCGAGAGCAGCAGGACGAAAATAACAGAGCCACCGAATGTCACATATGCAGACAATCATTTGACGAGAATTCGGAGGAAAATAAGAAGGTCAGAGACCACGGTCATTACACGGGTCTGTATCGCGGTCCGGCTCACAGCAAGTGTAATTTAAAATATCGAGACGCCACTTTCTATCTGGTGATGTTTCACAATCTCTCGGGTTACGACAGTCATCTGTTCGTGAAAAATCTCGGCACCTCACACGAAGAATTAAATTGCATTGCAAACAGCGAAGAAAGATACATTTCCTTCACGAAATGGAAGCTCATGGAGAAGAAAAGAGTAATTGATGGAAATACGTTGAAAGAAAAAGCGAAATCCATTCGTAGATGCATACATTTCATCGACACTTTTAAATTCATGTCGACCGCTCTGGAAAAATTAGTCGATAACATGAGCAAGGATAAATTTAAAATCACGAGCAAACATTTCGGAGAATGAGTAGACATCATGTTGAGGAAAGGAGTCTATCCTTACGATTACATGAATGATCTAAAGAGATTCGAAGACACCGCACTACCTTCAAAAGAAGATTTTTATTCGAAATTATACGAATCCGACATTTCCGACGAGAATTACGAACACGCCAAAAACATGTGGAAATCATTCTATATGAAAACCATGAGAGATTATCACGATCTCTATCTGAAGACTGACGTTCTGCTCTTGGCAGACGTGTTCGAAAATTTTCGAGACGTCTGTCATCGAAATTACGATCTGGATCCCGCTTGGTATTTCACCGCACCCGGTCTGGCGTGGGACGCTCTGTTGAAGACCACCGAAGTCCAATTGGAATTATTATCCGATGTGGACATGTTGCTCATGTTCAAAAGGGCTGCGAGAGGTGGCGTCTCGATGATCTCCCACAGACATTCTGAAGCTAACAATCCCTACATGAAAGAAGGTTTCGATTCGAAACGGTCGACTAAATACATACAGTATTGGGACACCAATAATCTGTACGGTTGGGCTATGAGTCATCCTTTACCGTTTGGAAATTTCGAATGGGTGAAGGAACCAGAAGAGATGCAAAAATGGAGAGACTATCCTTGCATTTTAGAAGTCGATTTGAACTATCCGGAAGAATTACACGATCCACACAACGATTATCCGCTGGCTCCCGAACGAAAGGAACCGAATGAAGGAGACGAGGAAAAACTCACTCCCAATTTATTTAACAAACGTAACTACATCGTCTACAGCGAGAATTTGAAACAGTACATCGATTACGGGATGAAATTAGTTGACATACATCACGTCATTCGATTCGACGAAGAGCCTCGGATGAAAAAATACATCGATCTCAACACGAATCTCAGAACTCGAGCCGAGAACAATTTTGAAAAAGATTTCTTCAAACTCATGAACAACTGCGTGTACGGCAAATCGATGGAAAACATCAGGAAGAGAACCGACGTTCGACTCGCCACGTCTGAGAAAAAAGCTAAAAAATTAGTGGCGAAACCCAATTACAAACACCGAACCATATTCGGCGAAAATCTAGTGGCCGTTCACATGCAAAAGATGCACCTGAAGTTCGACAAACCGTATTATCTCGGACCGATCATCTTAGATGTCAGCAAGCGATTGATGTACGAGTTTCACTACGATTACGTCAAACGAAAATTTGGCGACAAAGCCAAACTACTGTTCACTGACAGGGACAGTTTAGTTTACGAGATAGAGACGAAAGACGTCTACCGAGATATATCTCCGGACGTGGCTGAGTGGTTCGACACGAGCAATTATCTCGTCGATCACCCGTCCAACATTCAATCGAACGACAACAAGAAGGTGTTGGGTAAATTTAAGGACGAGAGCAGCGGTAAACAGATCGTCGAATTCGTGGGCTTGAGACCCAAACTGTATGCTTATCGTCTAGAAGATGATGAAGAGATCAAGAAGTGCAAAGGAGTTAAAGCGTGTGTGGTGAAGAAAAACATCTCTTTCCAAGAGTATAAAGATTGTCTGTTAGGAAGTGGTCCGGTGTATAAGACTATGAAATCGATTCGAAGTGAAAATCACGACTTGTATACCGAAATAATCAACAAGATTTCCCTGACGGCCGACAACGATAAGAGATTCATATTAGAAGATAAAATAAGCACTTTGGCACTCGGACATTGGACTTTGGATCTAATTTTAGACGATATGAATGGAGATGATTGGATTCTAGATGCGATTGTGGATAATAAGATTCCAGATACGATTGTGGATGATAGGATTCCAGAAAATCAAGAAGAATTAGATGAACACAAAATTATGGAAATCGATAGTGACATCGAGAAAGTTAGTTTAAAAAGAAAAAGAAAAAAATAGAAAAAAAAATAAGGTCATTTTTAGTAAATTATAATAAAATAAATAAAAAAATATATACTTATTTATGAATAAGAAAATAAAGATATCCGTAGAAGGTGTCGTTTTACCCAATGAACCTCTATCCAACATCGATCTGTTGAATGCGGCAAAAGATTTGAAAATCGAAGATTTTCTAGGAGTGTTTTCCAGAGATGCCTTGCCGAAGAGAAGACCACGACAATTGGAATGCGGAATTTTAAATCTAGACGATTCATCGGGTGAAGGCACTCACTGGGTGGCATGGATGAAGAACGGGAAGAAGAAAAATTATTATTTCGACAGCTACGGAATCTCGCCGCCAAAAGAAATAAAGAACTATTTCAACAAATCGATGGTTCGTTACAACACGGAACAAGTGCAATCACCAGATCAAGTGTTTTGCGGTCACCTGTGTCTCTACGTTCTCAAGAGATGGTCTGAAGGAGATCGATTTCAAGACATTCTCAATGATTTACATTAGAGAGAGATTTTTTTTTTTTATGGTATATATAAAGATAAAAAATTATTTTAAAAAAATTTTAATCGAATAAAAATGAAAAATAAAATAACATAGTTCATTTTTTAATAAACTGCGTTTTGAATATATTTTTTCTAAAACAAAAAAATCCTTACAACAACATGCCAGTCGATAAATTTGGTAGAAGTGACGACGAAAAAGTCAACCCGAGAAAGAAGAGGAAGATGTTCGAAGTCGACGATGGTTACGACGTTGCCAACTTGGACGAACGTTACATTCGGAGATACGAACCTCGAGAAGAACCTTTGAACATGAACGATAAGAAGCTCTACAATCTTCCCGAGCTGATAGATCTCGCAGATGCTGCGACTAAAAAATACGTTGACAGGGGGAACGCCGATTTCGAACGAATCCTGCTGGATAATTACGTGGATAAAACCATGACCGACGATCTGGATCTGAAATCCAAACGTTTGGTGAACGTCGCAAATCCCGTAGATCCCACCGATGCCGCGACCAAGAAATACGCGAACGACTCTCACGCGAGATTCAGCGAACACCTGAGAAATAGATACGTTCTGAAAACGATGAACTCGGAATTGAACACCAATTCTAACAAGATAACGAACGTGGCCGCTCCCACAAATCCCAAGGACGTGGCGACCAAACACTATGTAGATCTGGAACAGAGAAAGTCTGACAGACGAGAAATGAAATTGGATCTGAATGCGGGATTCCACAAGATATTGAATCTGTCGAAGATCGACAACACGGATGCGGACTCAACCGTGGTCAACAAGGGCTACGTAGATTCTGCCGTGATACAATTGCAAGAATACCTGGAATCGCAAGTGGACGATCTCTACCTGAACAAAGAATCTGGCGGAACCATGGAGGGTGGCATCAACATGAACAGTCACAATTTATTCGGTCTCGATCACGATCCCGAATTCGATTCCAGCGTGGTAAGCAGGAAGTACATGGACGACAACTCGGTCTGGAGAAAGGGCGACATCATGGAAGGTAAACTAGACATGGGTGGACACGCGCTCACGAATCTACCGGAACCCGTGCACATGACGGATGCCTGCACCCTGATTTCGGTGGTGGAGAAAGTCAAATATGCTAGACAATTGATCACCGTGTGGGCCGAAGAGGCCGGCACCTTAGATGAAGGAAAAGCTGAGTGGTCTTTCGGAAACGGAAGTAGCGGATCGCAACACGGTCAGGTGGGATATCCCATGCCATTGGGAGGTGAAATCCTTTGAATGAGTCTGGCTTCCTCGGATTTGAATAACAGAGCGGTCGTCAATCTCATGGTGAATGGTGTGGAGAGCGATAAGAGATACAGCGTCAAAAAGACTGAGAATCAACACGCGAATGTTAGCACGTTCGGCATGCCTCTCAAAGTGAACGCCGGAGACAGGATTAATTTCGTCACGAAAACCAATAATCCCGAAGCCGCCACTTCCGTGGTGAGTCTACTGATCGAACTAGATCCTTTGAACAAACAGTGAACGCGTGGAAAATAATGAATTAAAAAAAAATAATGTGTGATTATTAAAAACAAAAAAAAACAGAACAAAAAAAAGTAATGAAATTTAGAGAGATGTTCAATCTCTCTAGATCACATTACTTTTATTTTATTTTTTGTGTTTGTTTTTGATAACTTTTTATTATATATTATTATACGATATCTGAAATGTTTTTTTTTTTTAGTAAAAGAATTTTGTCACTTATGACGATGATTAAAATTGCATCCTTTTTTTAATTTTCTATCCATTTATGATGACAATTTATAAACTTTGCGAATACGGTTGTTGGTTCATCACCAGATCTAGTTTGTTGAGATTCGATTTTTATTTGATGTTTCTTACATTTGCGACATTTTAAAATTGCATTTTTTTTATAATTTCATCATTAGATCTTATGAGATCAAACTCTTCTTTTTCTTTTAAATGATATTCGTCAAAATCACAACTATTCCATCCATTTTTTGTGTTACGTTCTTCATATTCAATTTGAATCCATTTTTCCAAGTATTTCATTTTAACGTCGTAGTGATGATTTGTTGTGTTCGTGTCAGAAACATTCATTTTGTTTTCGAGATTTTGGTTTTTAATTAATCTTACATCCACATTTTTAACGTTTATTAATTTTTTTTTCACACACTTGTCTCTCATCGAATGATCGACATCTTATTTCCGTCCGATTCGAACTGTAATTCTCTGTCCGACAGGACCAGGGCGAAGGCTTCGGTTTTTCTCGGCACGTTCCTATCAAATTGCATCTTGATCTGAATGTCTAACACGCTACTCTTGAGTCGTTCACTCTGTTTACTGACGTCGAATACGAACATGGGATACATCGACTTGTATTCGCTGGGAGATATGTTGGGGTTGCTCATCAATTCGTCTAGACCGTGATACTTCTTTCTAAAATCAGCGGCGTCGCCGTACAGTCTGCAGAAATCGTTCTTGTCGAACGACGTGCTGTAATCGATTGCTGGATATCTCGTGGCGTTCAGAAACACTTGCATGTTTCTCAAACTGCAGTGATCGAACAGCGATGCATTCTTTTCCTGAGACCCGTCCTATTGGTCTGAAACGCAACCACGATGAAACGCGGTCTCTCGGAAGTGGATTTCACCATCAATCTCCAATCGAAGTGATTCATAGAGGGAGGAATGCTAGCCGTGTCACACTGTCTCATTGTAAATCCCACGTGTAATTTACTCTTGGATTCTATGATCTTGTAGAGACGCACTTTTTCCACGATCGAAGGCTCCACGTGCAGAACGAACCACGATATCTTGTGTAGAGTTATCTTACCTGCATCGGTAGCGGTGAGTCTCACTATTGCGTCGTCGTTTCCTTTTCGAATCAACGTCAGATTGTGTTTGAATCCGTACATGATCTTGTTGTAGTCGTCCGCGAATCCGAAGATGTGTTTCAAAGGTATCCTGAACGAAAACGTTCCTTTAGGTCTGAACGTCTTGGCGACGTAGTCGAATATCATGGCGGCGCCTGCGCTAGCAGGACCGATGGTGTCTTTCACCCACAACTGATTAAGTCCTCTGGATTTCGAAAAATCATCAGGATACGTCAAGAGTCCGAACATCGTGGTGGCCTGACCGGGATGAAAAACAGATTCTATCTCTTGTCCGGATAGCATGTATTTTATGTTACTGAATAGATGCATGATGCCATTATTGGCTAGAGTAACCGTGTCGTCGTCGGCGTAGTCGCTCCCATCTTCCTTGGTGAGACGTCCCGGCACCACTATGTAACTCTCGCTAGGATGTACGAATAGATCTTGAGTTTCGACGTTGATTCTCATCTCTCCCGCATTGTTCAAACTCGTTCCGGTTACCGGTTCGTATTCATGAACCTCATATTCTTGAATACTTTCATCTTTCACTATGCTTTGTGTTATATCTAGTATATTTGTCATTTTAAAGGATTTTTAGTTGGTTTTTTTTGTTTATTAATTCACTTGCTTTCTTTATCTAAAAAGTAGTTTTTAATTATTTTTTATTATTATTTTTTTCTCTCTTATATATATATATATATATGTGTAAACAAGAAAATGTTAAAGAGAGTAAATAAAAAAAAAATTTGTCTTCTTCATCAAAACTCCGTCTTCTGTAATTGTTGTTCGTAAAACTTTCCGATGATCTCTTCTCCATCCAAAGCTTCGATTTCGTAAGTCACCAGATCGGTGTGAAATATTTTGATGATCACGAAAATTTCCGAGGTCCATCGAGGAGTATAACCCTTTTCAAAGTGCTTCTTATAAGCGTAGATTCTCACTCGATCGCCGACCGCAAATTTCGGCGTTCTAGACTTCTTCCTGATCGTAGATCTCTCGGGATATAGATTCGCGTAGACCCGTTTTTCGTTTCGAGGATCGCTAGCTTCCGCGGGAGTCATCTTGATCGATCTGTGTCGCGTGTTGTTGTAATCTTTGACCAGCCCGTTCAGAGCGTATATGTATTTCTTGGTCGAATTTGCCGTGAAGTATCTGTGCATCTTTTCCTTCATCGTTCGATTCCAACGTTCCACCACGCTGGCTTTCTCTTCATTTTCGATCGAGTAGAGGTCTACCAATCGACGAACGTCCTTGTTGTAGAATTCCTTTCCCTTGTCCACCCTCAATTTACTCGGTTTTCGAGAAGACGAGTCGAACACGCTCTTCAGAGCCTCGGCGACGCAAGGTCCCGATTTATTCTTCAAAGCTCTGATCCAACTGTATTTGGAAAACACGTCGATGACCGTCAATAGATATTTGACGCCCTCGTTCCACCTCGAAAACGATCTCATGTCGACCAAGTCGGCAGACCAAATGTCATCCAGACCCTTCACGAACACCGTTCTCTTTCGAAATTTACGCACTATGGGTTTGTGTAACTCCTCGGCCAATTCGCTCGTCAATAATCGTTTCTTCTTCTTTTCAGATGCGCGTTTTTTTTTTGAACGCCCCATCCGAATTGACGTTTCGCACCGATCAGATTGCCGACCAGCGAACGTTCCATCTTCTCTCTCCTGGTCGGATTCGATATGCCTCTCAATCTCCCCAACATGTTTTTGTCGCAGACGTTGTTGCGAGTCTTGGTGTCGGGATGTCCGGCGTAGCACAGATCGTGATCGTACGCGGCCACGTCCACCCTATTCACGGGTTTGCTCCAAGATTTGGGAGTCAGATCGGCGTTGAGTCTCTTGTTCAATTTCGTTCCGGGTCCTGTGAAACTGTGACCGGGCAGATGCATTTCGAAAGGTAGATTGTTGATCATTTTATTCACGATGCCTTTACCTTTGCTCGCGTTCTTTTGTTTGACAAATCGCGTCTTGACAGAACCACACACGTCACAAATTCCGCGAAGCATCCGTCTGTCGTTTTTAGTTCGCACTTCTCTAGAATTACTCGTCTCGGTAACTCTCTTACACTTTACGCAATACATTTTTAAGAGTTATTTAAATTAATTTCGTTTTTTTTATTTTATATATAAATTTAATATTTTTTTTTTTTTAAATTCTGTTCTTATTATATATATATATATTTTTTTTTTCAATCGCTGCTCTTGAGTTCTATCATCTTACTGAATTCCTCCCTGGCCTCTTTCCTCCCCTTTTCCACGAGAGAATCCTTCATCTCTTCCTTGATGATCTGACGAGTCTTGATTCTCACGGCTTCTTTCATGGCATCTTATTTCGTTTTCTCGCTCAATATCGCGAAGTATTCTCCGTCCGATATCCTACCGTCTTTCAACGCCATAGAGATCATTTCGGATATCGTGTCTATCTTGGAGTCGGCCAAGACGCGAATCTTGTCGTGTTTCCTAGCCTTCAGATATAATTTCCTACTCAAAAAGTTTCCGATCGTGCTAAACAATCCGGCGGCGAGAGCCACTCCTTCCACGGTCAACACGATCGGAATGCCGACCGCGGTCGACAACAATCCGATGCCGGCCGCGTGTAAACCCATGGAAATCGTGATGAGTGTCGTGTCGATCGCGTTGACGAATTTCACGAAACGCGAATACTTCTTCTTGAGGGAACGACGAGAATCTCTCTCTCGAGTCAGATACAATTGGATTATACTGATTTGATCGATGCGATACCTCTCTCCTCTTTCTCTTTCTTCTAGCGACGGCGCCGTCGGCAAAACGCCGTTCGGCTTCTCGTCCTCGTCGTCCACTAACGTCGGATACAATTTATTTCTGGTTCTCATTTTTTTGTGTTTTTTTCTTTCTAATATTAGATAAAAAAAATTATGTGTGTATTTATTTTTTTTATTTTCTACTCTCCCTTATTTTATATCAACGAAAAAAAACTTAGACGTATGCTTCGTTCAGCAATAATTTCTTGATGCATCCCTTGTCTTCTAAAGTCAAACTTCTACGCGCCAATTTCAGTTCTTCCGAATATGTGGGCCTGTCTCGATTCTTACAGAAGACTAATCTCTTCCAAAACGTGACCACATCGTTGAATTTAACGCGTTCGAACGCCGGTTCGAAATACATGACGACCATATCTTCCCTTTCCATCGTCAGACACGAATGATTCTCGTGATCGAAGTCTAGATGATCCCGACATCCGACGCATCGTTCTAACAAGATGGGACGTAGTTCTTCGTTCACGCAGCTGCGTATGCTCTCATCAGCATGTTTAAAAGAAACCTCGCTCTAATAGTCTGAGAATCGCTCATGATTTATGTATTTTTTTTATTATCTATTCGATTTGATATATTTAATTTTCTAAATAACTATTTATTTATATTATTTTTTTTCTCCCCTGTATATATATCAATAAAAAACGTGTCAGCGGGCTCGCGAATTTCCAACACACCAACGACGACAACAACACTCTTCGTTCAGATCGAGTTTTTTACGAGAATCGAGCGATCCGATCGCTCGATCAGCTGAGTTTTTGAGAATTTCTCATAGTGGAGGAATTCCCCTAATAATGTCATAAATGGGAAAAAACCCACCGCCTCAAAAAACAAGGGAGAGTTCTGGACCATCTGTACCAACACAATTGTGGGTTCTGAACCGCTGGTTTAGAGTTCCCAAAACTGTTTTTTGATGATGACCCAGAATTTTTTGCTTTCGCTCGCGTTCGCCAACGATGGATCCGTGGTCTGATCTGCGATGGGAACGAGAAACGAAAAATTACGTACAAGATACAAGTGAAGATGTACAATTTCACCCTTTTTTTAAAAACGCGCGTTCACCACGAGTATTTGAACGTTAAAAGTGCGATCTAGGAGTCACGACTGTACATGGGGGGGATTCAACGCCATGTACAGTTTTATGAACAAGCGTGTGATTTAACACTGAATTCCACGTTGGTGAACGCATCGTGAACGTATATTGTACACGTACATGATCAAGTGGTCGTGGACTCTCAAAATATTCCTACTAATGCAGGTTCTCGGTCATTTAGCAATCGTAGTTTGGGTGAGGGTTTTTTTTCCGATCGGCTACTTGGTGTTCGAATAATATTAACTCCTATAATTTGATGGAGTTAAAATATTTGTATTCTTACTCTGTTGAGAACTTTGGAGGTTCTTCTCTCGTTTTCCATGCTACAAGATAAGAAAAACAAATTCGTAAACGCCATATGTGAATGCTTTTATTAAACTAAATACAAATTACAAGTGTCATACGTCTTGCTCTTGTATTTATTTATTGATTTTATCTATATTCACTATATTCCTTTTACACACTTGAAATAATCTCTTCTGTTAACAAGCGAAGGAAGGCGCATGCCATTTCTGCAAGATACGCACTGTCTTGATGAGATATTGTAGTAACGCCTTGTCGGACAGTCCTTCACTACCCATTGCCCATCTACACACTGATAGTATTTTCGAACATCAGCAGGATTACCATCAACCCGACCATCAATGCATTCTAGAATTGACAAAATAAATTAAAAACAAAATTGTGCAACGATATCATATGTCCATTGGGAATATGGGGCAGTCAGACTAATATACAGAGAAAAAAGCTAAAAATAATTCACAAGAAAGTCCACTCTAAAATCAGTTGGGTTAAAATAAGGCTTAATCTCAGGAACGGAAATTCCCGGTTCCAAAAGTCGGCACTGATACCCGGGAAATCTATAGCACGGAACCGGGAATCAAGCGTGGCACTCGTTGAGTGTTGAACTGAAGTTTTCTGAATTGAAAAACTCGCCTTCCTTCCCAGAATCATTAGTATCACTATTCAACATCAACCCCCTATTCACTGCCATCACCAGTCTCCTCTGCTACAAGCAGAGGAGACTGGTGACGACAGTGAAGAGGGGTGTTGATGGTCGTGGAGCAAGAGGTGATAATACTATAGTGATTCTGAAAATGAGATCGAAGCGGGTTTGGGTTTCCACACTTCCCCTTAAAAAAGTAACTTTTTCATTTGGAGAAAGAAAATTACCAAAGAATTCATTTTCATTACATTTGAATAATAAATAAATAATAATAATAAATAATGTTTAAGCCTATAATCCACATTGTGCTCTATGGCTTTACAATTATTCACACTCACACACGTACACACGATCAATAATTAGTTCGCGAAGGTTTGTTTGTACAAATAGGTTTTAAGACTAGCCTTGAATTTAATGGTTGTTTGTGGAAGTTTTAATTGTGTCGTAATAGAGTTCCAGAGAGCTGGGGCTGCACATTTAAAGGCCCTATCATCTGATGTGGTAAGTTTAGATCTAGGTATCGCAAGGTCATTGGATGTAGAGGAGCGCAGAGACCTAGTGGGAGTGTAGGGTTTGACCAGATCAGATAAATATTCCGGGGCCACGCCGTTTATACACTTAAAGGTGAGTAACAATATTTTGTATTTTATCCGTTGCCTGACAGGGAGCCAATGTAGATTCTGAAGGACTGGACTTATATGGCAGAACCTGTGAGTTTGGGTGAGGACTCTTGCAGCGCAGTTCTGAATGTGTTGGAGTTTATCAATCACTGATGTTTTGCACCCGTACAGCAACGAATTTCAGTAATCGAGGCCGCTGGTGACAAAGGCATGAATAAGTTGTTCGGCAGTCTTCATGTCAATAGTTGGCCTTATCTTGCTGATGTTTCTCAGGTGGTAAAATGACGTGCGACAGATGTAATGCACGTGTCTCTTGCATATCAAGTTCTCATCCAAGAAAAAGCCAAGATTACCCACTTCCTTGCAGGGATTGATTGTATTGCCTTCAATCAACAGAGATTCCTTCGAAGCTTTGGAGAGTTGATGGGGAAGCCCTATGTAAATGACCTCATTTTTGTCAGCATTCAGCTTTAGGTAGTTATCATGCATCCACTGACTGATATCTGCGTTGCACCGCTCTAGCTTACAGCGGGACACCTCTTCATCTGTATATTTGAAGTGAATGTATAGTTGTGTGTCGTCCGCGTAAAAGTGATACTCAAGGCCGTTTCTGCGAATTATGTCACTCAAGGGGAGGACATATATGACGTTGAGTAACGGCCCTAAGACCGAGCCCTGGGGGACACCAAACTTTAATGTATGTTCAGAGGAGGATGAGTTGTTAATTTTGACACTTTGGGTGCGCTCGGTAAGATATGAAGCAAACCACTTGAGAGCAGTTTTGTTACTCTCGTAAATTCGCTTGGTATTACCCGGGAAACTTCCCGGTTCCCGGTTCTAAGGGTAATTTCATATCCATTCCCGGTTCTTACAAACACTGGGTAATATATCAAACCCTAGCTAAAAATAAACCCGAATCAACTAGCCTGAGTGAATATGAACCCCGTTGGGTTCACATTTACTCAACCCAGCTGATTTGGGTTAATTTTTAACCCAACTGAATTTATAGTGTAGTATCATAAACATGTATTTCCACCTTGAGAGGATTCGTAGTATCCGCCCTCAAAAGCTCTATTCCTTTAACACATGTTTCTTCGTTTACCGGAGACTTGGTGATAATCTCACCATCTAGAGCCGTGTAGTGTTGGACAGTTTTACGGGTGTGGGATGTCGGATGTTCGGAGAGTACCGCCCAGCAAGGGCTAGCATCTGTCTAAATCTGCACAAGGAGTGTTATTAGCAGTCGAAAGGAAGTGCACCGTTTACGTGCAGTGCGCCTTAGTACACATGGTTCACGGATCCCTCACGTGTTATTTGTTTATTATTTATTAGTGTTTAAAGTCACTTACTTTTGTACAATGGCTAATCATGAACGTGGCAGTTTTACGGGTGGAGAAAGTCGGAGTACGAGCAGCTGCCAGCTCCCCAACATTGTAACTCCGCACTGCAGCATAGGCAGGGTTAAACTGGTTGAAGACATGCGCACCGTCGATGTGCAGTACGCCTTAGTACACAGCATCATCGTTCCCCCATGTGGACAATCGGGGTTAAGTGCCTTGCCCAAGGACACAACGCAGGAGTCTGAATCGATCCCCCACACGGTCAGCCATCCAAGGACTAACCGGTCTCGACGTTGCTTAACTTCGGTGATCAGATGAGAACCGGTTACCAGCCCTCGTGTGTGCAATACAGATTAGGTGTCTTTCCCAGAACACAACTCAGTTATTTATTTATTAGGGTTTAACGACACATTAACAGCCAGGGTCACATCATGTCGGTGACAGTTTTACGGGTGGAGGAAGCCGGAGTACCCGGAGAGAACCACCGAGCAACGACGAGCAGCTGTCAGCTCTCCAACATCCTAACTCCGAACTCTGCAGCGCGGCACAGGGAGGGTTAGATTGGTTGAAGACATGCGCACCATCGACGTGCAGTACGCCAAAGTACACAGCGTCATCGTGCCCCCATGTAGGCAATCGGGGTTAAGTGTCTTGCCCAAGGACACAGCGCGAGAGCGCCAATCAGTTGCTGAAATGGTCACCCATCCAATTGCTAATCGCACTCGACGTTGCTTGAGTTCGGTGATCTGACGAGAACCGGTTACCACGACGCCACCTCGCACCCCCCTCCCCTCCACAACTCAGTTACTGCTAGTTAGGAATGAACCGTGGACCTTTCGATTTAAAAGTCCAATACTCAAACCACGAGCCATCGAGGTTCCTGCAACACAGGATAACAACAATGCATGAATGAGGTGGAAGAAAATATAAAAGGCAGTAGAGGTGGAAACTCAATGGGCACAAATATCAATGGCGTACGGAGCCTAGCATGTTTCGATCTGGTGCACTGATTTCCGTACATCTGGGTTGCTGGAGCGTTAGCGAAAAGTCGCAACTCCACCTGCCTCTCCAAAGATGACGTCATGTCATGAACGCGGTAACTCCTCCCAGTCGATGATGTTTGATGATCTGAAAGTCTTTATTTTGTGACTGAAGTCCCAGCGTAAAAGATTTTGCTTCATCTAACGCTTAGGTGTTTACCCAACATGAAAATTAGTAACCACGGTAAAATATCTTGTAAAAATTCAGTTTGTACCCCTGCGAAGAAGTGCACATCGCAAACATATTCCTTTTTTACAGACATTATAAGTTATCTCCGCCTGCATGTATGGTATATGGATTTTAATACATGGATGTCGGTTTTTAAACACTGAGCGGCAGTTGAGATATTTAAATGAGACATCCGGGTATTAAATCTCCATATACTAGACATGTTGGCGGATATAACGTGTTTGTCCTCTTTGAAATACAAACACAGCGGAAAATGAATTTGTGGACGTATTTCTCACTCTCCGCATTTGGACCAAATTCTTTTTTATAAACGCTGAAGACAACAGATGGAGTTATATCCCTTGGGTCGTTAAGGAAACGAGTGAACAGTATTTTGTTGACATTTCGTCCCCTGAGTTCCAATGTGTTCTTTGTGCCAACTGACATGTAGCACACACTGAAACTCAGGGGACGATATTTGCTCTTATTTTATTTTTCTCAAGTTGTTTCATTTAATTACTCGACTATTTGATTTATAATGGCAAAATATCATCGAATTGTCGGAAATCTGATAACATTTGTTACTATTTTCAGATTTTTTGGTTCGATTTTATACCGAGGCGAGTGAATGCGAAAAGCCTTCATTTAAACCATGTACCCCCAATGTTTCGCGTGCCCATATACCCCGGATGTTGCATGCTCTCATATACCTTGGATTTTGGGTGCATCCTTTGCGATGGCTATTTGTCAAAGGCATTCTGACCAATCAAAAGACAGAATTTATCGGGATATAATGACAACAATATATATTCTTTTAAACACGATCGACGGTCATGAGACGACGGAATATTGAAAAAGTAAATATTCATTGAAACCTCCCCCCCCCCCCCCAATCCCCGTCCCAAGGCTGCGACCGGTGAGACAGTTTTCTGTATGTGACAAATGAGTAGGGCTGCACGATATTCAAAACTGAACACCGGTATCGGTATTCAAAAAAAATACCGCGGTATACCGGAATATCGAAATCTATTCAGATATCTGAACTTAAGAACCACAATCGAGATTTGAGGCATCACAGTCGGAACGAATCAGCATGCCTTGATGATGCGGTTCGAAACACCTTCACCCAACGCAGACGACATATCAAAATTTATTTTGAATAATAGTTTATCAGATTTTTCCAAACATTTATACTAAATAATATCATGTGACCCCTCATTGGAACGAGCTCAGCGAGCTCGATCCAATGAGGGATCACATGATATAGTTTTGTTGAAATTTTAAAAAAATAGTTTTTCACCTGCTGAATGTGTACATTACGCGGACACATGCGGACGATTCCCTGCTGGGTAAAGGGATAATATTATTCATTTTGGGCTACAGTTAAAACATAAGACATGTTGAAAATTAAATTGTGGGTAAATAAATGATGACGATAAACCGATATTTTTGTAATTACACCGGTATTCAATCGATATTGGTTTGAATACCGGTATATATCGGTTTATTGATGCGACCCTGTGCAGACCGCGAATTGTAATTTATACATTCTGCGTTACACATTTGTCAGCTGTTTTGCAAAGTGTATTAATCTGTGCACCTCCTCCCCATGAAATACTAAATGTTTATTGACCCATGAACAATATAGATAGAGCAATATATTTAAAATTCAGGTTGTTATTAAGGCAAACATTACATTAGCATTGAAATTCACGTAAACGGCCAGCCAGTCACGTTCAACTTACGATATGAAAGAGAAGAGCGAGGCCACGACGTTGCGCGACGAGGCGTTTTTTCAATGGAACGAGCTCATCGAGCTCATTCCAATGAGGACCAATAAGCTAGGTTTGGAAAGCAAATATTTTAGTGAATAAAAAACCTGAAATGATATTTTTGGAGTTGAGTGTAGCGCGTGCCAAATTAGGCAGTTACGTTTGGTGAAAGGCCACGTCAGCCTTAGTTAAAGTTAGAGCGCAGTCAAAATCAGTCACGTAACCCAGATGCAAACTTAGTGTTTCCTGTAATCAGCTCGACACGGGCCCCTTGCAGTCAATTCAAACATCTTATAAATGTAGTGAATTTTTGAAAACTGCATGGATAAATATGCGTTTTAAACCCAAAGGTCGATAAACTAAGCCATACGAACGTGAACTGTGAGGCTCGGTATTACACGTACCCATTTGGAACATTCCAACACACTCTCCATGTTACCCTAAATCTTAGAAACTTCTGGCGCCCACGCAGCGAACTTACTCTCACAAGTTAGGCCTAACGCTTTAATAATGTTCGACTAACACCCGATAGATGTTGCAGTGTCTGTATTTAACTATTACTTTTTGAATTGCAGAGTTGTGAAAATAGTACTTTAAGACTATACTGAAAAGTCAAATGTTCACTTCCCACAGAACATTTCAGGAGAATGAATATGTTATTAAGCTGCAACAACCTTTTGACTAAATTTAAAGTAACTTGCCCAACGTGGCCTCCAATAATTCACAACTGACAAAGATAGCATGTCCTTTTGTCGTGTGAAAGTTTTCAATAAGTTAATTTTCGTGAACGCTGAGAGAAAAAAATCAGTTGGGTTAAATATCAACCCAAATCAACTTTTTGAGTGAACATGAACACAAAAACTTTTACCCAACGGATTTTAGAGTGTTGAACAGCCACAAAATTGTATATGTACAAGGTGAAAGAAATAATTGTTAGGCTCAGGTGACATGCTATAGAAAAGTAGGGACGTTCGGCCTGATTTATTTTTATTTCTATATTTTATTTTCTCATACAGACATTAAATCCTTTACTCAACATCACGTCCACATCGGCCAGTGCCATCTACAGAAATCATGATTCAAATTCATTATTATCTTTACATTTCTGTCTCAGAAATATAGCGTATGTGCCTCATCGTTAAGCTCCTTCCAAGGAGGGACCATCAGCAATGTTTTTGAGGCCAAAAATAATTTATACTTATTTAAGAAATCTGTTATCAAGTATCGTCTGCTCTTCGCATTAAGTGAAAGGTCGAAATATATTGCCCATATTCGCGGTGTGTATGTGTTTGACGCTAGGCCGGTTAGTATCTTCAGATATCGTTTTCACCCTTTATCTAACATGAAAAGCAGACGGCACTTTGAAAACAATTTTTTGATACACTAATATCTTTCGTTTTTTGTCTCAAGAACATAGGTTATGATCCCTCATTAGAACGAGCTCGACGAGCTCGTTCCAATGAGGGGTCATGACCTATGTTGTTGAAACAAAAAATGAAAAAAATAATGAAAATTAAATGACGATTATTGAGAATAGCGCTGGCTATTTTGGTCATTACGTTGGGTAAAGGGTTAAACAGAGGTAACTTTTTTTGCTGAGAAAATTGAGATCGGTCGGAAAAACTGAACCATTTCCTTTTTGCCTCAGTCTAATAAAAATAATACCAAACGACCATTAATTTCACCAGGAACTGTTTGTAGATTATGAGAGTTGTTTGTTTTCAGTGTTAAGTAATGGCATTTTGTTTATTTTGAAAACTGTCACCTCTGATATTCCTTAAATTCAAATTAAATATTCACAGGAAAAACAAATCTAGCTGCTCTGAAATTTATAACTATAGTTTGCATGTGCACCTAGATTGTAATCTTAATGGACAGAGAGTTCGACAAAGTATTCAGAAGCAGTCCAGCGTGAAATATATTGTAAGGTCACCGTGTTTCCCACTGTGGGCTGACAAGGACTGACTTCTGACTAAGATATCATATGTATGGGGCGATATATCTGTTTAATCTTGATACTCATTGACAGATTCTCGGTTTGACAACACTTTCAAAATGGGCTGAACACAAACGGAAAAATAAAACAAAAAAGAACAAAAAAAAACAAACCCAACAAAATACACCCTGATTAAGACTCCACCGATTGAGTGTTTTTGAATTGTTCTGAAGCACCGGATACTGATATTAACTAGAAAAGATTTTGTCAAATCTACTTTACTGATCAATTGAAATGAACAATTTACAATCGCAGATGGATATATTATGAGTAGTATAGCATGTATCCGAACGTACCTCATTGGGGGAACAAGTGGGGAACCTAGGATGAGACGTCTGATCCAATGTATTCAGCATACCGTGGGAAGTGACATAGCCAGATTGACTCTCTACCTGACACTCCCTCGGAAAATAAAAATCGCAACAGACCATGAGGAAGTGATCGGACTTAAAGCAATTAGTCTAATCCCTAATGAGGGGTGAGTGTTCATATTCTTTTGCCAATAATTTGTTCTCGTATAGAAAAAAAAGTAAAGGGGAAATAATTAGTTATAGATTCCAGCGGACGAGTGGTGCCTCAATATTGCAAAAATCTCGAAACAACCTGCTTAATGTTTTGTTAACACAGTTCAGGGTAGCATCCAATAAAAACAGATCCCGTCATAAACTATCGTACAGATCTGGGAATGATACACGTGCATTAATAGTAGGTCCACATCGGCTGGCACACAGTGGGGCGCTAATAGCGGTGAATCAACCCATTTCAGTTCAAACTGGATCGGCTCCCCACGTGGTACCTCACGGTGTGACAATCGGCATGACACATAAATTATTGATGCATATTCACGGAACAAATCGAAAGATTTGCAGGTTGTACAGGGCGAGGATACCAGAATGGGACACAGAGCATGACTTGTGTGTATAGAAATAGTCTTCCTAAGTTCTTTTTGATAAGTCAATGAGAATATGGATATTTATTATGTACATTCTGGGCAGCAGGGGTTATTACACCGAACATAACTGGAGTAGGAAGCACTCAACTCGGAGGTTAAGTTGCGTCTAAAGGCGGTTCTATTGTTAGTAGTTCGAACAGTGACGTCTAGAGCATTCCATAATTTCGGGAATGTGTATAATGGAAGTTTATCTAGGGTACGGTTTCGTGATCTTTTTTATGTACAGAAGTCCAAACTGTCTAGTTATTCCTCCTGATGAATTGTCATTTACGCTGAACTTATCGTTAAAGGAAGAAGGTAATTGGCCTCTGTGCCAGTCAAACATGAACAGCAATGCATGTAGTTTAAACAAATCGTCAACTTTGAGCATTCATCTGTCTTGAACAAGGGGCCAGTATGAGAGTTGGATTTTTTGTTATTGATAATTCGTAATGAACGCTTCTGCATAATAGCTAATTTATTAATTGCTTTCGAGCTCCCCCATGTTACCATTCCATATATTAAATGGCTGTGAACCAGGGCGAGATACAATGTCTTCAGGACTCGATGGGGGAGTATATGTTTTACTTTATTGAGACTATAGTTTGCGCGCGCTATTTACGAGCTTATTCGGGATATATGACCTTTGTAAGATAAGTGTTCATCAAGGTTTATTCCCCAAAACTTTAAGGATTTTTCTGGTTCATTGTCTCCGACCTTGTTAATAACTTGGTTATTTATTTTAACCTCATCACGGGAATCAGCATTCCTTCCTTTTGTTGGATTAAGTGTAATGTATGAGGTTTTTAGCATTCAGCATCAACTGGTTCACAGAACACCATTCAAATAATTTTTGAAGTTCGTCTTTAAAATAAGGTGCTATTGAATTACTGTTGAAATCAGAGCAGTGTACTGTAGTGTCATCGGAGAACAACAAGAGATTAAGCGAAGTTGAATTACTTATTTTATTTATTTTTGGAAGAAATAAAACGGTGCCCAAGATCGAGCCTTGTGGAACACCACAACTCTGCCTGGCAAAATCAGATTTTTGTTCGTCAAAAAAAACATATTGAAATTTATCGGACAAGTAGCTTCTAAACCAGTTGTTGGCTTGTCCTCTGGCGCCGTGGTGTTCGAGTTTGCCCAATAGTATTTCATGATTTATCGCACCGCATGGTTTAGTCAGGTCCAGGAATAGTGTCGGTGTACAATTCTTCTCCCGTTTATTGTTTTCCGTAGCTGTGCTTTTCAGTAGTTGGAGGCCTGGGTGATGGTGCTATGGCGTTTTCGAAATCCGTACTGATATTATATTATTATTATTATTATTATTATTATTATTATTATTATTATTATTATTATTATTTATTGGTGTTTAAGGTCACATATTTATGCACAATGGCTAATCATGACCGTATCCGTACAGATAAAAATATAAGATATTAAACTTATCGAGAAAACTACTAAATCTTATATCCATGAGCTTTTCCATTACTTTTGAAAAAGCTGGAAGGATACTAACGGGCCTGTAGTTTGTGAAGCTGTGCTCGTCGCCTGATTTGAATATGGGTACCACCTTTGCGATTTTCATTCTACCTGGTACTTTGCCCTCGGTAAAGGAATTATTGATTGTGTGGGTAATAGGGGGCAGTATCTCATTTATCATTTGTTTAAGGAGACTCGTTCTGACACTATCACAATCTTTAGATGATTTTGCTTCCATTCTGTTTACAATTTGACTACCTTCTACAAGATTTGTGGGTAAAAGATAAAAGTTGTTGGACATACTACCACTCATGTAGATTGAGTACCCTTTATTCGTTTTCGGGATCTGGTCGGATATGGTTCTACCAACGTTAACAGAGAAATTATTGAATTCTCTTGCAATGCCCTGGGCTTCGCTTATTACTGTCCCACCCTAGACAAAGAAAATGGATAGTCTGCTTTCACGTTTTCCTTTATTGATAGCTTCGTTTAAGATTTTCCATGTTCTTCGCATATTGTTCCTATTTAATTCAAGATATCCCTATAATAAATGGATTTACATTGTTTCTTAACTTTGTTAAACATTTTACAGTAGTTTTTGTAATTTCGGGAATTATGATTATTGGGGTTTTTCAGTTTTTATATAGAGTTTTTCTTTATTAATAGAGGATGTGACAAGTACCTTTGTCATCCAAGATTATTGTTCTTTAACAGATTTATTGTTCTTGTGGATACGCTTCAGATGGGATGCCTTATCGAAAGCTTCCATATAGGTGTTTAAAAATGTTTCATATGATTCATTGGGACAGTTCGAAAGCAAACAAGGGTAAAAATACTTTCTGAGAGTAATTCTTTAAATTCAGACATTCTTTCTGCGTGTATGATTCGTTTTATGGTAAATCATGGTGTATCATATGACTTGGTAAGTTCTGCAATGTAAAAAACACCAAAATGATATGATACCTCAGTTATAATTATACCAGGTATTGTTGTTTGTGAACCATTATTTGAAAATATGTGGTCTATCAGACTAGCTGAATGCCTAGTTACTCTCGATGGTTTGGTTATATGAGGCAAAAATCATTGACTAAACATGAGATCGATAAAATCTTCTGTCTTGGGATGTATGGTTGTTTTTAAAAAGTCCAGATTGAGATCCTCCATGATATATACTTTTTTGTTTTCGGCATTCAGAACATGCATTATTTCACCTAATTTTGATATAAGGTGGTTTATGTCGGCTTTGGGTGGAGTGTTTGGTCTATATATGACGCCAATTATTTTAGAGTTGTGTTTATCTTCAACTTCTATGAATAGAGATTCAAAAACGTGGGGAATGAAAATTGTAACATCACTTCGAACTTTATAGGATATCCTCCTTTTAATATATAGCCCAACTCCCCTCGACCATCATCATTTTCGAGTCTCATATATTTAATAATTGGCGCATAACCTTCCAGAGTAAACGAGTTTTGTGGGGGAATTTGAAATATTTCTGTGAGTCCAATTATGTTATTTTTTATTTTTTGTAAATTATATTTCCCTAAATAATATGAGTCGAGTGGAGGACAGATTAAGAACACAGGGGTTAATGAATTGTTCATCAATACTTCAGTATCATTTTTACTCACAGTCTGTTGCAATATGAATCCATGATTTGAGGTCAGATTGGGAACACAATAGATCTGTACATATATAAAACAGTTAAGAATATACATACACATACTGAGTGCGTCATCACTCTACTTTCAATTGTTGTCACGCGGTAATTCGGGTGGGTATATGTTTTACTTTAGGTTGTTCAGAAGACTGCTATGGGAGTTGGATTTGGTGGACTTTCACATGGAACGATATCGCAATAATATTAATTTATTGCTATTGGTGAAAATATCCATTCTGATAACGGAACACTGGACTCATCTTTCAGTATTTCAGATATGTTTATCCTATCCGGTCATGTCTGCCGCAATGCAGCCATGAACCGATTTGATGAACATGATCAATTACAAACAGTTAAGTTATGAAAACATTAGCCTTGCAGGCACTCGTCTGATAAGTTCCTTGAACGTTGGGACCTCTTAACACTCGTACAGTCATCCACAGAATGCAATGTGGAATTAGCAATCTTCCGTTGCAGTAATTATCAAGTCAGCAATAAAAAATGCATTAAGGCTGGTTGACCCGTTTGATAGTCACGTGACATAGCTACTTCATGGTTGTCATTGTAGCACGCGCGAAGGCCATCTTGTAACGTCATCCCCATAGTGATACGTTGTCTTAGTGCACATGCGCAGCGCGTATTGTCTGGGTGACACGTGTTTCCCTCGTCCATTTTGGTTATTGGAGACCGTCATCTTCGTTTCTATGGCAGCCTGTTGTTGCTATGTGACACAAAAGCCTACAACAGGGCGGGGGTATGTCCGGAGGAATAAGAGTAGATCGTTTACTTCGTCAAATTACCCAAATAACCCCGACAAACCCCCCCCCCCCCCCAACGTACCGAAACGGACTTCACGCAGCCACCATCTAGGACTTACAATAGTAGAATGTAGTGCTATTGGATTGAGAGGTCTCCAGGAGGGTGGGGGCCGATTGCACTAGAGTAGATTGCTGGTGCGTGCGGATTCCTTCAGAATCCTCGTTTATTTCGTGGAATTACCACAAATTACCCAATTATCCCCCCAAACAACGCGAAACGGACTTGGACAAGTCATCATCTAGGGCTTATAATAGTAGCACGTTGTACTATAAGACGCATCCCTCTGTAAAAGAGTTAACTTAATTACCCTGAATCATCGGATAATTCCTATTTATCTAGTTCAAATTCCTTTGGAATCCTCGTTTTCTCCCTGTTTCGCCTATAACTGACCCTATTCAGACTATCCTAGCAGTCTGTCAAGTTTTTGGTGTCTGCGTCCCGACTTTTGTCCTGTTTCAAGTCCTGTTCCAAGTCTCACCTGCGCTTCATTTCCCATAATCTCTAGCGACCCGTACGGAGTTATCTCCCCTGTTTACAACGAAGACATCAATGAAGACATCAATGACTTTTAAACCAGAAAAATATTCGACCTGGGACAGGCATTGCTCGAATGACTCGGATCTAATCGAGCAAATAAGCGATCGAGCAATTGCTCGAACGAGTGACTCCACATACGACTCTTCGTCTCCCCCGAGAAAAAAGATTCTATAGCCACAGACTTTTCCCAAAAAGGGATTCCATGGAGATTCCATAAAAGGGATTCCATAAGTGGGATTCCAAGCTCCTATACAGCTTTTATGCAGCTCCTGTACAGTTGACCGTACCTTTGGCTTCTACCACGAGTTCGGCTGTCTATCCTTTGAATGGACTCTATTGTATGTCACATGCCACATGTTGTTTATTCACCAGTATACAATAAAATTAATACAGTGTTTACAAATGTACATATACATTTATACAATATTTACGTTGAAAAGACAATCTAAACACAAGCATGCAATCATCGAATACAATACTTATATTGGCATAGAAAGGCATAGCCAGATTGGCTGTCTTCCCGTCTTCACAAATAGAAGGGGGCGTAAAACAAAAAAACAAAAAAAATAACAAAGAAGGAAGAAGAATAAGAAAAAAAAGAAAGAGGAAAATATAAAAGAGTAAAAAGTAAAAAGAAAGAGAAACAAAAATTAAAAATAAAATAAAAAAAGCATGTGCAACATTGTTCATTCCAGCTTTCCATTCACGGCATCAAACGATGAGAAACCTATGCTGGTGTATTGTATTCACCAATACTATAGTGTTCTAGGGCTGCACGATATATGAACACAAATACCACATTCGAGTCTCGAGGCATCACAGTTGGAATGAATTAGCATGCCTTGAGGATGCGGTTCGGGAAACTTTACCTGACGCAGACGATATCAAAATTTATTATTTTCAAAATTAGTTATCAGATTTTCCCCAAAGAGTTCAATAAAACTATATCAAGGAGTTCGTTCCATTGAGGGGTCACATGATATAGTTTTGTCGAAATTATTTTGAAAATTATTCTTTCAAATGCTAAATTTGTATATTACGAGGGCACAAGTAGACGATTCCTTGGATGAATGGATAATATTATTCATTCGGGGCTACAGTCAAAAAACTCAAGACATCGATCTTGAAAATTACATTGTGGGTAAATAAATAATGACGATAAACCGATATTGTTGTAATGACACCGGTATTCAATCGATATTGGTTTGAATACCGGTATATATCGCAACTGTATAGTGTTCTACAAGCCTTGAAAGCTTGTATCATTACTATTGATTTATGGCACTATGACTCCCAGTACTGATCACAACACGCCTACTGTTACGGATCCCAGTTCATATCACTATCATACTTCTTCATGCTTCCACTACTACTAACAGTCGTATACAATCTGCTCGATGTAACTACTCGAATTTTGTCCGGATAATAAGCTTTCGCCTTGTCACTAGAACGGGCATTACTTGCAAGACTCCAATCTTATCGAGAAAATAAGCTATCGAGTAATTACTCGAACGAGTGACTCCTCAAACGACTCTTCTCCACATCTCGTAAAAAAGGATTCTCTGACCGCAGACATTTTCCAAAAAGGGATTCCATAAAAAGTATTCTGTGTATGGGATTCCTAGCTGGAAATCAGCCATTGAAATCATGATACCCAA
This sequence comes from Pictodentalium vernedei, assembly GCA_031216915.1. NCBI lineage: Eukaryota > Metazoa > Mollusca > Scaphopoda > Dentaliida > Dentaliidae > Pictodentalium > Pictodentalium vernedei. Next base: position 189,447,754 of record CM062294.1, on the reverse strand, counting down.
ACCAGAAAAAGACATCTCCAATCCGTCCAACTACCGCCCATTCAGCCTTCTCACAGTTACATTGGCAAGCTCTTCGAAAGAGTCCTTACCAATCAACTCAGGGAGCACCTTGAAGATACCGACTTCTTCAGTGACTGGCAAAGGGCCTACAGGTGCCACGGAACACGTCTCCCGCCTTGTTTCAGCAAATGAAAACCCTTTACCCAACGAATCGCCCGCATCCGCCCGCATCCGCCCGCATCCGCCCGAGTAATATGCAAATTCAGCAGCAGAAAAAATATTATTTTTCGAAAGATTTCAACAAAACCATATCATGTGGCCCCTCTTTGGAACGAGCTCGTCGAGCTCGTTCCAAAGAGGGGTCACATGATATGGTTTTGTTGAAATTTTTGGAAAAAAATTAAAAAATGATATTTAAAATAATAAATTGTGATATCGTCTGCGTTGGATAAAGGGTTAATAATCAACAAGTAGGCTGCGCAGCAATCCTACTTCATTTCGAAAAAGCGTTCGATTCCGTTTGGCACATCTCCCAGTGAAACTTGTAAGACTACTTTCCGCCTTTCTTAACAACTGTAAAATAAGAATCAGAGTCAACAATGAAATGTCCGACAGTGCCCCCCCCCCCCCCCCCCCCCGAAGCAGACACACATCAAAGTTCCGTTCTTAGTCCCCACCTGTAGATCATCTGTGTCAACGACCTTACAATCTCCGATAAACGCGTTCAAATTTCACAATTTACGAACGATAAGGGACTACTCCGCTAACCATGTTCAAAAATTTCTTCAACGCACTCCGGAAGATCTGGAGCTATGGTGTGCAAAATGAAAAATTAAGCTAAACGTAAACAAAACTCAGAGAATCACCTTCATTCGTAAGAGAAAAAAAAAACGCGACTTCAACCTCAAAGTACTGGACAAAGTCCCCCCCCCCCCCCCCCAGGGTGCACAGAGGCAAACTTCATTTGTATAACCCTTAACCAAAATATGTCTTCTATAAACATACCAATGATAACGCCACCAAAGCAACAAAACGTATTAATCTTCCAAAATACTTCGCAGTACCTCCCTGGGAGCCAATGAGACAGTTCTACTTACACTATACAAAGCATTCGTGCGCCCCGTACTTGAGTATGGAGCACTTGTCCTCAGTGATCTAAATAAATCTAACATGAGCAAACTCAAAAAAAAACCCAGAACCACGCGCTTAGCTTTCCCTTCGCGCCCCTAGGACACTCCAATCAAGCTACTTCACGAGAAAGCCTGAATTCCAACCGCAGAAGAAACTCCAGTCGCAAAACAACCGCGATCGCCTCAATGACAGCAAACTAATATCAGAACTACACGACATTTGTGCCAGCCGGCAAAAAAACCCACAAAAATGCCACAACAAACACCTTGAGTGACTACAACTACCTTGCAGGCGGGCCGGGACCGGCCGGACCGGGGAGACCTGAGCCAAGGTGGACTCTGATCCGCCTGGACTGACCTACCTTCGCCAATAACAAGAAACCGATGGTGAGAAGGAATCAGTAAATACTCTCGGATGTGGCATATGAGGATTATACACTGCTCTCCTCTCAACCACAAGGCATTTTGAGGACCCGACGGTAACCCAAGTCCAATGATGAGAAGAAAACAGCAAACACCCTCTGGTGTGGCATATAAGGTTTGTGGACTGCTCTCATCTCATCTAAAAGGGTCTTCTGCGAGCTAGACAGTGATCCTAGTCCAAACCAGGCAGAAAGAACGATGGTGACCCTTCGCATAATAACCTCAGATATAACTATGGCACTATATCGCTTGTATACAACATACTAACTCTGTTTCATTCTGTTTTAGCACGCATCCATACATTTTTTTCTCCCAACAATAACTGCTACGGAACTATTTTAACCGCTATGGATATTCAGTAGCCGCTAGGGATTCTGATCATCCTTCAATCCATCCCCAGAAGTGGTCGCGCATTCAGGCCCCGGTCATATAAGTTAACATGAAGGCCTGCCCCGCATCCAGGGAAGTTCGGGTCTTTCTTTGCGTGGTCCCCGAAAGGGACCGTTGTTTGTTTGTTTGATTCGGTCTAATCCTGTAAAAGAGGTCTATATGCAGAAACCAGCTCAATCTCCAACAATTGCCTAAGGCAGATTATACTTGCCAATGATGGCCCACCACAACAAAATTACTATAAGTGAAAGACTATACTTGCCCGAAAACATCGGCACATTACCCTCGCGGAGACGTAGCACCTTTGTTGAGAGGACCCCCTCTCACATTACTCCTCACCAGAGGGAGAATTCCAAAGAGCATCACAGAAACATCACATCAACTCGACCAACAGCCTATAACTAAGAACAACAAAATCCCGGACACCTGCTGAGTACCCTCCCTTCTGCTCCTTTGACGCACCCAGACATGCTGTGCGAAACTTATTCTACCGTTAAAGAGGGTCGAAAGAGGCTTGACCCAAACCGCCCCTGAGCGCCAACGGCGAGCGAAACCAATTAATGTGACTGCTAATTTTGTCTTTCCACGTTTAACCAGCGATGGATCAACACATCATCTGCGACGAGTGCTGAAAATCCTTCTGTCATTTACAATGTCTCGTACTTCATAAAGGAACCATCCACGAACTTGAACGCTTCAAATGACGTTGTGCAAAGGTGTTTAATCCTTTGAACCCTAGCGGCCGCTTTCCGGCCAGGAACATAATACAACATATCGTTATTAAATAGGATGGCTGTTCGGTAAACTTGTGAGGTAGACCAATCAATATTTTCAACGTGCAGCCCAGAGGCTGCACGTCGAAAATATTGATTGGTCTACCCAAAATAATGAATATGGACTCTTCCAATTTTCTTTATTGCACAGGCACGGGAAATACCACCAGAGTTCAAAGGGTTAAAAGAAGACACCATCTAACCAGACACGAAAAGGTTCACTCACCAAAGAAACTACTACATCCACACAAAGGAGAAGAACTGAAAATCAATCTTCTGGAACCGACGGAATTACCACAAATATACAAACAACAGCATGTGGATCCAAACAGAAACTCGAGGATATTACTGCCTCCAACAGATAACCAACAACTGTTTCCGACAGTAGCGATACATGCAGATGTCCAGCCATGGTAAAACCAAGTTTCATATCAAACTGAGTATGTAAACAAAATATATGGACCCAATCTTGTAGTTTGTAGTTATATCGCCCACCGACAGACGGGCGGGCAGCTTAACGGACGTTCATAGAAAATGACAGACAGGAGGATGTTGAGTTGATCGTAGGAGGTATACCCAAAATTCTGACATGCGGATAGGAATTCATACTGCTTCAAATGTTGTTATCTCATGATTGGTGTTTGTATTCAACGTTGCTTGATACAATGCATACATTGAGAAATATGCTAGATACACCACCACAGAATCTGGTCTGCGTGTAATAACGTCATGTAAGAACGTATCCGATTGGTCTTTACGCATCTGGTTGACGTTATAACCTTAATGGAATGTTTTAACACAACAAGCGTGAAGAGTGAAAGTAAAAAGAAAGGCGAAGGTGACCGTTTTCCTTAAAAATAAATGCTTCATTCACATAAAGTCTAATCGTGTTTGAAATACAGAACATTATTGGGATAGAGAATGGGGGAAGGAATCAACGATCCTTGCTGGTGTTTTATTCTGTTTTTCATGCGCGGCTTCGCCGCTCGTGAAATACAGGAACAACTCCGACTCTGGTCTTGGAGCTCCACCCTCTATGTGTTCTTTCTAATAATACTTGTTAATTTCCATGACAGCTGTAATCAATGAACTGATTGTGTAAATCTTACTGGTCCATTTACGTATATAGGAAGTAACACCAGCGTACGATTAATTACACCAGGAAGTGTTTGTCTATTATGAAAGTTATTCGTTTTCGCTTTTCAGTGTTTCATTTTTTCAAGAGTAAAAATTACGTTAACTTACTGGTGGTGGCTGCTGTCGTCGCAGCACCAGCTAGAATAAGAAGAATAAAGCAAAAAACTATTAACCCTTTACCCAACATAACGGCAAAAAACGGCCAGCGCTATTCTCAAAAATTACCAAATAATTTTCATTATTTTTTTCATTTTTGGTCTCAAAAACATAGGTTATGACCCCTCGTTGGGACAAGCTCGTTGAGCTCGTTCCAACGAGGGGTCATAGCCTATGCTTTTGAGACAAAAAATGAAAAAAATTAGTTATTCAAGAATTTATTTTGCAATTGTCGTCTGCTTTTCATGTTAGGTATAGGGTTAAATATCAAACGGCAATACGTGTCGTAAGTCGGTCAAGAAAACAAATCTAACTGAACTGAGACTTTACGCATTCGCCACTTATGTAACTCTAATGGACAGAATAAGTTCTTCAGTGACGTTTTAACATGCGGTCGGAAATTTCAAACCTACAATGTATTGCGAGGTTACTGTGTTACCCACGATAAGCAAACATAGACTACCTTAGCTGCCACGGGGGTAGGGCAGTTTGTGTGCATCCCTTCCCTCGTTGTCAGATGCTTGCTTTGATAACGATTATAGAATGTGCTCTACACAAAAACAAACAAAAAACATAAAAAAACAAAAAAATAAACCTAGCGTGCAAGTAAAGTCCTTACAACAGATAGTTTCGGAATCGTTTCGACGCACCGAATACTGAAAACAAGACTACCAGATTGAGTTTATCGATTTATTGAAACAATGAATGGCCATTTAATCTTATCGCAGATGGATGATATTTTGAATTATGATTGATCAACCTTCCTATCAACGATTTCCTTGTAGGCTATGTCGCATGCTTATCACACTCTACCAATTAATTTTCTATCCACAATAATATATTTGAATATCTATTCTATTTTAGCTATGAAGATTGAGTCATGGATACTGTGTTACCACAGAACGTGTATTGTGGGCGCAACAAGGCGCCATTTGCAATGCTAAAGCAATGGGGATGACGCTTTGTTGCACTCAGGGGAGGAAGTGTATATACCCTCCATTTATTGCTGTTCGAATAATATTTTCAGTACCAAAAATACACATAAACGATGGGAAACGATGAACCAAACAGTTTGTAATTGATGTCCCGAAGAGATACATAGGCTTTCTCGAAAGCAATCGGTAATTTTGAAACGCACTATCTCGTGATCTAAAGATAGTTAATACATGGAGGTTTGAAATGAGCGCCTACATCAATGGCCATCCACCATCCGCTTCATAATTATTTACTCAATGACAATTTGTGGTGAAAAGATGACAGTTCGCAGTTCAAGGACAACAGGTAGGTGTACTTGGTGATAAAAATTATCGATGTGGGTAGCTGTCCAGCCATGGTAAACCCAAGTTTCAAATCAAAGTGTAATTTAACACCATTCTGGACTCCCTAGTTCAATAATAATTTTGTAATTTGCTCTTATAAATGCCACAGAAAGATGGACGGACGGACAGACAGATGGACGGGGGGGCGAACGGACGGACGGACGGCGGAGGGACGGGCGGGCGGAGGACGGACGCACGTCCTTAAAAACGGGAGTTGTGGGCTTAAATTTATGCGGAAAAATTGATCATTTGAAAACGTTCGGACAACCGCTAAAAAGTCGTCTGGTGGACGGAAGGATGAAAATAAAATATTGGTAATTGTTAAAGGTGAAACTTCTTTCAAAAACAAAAGAAATCAGTGTCATATTCCCAAGCGTTTGTTATTCGCATAACTGTCATTAATGAGTTTTATGAACAGTTGTAAACATCATACCCGTTGCCTTATCATAGTTAACGGCGATGCTGTCTTTCGTTTGATGAGAAGAGTGTGGTCTTTCCAGCAATCCCCACCCCAACACACAAAATAAATAGTCATGATGGCAGGGAAGAGGGAACTGTTTGATAGGGGCACCCCTTGTTATTATTAAAAAAGGAATGGGGCAGGAGCAGGGGACATCCGTGTCATTTTCCGGTGATTGTGATAGTATCCTTGTGATCAGCTAAAATTTCCAAATAAAGTCTTCCACTCAGTTATTACAATGCGTTTTTTCCTTTAGTCACAGGCGCACATTCGGGCTACAATAAGAGTTAATTGCCGCCCCCCCCCCCCCCAAACATCCAAAAGAGTGCGCGTGTTAACCACAATCAGACAAGGACTGAGTTGGATGTCATGTGTGAAAGGCGAGTTATTGACATTCCCCACGCTCGTCGTCTGATATGCTATTTGACAACAATTACACTGTACACAAAGACAAAAAACACAAAACGTAGCGTCCCATCAACCAATAGTTGTTTAATCATTTTGACGCACTGGATACTTACAACGATAGGCTATCAGCTGAAGTTTATCGATTTATTGAAACAATCAATGACAATTTAATCATACACTCGCAGATGGATGACATTTTGACTTATGACTGAAAAACCTTCCCATCTATGAATTTCGTGTAAGCCGTGTCGTCTACTAGTTGTTTAATTTTCTGTTCACAACAATATATTTGAATATCTATTACGCTTTTAACTATGCAGATCGCCCACTGAGTGTAGCAAGGCGCCATCTGCGACGTTTTACCACTGGAGATGCTCCCTGCTGCATTCAAGGTGCGAAATGCAATATAAAATTCATTTATTGCTGTTCGGTTGATATTTTCAGTTCAAAGAATACACATTAAAGATGTTAAACAGCGAACCGAACGGTTTGAAAGTGATGCCCATATGATCCACTTTGGCTGCCTCGAGAACAATCGCGTTTTTCAGATGAACTCTCTCGGGATCTAAATACAGTTAGCAATTGGAGATTTAAATGTGCACGTAAATAAATGGACACCCATCCAACGACTTCATAACTTTCTACACAAAGAGAAAGATGGAGAATAAACATGACGGTTCGCTATTCTTACACAACAGATAGGTGTCCTAGGGATCCAAAACTTTAACATTTTGTTAAAGCATGAGGCTTTATAGTGAACAGACAAGTATCCTAGTAGATGTCCAGGCATGGTATAGCCACTATTCATATCAAAGTATATAGCTAAACAACATTTCTGAACTTCATAGTTCGATAATCTTGTAGTTTGAGGTTATAACGGCCACAGAATGTTGGACGAGCTTACAAATTATCGTTGAGACCAAAAGCGAGAGGACAGAGAGGCGGAAGAAGAACGGGGACGTAGGAATAGAATAGAATATTTATTTAACAATATACCAATTTACAAGAATAAATTAAAACAATATATTTTTTTGTACAAATTGGAATTTTACATTGTAGGGGGACATCATAGCCAGATTGGCTGTCTTCCTGACACCCCCCCCCCCCCCCCCCGAAATACAATTTAAAAAACAACACACTTGGTCGGAGTAGACACTCTTGTCAATAGCATTACCCTTGCATTTGGCTAATATGTTAAACGTCTGTGTATCTGGTCTCGTGGCCGTAATTAGAATAGTTACTGATGTCAATATAATTATGCGGCTTTGGATGAGGTAACTTATAATAAGAAGGGTGTTTAGTGGGTTTATCCACAAAATTGAGTTGAGGAGCAGTATGTACTTTTTAGAAGTTAATATCAAGAAGATTGTTTACCGTGTACAGTTGGCAGATATCTAAGGCCGTCTCCCACATCCATGTCCATCGCTGACCCTCGGAACTTAGAGGTACGCGGTCCAGACACAGACATAGGTGTGGAAGACGACCTCAACCTGCAATAAGTTAGTAAGTTTACTTACTTCATATGTTGATCAGGCGGCCCTTGACATATTAAAGACACGACAACAAGCTTTACCGCTGTGGACAAGCATTGCCCCACTTCTTGGACTTCAGCGAGTAAATCAATGACTCGGTCTACAATCTGGGCACATGCGGTACGAACATGCTACACAAGAAGAGTAACTATTTAGATATTTGCGAACAAGCTGCTTTTTAAAGAGACGTCGAGAGGGTTGGTCCCGGATGTCGTTTTCAATTTCAATCCAAATCTTTGGGAAACTGTGTCTGGGAAGTTTGGCTGAGAATTGAGTTCTGGCTTTTTGTATCTCTATCGTCCCAGCTTGTCGTGTGACCATTCCGCCAGAGGAGTGAATTTTGAAGTAAGTTTCGAAAGATTCTGGCAAGTTTATATTTGTCCAATCGTGCATAAACAGAGAAACATATAATCTGTAAAGGTCGCTAAATTTCAGAATATGGGTGGCTTTAAACAGAGGATCAGTGTGACTGTTGTATTTTTTTCGGCAAATAATTCGTATGGCACGCTTCTATAAAGATTCTATTTTGCTACCAGATGAAGCATGACCCCAGATTTGGATAGCGTACAGAAGGTGACTATGAACAAGCGCGTAGTATAACGATTGCAAAGCTTTTGTTGGGAGAACATTTTTCACTTTGTTCAGGCAATAGAGTGTACTGGACATTTTTGAGCATGTGGTCGATATGTGGTACTTAAAGTTAAGATTTTCATCAAGAAAAACACCCAAGAATTTAACCGCTTTGTCTTGCTGGGGATTACCTACAGGTGAGAGCGTAGTGTTGTTAAGAAGAATATTAATCTTTTCGGCTTAATGGGGACTATTGTGGGGATGCATCAAAATGTATTTACACTTGTTGGCGTTAACTTGCAGTGTATTGGAGCAGCACCAATTAAATATTTTAGACAGCTCAGAGTTAACCGTGGACTCCAACTTTTTCAAATCGTGCCCAGCTGTATACGTATTTGTGTCATCAGCAAATGATAATAGGTTAAGCAAAGTGCAGTGACTCATATCATTTACATACACTAGGAAAATTATTGGTCCTAGTACAGATCATTGCGGGACACCACAATTTACTTCTCGTTGTGTTGACTCGCTCGTGCGAATGATAATCAACATACTGGTGCCTGTTTGACAGGTAACTTTGGAACCAAGCTTTGCCTATTCCTCGTATCCCATAGAATTCCAATTTTTTCAATAATATTTCATGGCTGATCGTATCAAATGCTTTGGACAAGTCTATGGACACTGATAACGTGGAGTCTTTTGTTGGTTTATCATTGCTTTCAGCAATATATTTCAGGAGGTGCATGATTGGGTGAATAGTGGAATGGCCTTTTCGGAACCCATATTGGTGTTTATACAGAATGTTAAAGTCATTTAGAAAATTGTTTAGTCTTTGGCACATAATCTTTTCGAGGACTTTTGAAAAAACTGGAAGGATACTTATTGGTCTATAGTTTCCCATTTCATGTGAATTTCCTCCTTTGAAAATCGGTATTACTTTCGCCGTTTTCATTTTTTCGGGAATTTCACCTTGGATGAATGACAAGTTGAAAATGTTAACTAGGGGTGTGGCGACTTCAGATATAGCGGCCTTCATTAGTCGCGTGGATAAGTTGTGGCAGTCAGTGCTAGTTTTTCCTTTAAGTTTCCTAGTTGTCAGGATAATTTCTTGTTCCGTCGTTGGATCTATGAAAAAGGTGTTGGGGTGATTCCCCTTTAAAAAATCATTGAAATTGACCCCTGACGGTGGGACACGCTCATTGATAGATTGACCAATTTCTGCAAAGTATTTGTTAAATTGTGAAGCAATTTCATCAGGGTCACTTATCTTTCTATTATCGAGCACAAATGTTCCTGATACTGGGGATCCATGTTTAGATGTGTTGATAATAGTGCGCAATATTTGCCAGGTTTTTTTCATATCATGTTTGCTGCTTTCAATTATATCATTATAGTATATTGCTTTACTACGCCTCTTTACTCGATTAAAGATTGTCGAGAATGTCTTATATCTCTGTATGTTGGTTTCGGAAGGAATTTTCAGTTTGCGTTGATAAAGTTTATTTTTATTGAGGGACGATTGTAGGAGACCGCGTGTCATCCATGGGTTGCGTTTAGTATACTTTTTTTAAATTTTACTCTTTTCAGAGGGAATGCTGTTTCGAAGGCTCCATGGTAAATATTCATAAAGGATTCATATGCCTCAGTAGCACTGGTACAATTATAGACCGATTCGAAAGTACTGTTTTGCAATAAGTGCTTGAATAATTCAACATTTTCACTCTTGAATGATCTTTTGTGTGTTGTTAGGTCTTTTTCAAACCCATGATTGCCTTCCTGGATATAGAATGTTGCGAAATGGTCTGATATATCCGTGATTATTATTCCTTCCTGCTTGATGGTTAGGAGAGACGTTGTTTGAAAAAATATGATCTATTAATGTTGCCGAGTGCTCTCTGTTACTCGCGTGGGTTTTGTGATAAGTGGCATGAAGCCCTCACTGAACATATTATCTATAAAGGTGTTAGTTTTGGTGTGATGGTTGAAGTTAAGCAAGTCAATGTTAAGATCACCAAGGAGGAATGCTTTTCTGTGTTCAAAATTTATTTTAGCCAAAATCTCTGACATAAAGGACATAAATAAGTCAATATCGGCAAGAGGGGGGAGTTGGGTCTGTAGATGCATCCAATAATATACGAATTTTTTGCACGTGGATTAATTTCGATGAAGATTGTTTCAATGACGTGGGGGATAAAAATTGTCAAGTCAGGTCGCACGTTGAAAGGGATATTCTCTGATACAAATAAACCCACTCCCCCTCTCCCATCGTCATGATTCGGGCGCGTTTTATAAGCGAGTGGATGATCGCCATTGAGTTTGTAGGGCATGTGGTCTAGAATCTTGAAGATTTCGGTAAGGCCTATCACATCAAAGATGTTTTCATTTTGCTGGACGTCGCACAGGAAGTCGGTAAATGAATCCCAGTTGGCATTAAGACTTCGACAATTTAGACTGAGTAGGGATATTGATTGGTCTTGCTTCTTAAAATCTTGTTTAAATTTGGAAGGTGAAAAGTAGTTACATGAATGGCTATGTATAGTAAAAGGAGATTCGGATTCTTCGTCTTGCTTGCTATTTATTACATCATTATATTTAGAGTTAAGGTTATATTTGTCATTGTTCTGTATCTCATCCAAATTTAACGCATCATTCGCCATGGTTAACAAAAGAAACGAGCGATTTCATATGAGCCAAAGGCAACGGCAGGTCAAGTGGTAGTGTGTCAGCATATTGAAAACTCTGTAATGACAAATAAATAAAAATGAAATTCGGCTTATGAGAGCCTACATAAAATCAACATTAAGGTTTGAGGGTTCACACGCCATGGCGGAAGTGTAACTCAGAATGTTATTTACTATTTTCATGAGGGTGATTGTGCTAGTAAGGTTCCGGGGCTAATTAGATTATAAAAGTATGAGAGAGGCATTTCCCTATGGGTCTGACGAAGAGAAAGGAGAAACTTGGAAGAGGTGGATATGTATAAGATAGCAGAAACGTCCTATCGCCGCCGGATGGCACATAGCCAAAATGAACAGAAACCGCCATTTCTCACCTAGGCGGCAAAGAGCCATCCTGATCATTTCGGCCACCTGCCACCGGGGTGGCAAATAGCTCCTGCAAAAACTTAGGATGGACAGGACGTATGGACCGTCGGTCGGACGGACGGACGGAAGGACGGACGGACGGACGGACGGACGGACGGACGGACGGACGGACGGATGGAACGGTGATGCTTTTCCAAAACAAAACCAATCAGCTTCATATTCTGAAGTGTTTGTTATTCGCATGATTGTCATTAATTGGTTTTATCAGCTATTTGTAAATGCCATAGTCGTTGCCTTATACTAAATGGCGATGCTGCCTCCTTTCCTTTTAGTGGGAAGCGTATGGTCTGTCCAGCTATCCCCGCAGCAGCACACAAAATACACAGATACGCAGGTAGGGACGGTGGATTTGGATGTCCAAGGGATCCAAAAATTCAAAATTTTGTTCATTAAAGCATGAGGTTTTATAGTGAACAGACAAGTATCCTAGTAGATGTCCAGGCATGGTAAAGCAACTATTCATTTCAAAGTATATAGCTAAACAACATTTCTGAACTCCATAGTTCAATAACCTTATAGTTTGAGGTTATAACGGCCTCAGAATATTCGACGAGCTTACGAATTATCCTTGAGACCAAACGCGAGAGGGCAGTGAACCGGAAGCAGAACGTGTTTGAGTGCATTTTTTCCCAATTTTAATAGCATCCATATGTTAAGCTGTAGCGTTCCAACGAACAGTCTTTGGCTCAGGGTCATGATTGCAATGCTGTTCTCCCTTAGTTCATAGGCTTCCATTCTGTGTACAATCACTGTTTATTGCTGTTTTTTTTTTAAAAATTCCCAGGAGTGCATGTTTTAGTCCTGTTCTCAAGATATCAACTTTTTCCACAGCCAATTCCTTTACATTTTTTATACAAAATCGATGTGTAGAAATTCAGTGATTCTCTTAGTTGATAATCTGAGCGATGAGGACGTGATATAAGGGCCGCAGAATTACATGTAACCATTTTGAACATTCCACTCCATTTCCCATGTTACACTCAAACGTGCGTTTTCTCTTTTGCCTTTACAAGCTTCCTGTATTCCTCCATGTTGGCCTCCTCGCAAACATCGGGCCTACCACCCCAATAATGTTATTCTAAGAGTCGATAAATATTAAGTTATTTGCATTGATCTACCAATTTGGATGACAGAGGTGAGTGGTGGAAGCGAACTTCCGGAAATTTGTGAAAGATGTATGTTTATACCACAGATAACATTTCAGAGCAGATTAATTAAGGTACAAAACTGCGCAGCATTAAGTCAAGACTAAGTTTGAGTAACTTTAAAAAAAAGCCTCAAATCACAATTTAAAATGAACTCGTGTCTTTTTGTCTTTTGAAAGTTCACTGTAAGTTTAAGTACTTTTTATTTTTTTGTGATCGCTGAAAGAGATTAACTCAGTGAATAAATATGACAGCACTATATACATATAATGAATATATTACCAAACTACCATCTATTTGAACAGGAAATGTTTGTAGAATATTAACCTTGATGGTTTCACCTTTTCAGTGTTTAATTAATAGAGTAGCGGTTACATTAACTTATTGGTAGCTACTGCTGTCGATGGTGCTGCCGCTACGAAAAGAATTTTAAACCCCCCCAAATTTTTTTTTTTTAAATGTTACATTTCAGGCGGCATTGCGTATATATCGGAAGAGGGCCAGAAAAACAAATCTAACTGCTCTGAAACTTACAAGTATACTTTGCCCAAGCTCCAGTTTTGTAACCCTAATCGACAGAATAAGTTCTTCAGAAACGTTGTCTGAAGCGGTTTGAAATTTCAAACTTGCAGTGTATTGCACGGTTACTGTGTTACCCACGATAAGCAGACATGGACTGACTTATAAGCGATGGGTGTCAGGCGATATGTGTATATCCGTTGCCAGATATGCGATTTAATTAAAATAATAGAATGGGTTCTACATAAAAATCCCCGAACGTCGTCACATTCAGGTTGGGGTCCCATAAACTGAAAGTTTCTATCTCGTTCGACGCACAAAATACTTACTAGAAGAGACAATCAGATTGATTTTATCGATGTATTGAAACATGCAAAGACCTTTTAATCTTCAATATTATAACCCCAGATAAATGAAATTTTGACTTATGACTATCCAACCTTCCCATCTTCGAATTAACTGTAAGCTGTGCCGTCTACGTATCAAACTATATTATTTAACTTCCTATTCACAATAATGTATTCTGTTTTCACTATGCAGATCGAACAAAGGATACTGTGCTACCACAGAGTGTCTATTGAATGCCACGAGGCGCAATCTGCAATGCTAACACATTACACTTTTACCCAGGAGACAAAGTGTAATAGTCAGTTCTTTTATTGCTGTTCGGGTGATATGTTTAGTACGCAAAATACACATCAGAGATTTGAAACGATGAACCAAACACTTTGTAACTTATGTACAACGATCTACATTGGCTCTCCCGAAAGCAATCGATTACTTCGAAACGTACTATCCTTGAATCCAAAGATAGTTAGTACATGTAGTACATGTACATCCAATCAGTTCATAAATTTTTACTCCATGCGAAACGTGATCAGAGGACGTGACGGCACGAATTTCCTGGACAAAATGTACATGTACTAGGGGATAAAAAAAACTCTGGAACTTGTGCTCGTTCACTCATTGGGATTTATATTGGACTTACCAGTATCGGTGCGGTTAAATGTGCAGCAATGGAAAGCCAAGCTTCATATAAAAGTGTGCAAGTAAACAACTCTCCAGGACTACATAGTTCGATAATCTATCTTGCAGTTTGCAGTTATAGTGGCCACAGACAAATGGACGGGCAAAGAGATAGACGGGCAGACAAATGGACGATTACACGAACGGACAGACAGGATGATGTTGGATCCAATTGTCGACGGGACTTTCGAACATCTCACCAGACGGGCGCAGGGTCGGGGGGATGGACTGATGGAATGTTCAATGTTAAATGTAAAACTTTGTTTCGAAACAAAACAAACCAGTGTCATATTCCCAAACGTTTGATCTTCGAATAATTGGCATTAATGAGTTTTATCAACAGTTGTTAATGTCACACCCTTGGCCTATCATAGTAAATGGCGATGCTGTCTTTCAGTTTGGTGAAAAATGTATGGTCTGTCCAGCAATCCCCTCAGCGATACACACAAAAAATATACATGACGGCAGGGGAGAGGGAGCTGGAGATGGGGTCACTCCAATGCCATTGAACAAGAGAGAATCGATCAGCAGCAGGGGGGATCCGTGTCATTTTCCTGTGATTGTGAAGGCATATTGTGATCAGCTAAATTGTCCCATTGAAAAGTAGTTGGCTCAGAGTTATTATTGCAATGCGTTTTTTCTTTCAGTCGCGGACACACATTCGGACAACAATATGCGTTAATTGCCGTTTTTCCCCAATATTCAAAGTGTGCGCGTTTCTACACCCATCCTCGGGTTTTCAACTTTATACGCAGCCAAGTCGTCCTTGGAGATGTTCGTAAAAAATCGATGACTAGAAATTTGGTGGGTCCCTGAGATGATGAACTGAGCCATCAGAACGTGCGTTATGATGAGTCTCTGTGTTGCATGTAACCATTTGGAGCACTGTCCCCAATTCTCCATGTTACCCTCAAACGCGGGCTTGTCCTCTTACCTTCAAATGCTTCTGGCGTTCCTTTAAGAAATCCATGTTAGTTGGTGTTGTATTTAACTGCTACACGTTTGGACGACAGGGGCGAGAGGTGGAATGGTAATTTCTGAATTTGCTGAAAACTTTATGTTTATTCCTCAGAGAATATTTCCGGAGATTGATTACAGTGGAAAAATTGACAACAATACGTCGTGAATAAATTTAAGTAATTCTCCCAAAATAGGCATCAATAAAATTTACGACAACAGTGTGAACTCTTGAAGATTAAAATTTACTATATTTTTTCATGCTTGTTCATTTTCCCGATCGCTGCAAGAAATTAACTCATTGTATAAATATCTCAACACTGTAAACATGTAATGCAAACAATACCAAATTACCATCAGTTTCAGCAGGAATTCTTTGTAGATTAGGAAAGGTGATTGTTTTCTCATTTTCAAGGTTTAATTTGTTTTTAAGTAAAAGTTACGTTAACTTACTGGTAAGGTTGGTAGCTGCTGCTGGCGTCGGTGCTTCAGCTAGAATAAAAATAATAAAGCAAAAGATTGTTAAATAACAAACGACAATGCGTATTGGAAGTCGATCACGAAAGAAATCTAAGTGTTCTAAAAGTTTTAACTTCTTTGTGCATGCTTCAATTGTGTAACTCTAATCAACGGTTCTTCATTAACGTTTGGACATGTCGTCGGGAATTTCAAACTTGCAGTTATTGAAAGGTTACATTGTTACCCACGATATGCCGACAAGCACTGACTTAGATGGGTGTTGGGCGATTTGTGTACATTCGTTGTCAGATATGACTTATGACTGTCCGACCTTCTCATCTATGAAATAACTAAGCTGTGACGTGTACTTATCAAACTACACCATTTAATTTTCTATTCACAATAATGTATTCTGTTTTCACTAAACAGATGGAACAAAGGATACTGTGTTACCACAGAGTGTCTATTGACTGCCACGAGGCGCAATCGGCAATGCTTACACACTGCAGATAGAGCCTTGCTGCACTCAAGAGACGAAGAGTAATATTCTTTTCTTTTATTGCTGTTCGGATGCTGTTCGGATGATATGTTTAGTACAAAACGTACACATCGGAGATTTGAAACGATGAATAAAACATTTTGTAACTGGTGTACAAATGATCTACATTGGCTTTCCCGAAAGCGACCGATTATTTCGAAACGTATTATCTTGGAATCTAACGATAGTTAGTAGATGGTGGGTTGAAATGTGTACCTGAATTAATGGACACCCATCCATTCAGTTCATAACTTTTTACTCCATGCGAAACGTGATGAGTGGACTCGAAATTCCTGGACAACATATAGATGTACTTGGGGATAAAAAAAACTCTGCAACTTTTGTTCGTTCACTCATCGAGATTTATTTTGGACTGACCAGTATATAGATAATCTTATAGTTTGCAGTTATAGCGGCTACAGAGCAATGGACCCGCAAAGAGATAGACAGGCAGACAAATGGATGATCACACGAACGGACAGACAGGCGGATATTGGACCCAATTGTCGGTTGGACTTTCGAACATCTCAACACACGGACGCACGGTCGGAAAGATGGACTGCGGAAGAAGGACGGACGGACGAACGGCGGACGGGTGAAAGTACAAAAAATGTTAAATGTTAAAGGTAAAACTTTGTTTGGAAACAAAATAGACCAGTGTCATATTCCCAAACTTTTGTTCTTCGGATAATTGGCATTAATGAGTTCTATCAACAGTTGTTAATGTCACACCCTTTGACTTATCATAGTAAATGGCGATGCTGCCTTTCTTCTTGGTGAGAAGCGTATGGTCTGTCCAGAAATCCCCTCCGCGATATACAAAATAAATATACATGACGGCAGGGAAGAGGGAGCTGGAAATGGGAGCATTCCATTGTCATTGAACAAGAGAGAACTGAACAGCAGCAGGGGGCATCTGCGTCATTTTCCTGTGATTGTGAAGGCATCGTGTGTTGAGCTAAATTGTCCCAATCAAAAGACTTTGGCTCAGAATTATTATTGGAATGCGTTTTTTATTTCATTCGTGGACACACATTCGGACAACAATATGCGTCAATTGCCATTTTGCCCCACCATTCAAAAGTGAGTGCGTATCGAGACCCATCCTCGGGTTTTCAACTTTATACGCAGCCAAGTCCTTGGAAATGTTGATAAAAAAAATCGATGACGAGAAATTTGGTGGGTCCCTGAGATGATGAACTGAGCCATCAGAACTTTCGTTATGATTAATCTCTGTGTTACATGTAACCATTTGGAGCACTGTTCTCAATTCTCCATGTTACCCTCAAACGTGGGCTTGCCCTCTTACCTTTAAATGCTTCCGGCGTTCCTTTAAGAAATCCATGTTAGTAGGTTTTGAATTTAACTGCTACACTTTTCGATGACAGGGATGAGAGGTGGAATGGTAATTTCTCAATTTGGTGAAAACTTTTTGTTCATTCCCCAAAGAATATTTCCGGAGATTGATTACTGTGTAAAAATGCGCAACAATACGTCGTGACTAAATATGAGTAATTTTCCCAAAATAGACACCAATAAAATTTACGACAATAGTGTGCACTCTTGAAGTTTAAAATTTTCTGTATGTTTTCATGCTTGTTCATTGTCCCGATGCTGCATGAAATTAACTCCTTGCATAAATATCACAACACTATATACAGATAATGGAAATAATAACAAACTACCATGAATTTCACAAGGAACTATTTGTAGATTATGAAAGTCGATTGTTTTCTCATTTTCAAAGTTTAATTTGATTTTAAGTAAAAGTTACGTTAACTTACTGGTAAAGTTGGTAGCTGCTGCTGTCGTCGGTGCTTCAGCTAGAATAAAAATAATAAAGCATAAAAATGTTAAATATCAAACGACATTGCGTATTGGAAGTCGGTCACGAAACAAATCGAAGTGTTTTAAAAGTAGTAACTATTATTTGTGCATGCTCCAATTGTGTAAATCTAATCGACGGGTTCTTCATTGACGTTGTGACATGTCGTCGGGAATTTCAAACTTGCAGTTATTGCAAGGTTTCTGTGTTACCCACGATATGCTCACAAGCACTGACTTAGATGGGTGTTGGGCGATTTGTGTATATTCGTTGTCAGATATGCGATTTAATTCCAATTATAGAACGGGTTGTACACAAAAATCCCTGAACATCACATTCAGGTCAGGGTCCCATCAACCGATACGTTCTATCTCGTTTGACGCACCGGATGTTTACTACAAGAGACAATCAGATTGATTTTATCGATGTATTGCAACAGTCAATGACCATTTAATCTCTAATATTATAATCACAGATAGATGAAATTTTGACTTATGACTGTCCAACCTTCCCATCTACGAATTAAATGTAACCTGCGGTGTCAACTTGTCAAACTATACTATTTAATTGTCTATTCACAATAATGTATTCTGTTTTCAATATGCAGTTCGACAAAGGACACAGTGCTACCTCAGATTGTCTATTGACTGCAACAAGGCGCAATCTGCACTACTTACACATTGCATATAGTGCCTTCCAGCACTCAAGGGACGATGTGTAATATTCAGTTCTTTTTTTTTTGCTCTTCGGATGAAATGTTCGTTACAAAACAATGCACATCAGAGATGAACCAAACAGTTAGTAACTGACGTACAGATGATCTGCATTGGCTTCCCCAAGAGCGATCGATTATTTCGACGCGAACTGTCTTGGAATCTAAAGATAGTTAGTAGACAGTGATTTGAAATGTGAACCTGGTTTAATGGACACCCATCCATTCAGTTCATAATTTATTTCTCCATGCGAAACGCGATGAGTGGACGTGACAGCTCGAATTTCCTGGACAACATGTAGATCTACTTGGGGATAAAAAAAACTCTGCAACTTTTGTTCGTTCACTCATATTGGACTGACTAGTATCGGTGCGATTAAATGTGCAGCAATGAGAAGCCAAGCTTCATTGAAAAGTGTGTAAGTGAACAACTCTCCTGGACTCCATAGTTCGATAATCTTGTAGTTAGAACTTAGAGCAGAAACAAACAAATGGACGAACAAAAAGATAACGGGCAGACGACTGGACGACCACACAAACGGACAGACAGGAGGATGTTGGACCCAATCGTCGGCGGGACTTTCGAGCATCTCAACAAACTGACGCTCGGTCGGAGGGATGGACGGAAGGAAGAAGGACGGACAGACCGACGAACGGGTGGACGGCGGACGCAAGAAAGTAAAAAAAGTAAAACAAATGTTAAACGTTAAATGTGAAACTTTGTTTCGAAACAAAACAGTCCAGTGTCATATTCCGAAACATTTGTTCTTCAGATAATTGGCATTAATGAGTTTTATCAACAGTTGTTAATGTCATACCCTTTGACTTATCACAAAAAAAAGCGATGCGGTCTTTCTTTTTGGTGAGAAGCATGTGGTCTGCCCAGCAATCCCCTCCCCGATACACAAAATAAATATAAATGACGGCAGGGAAGAGAGAGCTGGAGATGGGTGCATCCCCTTGTCATTGAATAAGAGAGATCTGAGCAGCAGCAGGGGCATCCGTATCAGTTTCCTGTGATTGTGAAAGCATCTTGTGATCAGCTAAATTGTCCCAATGAAAAGTCTTTGGCTCAGAGTTATTATTGCAATGCGTTTTTTTCTTTCAGTCGCGGACACACATTCGCACAACAAAATGCGTTAATTGCCGTTTTTCCCCAACATTCAAAAGTTTGCTCGTTTCTAGACCCATCCTCGGGTTTTCAACTTTATACGCAGCCAAGTCCTTGGAAATGTTGATAAATAATCGATGACTAGAAATTTGGTGGGTCATTGAGATGATGAACTGAGCCATCTGAACGTGCGTTATGATTAGTTTATGCCTTACATGTAACCATTTGGAGCACTGTCCTCAATTATCCAAGTTACCCTCAAACGAGGGCTTGCCCTCTTACTTTTAAATGCTTCCGGCGTTCCTTTAAGAAATCCATGTCAGTGGGTTTTGTATTTAACTGCTACACTTTTGGATGGCAGGGATGAGAGGTGGAATGGTAATTTCCGATTTTGCTGAAAACTTTATGTTCATTCCCCAGTGAATATATCCGGAGATTGATTATAGTGCAAAAATGCGCAAGAATACGTCGTGACTAAATTTGAGTAATTTCCCTAAAATGGAAACCAATAAAATTTACAACAATACTGTGCAGTTTTGAAGATTCAAATTTACTGTATGTTTTCATGCTTGTTCATTTTGCCGATCGCTGTTGGAAATTAACTCATTGTATAAATATCTCACCACTATAAACATATAATGAAAAAATATACTAAACTACCATCAGTTTCACCAGAAACTGTTTGTAGATTATGAAAGTTGATTGTTTTCTCATTTTCAGGGTTTAGTTTGTTTTTAAGTAAAAGTTACGTTAACTTACTGGTAAAGTTGGTACTTGCTGCTGTCGTCGGTTCTTCAGCTAGAATAAAAATAATAAAGCAAAACATTGTTAAATAACAAACGGCAATGCGTATTGGAAGTCGGTCACGAAAACAAATCTAAGTGTTCTAAAAGTTTAATTACTATTTGTGCATGCTCTAATCGTAACTCTAATCGACGGTTCTTCATTAACGTTTTGACATGTGGTCGGGAATTTCAAACTTGCAGTTATTGCAAGGTTATTGTGTTACCCACGATACGCCGACTAGCACTGACTTAGATGGGTGTTGGGCGATTTGTATATTCTCGTTGTCAGATAAGCGATTCAATTCCATTTACAGAATGGGTTGTATAAAAGAATCCCTGAACGTCACATTCAGATTAGGGTCCCATCAACCGATACTTTCTATCTTGTCCGACGCACCGGTTACTCACTAGAAGAGACACTGATTGTTTTTATCGATGTATTGAAACAATCAATGAACATTTAATCTTTAATATTATAATCGCAGATCGATGCGATTTTGACTTATGACTGTCCAACCTTCCCATCTAAGTACTAAATGTAAGCTGCGGCCTCTACTTATCAACCTATACCATTTAATTTTCTATTTACAATAATGTATTCGGTTTTCACTATGCAGATTGCACAAAGGATACTGTGCTACCGCAGATTGTCTATTGACTGCAACAAGGCGCAATCTGCACTGCTTACACATTGCAGATATCGCCTTGCTGCACTCAAGGGACGAAGTGTAATATTAAGTTCTTTTATTGCTGTTCGGATGATATGTTCAGTACAAAAACAATACACATCAGAGATTTGAAACTATGAAGCAAACACATTGCAACTGATGTACACATGATCTGCATTGGCTTCACCGAAAGCGATGGATTATTTCGAAAGGTACTATCTTGGAAGCTAAAGATAGTTAGTAGATGCTGATTTGAAATGTGTACCTGAATTAATGGACACCCATACATTCAGTTCATAACTTTTACTCCATGCAAAACGTGATGAGTGGACGCGACAGCTCGAATTTCCTGGACACCATGTAGATGTACTTGGGGATAGAAAAACTCTGCAACTTTTGTTCTTAGGTCTGTCCAGTATCGGTGCGGTTAGATGTCCTGCAATGGGAAGCCAAGCTTCATACAATTAAGCAACTTTCCTGGACTCCAAAGTTCGATAATCGTGTAGTTTGCAGTTATAGCGGCCACAGACAAATCGACGGCCAAAGAGATAGACGGTCAGACAAA
Source organism: Pictodentalium vernedei (assembly GCA_031216915.1). Classification (NCBI taxonomy): domain Eukaryota; kingdom Metazoa; phylum Mollusca; class Scaphopoda; order Dentaliida; family Dentaliidae; genus Pictodentalium; species Pictodentalium vernedei. The sequence continues at coordinate 189,426,042 of CM062294.1, read as the reverse complement.
TGGACGATCACACGACCTCACAGACAGGAGGATGTTGGACCCAATCGTCGGCGGGTCTTTCGAACATCTGAACAGACGGACGCAAGGTCGAAGGGATGAACGGACGGAACAAGGACGGACGGATGGACGGCGGACGGATGAAAGCACAAAAATGTCAAATGTATAACTTTGTTTCGAAACAAAACAAACCAGTGTCATATTCCCAAACCTTCCTTCTTCGGATAATTGGCATTAATGAGTTTTATCAACAGTTGTTAATGTCACACCGTTTTAACCTATCATAGTAAATTGCGATGCAGTCTTTCTCTTTGGTGAGAAGCGAATGGTCTGTCCAGCAATCCCCTCCACGATACACAAAATAAATACACATGACGGCAGGGAAGAAGGAGCTGGAGATGGGGGCACCCCCTTGTCATTGAACAAGAGAGAACTGAGCAGCAGCAGGGGGCACCAGTGTCATTTTCCTGTGATTGTGAAGGCATTTTGCGATCAGCTAAATTGTCCCAATGTGAAGTCTTCGGCTCAGAATGATCATTGCAATGTGTTTTTTCTTTTTAACAATCGCTGCAAGAAATTAACTCATTGTATAAATATCTCAACACTATAAACATATGATGAAAATTATACCAAACTACCATCAGTTTCAGCAGGAAATTTTTGTAGATTATGAAAGTTGATTGTTTTCGCATTTTCAAGGTTTAATTTGTTTTTAGGTAAAAGTTACGTTAACTTACTGGTAAAGTTGGTACCTGTTGCTGCCGTCGGTGTTTCAGCTAGAATAAAAATAATAAAGCAAAAAAATGTAAAATAACAAACGGCAATGCGTATCGGAAGTCGGTCACGAACACAAATCTAAGTATTCTAAAAGTTTTAACTATTATTTGTGCATGCTCTAATTGTGTAACTCTAATCGACGGTTTTTCATTAATGTTTTGACATGTCGTCGGGAATTTCAAACTTGCAGTTATTGCAAGGTTACCTTTTTTACCCACGATATGCCGACAAGCACTGACTTAGATGTGTTGGGCGATTTGTGTATATTCGTTGTCAGATATGCGATTTAATTCCAATTATTGAACGGGTTGTACACAAAAATCTCTGAACGTCACATTCAGATTAGAATCTCATCAACCGATACTTTATATCTCGTTCGACGCACCAGATATTTACTAGAAGAGACAATCAGATTGATTTTATCGATGTATTGAAACAATCGATGATCCTTTAATCTTTAATATTATAATCGTAGATAGATGAAATTTTGAATTATGACTGTCCAACCTTCCCATCTACGAATTAACTGTAAGCTGCGCTGTCTACTTATCTAACTATACTATTTAATGTTTTATTCATACTAATGTATTGTGTTTTCACTATGCAGATCGAACAAAGGATACAGTGCAACCACAGATTGTCTATTGACTGCAACAAGGCACAATCTGCACTGCTTATACATTGCAGATAGCGCCCTGCTGCACGCAAGGGACGAAGTGTAAAATTAACTTCTTTTATTGCTCTTTGGATGATATGTTCAGTACAAAAAAATACACATCAGAGATTTGAAACGATGAACCAAATAGTTTGTAACTGATGTACACATGATCTACATTTGCTTCCCCGAAAGCGATCGATTATTTCGAAACGTACTATCTTGGAATCTAAAGATAGTTAGTAGATGCTGATTTGAAATGTGTTCCTGATTTAATGGACACCCATCCATTTCTCTTTTTAACTTAATTTTCTATTCACAATAATGTATTCTGTTTCCACTATGCAGATGGATCAAAGGATACTGTGCTACACCAGAGTGTCTATTGACTGCAACAAGGCGCAACCTGCACTTCTCACACATTGCAGATAGCGCCTTCATGCACTTCAGGGACGAAGTGTAATATTCAGTTCTTTTATTTCTGTTCGAAGGAGAGGATATGTTTAGTACCAAAAATACACAGAGATTTGAAACGATGAACCAAACACTTTGAAACTGATGTACAAATGATCAACATTGGCTTCCCCGAAAGCGATCGATTATTCCGAAACGTACTATCTTGGAATCTAAAGATAGTTAGTAGATGGTGATTTGAAATGTGTACCTGAATTAATGGACGCCCATCCATTCAGTTCTTAACTTTTTACTCCATGCGAAACGTGATGAGTGGACGTGACAGCTCGAATTTCCTGGCCAACATGTAAATGTACTTGGGGATTAAAAAAACGATTGTTCGTTCACTCATCAGGATACATATTGGAATGATCCGTGCCGGTGGGGTTAAATATCCAGCAATGGGAAGCTAAGCTTCATATCAAAGTGTGTAAATAAACAACTCCCCTGGACTCCCTAGTTCGATAATCTTGTAGTTTGCAGTTATAGCGTCCACAGACAAATGGACGAGCAAAAAGATAGACGGGTAGACAAACGGACAATCACAGGAAAGGACAGATAGGAGGAAGTTGGGATGGACGGACGGACGGACAGGAGAAAGACGGACGGATGGCGGGCGGATGAAAGTACAAAAGTTGTTAAATGTTAAAGGTAAAACTTTGATTCGAAACAAAACAAATCAGTGACATATTCCCAAACGTTTGTTATTCGAATAATTGGCATTAATGAGTTTTATCAACAGTCGTTAATGTCATACCCTTTGACTTATCATAGTAAATGGCGATGCTGTCTTTCTTTTTGGTGAAAAGCGTGTGGTCTGTCCAACAATCCCCTCCCCGATGCACAAACTAAATACACATGACGCCAACGAAGAGGAAGGTGGAGATTGGGACACCGCCTTGTTATAAAAAAGAGGGGAATGAGCAGAAGCAAGGGGCAACCGTGTCGTTTTCTAGTGATTGTGAAGGCATCTTGTGATCACCTAAATTGTCCCAATGAAAAGTCTTTGGCTCACAATTATTTTTGCAATGCATTTTTTTTTCTTTCAGTCACAGACACACTTTCGGACAACTACATGTATATGCGTTAATTGCCGTTTTTCCCCAACATTCAAAAGTGTGCACGTTTCTAGACCAATCCTAGGGTTTTCAACTCTATACGCAGCCAAGTCCTGGGAGATGTTGGTAAGAAATCAAGCAATTAACTCATTGTATAAATATCTCAGCACTATAAACATATAATGAATATAATGCACAACTACCGCCTTGCAGCACTCAAGGGACGAATTGTAATATTCAGTTCTTTTATTGCTATTTGGATGATATGTTCAGTACAAAAAATATACAACAGATATTTGAAGCGATGAAACAAACACTTTGTACCTGATGTACAAATGATCTACATTGGCTTCCCCTAAAACGATCGATTATTTCGAAACGTACTCTCTTGGAATCTAAAGATACTAAGTAGATTGTGATCTGAAATGTGTACCTGAATTAATGCACACCCATCCATTCAGTTGATACCTATTTACACCGTGCGAAACGTGATGACGTTGGTCTGTCCAGCAATCCCCTCCCCGATACACAAAATAAATATACATCATGGCTGGGAAGAGGGAGCTGGTTATGGGGCACCGCCTTGTTATTAAACACGAGAGAACTGAGCAGCCGCAAGGGGCATCCGTATCAGTTTCCTGTGATTGTGAAGGCATCTTGTGATCAGCTAAATTGTCCCAATGAAAAGTCTTTGGCTCAGAATTATTATTGCAATGCTTTTTTTCTTTCAGTCGCAGGCACATATTCGGACAACAATATGCGTTAATGGTCCTTTCCCACAACATTCAAAAGTGAGCGCGTTTCTAGACTCATCCTCGGGTTATTAACTTTATACGCAGCCAAGTCCCTGGAGATGTTGATAAAACACCGATGACAAGAAATTTGGTGGGTCCCTGGGAAGATGAACTGAGCTATCAGGACGTGCGTTGTGATGAGTCTCTATGTTACATGTAACAATTTGGAGCACTGTCCTCAATTCTCCACGTGACCCTCAAACATGAGCTTGCCCTTTTACCTTTAAACGCTTCCTGCGTTGCTTTAAGAAATCCATGTTAGTAGGTTTTGTATATAACGGCTACAGTTTGTTGATATGGGTGAGAGCTGGAATGGTAATTTCTGGTTTTGCTGAAAACTTTATGTTCAAACCCAGATAATATTTCCAGAGATTGATTACAATGCAAAAAGTGCAACAATAAGTTGAGTAATTTTCCCAAAATAGACATCAAAAATGTACGACAATAGTGTGCACTCTTGAAATTCAAAATATACTGTATGTTTTCATGCTTGTTCATTTTGCCGATCGCTGCAAGAAATTAACTCATTGTATAAATGTCTCAACACTATAAACATATAATGAAAATAATACCAATCTACCATCAGTTTCACCAGGAACTGTTTGTAGATTATGAAAGTTGATTGTTTTCTCATTTTCAAGATTTAATTTGTTTTTAAGTAGAAGTTACGTTAACTTACTGGTAAAGTTGGTAGCTGCCGCTATTGTCGGTGCTTCAGCTAGAATAAAAAATAATAAAGCAAAAATATGTTAAATAACAAACGGCAATGCGTATTGGAAGTCGGTCACGAAAATAAATCTAAGAGTTCTAAAATTTTAAATATTATTTGTGTATGCTCCAATTGTGTAACTCTAATCGACGGTTCTTCATTAACGTTTTGACATGTCGTCGGGAATTTCAAACTTGCAGTTCTTCCGAGGTTACTATGTTGCCCCCCACATGCCGACAAGCACTGGCTCAGATGGCTGTTGGGCGAATTGTCTATATTCTTTGTCAGATATGCGATTTAACTCCAATTATAGAACGGGTTGTACACAAAAATCCCTGAACGTCACATTCAGATTAGGGTCCAATCAACCCATTCTTCTATCTCGTTCGCTGCACCGGATACTTACTAGAAGAGACAATCAGATTGATTTCATAGATGTATTGAAACAATCAATGACCATTTAATCTTTAATATTATAATCGCAGATGGATGAAATTTTGACTTATGACTGTCCAACCTTCCCATCAACGAATTTACTTAAAGCTTCGCCGCCTACTTATCAAACTATACCATTTAATTTTCTATTCACAATAATGTATTCTGTTTCCACTATGCAGATGGATCAAAGGATACTGTGCTACACCAGAGTGTCTATTTACTGCAACAAGGCGCAACCTGCACTTCTCACACATTGCAGATAGCGCCTTCATGCACTCCAGGGACGAAGTGTAATATTCAGTTCTTTTATTGCTGTTCGAAGGAGAGGATATGTTCAGTACAAAAACATACACAGAGATTTGAAACGATGAACCAAACACTTTGAAACTGATGTACAAATGATCAACATTGGCTTCCCCGAAAGCGATCGATTATTCCGAAACGTACTATCTTGGAATCTAAAGATAGTTAGTAGATGGTGATTTGAAATGTGTACCTAAATTAATGGACGCCCATCCATTCAGTTCTTAACTTTTTACTCCATACGAAACGTGATGAGTGGACGTGACAGCTCGAATTTCCTGGACAACATGGAGATGTACTTGGGGATAAAAAAAACTCTGCAACTTTTGTTCGTTCACTCATCAGGATTTCTATTGGACTGACCAGTATCGGTGCGGTTAAATGTCCAGCAATGGGAAGCCAAGCTTCATATAAACGTGTGTAAGTAAACAACTCACCTGGACTCCATAGCAAGATAATCTTGTAGCTTGCAGTTGTAGAGGCCACAGACAAACTGACTGGTAAAGGCATAGACGGGCTGACAAATGGACGATCACACGAACGGACAGACAGGAGGATGTAGGACCCAATCGTCGGCGGGGCTTTCGAATATCTCAACAGACGGATGCACGGTCGAAGGGGTGGACGAGTGGAAGAAGGACGGCCGGCCGGCCGGCCTGACGGACGGACGGACGGATGTACGGCGGACGGAAGAAAGTACAAAAAATGTTAAATGTTAAAATTTAAACTTTGTTTCGAGACAATAAAAAACAATTTCATATTCCCAAATGTTTGCTATTCGGATAACTGGCATTAATGATTTTTATCAACGGTTGGTAATGTCACACTCTTTAAATTATCATAATAAATGGCGATGCTGTCATTGTTTTTGGTGAGAAGCGTATGGTCTCTCCCGCAATCCCCTCCCCGATACACAAACTAAATATACATGACCGTCAGGGAAGAAGGTGCTGGAGATGGGGGCACCGCCTTGTCATTGAACAAGACAGAATTGACCAGCAGCAGGGGGCACCAGTGTCATTTTCCTGTGATTGTGAAGGCATCTTGTGATCAGCTGAATTGTCCAAAAGAAAAGTCTTTGACTCAGTTATTATTGCTATGCGTTTTTCTTTCAGTCGCGGACACATAGTTGGACAACAATATGCCTTAATTGCCGTTTTTCCCTAAATTACCCTGACATTAAAAAGTGTGCACGTTTCTAGACCCATCCTCCGGTTTTCAACTTTATACGCAGCCAAGCCCTTGGAGATGTTGATAAAAAATCGATGAATAGAAATTCGGTGTGTCTCAGAGAAGTTGAACTGAGCCAGCAGAACGTGCGTTATGATGAGTCTATGTGTCTCATGTAACCATTCGGAGGACTGTCCTCAATTCTCCATGTCACCGTCAAACGTTGGCTTGCCCTCTTACCTTTAAATGCTTGCCGCGTTCCATTAAGAAATCCAAATTAGTAGGTTTTGTTTTTTAAATTCTGCACGTTTGGATGACAGGGGTGAGAGGTGGAATGGTAATTTCTGATTTTGGTGAAAACTTTATGTTCATTCCCCGGAGAATATTTCAGGAGAGTGATTACAGTGCAATAATGTGCAACAATACGTCGTGACTAAATTTGAGTAATTTTCCCAAAATAGACACCAATAAAATTTACTACAATAGTGTGCAATCTTGAAGTTTAAAATTTGCTGTATGTTTTCATGCTTATTGATTTTCCCGATTGCTACAATAAATTAACTTATTGTATAAATATCTCAACACTATAAACATAAAATGAAAATAATACCAAACTACCATCAGTTTCATCAGGCACTGTTTGTAGATTATGAAAGTTGATTGTTTTCTCATTTTCAAGGTTTACTTTGTTTTTAAGTAAAGGTTACGTTAACTTACTGATAAAGTTGGTAGCTGCTGCTGTCGTCTGTGCTTCGGCTGGGATAAAAATAATAAAGCAAACAATTGTTAAATAACAAACGACAATGCGTATCGGAAGTCGGTCACGAAAACAAATCTAAGTGTTCTAAAAGTTATAACTATTATTTGTGCATCCTCCAATTGTGTAACTCTAATCGACGGTTCTTCATTAACGTTTCGACATGTGGTCGGGATCTTCAAATTTGCAGTTATTGCAAGGTTACTGTGGTACCCACGATATGCCGACAAGCACTGACTTAGATGGGTGTTGGGCGATTTGTGTATATACGTTGTCACATATTTGAGTTAATTCCATTCATAGAACGGGTTGTGCACAAAAATCCCTGAACGTCACATTCAGATTAGGGTCCCATTCACCGATACTTTCTATCTCCTTCGACGGACCGGATACTTACAAGAAGTACAATCACATTGATTTTATCGAAGTCTTGAAACAATCAATGACCATTAAATCTTTAATTTTATAGTCGCAGATAGATGAAATTTTGACTTATGACTGCCCAACCTTCCCATCTACGAACTAGCTAAGACGGGTAGTCTTCTTATCAAACAATACCATTTAATTTACTATTCACCATAATGTATTCTGTTTTCGCTATGCAGGTCGAACAAAGGATACTGTGCTACCACAGAGTGTGTATTGACTGCCACGAGGCGCAATCTGCAATGCTTACACATTGCAGATAGGGCCTTGCTGACTCAAGGGACGAAGTGTAATATTCAGTTCTTTTATTGCTATTCGGATGACATGTTTAGTACAAAAAAATACACATCAGATATTTGAAACAATGAATAAAACACATTGTAACTGATGTACAAATGATCTACATTGGCTCTCCCGAAGCGATCGATTATTTCGAAACGTACTATCTTGGAATCTAAAGATAGTTAGTAGATGGTGATTTGAAACGAGTACCTGAATTAATGGACACCCATCCATTCAGTTCATAACTTTTTACCCCTAGCGAAACGTGATCAGTGGACGTGACAGCTCGAATTTCCTAGACAACATGTAGATGTAATTGGGGTTAAAAAAAAACTCCGGAAGTTTTGTTCGTTTACTCATCAGGATTTATATTCGTCTGACCAGAATCGGTGCGGTTAAATGTCCAGCAATGGGAAGCCAAGCTTCATATAAAAGTGTGTAAGTAAACAACTCTCCGGGACTCCATAGTAAGATAATCCTGTAGTTTGCAGTGATAGCAGCCACAGACAAATGGACGGGCAAGACATAGACAGGATGACAAATGGACGATCACACGAACGGACAGACAGGGAGATGTAGGACCCAATCGTCGGTGGGACTTTCGAATATCTCATCAGACGGATGCACGGTCGGATTGGTGGACGGGCGGAAGAAGGACGGCCGGCCGGACGGACGGATGGACGACGGACGGACGAAAGTACAAAACATCTTAAATGTTAAAAGCTAAACTTTGTTTCGAAACAATAAAAAACAGTGTCATATTCCCAAATGTTTGTTATTCGGGTAATTGGCATTAATGAGTTTTATCAACAGTTGTTAATGTCACACCCTTTGAATTATCATAATAAATGGCGATGCTGTCTTTCCTTTTGGTGATAAGCGTATGGTCTGTCCAGCAATCCCATCCCCGATACACAAAATAAATATACATGGCGGCAGGGGAGATGGTGCTGGAGATGGGGGCACCCCCTTGTCATTGAACAAGACAGAATTGACCAGTAGCAGGGGGCATCCGTGACATTTTCCTGTGATTGTGAAGGCATCTTGTGATCAGTTAAATTGTCCACAAGAAAAGTCTTTGGCTCAAAGTTATAATTGCTATGCGTTTTTTCTTTCAGTCGCTGACACACATTCGAACAACAATGTGCGTCAATTGCCGTTTCTCCCTACCATTCAAAAGTGTGCTCCTTTCTAGACCGATCCTCGGGTTTTCAACTTCGTTCGCAGCCAAGTCTTTGGGAATGTTGATAAATAATCGATGAACAGAAATTAGGTGGGTCACTGAGATGATGAACTGAATCATCTGAACGTGCGTTGTGATTAGTTTATGTGTTACATGTAACCATTTGGAGCACTGTCCTCAATTCTCCGTGTTACCATCAACCTGGGCTTCCCCTCTTACCTTTAAATGAGTCCGGCGTTCCTTTAAGAAATCCATGTTAGTAGGTTTTGTATTTAACTGCCACACTTTTGGATAACAGGGGTGAGAGGTGGAATGGTATTTTCTGATTTTGGTGCAAACTTTATGTTCATTCCCAGAGAATATTTCCAGAGATTGATTTCAGTGCAAAAATGCGCAACAATACGTTGTGACTAAATTTGAATAATTTTTCCAAAATAGACACCAATAAAATTTACGACAATGGTGTGCATCTTGAAGTTTAAAATTTTCTGTATGCTTTCATGCTTTCATGCTTCCATGCTTGTTCATTTTCCCGAACACTGCAAGAAATTAACTCATTGTATAAATATCTCAACAATATAAACATATAATGAAAATAATACCAAACTACCATCAGTTTGACCGGGAACTGTTTGTAGATTATGATAGTTGATTTTCTTCTCATTTTCAAGGTTTAATTTGATTTTAATTAAAAGTTACGTTAACTTACTGGTAAAGTTGGTACCTGCTGCTGTCGTCGGTGCTTCAGCTAGAATAAAAATAATAAAGCAAAAAAATGTTAAATAACAAACGGCAATCCGTATTGGAAGTCGGTCACGAAAACAAATCTAAGCGTTCTAAAAGTTATAACTATTATTTGTGCATCCTACAATTGTGTAACTCTAATCGACAGTTATTCGTTAAGGTTTTGACATATCTTCAGGAATTTCAAACTTGCAGTTATTGCAAGGTTGCTATGTTACCCACGATATGTTGGACAAGCACTGACTTAGATGGGTGATGGGCGATTTGTGTATATTCCTTATCAGATATGCGATCTAACTCTAATTATAGAACGTGTTGTACACAAAAATCTCTGAACGTCACATTCAGATTAGAATCTCATCAACCGATACTTTACATCTCGTTCGACGCACCAGATATTTACTGGAAGAGACAATCAGATTGATTTTATCGATGTATTGAAATAATCGATGATCATTTTATCTTTAATATTAAAATCGTAGATAGATGAAATTTTGACTTATGACTGTCCAACCTTCCCATCTAGGAATTAACTGTAAGCTGCGCCGTCTACTTATCAAACTATACTATTTAATTTTTTATTCATACTAATGTATTTTGTTTTCACTATGCAGACCGCACAAAGGATACTGTGCTCCACATATTGTCTATTGACTGCAACAAGGCCAATCTGCACTGCTTACACATTGCAGATAGCGCCTTCCTGCACTCAAGGGACGAAGTATAATATTCAGATCTTTTTTCGCTGTTCGGATGATATGTTCACTACAAAACAATGCACATCAGAGATTTGAAACGATGAATAAAAAACTTTGTAACAGATGTACAAATGATCTACATTGGATCCGCGAAAGCGATCGATTATTTCGAAACGCACTATCTTGGAATCTAAAGATAGTGAGTAGATGCTGATTTGAAATGTGTGCCTGAATTAATGGACACCCATCCATTCAGTTCATAACATTTTAATCCATGCGAAACGTGATTAGTGGACGTGACAGCTCGAATTTCCTGGACAACATGTAGATGTAATTGGAGATAAAAAAAAGTGTCAACTTTTGTTCGTTCACTCATCGGGATTTATATTTGACTGACCAGTATCTGTGCGGTTAAATGTCCAGCAATGGGAAGCCAAGCTTCATATAAAAGAGTGTAAGTAAACAACTCTCCTGGACTCCATGGTTCGATAATCTGATAGTTTGCAATTTTCGCGTCCACAGACAAATGGACTGGCAAAGAGATAAACGGGCAAACAAATGGACGATCACACGAACGGACAGACAGGAGACTGTTGGACCCAATCGTGGGCGGGACTTTCGAACATCTCAACAGACGGATGCACGGTCGGAGGGATAGACGGACGGACTGACGGCGGATGGATGAAAATACAATAAATGTTAAATGTAAAACTTTGTTTCGAAACAAAACAAACCAGCGTCATATTCCCAAACTTTTATCCGTCGCATAATTTTCATTAATGAGTTTCATCAACGGTTGTTAATGTCACACCCTTTGACTTATCATAGTAAATGGCGATGCTGTCTTTCTTTTGGTGAGAAGCATATGGTCTCTTCCAGTTATCCCGTCCCCGATTCGCAAAATAAATATACATGACGGCATGGAAGAGGTAGCTGGAGATGGGAGCACCCCTTGTTACTAAACAGGAGGGAAATGAGTAGCAGCAGGGGCATCCGTGTCATTTTCCTGTGATTATGAAGGCATCTTGTGGTCAGCTAAATTGTCTCAATGAAAAGTCTTCGGCTCAGAGTTATTATTGCAATGTTTTTTTTCTTTCCGTCAGGGACACACATTTGGACAACAATATGTGTTAATTGCCGTTTTTACCCAACATTCAAAAGTGCGCGCGTATCTAGACCCATCCTCGGATTTTCAATTTTATACGCAGCCAAGTCCTTGGAGATGTTGATAAAAAATCGATGACTAGAAATTTGGTTGGTTCCTGAGATGGTGAACTGAGCCATCAGAACGTGAGTTATTATTAGTCTCTGTGTTACATGTAACCATTTGGAGCACTGTCCCCAATTTTCCATGTTACCCTCAAACGTGGGCTTGCCCTCTTACCTTTAAATCCTTCCGGCGTTCGTTTAACAAATACATGTAAGTAGATTTTGTATTTAACTGCTACACTTTCGGATCAAAGGGGTGAGAGGTGGAATGGTAATTTTTGATTTTGCTGAAAACTTTGTGTTCATTCCGCAGGGAATATTTCCGGAGATTGATTACAGTGCAAAAATGCGCAACAATACGTCGTGTCTGAACTTGAATAATTTTCCCAAAATAGACACCACTAAAATTTACGACAATAGTGTGCAATCTTGAAGTTTAAAATTTACTGTATGTTTCCATGCTTGTTCATTTTCCCGATCGCTGCAAGAAATTAACTCAATGTATAAATATCTCAACACTATAAACATATAATCAAAATAATACCAAACTACCATCAGTTTCACCAGGAACTGTTTGTAGATTTTGAAAGTTGATTGTTTCCTCATTTTCAAGGTTTAATTTGTTTTTAATAAAAGTTACGTTAACTTACTGGTAAAGTTGGTAGCTGGTGCCGTCGTCGGTGCTTCAGCTAGAATAAAAATAATAAAGCAAAAAAATTGTTAAATAAAATACGGCAATGAACATCGGAAGTCGGTCACGAAAACAAACCTGAGTGTTCTAAAAGTTTTAACTATTATTTGTGCATGCTCCAATTGTGTAACTCTAATGGCCGTTTCCTCATTAATGTTTTGGCATGTCGTCGGGAATTTCAAACTTGCAGTTATTGCAAGGTTACTATGTTACCCACGATATGCCGACAAGCACTGACTTAGATGGGTGTTGGGCGATTTGTGTTTCTTCATTGTCAGATATGCGATTTAATTCCAATTGAAGAGCGGTTTGTACACAAAAATCCCTGAGCGTCACATTCAGATCATGGTCCAATCAACCGATACTTTCTATCTCGTTCGACGCACCGGATACTTACTAGTAGAGACAATCAGATTGATGTTATCGATGTATTGCAACAGTCAATGACCATTTAATCTTGAATATTATAATCGCAGATAGATGAAATTTAGACTTAAGGCTGTCCAACCTTCCCATCTACGAATTAACTGAAAGCTGCTTCGTCTACTTATCAAACTATACCATTTAATTTTCTATTCACAATAATGTATTGTGTTTTCACTGTGCCGATCGAACAGAGGACAATCTGCTACCACAGATTGTCTACTGACTGCAACAAGGCGTAATCTGCACTGCTTACACATTACAGATAGCGCCTTGCTGAACTCAAGGGATGAAGTGTAATATTCAGTTCTTTTATTGCTGTTCGAATGATACCTTCAGTACCAAAAAATACACATCAGACATTTGAAACGATGAACCAAACACTTGGTAACTGATGTACAATGATCTACATTGGCTTCCCGAAAGCGATCGATTATTTCGAAACGCACTAACTTGAAATGTAAAGATAGTTAGTAGATGGTGATTTGAAATGTGTTCCTGATTTAATGAACATCCATCCATTCAGTTCATAATATATTACACCGTGCGAAACATGATTAGTGGACGTGACAGCAGATCGAATATCCTGCGCAATCTGTAGATGTACTTGAGGATAAAAAAAACTCAGCCACTTTTGCTCGTGTGCTCATCAGGATATGCATTGGACTGACCAGTATTGGTGCGGTTAAAAGTGCAGCAATGGGAAGCCAAGCGTCAAATAAAAGTATGTAAGTAAACAACTCTCCTAGACTCCATAGTTCGATAATCTTGTAGTTTGCAGTTATAGCGGAGCAGACAAACGGACGACCAAACTACCGGACAGACAGGAGGAGGTTGGACCCATTCGTCGGTGGGACTTTCGAACATCTCAACAGTCGGACGCACGGTCGTAGGGAAGGACGAACGGAACAGGGACGGACGGATGGATGGACGGCGGACGGCGGACGGATGAAAGTACAAAAATGTTCAATGTATAGCTTTGCTTCGAAACAAAACAAACCAGTGTCATATTCCCAAACGTTTCTTCTTCGGATAATTGGAAATAATGAGTTTTATCAACAGTTGTTAATGTCACACCGTTTGACCTATCATAGTAAATTGCGATGCAGTCTTTCTTTTTGGTGAGAAGCGCACGATTGGCATTAATGAGCTTTATCAACAGAAGTTAATCTCACTCTCTTTGACTGTTCAGAGTAGATGACGTTGCTGCCTTTCTTTTTGGTGAGAAGCGTATGGTCTGGCCAGCACTCCCCACCCCGATACACAACATAAATACACATGTCGGCAGGGAAGAGGGAGCTGGAGATGCCCCCCCCCCACCTTGTCATTAAACAAGACAGAATTGAGCAGCAGCAGGGGACACGAGTGTCATTTTCTTGTGATTGTAAAGGCATCTTGTGACCAGCTGAATTGTCCCAATGAAAAGTCTTTGGCTCAGAATGAACATTGCAATGTGTTTTTTCTTTCAGTCGTGGGCACACATTCGGACAACAATATGCGTTAATTGCCTTTTTTCCCCAACATTCAAAAGTGTGCGCGTTTCTAGACCCATCCGCGGGCTTTCTACTTTATATGCAGCCAAGTCCTTGGAGATGATGATAAAAAATCGATGACTAGAAATTTGATGGGCCCATGAGAAGATAAACTGAGCCATCAGAACGTGCGTTATGACGAGTCTCTGTGTCGCATGCCTCAAACATGGGCTTGCCCTCTTACGTTTAAATGCTTCCGACGTTCCTTTAAAAAATCCATGTCAGTAGGTTTTGTATTTAACTGCTACACATTTGGATGACAAGGGTGAGAGATGGAATGGTAATTTCTGATTTTGCTGAAAACTTTATGTCCATTCCCCGGAGAATAGTTCCGGAGAATGGTTACAGTGCAAAAATGCGCAACAATACGTCGGCACTAAATTTGAGTAATTTTCCCAAAATAGACACCAATAAAATTTACGACTGTTGTGTGCTCTCTTGAAGTTTGCAATTTTCTGTATGCTTTCATGCATTCATGCTTGTTCATTTTCACGATCGCTGCAAGAAATTAACTCATTGTATAAATATCACAGCACTATATACATATAATGAAAAATATACCAAACTACGATCAGTTTCACCAGGAAATGTTTGAAGATTATGAAAGTTGATTGTTTTCTCATCTTCAGGGTTTAATTTGTTTTCAAGTAAAAGTTACGTTTAATTACTGGTAAAGTTGGTAGCTGCTGCTGTCGTCAGTGCTTCAGCTAGAATAAAAATAATTAAGGAAAACAATGTTAAATAACAAACGACAATGCGGAATTTCAAACTGAAGTTGTTGCAAGGTTACTTTGTTACTCACGATATGCCGACAAGCGCTGACTTAGATGGGTGGTGGCCGATTTGTGTATTATTGTTGTAAGATATGCGATTTATTTCCAGTTATCGAATGGGTTGTACACAAAGATCCCTGATCGTCACATTCAGATTAGGGTTCCATCAATCGATAGTTTCTATCTCGTTCTACGCCCAGGATACATACTAGAAGAGACAGTCACATTGATTTTATCGGTATATTGAAACAATCAATGACCTTTTAATCTTTAGTATTATAATCGCAGATAGATGAAATGTTGCCTTATGGCTGTCCAACCTATCCATCTACGAATTAACTGTAAGCTGCGCCGTCCACTTATCAAACTCTACCATTTAATTTTCTCTTCAGTTTGGTCTATTCTGTCTTCACTGTGTAGATCGCACGAAGGATTCTGTGCTACCACAGATTATCTATTGACTGCAGCAAGGCGCAATCTGCACTGCTTACACATTGCAGAAAGCGCCTTGCTGAACTCAAGAGACGAAGTGTAATATTAAGTTTTTGTATTGCTGTTCGGAGGATATGTTCAGTACAAAAAAAAACACATCACAGATTAGAAACGATGAGCCAAACACTTTGTAACTGATGTACATATGATCTACATTGGCTCCCCGGAAAGCGATCGATTATTTCGAAACGTACTATCTTGGAATCTAAAGATAGTTAGTAGATGCTGATTTGAAATGTGTACCTAAATTAATGGACACCCATCCATTCAGTACATAAATTTTTACACCATGCGAAACGTGATGAGTGGACGTGACTGCCGGAATTTCCTGGACAACATGCGGATGTACTTGGAATTAAAAAGACTTTTGTTCGTTCACTCATCAGGATATATATTGGATTTGTCCGTGTCGGTGGGTTGAAATGTCCAGCAATGGGAAGACAAGCTTCATATGAAAGTGTCTAAGTAAACAACTCCCCTGGACTCCCTAGTTCGATAAACTTGTAGTTTGCAGTTATAGCGGCCACAGTCAAATGGACGGGCAAAAACATAGACTGGCAGACAAATGGACGATCACAGGAAAGGATAGATAGGGGGAAGTAGGACCGAATCGTTGGGACTTTCGAACATCTCAACAGACAGACGCACGGTCGGAGGGATGGACGGACGGACTGAAGAAGGTCGGACGGACGGACGGACGGCGGACGGACGAAAGTACAAAAAATGTTAAATGTTAAATCTAAAACTTTGTTTCGAAACAAAACAAACCAGTGTTATATTCCCAAACGTTTGTTATTCGAATAATTGGCATTAATGAGTTTTATCATCAGTTGTTTTTGTCATACCCTTTGACTTATCACAGTAAATGGCGATGCTCTCTTTTTTCCGGTGAGAAGCGTATGTTCTGTCCAGCAATCCCAAACTACCATCAGTTTCACCTGGAACTGTTTGTAGATTATGAAAGTTGATTATTTTCTCAATTTCAAGGTTTAATTTGTTTTTACATAAACGTTACGTTAACTTACTGGTGAAGTTGGTAGCTGCTTCTGCTGTCGTCGGTGCTTCAGCTAGAAAAAAATTAATATCAAAGTTGCAGTTATTGCAAGGTTACAGCGTTACCCACGACAAGCAGACAAGAACTGACTTAGATGTCGTGTGTAACAGGGGGAGAGGTAAGTGCGGGAGCAGGGGTTCGAACCGTCGACATCCAGCACACAAATCGACCGATTTACCACGACACTAAGAGATCCAGACCAACCAGGTTGGTTGGGAAATGGCCTTTATACCTACAGCGCTACGCTATTCTTCCCTACTTTTGTGATTTATCACATGTAAATCTCACCCAGGTTCCTCCCCCAGAGCGGTCGAAACACGCGCAGTACCACCCACCTATTGCTGAAGATCGGACAAGTCCCAGATGTAACAGGAGGAGAGATAAGGGCGGGAGCCGGGGTTCAAACCGTTGACCCCTAGCACACAAAGCGACCGATTTACCACGAGACTAATAGATCCGGACCAAACATGCTGGTTGGTAATGGCCTTTATACCTCAACCGCTACATCATGTATGAAGGGCGAGTTGTCGAAATTGCCCATGCTCGTTGTCTTATACGCTATTTGACAATAACTACACTTTACACAAAAACACAAACCACAAAACGTAACGTGCAGATTAAGTCCTATCAACTGATAGTTTTTAACCGTTTTGACGCACCGGATACTTACTCCTTACTATCAAGCGGCAATTCGTATCAGAAGTATGTCCGGAAAACAAATCTAACTGCTTTGAAACTTATAAGTATACTATGCCCATGCACCTGCTTTGCAAGCCTAATGGACAGAATAAGTTCTTCATCAACGTTCTCAGAAACGGTTAGAAATTTCAAACTTGCAGCGTATTCCACGGTTTCTGTGTTACCCTTATATGCTGACAAGGACTGAATTAGATGGGTTTGTCATATATGCAACTTAAATCCAATTATAGAACGGGTTGTTCATAAAATTCCCAGAACGTAGCGTGCTGATTAGTGTCCGATTAACCGATAGTTTTTCTATCGTTCGACGCACCGGATACTTAATAGGAGAGGTAATCAGATTGATTTTGTCGATTTATTGAAACAATCGATGACCATTTAATCTTATAGTCGCAGATAGATGAAATTGTGACGTATGACTGTCCAACCGTCCTGTCTACGAATTCACTGTAATCTGCACCGTCTACTTACCTAACTATACCATTTAATTTTCTATTCACAATAATGTATTCTGTTTTATCAATGCAGATCGAACCATGGATACTGTGCTACCACAGATTGTCAACTGAGTGCAGCGAGGCGCAATCTGCAATGCTTACATATTGCAGATAGCGCCTTGCTGCTCACAAGGAACGAAGTCTAATATCCAGTTAATTCATTGCTGTTCGAAGGATATTTTCAGTACAGAAAATACCCATGAGAGATGTGAAACGATGAACCAAACACTTTGGAACCGATGTACAAATGATCTACACTGGTTTCCTCGAAAGCGATCGATTTTTTCGAAACGCACTATCTTGGGATCTAAAGATAGTTAGTAGATGTGATTTGAAATGGGTAGCTGAATTAATGGACACCCATCCATCCACTTCATAACATTTTACTCAATAAGAAACGCGATGAATAGACGTGACAGCTCGAATTACCTGGACACATGTAAGTGTACTTGGGGATAAAATTTCTGCAACTTTTGTTCGTTCACTCGTCAGGATCCATATTAGACTGACCAGTGTCGGCACTGTTAGATGTTCAGTCATTAGAAGCCAAACTTCATATCAAAGTATGTAAGTAAACAACTTTTCTGGACTCTCTAGTTCAATAATCTTGTACTTTGTAGTTATAGAGGCCAAAGACAAATGGACTGGAAAAGAGAGGGATGTGCAGACAAATGGGCGGTCACACGAAAGTACAGACAAGCGGACGTTGGACCTGATTGTCGGGGGGCGCGTTCGAGAATTCGACAGACGGACGGTCGTAGGGACGGACGGGTGCATGGACGGAAGAACGAAGGACGGACGGACGGACGGCGGACGGATGAAAGTAAAGAAATGTTAAATGTTAAAGGTAAAACTTTGTTTCGAAACAAAACAAACCTGTATAATATTCCCAAGTATTTGTTATTCGCGTAATTGTCATTAATGTGTTTGATCAACCGTAGTAAATGTCATACACATCATATACTAAATGGCGATGCTGTCTTTCGTTTTGTTGAGAAGCGTGTGGTCTGTCCAGCAACACCCTCCCCGACACACAAAACAAATATTCATGGCGGCAGGGAAGAGGGGGCTGGAGATGAGGGCACCCCCTTGTTATTAAAAAAGAGAGAACTGAGCAACAGCAGGGGGCATCCGTGTCATTTTCCGGTGATTGTGATGCCATCTTGAGATCAGCTAAAATGTCCCAATGAACAGTTTTTGGCTTATTCACGGGTCCACTTTGGACCACATTAACAGTTAATTGCCGCCCCCCCCCCCCCCAACATTCAAAAGAGGGAGCGCATCTGGGCCCGTCGTCAAGGTTTCAACTTTATACGTAGCCACGTCCATGGATATATTGATAAAGAATCGATGAGGAGAATTTGTTGGGTCCCTGAGAAGATGAACCGAGACATTAGAACGCGCGTTATGGGTGTAAGTTTTTACATTTAACTATTCGGAGCATTAAAACCATTCTCCATGTTAGCCTCTTGACTTTAAATGCTTCCGATGTTCCTGTAAGAAATATCCATGTTAGTAGGTTTTGCATTTAACTCCTATACGTTGATTGACAGAGGTGAGGGGTGGAATGGTAATTTCGGAATTTGCTGAAAAATTTGTGTTTATTCCTCAGACAATATTTCCAGAGATTACAGTGTAAAAATGCGCAACAATACGTCGTGACTAAATTTTGGAAATTTCCCCAACAGACCCACTGATAAGAATTAGCAGCGATAGTGTGTACCCTTGTAATTTGTTTTAAATTAAAAGTAACGTTAACTTACTGGTATTACTGGTAGCTTCTGCTGTTGTCGGTGCTGCAGCTAAAACAAAAACAATAAAGCAAAAAATTGCTAAACAACAAAAATCAATCAAGTAAATAAATCTAACTGCTATGAACCCTTTCACTTATCTTTGCTCATGCTCCAATTGTGTAACTCTAATCGACGGTTCTTCATTGACGTTTTGACCTGCGGTCGGCAATTTCAACCTTGCAGTTATTTCAAGGTTACTGTGTTAACCACGATCAGCAGACAAGGACTGACTTAGATGTCATGTATGAACGACGAGTTATTGACATTCCCCACGCTCGTAGTCTGATATGCTATTTGACAACAATTACACTGAACGCAAAGACAAAAAACACAAAACGTAGCGTGCAGATTAAGTCCCATCAGCCGATAGTTGTTTAACCGTTTTGACGCACTAGATACGTACTACAACAGACTATCAGATGAAGTTTATCGATTTATTGAAACAATCAATTTAATCATACACTCGCAGATGGATGGCATTTTGACTTATGACTAAAAAACCTTCAATGAATTCCGTGTAAGCACTGTCGTCAACTTATCAAGGAATACAGTTGTTTAATTTTCATTTCACAACACTATATTTGAACATCTATTACGCTTTTAACTATGCAGATCACCCACGGAGTTTAACAAGGCGGCGCCATCTGCGATGTTTTACCACTGGATATGTTCCTTGTTGCGAAATGCAATACAAAATTCATTTATTGCTGTTCGAATGATATTTTCATTTCAAAGAATACACATTAAAGCTGTTAAATGGCGAACCGAACGGTTTGGAAGTGATGCCCATATGATCCACTTTGGCTCCCTCAAAAACAATTGTTTTTTCAGATGAACTCTCTCGGGATCTAAATTCAGTTAGCAGTTGATGATTTAAATGTGCTCGTAAATAATTGGACACCCATCAAACGACTCCATAACTTTCTACACAAAGAGAAAGGCGTGGAATAAACATGACGGTTCGCAACTCTTACACAACAGACAGGTGTCCTTGGGATCCAAAAATTCAGCATTTTGTTCATTAAAGCATCAGGCTTTATAGAGAACAGACAAGTATCCTAGTAGATGTCCAAGCATAGTATAGCCACTATTCATATCAAAGTATATAGCTAAACAACATTTCTGAACTTCATAGTTCGATAATCTTGTAGTTTGAGGTTATAACGGCCACAGAATGTTGGACGGGCTTACAAATTATCGTTGAGGCCAAAAGCGAGAGGACAGAGAGGCGGAAGAAGAACGGGGTCGTCGGATGGACAGGACGTATGGACGGTCGATCGGATGAAATTTGTGAAAGATGTATGTTTATACCACAGATAACATTTCAGAGCAGATTAATTATAGTACAAAACTGTCAGCATTAAGTCGAGACTAAGTTTGAGTAACTTGAAAAAAGCCTCAAATAACAATTTAAAATGAACTCGTGTCTTTTTGTCTTTTGAAAGTTCACTGTAAATTTTAGTACTTTTTATTTTTAGTGATCGCTGAAAGAGATTAACTCAATGAATAAATATGACAGCACTATATAAATATAATGAATATATTACCAAACTACCATCTATTTGAACAAGAAATGTTTGTAGAATATTAACCTTGATCGTTTCACCTTTTCAGTGTTTAATTAATAGAGTAGCGGTTACATTAACTTATTGGTAGCTACTGCTGTCGATGGTGCTGCCGCTACGAAACGAATTTTAACCCCCCCCCCCCCCCAAAAAAAAAAAAAAAAAATGTTACATATCAGGCGGCAATGCGTATATATCGGAAGAGGGTCCGAAAAACAAATCTAACTGCTCTGAAACATATAAGTATACTTTGCCCATGCGCCAGTTTTGTAACCCTAATCGACAGAATAAGTTCTTCAGAAACGTTGTCTGAAGCGGTTTGAAATTTCAAACTTGCAGTGTATTGCACGGTTACTGTGTTACCCACGATAAGCAGACATGGACTGACTTAGATGCGATGGGTGTCGGGCGATGTGTGTACATCCGTTGCCAGATATGCGATTTAATTCAAATAATAGAACGGGTTCTACACAAAAATCCCAGAACGTCGTCACATTCAGATTGGGGACCCATCAACCGAAAGTGTCTATCTCGTTCGAAGCACAGAATACTTACTAGAAGAGACAATCAGATTGATTTTATCGATGTATTGAAACAATCAAAGACCTTTCAATCTGTAATATTATAATCGCAGATAGATGAAATTTTGACTTATGACTGTCCAACCATCCCATCTACGAATTAACTAAGCTGCGTCGTCTACATATCAAACTATACCATTTAATTTTCTATTCACAATAATGTATTCTGTTTTCACTAAACAGATCGAACAAAGGATACTGTGCTACCACAGAGTGTCTATTGACTGCCAGGAGGAACAGTCTGCAATACTTACACCTTGCAGATAGCGCCTTGCTGCACTCAGGAGACTAAGTGTAATGTTCAGTTCTTTTATTGCTGTTCGAATGATATGTTTAGTACACAACATACACATCAGACATTTGAAACGATGAACCAAACATTTTGTAACTGATGTACAAACGAACTACATTGGCTTCCCCGAAAGCGAGCGATTATTTCGAAACGTACTATCTTGGAATCTAAAGATACTTAGTAGATGGAGATTTGAAACGTGTACCTGAATTAATGGACACCCATCCATTCAGTTCATAACTTTTTACTCCATGCGAAACTTGTTGAGTGGACGTGACAGCTCGAATTTCCTGGACAAAACGTAGATGTACTTGGGGATAAAAAAACTCTGGAACTTTTGTTCGTTCACTCATCAGGATTTATAATGGACTGGCCAGTATCGGTGCGGTTAAATTTCCAGCAATGGGAAGCCAAGCTTCATATAAAAAGTGTGTATGTAAACAACTCTCCTGGACTCCATAGTTCGATAATCCTGTAGTTTGCAGTTATAGCGGCCACAGACAAATGGACGGCCAAAGAGAGAGACGGGCAGACAAATGGACATACAGGATAATGTTGGACTCAACGGGACTTTCGAACATCTCAACAGACGGCGCACGGTCGGAGGGATGGACTGTCGGAAGAAGGACGGACGGATGGACGGCGGACGGATGAAAGTACAAAAAATGTTAAATGTTAAATGTAAAACTTTGTGTCGAAACAAAACAAACCAGTGTTATATTCCCAAAACGTTTCATCTTCGAATAATCGACATTAATGAGTTTTATCAACAGTTGTTACTGTCACACCCTTGGACTACTTATCATAGTAAATGGCGATGCTGTCTTTCTTTTTGCTGAGAAGCGTATGGTCTGTCCAGCAATCCCCTCCCCGATACACAAAATAAATATAAATGACGGCAGGGAAGAGGGAGCTGGAGATACGGTCACTCCCATGTCATTGAACAAGAGTGAACTGAGCAGCAGCAGGGGGCATCCGTGCCATTTTCCTTTGATTGTGAAGGCATCTTGTGATCAGCTAAATTGTCCCATTGAGAAGTCGTTGGCATTGAGTTATTATTGCAGTGCGTTTTTTCTTTCAGTCGCGGACACACATTCGGACAACAAGATGCGTTAATAGCCGTTTTTCCCCAACATTCAAAAATGTGTGCGTTTCTAGAACCATCCTCGGGTTTTCAACTTTATACGCAGCCAAGCCCTTGGAGACGTTTGTAAAACATCGATGCCTAGAAATTTGGTGCGACCCTGAGATGTTGAACTGAGCCATCAGAACGTGCATTATGATGAGTCTCTGTCTTACATGTAACCATTTGGAGCACTGTCCTTAATTCTTCATGCTACCCTCAAACGTGGGCTTGTCCTCTTACCCTTAAATGCTTCTGGCGTTCCTTTAAGAAATCCATTTTAGTTGGTTTTGTATTTAACTGCTTCAAGTTTGGACGACAGGGGTGAGAGGTGGAATGGTAATTTCTGATTTTGCTGGACACTTTAAGTTCATTGCCCAGAGAATATTTCCAGAGATTGATAAGAGTGCAAAAATGCGCAACAATACGTCGTGGCTAAATTTGAGTATTTCTCGCAAAACAGGCACCATAAAATTTACGACAACAGTGCGCACTCTTGAAGATTAAAATTTACTATAACTTTTCATGTTTGTGCATTTTCCCGATCGCTGCAAGAAATAAATTCATTGTATAAATATCTCAACACTATAAACATATAATGAAAATAATACCAAACTACCATCAGTTTCACCAGGAACTATTTGTAGATTATGAAAGTTGATTGTTTTCTCATTTTCAAGGTTTAATTTGTTTTTAAGTAAAAGTTACGTTAACTTACTGGTAAAGTTGGGAGCTGCTGCTGTCGTTGGTACATCAGCTAGAATAAAAATAATAAAGCGAAGAATTGTTAAATAACAAACGACAATGCGTATTGGAAGTCGGTCACGAAACAAATCGAAGTGTTCTAAACGTTGTAACTATTATTTGTGCATGCTCTAATTGTGTAAATCTAATCGACGGTTCTTCATTGACGTTGTGACATGTCGTCGGGAATTTCAAACTTGCAGTTATTGCAAGGTTACTTTGTTACCCACGATATACCGACAAGCACTGACATAGATGGGTGTTGGGCGATTTTTGTATATTCGTCGTCAGATAAGGGATTTAATTCCAATTATAGAGCGGGTTGTACACAAAAATCCCTGAACGTCACATTCAGATTAGAATCCCATGAATTGATACTTTCTCTCTCGTTCGACGCACCGGATACTTACTAGAAGAGACAATCAGATCGATTTTATCGATGTATTGAAACAATCAATGACCATTTAATCTTTAATATTATAATCGCAGATCGATGCGATTTTGACTTATGACTGTCCAACCTTCCCATCTAAGTACTAAATGTAAGCTGCGGCCTCTACTTATCAACCTATACCATTTAATTTTCTATTCACAATAATGTATTCGGTTTTCACTATGCAGATTGCACAAATGATACTGTGCTACCGCAGATTGTCTATTGACTGCAACAAGGCGCAATCTGCACTGCTTACACATTGCAGATATCGCCTTGCTGCACTCAAGGGCCGAAGTGTAATATTCTGTTCTTTCATTACTGTTCGGATCATATGTTTAGTACAAAACATACACATCAGAGATTTGAAACGATGAACAAAACACGCTATAACTAATGTACAAATGATCCACATTGGCTTCCCCGAAAGCGATCGATTATTTCAAAACGTATTATCTTGGAATCTAAAGATAGTTAGTAGATGGTGATTTGAAATGTGTACCTGAATTAACGGACACCCTTCCATTCAGTTCATAACTTTTTACTCCATGCGAAACGTCATGAGTGGACGTGACAACTCGAAATTCCTGGACAACATATAGGTGTACTTTGGGACAAAAAAACTCTGCAACTTTTGTTCCTTCACTCATCGAGATTTATTTTGGACTGACCCGTATCGGTGCGGTTAAGTGTGCAGCAATGGGAAGCCAAGCTTCATATAAAAGTTTGCATGTAAACAACTCTCCTGGACTCCATAGTTCGATAATCTTATATACTACTCAAAGTTTGCTAAGCACAAAGTATATCCAACTACCTGTTTTACGTTTTAGTTGAAATATTGTTATGAAAAGTGAATATATTTTTATTTAAATGTATCTTTCATGATTTAAGTACAGAAATTAAGATTTTATTTGTGTTTGACATTATTGTTTCGCTTTTGAATACGATAACCATAGAAAAGGGATATTATTGTTGAAAGAGAAACTTTTTCAAATTTGCCAGAAAGTTGATGGGAAGAACTGGTATGGGTTCAATATCGAGTAAGAGACCCATTACTGTTAATTACAGTTTGACAATGCCTTCTCATGCTCCCAATCAGCTTCCTGTATGGTCATTTGTAGGATGTTGTTCCATTCTTGGATCGTCATGGCACCAACCTCCTGAACGCTTCTTGGATTGACTGGACGGGCTGAAATTGTACGCTGCAACTCATTCCAGACATTTTCGATTGGATTGAGGTCAGGGGATCTTGCTGGCCAGTACATCCAACATGGTCCATGGCCCATTCATATCGTGTCTGGCGGTGGGTCTGGGGCAGCGGAATGCGCATACGTAGTCTTCTTGATCGGAGACCACCTTCGTGCAACCTTGCCCGGATAGTCTGCGTCGAAATATTTACACCGGATGCATCCTGAAGGTCACCGCGAAGCTGGATTGCTGTTGCAAAGCGGTTCCTACGGGCCTGAATGATCAAAAACCGATCTTCAGCTGCAGATGTTGCCCTGTCTCTATCACCACCATGCCGTCTAACTGGGGTACCATACTTTTGAAATCTTGCTCAGGCTCTGGTGATCAGCCTATGGTGCACGCCAAGGGCTTCACCAATCTGACGATGCGTAACCCCTTGCTCCACCATCCTTACAGCCCGCCACATTTCTGATTCAGACAAATGTCTTTTTTACATTTGCATTCGCCTTATTCAATCATTAAATTACAATGGACTGTGTTAAAATGAAGATTGAATACCCTACACAGGTCATCTACATGTAGACAGTAAACGAAAACATCATGAAAATCAAGGGGTACATGCTGTCCATGACTGTCACGAAAAGTCTGCCTGTCAAGAGAGCTAATGTAAACACTGGGGCCATATCAATACATTCCTCAATCATATCCACCAAAAATATCGCAAATATGTCACACGCAAATTCCACAATGATGTGTCAAATATGGTGCTCAGCAAACTTTGAGTAGTATAGATTGCAGTTATAGCGGACACAGATCAATGGATGGGCAAAGAGATAGACGGGCAGACAAATGGATAATAACACGAACGGACAGACAGGCGGTTGTTGGACCCAATCGACGGCCGGACTTTCAAACATCTCAACATACCGACGCACCGTTGAAGGGATGGACGGGCGGAAGAAGGACGGACGGACGGTCGGCGGACGGGTGAAAGTACAAAAAATGTTAAAGGTAAAACTTTGTTTCGAAACAAGAGAAACCAGTGTCATATTCCCAAACTTTTGTTCTTTGAATAATTGACATTAATGAGTTTCATCAACAGTTGTTAAGGTCACACCCTTTGACTTATCATAGTAAATGACGATGCTGCCTTTCTTTTTGGTGAGAACCGTATGGTCTGTCCAGCAATCCCCTACTCGATACACACAGTAAATATACATGACGGCAGGGAAGAGGGAGCTGGAAATGGGGGCATTCTATTGTCATTGAACAAGAGAGAACTGAACAGCAGCAGGGGGCGTCATTTTCCTGTGATTGTGAAGGCATCGTGTGTTGAGCTAAATTGTCCCAATCAAAAGACTTTGGCTCAGAGTTATTATTGCAATGCGTTTTGTATTTCATTCGCGGACACACATTCGGACAACAATATGCGTCAATTGCCATTTTGCCCCACCATTCAAAAGTGAGTGCGTATCGAGACCCATCCTCGGGTTTTCAACTTTATACGCAGCCAAGTCCTTGGAAATGTTGATAAAAAAATCGATGACGAGAAATTTGGTGGGTCCCTGAGATGATGAACTGAGCCATCAGAACTTTCGTTATGATTAATCTCTGTGTTACATGTAACCATTTGGAGCACTGTCCTCAATTCTCCATGTTACCCCCAAACGTGCGCTTGCCCTCTTACCTTTAAATGCTTCCGGCGTTCCTTCAAGAAATCCATGTTAGTAGGTTTTGAATTTAACTGCTACAATTTTGATGACAGGGGTGAGAGGTGGAATGGTAATTTCTGAATTTGGTGAAAACCTTTTGTTCATTCCCCAAAGAATATTTTCGGAGATTGATTACTGTGCAAAAATGCGCAACAATACGTCGTGACTAAATATGAGTAATTTTCCCAAAATAGACACCAATAAAATTTACGACAATAGTGTGCACACTTGAAGTTTAAAATTTTCTGTATGTTTTCATGCTTGTTCATTGTCCCGATGCTGCATGAAATTAACTCCTTGCATAAATATCACAACACTATATACAGATAATGGAAATAATAACAAACTACCATGAATTTCACAAGGAACTATTTGTAGATTATGAAAGTGGATTGTTTTCTCATTTTCAAGGTTTAATTTGATTTTGAGTAAAAGTTACGTTAACTTACTGGTAAAGTTGGTAGCTGCTGCTGTCGTCTGTGCTTCAGCTAGAATAAAAATAATAAAGCAAAAAAATGTTAAATAACAAACGACAATGCGTATTGGAAGTCGGTCACGAAACAAATCGAAGTGTTTTAAAAGTTGTCACTATTATTTGTGCATGCTTCAATTGTGTAAATCTAATCGACGGGTCTTCATTGACGTTGTGACATGTCGTCGGGAATTTCAAACTTGCAGTTATTGCAAGGTTTCTGTGTTACCCACGATATGCTCACAAGCCCTGATTTAGATGGGTGTTGGGCGATTTGTGTATATTCGTTGTCAGATATGCGATTTAATTCCAATTATAGAACGGTTTGTACACAAAAATCCCCGAACATCACATTCAGGTCAGGGTCCCATCAACTGATACGTTCTATCTCGATTGATTTTATCGATGTATTGCAACAGTCAATGACCATTTAATCTCTAATATTATAATCACAGATAGATGAAATTTTGACTTATGACTGCCCAACCTTCCCACCTACGAATTAAATGTAACCTGCGGTGTCAACTTGTCAAACTATACTATTTAATTTTCTTTTCACAATAATGTATTCTGTTTTCACTATGCAGTTCGACAAAGGACACTGTGCTACCGCAGATTGTCTATTGACTGCAGCAAGGCGCAATCTGCACTACTTACATATTGCATATAGTGCCTTCCAGCACTCAAGGGACGATGTGTAAAATTCAGTTCTTTTTTTGCTCTTCGGATGAAATGTTCGTTACAAAACAATGCACATCAGAGATGAACCAAACAGTTAGTAACTGACGTGCATATGATCTGCATTGGGTTCCCGAGAGCGATCGATTATTTCGACGCGAACTGTCTTGGAATCTAAAGATAGTTAGTAGATAGTGATTTGAAATGTGTACCTGGTTTAATGGACACCCATCCATTCAGTTCATAATTTATTTCTCCATTCGAAACGCGATGAGTGAACGTGACAGCTCGAATTTCCTGAACAACATGTAGATCTACTTGGGGATAAAAAAACTCTGCAACTTCTGTTCGTTCACTCATATTGGACTGACTAGTATCGGTGCGATTAAATGTGCAGCAATGAGAAGCCAAGCTTCATTTAAAAGTGTGTAAGTGAACAACTCCCCTGGTCTCCATAGTTCGATAATGTTGTAGTTAGCACTTATAACAGAAACAAACAAATGGACGAACAAATGGATAACGGGCAGACAACTGGACGACCACACAAACGGACAGACAGGAGGATGTTGGACCCAATCGTCGGTGGGACTTTCGAGCATCTCAACAAACTGACGCTCGGTCGGAGGGGTGGAAGGATGGAAGAATGACGGACAGACCGACGAACGGATGGACGGTGGACGCAAGAAAGTAAAAAAAGTAAAACAAATGTTAAACGTTAAATGTGAAACTTTGTTTCGAAACAAAACAGTCCAGTGTCATATTCCCAAACGTTTGTTCTTCGGATAATTGGCATTAATGAGTTTTATCAACAGTTGTTAATGTCATACCCTTTGACTTATCACAAAAAAATAGCGATGCGGTCTTCCTTTTTGGTGAGAAGCATGTGGTCTGCCCAGCAATCCCCTCCCCGATACACAAAATAAATATAAATGACGGCAGGGAAGAGAGAGCTGGAGATGGGTGCACCCCCTTATCATTGAACAAGAGAGATCTGAGCAGCAGCAGGGGGCATCCGTGTCATTTTCCTGTGACTGAGAAGGCATCTTGTGATCAGCCAAATTGTCCCAATGAAAAGTCTTTGGCTCAGAGTTATTATTGCAATGCGTTTTTTTCTTTCAGTCGCGGACACACATTCGGACAACAAAATGCGTTAATTGCCGTTTTTCCCCAACATTCAAAAGTTTGCTCGTTTCTAGACCCATCCTCGGGTTTTCAACTTTATACGCAGCCAAGTCCTTGGAAATGTTGATAAATAATCGATGACTAGAAATTTGGTGGGTCATTGAGATGATGAACTGAGCCATCTGAACGTGCGTTATGATTAGTTTATGCCTTACATGTACCCATTTGGAGCACTGTCCTCAATTATCCAAGTTACCCTCAAACGAGGGCTTGCCCTCTTACCTTTAAACGCTTCCGGCGTTCCTTTAAGAAATCCATGTCAGTGGGTTTTGTATTTAACTGCTACACCTTTGGATGGCAGGGATGAGAGGTGGAATGGTAATTTCCGATTTTGCTGAAAACTGTATGTTCATTCCCAAGTGAATATATCCGGAGATTGATTATAGTGCGAAAATGCGAAAGAATACGTCGTGACTAAATTTGAGTAATTTCCCTAAAATGGACACCAATAAAATTTACAACAATACTGTGCACTTTTGAAGAAAAACATTTACTGTATGTTTTCATGCTTGTTCATTTTGCCGATCGTTGTTGGAAATTAACTCATTGTATAAATATCTCACCACTATAAACATATAATGAAAAAAAATACCAAACTACCATCAGTTTCACCAGAAACTGTTTGTAGATTATGAAAGTTGATTGTTTTCTCATTTTCAGGGTTTAGTTTGTTTTTAAGTAAAAGTTACGTTAACTTACTGATAAAGTTGGTACTTGCTGCTGTCGTCGGTTCTTCAGCTAGAATAAAAATAATATAGCAAAACATTGTTAAATAACAAACGGCAATGCGTATCGGAAGTCGGTCACGAAACAAATCTAAGTGTTCTAAAAGTTTAATTACTATTTGTGCATGCTCTAATCGTAACTCTAATCGACGGTCCTTCGTTAACGTTTTGACATGTGGTCGGGAATTTCAAACTTGCAGTTATTGCAAGGTTATTGTGTTACCCACGATATGCCGACTAGCACTGACTTAGATGGGTGTTGGGCGATTTGGATATATTCGTTGTCAGATATGCGATTCAATTCCATTTATAGAATGGGTTGTACAAAAGAATCCCTGAACGTCACATTCAGATTAGGGTCCCATCAACCGATACTTTCTATCTTGTTCGACGCACCGGTTACTCACTAGAAGAGACAATCAGATTGTTTTTATCGATGTATTGAAACAATCAATGACCATTTAATCTTTAATATTATAATCGCAGATCGATGCGATTTTGACTTATGACTGTCCAACCTTCCCATCTGAGTACTAAATGTAAGCTGCGGCCTCTACTTATCAACCTATACCATTTAATTTTCTATTCACAATAATGTTTTCGGTTTTCACTATGCAGATTGCACAAAGGATACTGTGCTACCGCAGATTGTCTATTGACTGCAACAAGGCGCAATCTGCACTGCTTTCACATTGCAGATATCGCTTTGCTGCACTCAAGGGACGAAGTGTAATATAAAAGTTCTGTTATTGCTGTTCGGATGATATGCTAAGTACAAAAAAAAATACACATCAGAGATTTGAAACTATGAAGCAAACACATTGCAACTGATGTACACATGATCTGCATTGGCTTCACCGAAAGCGATCGATTATTTCGAAAGGTACTATCTTGGAATCTAAAGATAGTTAGTAGATGCTGATTTGAAATGTGTACCCGAATTAATCGACACCCATACATTCAGTTCATAACTTTTACTCCATGCAAAACGTGATGAGTGGACGTGACAGCTCGAATTTCCTGGACACCATGTAGATGTACTTGGGATAGAAAAACTCTGCAACTTTGGTTCTGTGTCTGACCAGTATCGGTGCGGTTAGATGTCCTACAATGGGAAGCCAAGCTTCATACAATTAAGCAACTTTCATGGACTCCAAAGTTCGATAATCTTGTAGTTTGCAGTTATAGCGGCCACAGACAAATCGACGGCCAAAGAGATAGACGGGCAGACAAATGGACGATCACACGACCTGACAGACAGGAGGATGTTGGACCCAATCGTCGGCGGGACTTTCGAACATCTGAACAGCCGGACGCAAGGTCGAAGGGATGAACGGAAGGAACAAGGACGGACGGATGGACGGCGGACGGATGAAAGCACAAAAAATGTCAAATGTATAACTTTGTTTCGAAACAAAACAAACAAGTGTCATATTCTCAAACGTTTCTTCTTCGGATAATTGGCATTAATGAGTTTTATCAACAGTTGTTAATGTCACACCGTTTTAACCTATCGTAGTAAATTGCAATGCAGTCTTTCTCTTTGGTGAGAAGCGAATGGTCTGTCCAGCAATCCCCTCCACGATACACAAAATAAATACACATGACGGCAGGGAAGAAGGAGCTGGAGATGGGGCACCCCCTTGTCATTGAGCAAGAGAGAGCTGAGCAGCAGCAGGGGGCTCCGGTGTCATTTTCCTGTGATTGTGCAGGCATTTTGTGATCAGCTAAATTGTCCCAATGTAAAGTCTTCGGCTCAGAATGAACATTGCAATGCGTTCTTTCTTTTAGTCATGGGAACACATTCGGATAACAATATGCTTTAATTTCCCTTTTTCCCAAACATTCAAAAGTGTGCGCGTTTCTACACCCATCCTCGGGGTTTCAATTTTATACGCAGCCAAGACCTTGGAGATGTTGATAAAAAATCGATGACTTCAAATTTGATGGGTCCCTGAGAAGTTGAACTAAGCCATCAGAACGAGCGTCATGACGTGTCTCTGTGTCACATGTAACCATTTGGAGCACTGTTCTCAATTCTCCATGTCACCCTCAAACACGGGCTTGCGCTCTTACCTTTAAATGCTTCCAGCGTTCCTTTAAGAAATCTATGTTAGTAGGTTTTGTATTTAACTGCTACACTTTTGGACGATAAGGGTGAGAGGTGGAATGGTAATTTCTGGTTTTGCTGAAAACTTTATGTTCATTCCCCAGAGAATATTTCAGGAGAATGATTACAATGCAAACAATGCGCAACAATACGTCGGGACTAAATTTGAGTAATTTTCCCAAAATAGACACAAATAAAATTTACAACTATAGTGTGCTCTCTTGAAGTTTAAAATTTTCTGTATGCTTTCATGCTTGTTCATTTTCACAATCGCTGTAAGAAATTAACTCATTGTATAAATATCTCAACACTATAAACATATAATGAAAATTATACCAAACTACCATCAGTTTCAGCAGGAAATGTTTGTGGATTATGAAAGTTGATTGTTTTCGCATTTTCAGGTTTAATTTGTTTTTAGGTAAAAGTTACGTTAACTTACTGGTAAAGTTGCTAGCTGCTGCTGCCGTCGGTGTTTCAGCTAGAATAAAAATAATAAAGCAAAAATTGTTAAATAACAAACGGCAATGCGTATCGGAAGTCGGTCACGAACACAAATCTAAGTATTCTAAAAGTTTTAACTATTATTTGTGCATGCTGTAATTGTGTAACTCTAATCGACGGTTTTTCATTAATGTTTTGACATGTCGTCGGGAATTCCAAACTTGCAGTTATTGCAAGGTTACTTTTTTTACCCACGATATGCCGACAAGCACTGACTTAGATGTGTTGGGCGATTTCTGTATATTCGTTGTCAGATATGCGATTTAATTCCAATTATTGAACGGGTTGTACACAAAAATCTCTGAACGTCACATTCAGATTAGAATCTCATCAACCGATATTTTATATCTCGTTCGACGCACCAGATATTTACTAGAAGAGACAATCAGATTGATTTTATCGATGTATTGAAACAATCGATGATCCTTTAATCTTTAATATTATAATCGTAGATAGATGAAATTTTGAATTATTACTGTCCAACCTTCCCATCTACGAATTAACTGTAAGCTGCGCTGTCTACTTATCTAACTATACTATTTAATGTTTTATTCATAATAATGTATTCTGTTTTCACTATGCAGATCGAACAAAGGATACAGTGCAACCACAGACTGTCTATTGACTGCAACAGGGCACAATCTGTACTGCTTACACATTGCAGATAGCGCCCTGCTGCACTTAAGGGACGAAGTGTAAAATTAACTTCTTTTATTGCTCTTTGGATGGTATGTTCAGTACAAAAAATACACATCAGAGATTTGAAACGATGAACCAAATAGTTTGTAACTGATGCACAGATGATCTACATTTGCTTCCCCTCTAAGCGATCGATTATTTCGAAACGTACAATCTTGGAATCTAAAGATAGTTAGTAGATGCTGATTTGAAATGTGTTCCTGATTTAATGGACACTCACCCATTTATCTTTTTAACTTAATTTTCTATTCACAATAATGTATTCTGTTTCCACTATGCAGATGGATCAAAAGATACTGTGCTACACCTGAGTGTCTATTGACTGCAACAAGGAGCAACCTGCACTTCTCACACATTGCAGATAGCGCCTTCATGCACTCCAGGGAAGAAGTGTAATATTCAGTTCTTTTATTGCTGTTCGAAGGAGAGGATATGTTCAGTACAAAAAAATACACAGAGATTTGAAACGATGAACCAAACACTTTGAAACTGATGTACAAATGATCAACATTGGCTTCCCAGAAAGCGATCGATTATTCCGAAACGTACTATCTTGGAATCTAAAGATAGTTAGTAGATGGTGATTTGAGATGTGTACCTGAGTTAATGGACGCCCGTCCATTCAGTTCTTAACTTTTTACTCCATGCGAAACGCGATGAGTGGACGCGACAGCTCGAATTTCCTGGGCAACATGTAGATCTACTTGGGGATAAAAAAAACTCTGCAACTTTTGTTCGTTCACTCATATTGGACTGACTAGTATCGGTGCGATTAAATGTGCAGCAATGAGAAGCCAGGCTTCATTTAAAAGTGTGTAAGTGAACAACTCTCCTGGACTCCATAGTTCGATAATCGTGTAGTTTGCACTTATAGCAGAAACAAACAAATGGACGAACAAATAGATAACGGGCAGACATCGGAGGGATGGGCGGAAGGAAGAAGGACGGACAGACCGACGAACGGATGGACGGCGGACGCAAGAAAGTAAAAAAAGTAAAACAAATGTTAAACGTTAAATGTGAAACTTTGTTTCGAAACAAAACAGTCCAGTGTCATATTCCCAAACGTTTGTTCTTCGGATAATTGGCATTAATGAGTTTTATCAACAGTTGTTAATGTCATACCCTTTGACTTATCACAAAAATAGCGATGCGGTATTTCTTTTTGGTGAGAAGCATGTGGTCTATCCAGCAATCCCCTCCCCGATACACAAAATAAATATAAATGACGGCAGGGAAGAGAGAGCTGGAGATGGGTGCATCCCCTTGTCATTGAACAAGAGAGATCTGAGCAGCAGCAGGGGGACTGAGAAGGCATCTTGTGATCAGCTAAATTGTCCCAATGAAAAGTCTTTGGCTCAGAGTTATTATTGCAATGCGTTTTTTTCTTTCAGTCGCGGACACACATTCGGACAACAAAATGCGTTAATTGCCGTTTTTCCCCAACATTCAAAAGTTTGCTCGTTTCTAGACCCATCCTCGGGTTTTCAACTTTATACGTAGCCAAGTCCTTGGAAATGTTGATAAATAATCGATGACTAGAAATTTGGTGGGTCACTGAGATGATGAATTGAGCCATCTGAACGTGCGTTATGATTAGTTTATGCCTTACATGTAACCATTTGGAGCACTGTCTTCAATTATCCAAGTTACCCTCAAACGAGGGCTTGCCCTCTTACATTTAAATGCTTCCGGCGTTCCTTTAAGAAATCCATGTCAGTGGGTTTTGTATTTAACTGCTACACTTTTGGATGGCAGGGATGAGAGGTGGAATGGTAATTTCCGATTTTGCTGAAAACTTTATGTACATTCCCCAGTGAATATATCCGGAGATTGATTATAGTGCAAAAATGCGAAAGAATACGTCGTGACTAAATTTGAGTAATTTCCCTAAAATGGACACCAATAAAATGTACAACAATACTGTGCACTTTTGAAGATTAAAATTTACTGTATGTTTTCATGCTTGTTCATTTTGCCGATCGCTGTTGGAAATTAATTCATTGTATAAATATCTCACCACTATAAACATATAATGAAAAAAAATACCAAACTACCACCAGTTTCACCAGAAACTGTTTGTAGATTATGAAAGTTGATTGTTTTCTCATTTTCAGGGTTTAGTTTGTTTTTAAGTAAAAGTTACGTTAACTTACTGATAAAGTTGGTACTTGCTGCTGTCGTCGGTTCTTCAGCTAGAATAAAAATAATATAGCAAAACATTGTTAAATAACAAACGGCAATGCGTATCGGAAGTCGGTCACGAAACAAATCTAAGTGTTCTAAAAGTTTAATTACTATTTGTGCATGCTCTAATCGTAACTCTAATCGACGGTTCTTCATTAACGTTTAGACATGTGGTCGGGAATTTCAAACTTGCAGTTATTGCAAGGTTATTGTGTTACCCACGATATGCAGACTGGCACTGACTTAGATGGGTGTTGGGCGATTTGTATATATTCGTTGTCAGATATGCGATTCAATTCCATTTATAGAATGGGTTGTACAAAAGAATCCCTGAACGTCACATTCAGATTAGGGTCCCATCAACCGATACTTTCTATCTTGTCCGACGCACCGGTTGCTCACTAGAAGAGACAATCAGATTGTTTTTATCGATGTATTGAAACAATCAATGACCATTTAATCTTTAATATTATAATCGCAGATCGATGCGATTTTGACTTATGACTGTCCAACCTTCCCATCTAAGTACTAAATGTAAGCTGCGGCCTCTACTTATCAACCTATACCATTTAATTTTCTATTCACAATAATGTATTCGGTTTTCACTATGTAGATTGCACAAATGATACTGTGCTACCGCAGATTGTCTATTGACTGCAACAAGGCGCAATCTGCACTGCTTACACATTGCAGATATCGCCTTGCTGCACTCAAGGGACGAAGTGTAATATTTAAGTTCTTTTATTGCTGTTCGGATGATATGTTCAGTACAAAAAAATACACATCAGAGATTTGAAACGATGAACCAAATAGTTTGTAACTGATGTACACATGATCTACATTTGCTTCCCTCGATCGATTATTTCGAAACGTACTATCTTGGAATCTAAAGATAGTTAGTAGATGCTGATTTGAAATGTGTTCCTGATTTAATGGGCACCCATCCATTTCTCTTTTTAATTTAATTTTCTATTCACAATAATGTATTCTATTTCCACTATGCAGATGGATCAAAGGATACTGTGCTACACCAGAGTGTCTATTGACTGCAACAAGGCGCAACCTGCACTTCTCACACATTGCAGATAACGCCTTCATGCACTCCAGGGACGAAGTGTAATATTCAGTTCTTTTATTGCTGTTCGAAGGAGAGGATATGTTCAGTACAAAAAAAATACACAGAGATTTGAAACGATGAACCAAACACTTTGAGCCTGATGTACAAATGATCAACATTGGCTTCCCCGAAAGCGATCGATTATTCCGAAACGTACTATCTTGGAATCTAAAGATAGTTAGTAGATGGTGATTTGAAATGTGTACCTGAATTAATGGACGCCCATCCATTCAGTTCTTAACTTTTTCTCCATGCGAAACGTGACGAGTGGACGTGACAGCTCGAATTTCCTGGACAACATGTAAATGTACTTGGGGATTAAAAAAACGTTTGTTCGTTCACTCATCAGGATACATATTGGACTGATCCGTGCCGGTGGGGTTAAATATCCAGCAATGGGAAGCTAAGCTTCATATCAAAGTGTGTAAATAAACAACTCCCCTGGACTCCCTAGTTCGATAATCTTGTAGTTTGCAGTTATAGCGTCCACAGACAAATGGACGAGCAAAAAGATAGACGGGTAGGCAAACGGACAATCACAGGAAAGGACAGATAGGAGGAAGTTGGGATGGACGGACGGACGGACAGGAGAAAGACGGACGGATGGCGGGCGGATGAAAGTACAAAAGTTGTTAAATGTTAAAGGTAAAACTTTGATTCGAAACAAAACAAATCAGTGACATATTCCCAAACGTTTGTTATTCGAATATTTGGCATTAATGAGTTTTATCAACAGTCGTTAATGTCATACCCTTTGACTTATCATAGTAAATGGCGAATCTGTCTTTCTTTTTGGTGAAAAGCGTGTGGTCTGTCCAACAATCCCCTCCCCGATACACAAACTAAATACACATGACGCCAAGGAAGAGGGAGGTGGAGATGGGGACACCGCCTTGTTATAAAAAAAGAGGGGAATGAGCAGCAGCAGGGGGCAGCCGTGTCGTTTTCTTGTGATTGTGAAGGCATCTTGTGATCAGCTAAATTGTCCCAATGAAAAGTCTTTGGCTCACAATTATTATTGCAATGCATTTTTTTTTCTTCCAGTCACAGACACACTTTCGGACAACTACATGTATATGCGTTAATTGTCGTTTTTCCCCAACATTCAAAAGTGTGCACGTTTCTAGACCAATCCTAGGGTTTTCAACTCTATACGCAGCCAAGTCCTGGGAGATGTTGGTAAGAAATCAAGCAATTAACTCATTGTATAAATATCTCAGCACTATAAACATATAAGGAATATAATGCACAACTACCGCCTTGCAGCACTCAAGGGACGAATTGTAATATTCAGTTCTTTTATTGCTATTTGGATGATATGTTCAGTACAAAAAATATACAACAGATATTTGAAGCGATGAAACAAACACTTTGTACCTGATGTACAAATGATCTACATTGGCTTCCCCGAAAACGATCGATTATTTCGAAACGTACTCTCTTGGAATCTAAAGATACTAAGTAGATTGTGATCTGAAATGTGTACCTGAATTAATGCACACCCATCCATTCAGTTGATACCTATTTACACCGTGCGAACCGTGATGACGTTGGTCTGTCCAGCAATCCCCTCCCCGATACACAAAATAAATATACATCACGGCTGGGAAGAGGAAGCTGGTTATGGGGCACCGCTTTGATATTAAACAAGAGAGAACTGAGCAGCCGCAAGGGGCATCCATATCAGTTTTCTGTGATTGTGAAGGCATCTTGTGATCAGCTAAATTGTCCCAATGAAAAGTCTTTGGCTCAGAGTTATTATTGTGATGCTTTTTTTCTTTCAGTCGCAGGCACACATTCGGACAACAATATGCGTTAATTGTCCTTTCCCCCAACATTCAAAAGTGAAGTCCCTGGAGATGTTGATAAAAAACCGATGACAAGAAATTTGGTGGGTCCCTGGGAAGATGAACTGAGCTATCAGAACGTGCGTTGTGATGAGTCCCTATGTTACATGTAACAATTTGGAGCACTGTCCTCAATTCTCCACGTGACCCTCAAACATGAGCTTGCCCTTTTACCTTTAAACGCGTCCTGCGTTCCTTTAAGAAATCCATGTTAGTAGATTTTGTATATAACGGCTACAGTTTGATGATAGGGGTGAGAGCTGGAATGGTAATTTCTGATTTTGCTGAAAACTTTATGTTCAAACCCAGATAATATTTCCAGAGATTGATTACAGTGCAAGAAAGTGCAACTATAAGTTGAGTAATTTTCCCAAAATAGACACCAAAAATGTACGACAATAGTATGCACTTTTGAAATTTAAAATATACTGTATGTTTTCATGCTTGTTCATTCTGCCGATCGCTGCAAGAAATTAACTCATTGTATAAATGTCTCGACACTATAAACATATAATGAAAATAATACCAATCTACCATCAGTTTCACCAGGAACTATTTGTAGATTAGGAATGTTGATTGTTTTCTCATTTTCAAGGTTTAATTTGTTTTTAAGTTACGTTGACTTACTGGTAAAGTTGGTAGCTGCCGCTATTGTCGGTGCTTCAGCGAGAATAAAAATAATAAAGCAAAAATATGTTAAATAACAAACGGCAATGCGTATTGGAAGTCGGTCACGAAAATAAATCAAAGAGTTCTAAAATATCAAATATTATTTGTGTATGCTCCAATTGTGTAACTCTAATCGACGGTTCTTCATTAACGTTTTGACATGTCGTCGGGAATTTCAAACTTGCAGTTCTTCCTAGGTTACTATGTTGCCCTCCACATGCCGACAAGCACTGGCTTAGATGGCTGTTGGGCGAATTATCTATATTCGTTGTCAGATATGCGATTTAACTCCAATTATAGAACGGGTTGTACACAAAAATCCCTGAACGTCACATTCAGATTAGGGTCCCATCAACCCATTCTTCTATCTCGTTCGCTGCAACGGATACTTACTAGAAGAGACAATCAGATTGATTGCATAGATGTATTGAAACAATCAATGACCATTTAATCTTTAATATTATAATCGCAGATGGATGACATTTTGACTTATGACTGTCCAACCTTCCCATCAACGAATTTACTTAAAGCTTCGCCGCCTACTTATCAAACTATACCATTTAATTTTCTATTCACAATAATGTATTCTGTTTCCACTATGCAGATGGATCAAAGGATACTGTGCTACACCAGAGTGTCTATTGACTGCAACAAGGCGCAACCTGCACTTCTCACACATTGCAGATAGCGCCTTCATGCACTCCAGGGACGAAGTGTAATATTCAGTTCTTTTATTGCTGTTCGAAGGAGAGGATATGTTCAGTACAAAAAAAAATACACAGAGATTTGAAACGATGAACCAAACACTTTGAAACCTCTTCCCCGAAAGCGATCGATTATTCCGAAACGTACTATCTTGGAATCTAAAGATAGTTAGTAGATGGTGATTTGAAATGTGTACCTGAATTAATGGACGCCCATCCATTCAGTTCTTAACTTTTTACTCCATACGAAACGTGATGAGTGGACGTGACAGCTCGAATTTCCTGGACAACATGGAGATGTACTTGGGGATAAAAAAACCTCTGCAACTTTTGTTCGTTCACTCATCGGGATTTCTATTGGACTGACTAGTATCGGTGCGGTTAAATGTCCAGCAATGGGAAGCCAAGATTTATATAAAAGTGTGTAAGTAAACAACGCACCTGGACTCCATAGAAAGATAATCTTGTAGCTTGCAGTTACAGAGGCCACAGATAAACGGACAGGCAAAGACATAGACGGGCTGACAAATGGACGATCACACGAACGGACAGACGGGAGGATGTAGGACCCAATCGTCGGCGGGGCTTTCGAATACCTCCACAGACGGATGCACGGTCGAAGGGGTGGACGGGTGGAAGAAGGACGGCCGGCCGGCAGGCCTGACGTACGGACGAATGTACGGCGGACGGTAGAAATTACAAAAAATGTTAAATGTTAAAATTTAAACTTTGTTTCGAGACAATAAAAACCAGTGTCATATTCCCAAATGTTTGCTATTCGGATAACTGGCATTAATGATTTTTATCAACAGTTGGTAATGTCACACACTTTGAATTATCATAATAAATGGCGATGCTGTCATTGTTTTTGATGAGAAGCATATGGTCTCTCCAGCAATCCCCTCCCCGATACACAAACTAAATATACATGACCGTCAGGGAAGAAGGTGCTGGAGATGGGTGCACCGCCTTGTCATTGAACAAGACAGAATTGACCAGCAGCAGGGGGCATCAGTGTCATTTTCCTGTGATTGTGAAGGCATCTTGTGATCAGCTGAATTGTCCAAAAGAAAAGTCGTTATTGCTATGCGTTTTTCTTTCAGTCGCGGACACACATTTGGACAACAATATGCCTTAATTGCCGTTTTTCCCTAAGTTACCCTAACATTAAAAAGTGTGCGCGTTTCTAGACCCATCCTCCGGTTTTCAACTTTATACGCAGCCAAGTCCTTGGAGATGTTGATAAAAAATCGATGAATAGAAATTTGGTGGGTCTCAGAGAAGTTGAACTGAGCCAGCAGAACGTGCGTTATGATGAGTCTATGTGTCTCGTGTAACCATTTGGAGGACTGTCCTCAATTCTCCATGTCACCGTCAAACGTTGGCTTGCCCTCTTACCTTTAAATGCCTGCCGCGTTCCATTAAGAAATCCAAATTAGTAGGCTTTGTTTTTAAATGCTGCACGTTTGGATGACGGGGGTGAGAGGTGTAATGGTAATTTCTGATTTTGGTGAAAACTTTATGTTCATTCCCCGGAGAATATTTCAGGAGAGTGATTACAGTGCAATAATGCGGAACAATACGTCGTGACTAAATTTAAGTAATTTTCACAAAATAGACACCAATAAAATTTATTATAATAGTGTGCAATCTTGAAGTTAATCGACGGTTCTTCATTAACGTTTCGACATGTTGTCGGGATCTTCAAATTTGCAGTTATTGCAAGGTTACTGTGTTACCCACGATATGCCGACAAGCACTGACTTAGATGGGTTGTTGGGCGATTTGTGTATATACGTTGTCACATATTTGAGTTAATTCCATTCATAGAACGGGTTGTACACAAAAATCCCTGAACGTCACATTCAGATTAGGGTCCCATTCACCGACACTTTCTATCTCCTTCGACGGACCGGATACTTACAAGAAGTACAATCACATTGATTTTATCGAAGTCTTGAAACAATCAATGACCATTAAATCTTTAATTTTATAGTCGCAGATAGATGAAATTTTGACTTATGACTGCCCAACCATCTACGAACTATCTACGACGGGTAGTCTTCTTATCAAACAATACCATTTAATTTTCTATTCACCATAATGTATTCTGTTTTCGCTATGCAGGTCGAACAAAGGATACTGTGCTACTACAGAGTGTGTATTGACTGGCACGAGGCGCAATCTGCAATGCTTACACATTGCAGATAGCGCCTTGCTGACTCAAGGGACGAAGTGTAATATTCAGTTCTTTTATCGCTATTCGGATGACATGTTTAGTACAAAAAATACACATCACAGATTTGAAACAATGAAAAAAACACTTTGTAACTGTTGTACAAATGATCTACACTGGCTCTCCCGAAGTGATCGATTATTTCGAAACGTACTATCTTGGAATCTAAAGATAGTTAGTAGATGGTGATTTGAAACGAGTACCTGAATTAATGGACACCCATCCATTCAGTTCAGAACTTTTTACCCCTAGCGAAACGTGATGAGTGGACGTGACAGCTCGAATTTCCTAGACAACATGTAGATGTAATTGGGGATAAAAAAAATTCTGGAAGTTTTGTTCGTTTACTCATCAGGATTTATATTCGTCTGACCAGAATCGGTGCGGTTAAAGGACCAGCAATGGGAAGGCAAGGTTCATATAAAAGTGTGTAAGTAAACAATTCTCCGGGACTCCATAGTAAGATAATCCTGTAGTTTGCAGTGATAGCGGCCACAGACAAATGGACGGGCAAAGACATAGACGGGCTGACAAATGGACGATCACACGAAAGGACAGACAGGGAGATGTAGGACCCAATCGTCGATGGGACTTTCCAATATCTCATCAGACGGATGCACGGTCGGATTGGTGGACGGGCGGAAGAAGGACGGCCGGCCGGCCGGACGGACGGACAGACGGATGGACGGCGGACGGACGGACGAAAGTACAAAACATGTTAAATGTTAAAAGCTAAACTTTGTTTCGAAACAATAAAAACCAGTCTCATATTCCCAAATGTTTGTCATTCGGGTAATTGGCATTAATGAGTTTTATCAACAGTTGTCATAGTCACACCCTTTGAATTATCATAATAAATTTCGATGCTGTCTTTCCGTTTGGTGAGAAGCGTATGGTCTGTCCAGCAATCCAGCAATCCCATCCCCGATACACAAAATAAATATACATGGCGGCAGGGGAGATGGTGCTGGAGATGGGGCACCCCCTTGTCATTGAACAAGACAGAATTGACCAGCAGCAGGGGGCATCCGTGACATTTTCCTGTGATTGTGAAGGCATATAGATTAAACATATTTTATTTGTTTATAATCAACAGCACTTAGATTATATCCTTTCCTTGAAATACGTTTACAATTACAAATTATGACATGTTTACAAGTAGTTACATGAATTTATATGTAATGGCGAAACAAAACATATGTACATATTGAAACAATTTTGTGCATCTACAAAGTTAAAGAAGAAAGCTGGTGGGTACTCAACTTTGCAAGAGACAGAACAAAGAAGTGAGGGGGGGGGGGGGGAGAAGAAAAATGAAATGCTACACTACAACAC
This sequence comes from Pictodentalium vernedei, assembly GCA_031216915.1. Classification (NCBI taxonomy): domain Eukaryota; kingdom Metazoa; phylum Mollusca; class Scaphopoda; order Dentaliida; family Dentaliidae; genus Pictodentalium; species Pictodentalium vernedei. The sequence goes on along the minus strand of CM062294.1, from coordinate 189,382,332 downwards.
TGCTGGCTTGGGTCAACACGCCTATGGGCCACATTTCGGCACTAGCGCTACTCCGACGGGGTCCACACCACTACTATTGCCAGGACAGACAGGACAAACAAGCGAATAGAAACGAGCCATGTGTGAGGTAAACAGAGATGACCACTGACTTTAAAGATCAACAGAATAGGAAAAGGATGCTTTTAGACTCCTGTGCTCATCTAGCGGTCTGTTCTTAAAACCGCTTCGTGGTTTTTATGAAACTTTGTACACTGCGAAAACGGTGAATATTAACGGAATCCGGTAAGTTTGGAACACCATAAAGAAGATCATTGGCCGTTCTTATTGGCAGATGTACAAGATTTCTCTGTAGAACAAGTCTTTCGTCTGAGTGGGTACTGCATTTGAAGAAGTAATGGTTCGCGTCTTCGGTCTCATAACCATCTCATAACCACATGAACAGGTAGGTGTATTTTGAATACAGTTAGAGTAGTTATCAAAATTTAGGCCGCTACAGGAATTTCGCAGCTTGCAGTGTATTATACTAACCGCCCTATCGCCATTGTTGAAGTACGTAGGTGGTCTACACACGCCTGTATTGAAATATTTAACAACGTTATTCAGTGAATCAGACTGTCTAGGTAGTGCATGCCATTCGGAAATGCAAGAGGGAATAAATGACCGCTTAAATACTTCCGTGTGTGTAAGTGGTAGTTGAAAATTGAAATGGAACCGGGTGCTATACGGGGAAATGTCCTCAAACGTTCTGGGTAATAAGTCCGATAGGTATCTGGGGGCCTGGTTATTTGCAATTTTGAAAAATGTGATCATTTTGTGGAGACGGCGTTATGTCTAAGGGTTTCCCAGCCAAGTTCTGCAAGTAGAGTAGATACTGGGGCAGATCTCGTTAGACCGGATATTATTCTAGCTGCATCGGCGTGGATTCTATCCAATTTTGAAAGTAGGTAATCCGGTGCACCAGCCCATACCACATCCGCGTATTCTCAAAAAGGGAGTATAACTGATTTATGTAGAATTTCAAGGCTTTTTCTACCAAGGATACTTAAGTTTTCTTAGCTGGGATAGCCTGGCGTTGGCCGTTTTACATAGTCTATTAATTTGGCTATGCCAGTTTAGGTCCCCATGTAAGGTCAGGCGAGGTGGGTGTGTGACATTGCGAGTTCAAGTGGCGTCTCACCAAACATTACAGCATTATTTAGGTTAACCTGTTTCTTGGAGATTAGAACAATTTCGGTTTTTGAAGGGTTAAACGTAACTAACCATATATTTGCCCATTCGGAAATGGCTTTAAGGTTTTCATTGGACTTTGTAGCAATGCCATCCGGTTCGTGCCCACTTTCTGTTAAGGTTGTATCATCCGCAAATAATCGACACACGTCCGGTGAATCCCGATTTTCAGAAATGTCATTGATGTATATCAAAAAGAGGAACTGACCCAAGACAGAACCCTGTGTAACACCACAATTAACAGATAAGTACTCGGAGGAAATTGAGTTACAAGTTACCCTTTGTTTACGACCAGGCAAATAGCTGCTGGTCCACTTGATGAGTTGTCCAGATAAACCGTTTTGTCTCAGTTTATAAATAAGTCCTTTGTGCCACACACTATCAAATGTTTTTGATATATCACAGAATGCTCCAAGAGAAAACTGGTTCCTATCAAAGGCCAAGCAGAGATTATGATATATTTCGATGAGTTGGTAAACGGTGCTATGCTGGGGCAGGAAACCGGACTGATATTTAAAAAATAAATTATTAGCACAACAATGTTCACACATTTGGTTAAAAACAATCCTGACACAGCTAAGAAGAGAGACTGGTCTGAGGTTATTAGGATCATTTTCCCCTTTTCAAAAATCGGCACGACTGTTGCCAGCTTCCATTCTGATGGGTAGACACGTAAAGAGAATGAGAGCCTAAATAACTGAACCAATGGCTTGCATATTGTGGCTTTGGTTTCTTTCAGAATACGGTTTCTAATAGTGTCGTGTCCAGTTGCTTTTTTGGTATCTAGATTGCTAAGAATCCGGATCACTTCGTCTTCAGAAAAGTCAATTTCAGACAGGCTCTCAGAACAATTTGGTCTGAAATCAGGTAAGCTATGTCCATCATCATTTATTTTACTATTTGATAGAAATGTTTTATTGAGCAGATTGGCTTTGTCCTTATTATCTGTTATCATAACTGTGCAGCCTGCATCATCTTTGCGGTTTAGAAAGGGGATGGAAGGCTTACTCACAAAATTATTCAGTAACTGTTTGAGAGTGTACCAAAAGACTTTAGGGTTTCTACTCATTGCAAGTGAAGTATCTAGATTTGAAAAATAAGTAGATTTAGCCTTCTTTTTCATATTATTTACTTTATTACGGGCATGTTTATATTTTTAAATTATTAATGGGTTTCGGTCTTTCAAAGCTTGTTTACGAAGACGATCTCTCTGACGAATTTCATGGAGAAGAGCCGAGTCAAACCAGGGTTTATCATTAGGACGGATGACTACCCTGTGAGATGGAATACATTCTGTGGCAATATCAAAAAAAATTGCTGCAAATTTGTGGTATGACGCATCAAGTGTAGCAGTGTCGGAAATAAAAGACCAATCTGTTTCGGATATCAGAGTGTTCATTTTGGGGAAATCAACCCTGTTGTAATTCCAAATCTGTCGAATTTTCGTTTCGTTTTGTGTTATGCCTGTCTCTATAGCTGCTGATACAGCCTTATGGTCGGAGTCACCAAGTTCGTGGACTTCTGAGTTTAAAACCACAACACCATCACTTACTATTATAGGGTCCAATAAAGTACTTGAGATTGGTGTTACACGAGTCGGTTCTTTGATGGCGTTATGGAGGTTGTAATAATTTATAATTTCATTTAAACGGCTAGAAGGGTTAAGAAGGTCGCTATTCAAATCTCCGGTGATTATCAGGGACGGGTTTATACTGAGTGAGTCTTCAATGGCGCCTTCCAGCTTCTCCCAGTATTCGTTACTAGAGAATTGAACCGATCGATATGCTAAACAGAGCAAGAACTTGCGTTTTGAGGTAATCTCAAACCATAAGACCGACTGGTCAAATTCTAGTTCCGGTAAACGTTTGGCATATATTTCATTTGAGAAATAAACCACGACACCGCCACCGTGTTGGTTCCTGTCCTTTCTGACTGGTGGGAGGTAACCCGGGATTAGCACATTGTCGGAATTAAAACTGGGATCGAGGTGCGTTTCGGTGAAGCAGATTATATCGAAATCGTCTATATCATCTGTAATATGATCGAGCCTATTTCTGATGCTTCTGATATTATAATTGAGTATAGAAATACTGGTTATATCTACTGATTCAGTTCTGGATGGCCCAGGGTTAACTTCAATGTCCCCAGACAGGAGAATGATACCAAGGATGACACACAGAGCCAATGAGAAACGGAGTTTGACGGTGCGGATCTTCACTGAGTGCTGAGTTCCGATCGGTTGTCTGGTCACACAGTACCTACACACGAGAAAATTATAATGAAGTCCGATTGCCGACCTGTGCTGCTCTTTGTTAATACCCATGTTTAGGGGTTAAGTGACAGGCGGAGAGAGGGTGTCAGTGCACCGTGGAGTGCGGTTAGTGTTTTTGGTATAGAATGTTTGTGTGGCAGTAAGAGCGTGTTGTAGTGTCTTAAGAGGGTGAAAGGAAAAACAGGAATTATAAGATTACAAGTATATACAGTCTGTAACAAAGTAAGATATATTATACACATGTCATACTGGATAGGTTGTGAGGTGGTATCGGCTTGTAATTCAGAGAGCTGAAGTATTTCTCAACCTTTCACCTAGAGCAATTTACATAAATTGGACAGTACCAATGGATCTTCCAAAACACAGTCTCTTTTTATCACCCTTCCACAAAACACAGCCCACGGTCCCCATTGGAACAAGCTCAATGAGCTCGTTTCGATCAGGACCACAAGCTCTGTCCTGCAAGGAAAAGGCAAAAACAATAAAGTTTGAATGGCGATTTTTGTATATCACATGGGCTGACTCAGTCACCTTGTTACGCAAAGGGTTGAAGAAGAATTTTAGTGGGAAATTTATATTGGTTCCACTGCCATGTTCCCACACTCTTCAAAAGGGTAACCGACAACAAGCAGAATTTAAGTACGGACAATTATGAAAACTGGCCTTCACGCCGAATTTTATAGGATGTATTTTGGGCATATGAGCTGATAACTGAAGGTTTAGTAGTATATTTGTCCGTTCAAATCATTGAAGTCATGAATGACCTGATTGTCCGTTCAAATCATTGAAGTCGTGAATGACCTGATTCCTCTAAATTTATATGAGAGATATCTGTATAGTAGTCACCCTCATATACATGCAAAGAAATAATGTTAGGTAATAATATATTGAAAAACGGTAGAATCTGGAAGACAGATAAAAATTAAAATTTTGAGCGGAAAACAATGAGTTCACGAAGTCCAGTAAAGGGTTGGCCATTTCCGTAAACCTTCAGTGAACATTTAATTTGTCGCTCGTGTGTGTCGTCAGTTGACAACAGTCAGGTCTGCAAAATCTGTCCAGAATTCAAATTCACGCTCGATGGCGCGAATAACACCATGACGAGTGATTAACATCATGGTCTCAATATAATGTGTCAAAGAGAATGTTTCAATTTGAATGGGCTTTTGTGTCCTTCATCGCCAAAGGAGTACAGGTTTCAGTGGATTAAGATGACTGGGAAAAAAATCACACATAACAACCTGAGCTAGCAGATAAATCCGTCGGCAAACAATAATGTTTTGACATATGCCTGCACCCCGTAATAAGACCTAATTATTGATGCAACAGGGAAGAAGTTTTGGTCTTTGGATGTTGTGTCTGACAGGGATGAGCACAAAACTTCGTTTAGTACCTGGGTAGTGGGATATTTAATGGTTAAGCAGTTAGGGAGTAGAAGAGTGTGGACACTGGAGAGGCGGGAGACGCAGAACGAGGGCTGAGGAATCTATTTTAAAATCCACTAAACACTACGAATCCAATTATAAACCGTGAAAATGAGATTTCTTCTAGTTTATGGTACAAAAAGTGTGGCCAGATCGAGATCATAATCAAATTAATTTGACCTCAGTAGGCAAGCACTAGTTCACTTTGCGGGGGGGGGGGGGGGGGCGCATTCGAGATATGTCTGTGAGGCAAGACTGAGATCATAATGAAATTTGAATGGAATTGTTGTGAATATTGCTGGCTGGTTCTGGCCTTTGCGAGTGGAAGACGGTAGTTGCAAAAAACATTTCTTGGGTAACTGAGAAAATTCATTCTTTGTCGCAAAACACAGCTCCTGTCCCCTCATTGGAACGAGCTCATTCAGATCATTCAATGAGGGGCAACAAGCTACGTATCTGTGGTAGAATTGGGAACATAATAAAATTGGAATTACATTTTGAGAATATTCCTCACCTGTTTTGACTAGTTACTTAACCCTTTGGCCAGTTGCTTGCCCCTCTACCAGCTGTGAGTGGCAGACGACAGTTGCAAAAGTATTTCTGGAATAACTGAAAAAAATTATTTCTGTATCTCAAAACACAGCTCTCGACCTACCATGGGAACGGGCTCCTTGAGCTCATTCCGATGAGGGGTCATAAGTTATGTCTGTGAAGCAAACCAGAGAACATAGTAAAATTTGAATGGCATTTTTGTGAATATTGCTGGCTAGTTCTGGCCAGTTACTTGGCCGTTTACCAACTGCGAGTGGAAGACAACAGTTACAAAAACCTTTCTTGAGTAACTGGGAAATTCATTCCGTGTCTCAAAACACAGCTCATGATCCCTTATTGGAACGAGCTCGTTGAGATCATTCCCATGAGGGGTCATAAGCCAGGTCTTTGAGGCAACAATAAGAACATAGTACAATTTGAATGGCCTTTTTGTCAATGTCATTGGTCGGTTTCGGTCAGTTACTTAACCCCCTTTATTCAAGGAGAGTAGCAGACGACTGTTGCACAAACAGTTCCCGTTGGATAACTGAGAAATTCATTCCATGTCCCAAAACATAGTCCATGACCCCCACTGGAAAACTCTTGTTGACATTGTTAACCCTTTAACCACTGCGAGTGACAGACGACAGTTGCATAGACACTTCTTAAATGGCTCAGAAAATTCATTCTATGTCCCACAACTCAGCTCACGATCACTCACTGGAACGAGCCCACAGAGCCCATTCCAACGAGGGGACACAAGATATGTCTCTGAGGTCAAATTGAGAACATATTAAACATTGATTGGCATTTATTGCGGATATCGCTGGCCGTGTTTGGCCAATTACTAAACCATTTGGCTAGTTACTTAACCCGATATGCACTATGAGTGGCAGATGACAGTTACAAGAACACTTTTTAAATTTAAATAACTGGAAAAGTTCATTATGTGCTTCAAAGACATATTCCATGACCTCACACCGGAACAAGCTCATTAAAGTCATTCCAATTATTTTTTATTTATTGGTGTTTAGGGTGACATATTTATGCACAATTGCTATTTCTGACCGCAGCAACGATAAAAAGTAAAGTGAAGTCAATTGTTTATATTTCCCATGGTGCTCATTTTAGGAAGCTTCCACCCAAAGCATTGGTAACCGGATCCTATTTTACCAGTAAAACAGAACTTGTTTACCGATTCGCTTCACGGGGTTCCACCGAGGAGCTCTTTCCAATGAGGCGCCACTAGATATGTCTGTGAGGCAAAACTGACAACATAATAAAATTTGAATGGCATTTTTGTGAATATTGCTGCCTGGTTCTGGCCTCTTACTTAGCCCTTTACCCACAGCGAGAAGAAGACGACAGTTGCAAAAAACAATTCTTGGGTAACTGAGAAAATACATTCTGTGTCACAAAACACAGCTCATGTCCCCTCATTGGAACGAACTCATTGGGGTCATTTCAATGAGGGGCCACAAGCTATGTATCTGTGTTAAAATTGAGAAATTAATAAAATTGAAATGGCATTTTGTGAGCATTCCTGGCCTGCTTTGGCTAGTTACTTAACCCTTTCACCAGTTGCTTAACCCCTGCCGGCTGTGAGTGGCAGACGACAGTTGCAAGAGCATTTCTTGAACTGAAAAAAATTATTTTGAGCTCATTCCAATGGGGGGTCATAAGAAATGTCTGAGAGGCTAACCAGAGAACAAAGTAAAATTTGAATGGCATTTTGTGAATATTGCTGGCTAGTTCAGTTACTTGGCTGTTCACCTACTGCGAGTGGAAGACGACAGTTACAAAAACCTTTCTTGAGTAACTGGGAAATTCATTCTGTGTCTCAAAACACAGCTCATGATCCCTCATTGGAACGAGCTCGTTGAGATCATTCCAATGAGGGGTCATAAGCCAGGTCTTTGAGGCAGAACTAAGAACACAGTAAAATTTGAATGGCATTTTGAGAATATTGCTGGCTGGTTCTGGACAGTTACTAAGCCCTCCCCTCACTGAGAATGCAAAACGTCAGTTGCAAAAACCTTTCTTGAGTTACGGGGAAATTCATTCAGTGTTTCATCGCCCATCCATTCAGTTCTTAACTTTTTACTCCATACGAAACGTGATGAGTGGACGTGGCAGCTCGAATTTCCTGGACAACATGGAGATGTACTTGGGGATAAATAGAGGATCTCAAATGAGTTCCCGTTTAATATAGAAATTTAGGAAACGAGTCATGTAGATTTCATTTGCAACGAGCTTTAGCGAGTTGCAAATGAAATCTACTTGACGAGTTTCCTAAATTTCAATATTAAACGGGAACGAGTTCGAGATTCTTTTTATCACATAATCCGATATTGTCATATTTTGCCGGTGTTAACTACTAAAAACGAACAAATAACTCTGTGCAGCCTTCTTGTTGCGATTCTGGCTGTGACACTGTGCTCCCATATTGTGTACGCTGCAGAAAATAGTTCCTAATAAACTCACTACATTCTTCAAATTTGCAGCATGCTTTCATCACGAAAATATAAAATTTCAATATTCCACCACATATGGATTTAATAACAATAAATAACACCTCTTAATGCAACAATATTTCATAAAAATCCCTTTGTGTCAATCGCTGTCAGTATCTGTTTCTATAACAACTCGTCGGCGCTTTGCGAAGTTTGGTAATTCAGCTGATTCTGTCGGGAATTTTCGCTCACATGCATGGTGTACGTGGACTTCAAAATGACCACCGTGTATGTTGTTGTTAGAAAAGATTGAGTTTATTGTACCGTAGAGCTGCATTGAGCATTTGTTATCATTGGAACTATTGTTATTATTCACTGACAATACTGGAATTTGGTTTAAACATGTGCTTTCTGAGGGAGGATAATTCAAAACTGGTGGAACTTCAGGTACATTTGAACTGGAGAGAACACGTGATATTTTCTGATGTTGAAATTCATTTAGGGTGGAATAATTGTTCACTGATTGAATATTGCGATGTCCGCTGATTTGAACAATGTGGTTTGTTGGTATATTTCAAAAATTCAACTCTTGTATCATGTGCTTTCTGGCACTATGGTTTGACAATTTTTTGTCAGTGGTTGCGATACCAGCGGCTGTCGTCATTCTTCTTATCAAAGAGCCAAGTTTGTTCACACCAATTTTGTTGCCGCTTGAACCAACATTCACCAGATTTAGGAATTCCAGTGTGTGTTGCAATATAAAAGGGACGATCTGCATCACAGAAGTCTTTTGGTCGCTTACTTGAAAATGTTTTATAAATTTCTACTATACATTTTTCGGGCTCAGCTGTATTTGCCCACAACTTAGGTTTCACGCGACTCACATCTCTTGGATTTGACCCAGTTCTAGTTTTTGTTTGGCGTTCATTGAATTCAAGATATGCACCTTGGTTGAACTCTTCACAAAGTTTAATATCACCCCAGCACATTTCATGATGTTCAGATATACCACGCAGACCAAAGTGAATTGTGAAATAAAACCACAGGGTATTTAAAATGCTTTGTGGTGTTGACGATCCAAACTGACCAGTTTCCCAGAGAATTTTTATTTCATCATCTGATATTGGCTGAGCTTTATTTGGTAGATTCCCTTTCCCATCGCGCTTCAAGGCCATTTGTTTACATTTTAAGACATCTCGGACCTGGCAAAATTCCACACTGTTAATTGTGCTGTACCCATACCTTTGCCTCCGAAGTTGGCGATCAAAACTGGAGATAAACCCCCGGAGAGTAATGGGCTCACACTCAGAACCGTCAGCTTTACGAATACTGATGAGAAATTTACACAACAATTCAGAAAGTTCACTGGGAGGAATTTCATGGATTACACGTTTATCATTGTTGTTAAGCTCAAGGTAAGCATAGAACAGTGTCAAGTCATAAAATGTTTTTGAAGCAGTGTTCATATTACTCTGCATTGATATAAATTCATCAACATTACTTTCAGCAGCAGCAAATCTATTATTTTCACTGGTCTCAGCATTGACATTGTTACTTGACGTCTGCTGTATCGACTCGGCTTCAGTACATGGGTTATGAATGAAAGTTAACCTTTCAGGTTGAATATCTACAATAAAGTCAATTCCTTCAATTTTAACTGTGATGTAAACATCAGCACCATGATTTGTTTGCCCAAGTACTCTTCCCTGGCCCTTTCCATCAATTTTTACAATACATTTTTCTGGAAAGTTTACTGCAGCGGCCATTTTTGTTTTGAACACATTAGTAGTGTAGTAATACAGTCACTGATGTAAAAAGTCTCCAAATGGAATGTCAGCATGTGATTCACTCAGATGCTGACATTCCATTTGGAGACTTTTTACCTTTATTACACTAGTGTAATATGAAAATTTATTACATGGCTTTAATACACTATAGAATGGTGTGATTATGTGATAAAAAAAACTCTGCAACTTTTGTTCGTTCACTCATCAGGCTTTATATTCGACTGACCAGAATCGGCGCCGTTAAATGTCCAGCAATGGGAAGCCAAGCTTCATATAAAAGTGTGTAAGTAAACAACTCTCCTGAACTCCATAGTAAGATAATCCTGCAGTTTGCAGTTTGCAGTTATAGCGGCCACAGACAAACAGACGGGCAAAGACATAGACGGGCTGACAAATGGACGATCACACGAACGGACAGACAGGAGGATGTAGGACCCAATCGTCGGCGGGACTTTCGAATATCTCATCAGACGGATGCACGGTCGGATGGCGGGACAGGCGGAAGAAGGACGACCAGCCGGACGGACGGAGGGACAGACGGATGGACGGCGGACGGACGGACGAAAGTACAAAACATGTTAAATGTTAAAAGCTAAACTTTGTTTCGAAACAATAAAAAACAGTGTCATATTCCCAAATGTCTGTTATTCGGGTAATTGGCATTAATGAGTTTTATCAACAGTTGTTAATGTCACACCCTTTGAATTATCATAATAAATGGTGATGCTGTCTTTCCTTTCGGTGAGAAACGTATGGTCTGTCCGGCAATCCCATCCCTGATACACAAAATAAATATACATGGCGGCAGGGAAGATGGTGCTGGGGTACGCCCTTGTCATTGAACAAGACAGATTTGACCAGTAGCAGGGGGCATCCGTGACATTTTCCTGTGATTGTGAAGGCATCTTGTGATCAGCTAAATTGTCCACAAGAAAAGTCTTTGGCTCAAAGTCATAATTGCTATGCGTTTTTTCTTTCAGTCGCTGACACACATTCGGACAACAATGTGCGTCAATTTCTCCCTACCATTCAAAAGTGTGCTCCTTTCTAGACCGATCCTTGGGTTTTCAACTTCGTTCGCAGCCAAGTCTTTGGGAATGTTGATAAATAATCGATGACCAGAAATTGGGTGGGTCACTGAAATGATGAACTGAATCATCTGAACGTGCGTTATGATTAGTTTATGTGTTACATGTAACCATTTGGAGCACTGTCCTCAATTCTCCATGTTACCATCAACCAGGGCTTCCCCTCTTACCTTTAAATGCGTCCGGCGTTCCTTTAAGAAATCCATGTTAGTAGGTTTTGTATTTAACTGCCACACTTTTGGATAACAGGGGTGAGAGGTGGAATGGTATTTTCTGATTTTGGTGGAAACTTTATGTTCATTCCCCAGAGAATATTTCCAGAGATTGATTTCAGTGCAAAAATGCGCAACAATACGTCGTGACTAAATTTTAATAATTTTTCCAAAATAGACACCAATAAAATTTACGACAATGGTGTGCATCTTGAAGTTTAAAATTTTCTGTATGCTTTCATGCTTTCATGCTTCATGCTTGTTCATTTTCCCGAACACTGCAAGAAATTAACTCATTGTATAAATATCTCAACAATATAAACATATAATGAAAATAATACCAAACTACCATCAGTTTGACCGGGAACTGTTTGTAGATTATGATAGTTGATTTTCTTCTCATTTTCAAGGTTTAATTTGTTTTTAAGTATAAGTTACGTTAACTTACTGGTAAAGTTGGTACCTGCTGCTGTCGTCGGTGCTTCAGCTAGAATAAAAATAATAAAGCAAAAAAATGTTAAATAACAAACGGCAATCCGTATTGGAAGTCGGTCACGAACACAAATCTAAGTATTCTAAAAGTTATAACTATTATTTGTGTATCCTACAATTGTGTAACTCTAATCGACTGTTATTCATTAAGGTTTTGACATATCTTCAGGAATTTCAAACTTGCAGTTATTGCAAGGTTGCAATGTTACCCACGATATGCCGACAAGCACTGACTTAGATGGGTGATGGGGGATTTGTGTATATTCCTTGTCTGATATGCGATCTAACTCCAATTATAGAACGTGTTGTACACAAAAATCGCTGAACGTCACATTCAGATTAGAATCCCATCAACCGGTACTTTATATCTCGTTCGACGCACCAGATATTTACTAGAAGAGACAATCAGATTGATTGTATCGATGTATTGAAATAATCGATGATCATTTAATCTTTAATATTATAATCGTAGATAGATGAAATTTTGACTTATGACTGTCCAACCTTCCCATCTACGAATTAACTGTAAGCTGCGCCGTCTACTTATCAAACTATACTATTTATTTTTTTATTCATACTAATGTATTGTGTTTTCACTATGCAGACCGCACAAAGGATACTGTGCTCCACATATTGTCTATTGACTGCAACAAGGCCAATCTGCACTGCTTACACATTGCAGATAGCGCCTTCCTGCCCTCAAGGGACAAAGTATAATATTCAGTTCTTTTTTCGCTGTTCGGATGATATGTTCACTACAAAACAATGCACATCAGAGATTTGAAACGATGAATCCGCGAAAGAGATCGATTATTTCGAAACGCACTATCTTGGAATCTAAAGATAGTGAGTAGATGCTGATTTGAAATGTGTGCCTGAATTAATGGACACCCATCCATTCAGTTCATAACGTTTTACTCCATGCGAAACGTGATTAGTGGACGTGACAGCTCGAATTTCCTGGACAACATGTAGATGTAATTGGAGATAAAAAAAAGTCTGCAACTTTTGCTCGTTCACTCATCGGGATTTATATTTGACTGACCAGTATCTGTGCGGTTAAATGTCCAGCAATGGGAAGCCAAGCTTCAGATAAAAGAGTGTAAGTAAACAACTCTCCTGGACTCCATGGTTCGATAATCTGATAGTTTGCAATTTTCGCGTCCACAGACAAATGGACTGGCAAAGAGATAAACGGGCAAACAAATGGACGATCACACGAACGGACAGACAGGAGGCTGTTGGACCCAATCGTGGGCGGGACTTTCGAACATCTCAATGGACGGATGCACGGTCGGAGGGGTAGACGGACGGACTGACGGCGGATGGATGAAAATACAATAAATGTTAAATGTGAAACTTTGTTTCGAAACAAAACAAACCAGCGTCATATTCCCAAACTTTTGTCCTTCGCATAATTTTCATTAATGTGTTTCATCAACGGTTGTTAATGTCACACCCTTTGACTTATCATAGTAAATGGCGATGCTGTCTTTCTTTTTGGTGAGAAGCGTATGGTCTCTTCCAGTTATCCCGTCCCCGATTCGCAAAATAAATATACATGACGGCATGGAAGATGTAGCTGGAGATGGGAGCACCCCTTGTTACTAAACAGGGGGGAACTGGGTAGCAGCAGGGGCATCCCTGTCATTTTCCTGTGATTATGAAGGCATCTTGTGGTCAGCTAAATTGTCTCAATGAAAAGTCTTCGGCTCAGAGTTATTATTGCAATGTTTTTTTTCTTTCCGTTAGGGACACACATTTGGACAACAATCTGTGTTAATTGCCGTTTTTCCCCAACATTCAAAAGTGCGCGCGTATCTAGACCCATCCTCGGGTTTTCAACTTTATACGCAGCCACGTCCTTGAAGATGTTGATAAAAAATCGATGACTAGAAATTTGGTTGGTTCCTGAGATGGTGAACTGAGCCATCAGAACGTGCGTTATTATTAGTCTCTGTGTTACATTTAACCATTTGGAGCACTGTCCCCTATTCCCCATGTTACCCTCAAGCGTGGGCGTGCCCTCTTACCTTTAAATCCTTCCGGCGTTCCTTTAAGAAATACGTGTAAGTAGATCTTGTATTTAACTGCTACACTTTCGGATCACAGGGGTGAGAGGTGGAATGGTAATTTTTGATTTTGCTGAAAACTTTGTGTTCATTCCCCAGGGAATATTTCCGGAGATTGATTACAGTGCAAAAATGCGCAACAATACGTCGTGTCTGAACTTGAGTAATTTTCCCAAAATAGACACCAATAAAATTTACGACAATAGTGTGCAATCTTGAAGTTTAAAATTTACTGTATGTTTCATGCTTGTTCATTTTCCCGATCGCTGCAAGAAATTAACTCATTGTATAAATATCTCAACACTATAAACATATAATCAAAATAATAAAAAACTACCATCAGTTTCACCAGGAACTGTTTGTAGATTTTGAAAGTTGATTGTTTCCTCATTTTCAAGGTTTGATTTGTTTTTAATAAAAGTTACGTTTACTCACTGGTAAAGTTAGTAGCTGCTGCTGTCGTCGGTGCTTCAGCTAGAATAAAAATAATGAAGCAAAAAATTGTTAAATAAAATACGGCAATGAGCATCGGAAGTCGGTCACGAAAACAAACCTGAGTGTTCTAAAAGTTTTAACTATTATCTGTGCATGCTCCAATTGTGTAACTCTAATCGCCGTTTCCTCATTAATGTTTTGGCATGTCGTCGGGAATTTCAAACTTGCAGTTATTGCAAGGTTACTATGTTACCCGCGATATGCCGACAAGCACTGACTTAGATGGGTGTTGGGTGATTTGTGTTTCTTCATTGTCAGATATGCGATTTAATTCCAATTGTAGAACGGTTTGTACACAAAAATCCCTGAGCGTCACATTCAGATCATGGTCCAATCAACCGATACTTTCTATCTCGTTCGACGCACCGGATACTTACTAGTAGAGACAATCAGATTGATGTTATCGATGTATTGCAACAGTCAATGACCATTTAATCTTGAATATTATAATCGCAGATAGATGAAATTTAGACTTAAGGCTGTCCAACCTTCCCATCTACGAATTAACAGAAAGTTGCTTCGTCTACTTATCAAACTATACCATTTAATTTTCTATTCACAATAATGTATTGTGTTTTCACAGTGCCGATCGAACAGAGGACAATCTGCTACCACAGATTGTCTACTGACTGCAACAAGGCGCAATCTGCACTGCTTACACACTACAGATAGCGCCTTGCTAAACTCAAGGGATGAAGTGTAATAATCAGTTCTTTTATTGCTGTTCGAATGATACCTTCAGTACCAAACAATACACATCAGACATTTGAAACGATGAACCAAACACTTGGTAACTGATGTACAAATGATCTACATTGGCTTCCAGAAAGCGATCGATTATTTCGAAACGCACTAACTTGAAATGTAAAGATAGTTAGTAGATGGTGATTTGAAATGTGTTCCTGATTTAATGAACACCCATCCATTCAGTTCATAATATATTACACCGTGCGAAACGTGATTAGTGGACGTGACAGCAGCTCGAATTTCCTGCGCAATATGTAGATGTTCTCGGGGATAAAAAAACTGTGCAACTTTTGCTCGTTTACTCATCAGGATATGCATTGGACTGGCCAGTATCGGTGCGGTTAAAAGTGCAGCAATGGGAAGCCAAGCGTCATATAAAAGTGTGTAAGTAAACTACCCTCCTACACTCCGTAGTTCGATAATCTTGTAGTTTGCAGTTATAGCGGAGCAGACTAACGGACGATCACACGACCGGACAGACAGGAGGATGTTAGACCCAATCTTCGGTGGGACTTTCAAACATCTCAACAGACGGACGCACGGTGGAAGGGTCGGACGGACGGAACAAGGACGGACGGATGGACGGAGGATGGATGAAAGTGCAAAAAATCTTAAATGTGTAACATTGTTTCGAAACAAAACAAACCAGTGTCATATTCCCAAACGTTTCTTCTTCGGATAATTGGCATTAATGAGTTTTATCAACAGTTGTTAATGTCACACTGTTTGACGGTGTAAATTGCGATGCAGTCTTTCAAGTACAAAAAACGTTAAATGTAAAACTTCGCTTCGAAACAAAACAAACCAGTGCCATATTCCCAACCTTTTGTTCTTCGGATAATTGGCATTAATGAGCTTTATCAACAGTTGTTAATCTCACTCTCGTTGACTGTTCAGTGTAGATGACGTTGTTGCCTTTCTTTTTGGTGAGAAGCGTATGGTCTGTCCAGCACTCCCCACCCCGATACACAAAATAAATACACATGACGGCAGGGAAGAGGGAGCTGGAGATGCCCCCTCCCCTTGTCATTAAACAAGACAGAACTAAGCAGCAGCAGGAGGCGCCAGTGTCATTTTCCTGTGATTGTGAAGGCATCTTGTGATCAGTTAAATTGTCCCAATGAAAAGTCTTTGGCTCAGAATGAACATGGCAATGAGTTTTTTCTTTCAGTCGAGGGCACACATTCGGACAGCAATATGCGTTCATTGCCCTTTTTCCCCAAAATGCAAAAGAGTGCGCGTTTCTAGACCCATCCTCGGGTTTTCAATTCTATACGCAGCCAAGTCCTTGGAGATGTTGATAAAAAATCGATGACTAAAAATTTGATGGGTCCCTGAGAAGATAAACTGAGTCAACAGAACGTGCGTTATGACGAGTCTCTGTGTCACATGCCTCAAACCTTAAATGCTTCCGGCGTTCCTTCAAGAAATCCATGTCAGTAGGTTTTGTATTTAACTGCTACAGTTTGGATCACAGGGCTAAGAGGTGGAAAGGTAATTTCTGATTTTGCTGAAAACTTTATGTTCATTCCCCAGAGAATAGTTCCGGAGAATGATTACAGTGCAAAAAAGCGCAACAATACGTCGGGACTAAATTTGAGTTATTTTCCCAAAATAGACACCAATAAAATTTACGACTGTTGTGTGCTCTCTTGAAGTTTAAAATTTTCTGTATGCTTTCATACTTGCATGCTTGTTTGTTTTCACGATCGCTGCAAGAAATTAAATCTTTGTATAAATATCACAACACTATATACATATAATGAAAAATATACCAAAGTACCATCAGTTTCACCAGGAAATATTTGTAGATTATGAAAGTTGATTGTTTTCTCATCTTCATGGTGTAATTTGTTTTCAAGTAAAAGTTACGTTAACTTACTGATAAAGTTGGTAGCTGCTGCTGTCGTCGGTGCTTCGGCGGGGATAAAAATAATTAAGCAAAAAAATGTTAAATAACAAACGACAATGCGTACAGGAAGTCGGTCAAGAAAAAAATCTAGGTGTTCTAGAAGTTTTAACATCTTTGTGCATGCTCCAATTGTGTAACTGTAATCGACGGTTCTTCATTATCGTTTTGACGTGTGCTCGGGAATTTCAAACTTGAAGTTGTTGCAAGGTTACTTTGTTACCCACGATATGCCGACAAGCACTTAGTGGTGGACGATTTGTGTATAATCGTATAAGATATGCGATTTAATTCCAGTTATCGAACGGGTTGTACACAAAAATCCCTGATCGTCACATTCTGACTAGGGGCCCAGCAATCGATAGTTTCTATCTCGTTCTACGCCCAGGATACTTACTAGAAGAGACAGTCACATTGACTTTATCGATATATTGAAACGATCAATGACCTTTGAATCTTTAATATTATAATCTTAGATAGATGAAATTTTGCCTTATGGCTCTCCAACCTATCCAGCTACGAATTAACTGTAAGCTGCGCCGTCTACTTATCAAACTCTACCATTTAATTTTCTCTTCACTATGCATATCGACAAAGGATACTGTGCTACCACATATTGTCTATTAACTGCAGCAAGGCGCAATCTGCACTGCTTACACATTGCAGATAGCGCCTTGCTGAACTCAAGGGTCGAAGTGTAATATTAAGTTCTTTTATTGCTGTTCGGTGGATATGTTCAGTACAAAAAAATACACATCAGAGATTTGAAACGATGAACAAAACACTTTGTAACTGATGTACAAATTATCTACATTGGCTCTCCCGAAAGCGATCGATTATTTCGAAACGTACAATCTTGGAATCTAAAGATTGTTAGTAGATGCTGATTTGAAATGTGGACCTGAATTAATGGACACCCATCCACTCAGTTCAAAACTTTTTACTCCATGCGAAACGTGATGAGTGGACGTGACAGCCGGAATTTCCTGGATAACATATAGGTGTACTTGGGAATAAAAAAAAACGTTTGTTCTTTCACTCAGCAGGATATATATTGGATTGATCCGTATTGGTGGGGTGAAATGTCCAGCAATGGGATGCCAAGCTTTATATGAAAGTGTGTAAGTAAACAACTCCCCTGGACTCCCCAGTTCGATAATCTTGTAGTTTGCAGTTATAGCGTCTACAGTCAAATGGACGAGCAAGAACATAGACTGGGAGACAAACGGACGATCCACAGAAAGGAGAGATAGGAGGATGATGGACCGAATCGTCGGCGGGACTTTCTAACATCTCAACAGACAGACGCACGGTCGGAGGGATGGACGGACGGACGGACGTAAGGACGGACGGCGGACGGATGAAAGTGTAAAAATTGTTAAATGTTAAAGGTAAAACTTTAATTCGAAACAAAGCAAATCAGTGTCATATTCCCAAATATTTGTTAATCGAATAATTGGCATTAATGAGTTTTATCATCAGTTGTTTACGTCATACCCTTTGACTTATCACAGTAAATGGCGATGCTCTCTTTTTTCCGATGAGAAGCGTATGTTCTGTCCAGCAATCCCCTCCCCGATAGACGGCAGACAAATGGACGATCACACTATCGGACAGACAGAGAGGATGTTGGGCCTAATCGTCGGAGGGGCATCGAACATCTCAACAGACAGACGCACGATCGGAGGGATCGACGGACGGAAGAAGGACGGACGGCGGACGGATAAAAGTACAAAAACGTTTCGAAACAAAACAAACCAGTGTCATATTCCGAAACTTTTGTTCTTCGAATAATTGCCATTAATGAGTTTTATCAATAGTTGTTAATGTCACACCCTTTGACCTCTATGGAAAATTGTTATGCTGTCTTTCCTTTTGGTGAGAAGCGTATGGTCTGTCCAGCAATCCCCTCCCCGTTACACAAAATAAATATACATGATGTCAGGGAAGAGAGAGCTGGAGATGGGGGCTCCCCCTTGTTATTAAACAAGAGAGAACTGAGCTTCATCAGGGGGCATCCGTGTCATTTTCCTGTGATTGTGAAGGCATCTTGTGATCAGCTAAATTATCCAAATGAAAAGTCTTTGGCTCAGTGTTATCATAACAATGTGTTTTTTTCTTTCAGTCGCGGGCACACATCCGGACAACAATATGCGTTAATTACCGGTGGAATGGTAATTTCTGACTTTGCTGAAAACTTTGTGTTCATTCCCCAGAGAATATTTTCGGAGAATGATTACAGTGCAAATATGCGCACCAATACGCCGTGAATACATTTGAGTAATTTTCCCAAAACAGACACCAAAAATTTACGACTATAGTGTGCACTCTTGAAGTTTAAAATTTTCTGTATGCTTTCATGCTTGTTCATTTTCCTGATCGCTGCAAGAAATTAAATCATTGTATAAATACCACAACACTATATGCATATAAGGAAAATTATACCAAACTACCATCAGTTTCACCTGGAACTGTTTGTAGATTATGAAAGTTGATTATTTTCTCAATTTCAAGGTTTAATTTGTTTTTACATAAACGTTACGTTAACTTACTGTTGAAGTTGGTAGCTGCTTCTGCTGTCGTCGGTGCTTCAGCTAGAATAAAATTAATATCAAAGTTGCAGTTATTGCAAGGTTACAGTGTTACCCACGATAAGCAGACAAGAACTGACTTAGATGTCGTGTGTAACAGGAGGAGAGATAAGTGCGGGAGCCGGGGTTCGAACCGTCGACATCCAGCACACAAATCGACCGATTTACCACGACACTAAGAGATTCGGACCAACCAGGTTGGTTGGGAAATGGCCTTTATACCTAGAGCGCTACGCTATTCTCCCCTACTTTTGTGATTTATCACATGTAAATCTCACCCAGGTTCCTCCCCCAGAGCGGTCGAAACACGCGCAGTACCACCCACCTATTGCTGAAGATCGGACAAGTCCCAGATGTAACAGGAGGAGAGATAAGGGCGGGAGCCGGGGTTCAAACTGTTGACCCCTAGCACACAAAGCGACCGATTTACCACGAGACTAATAGATCCGGACCAAACATGCTGGTTGGTAATGGCCTTTACACCTCAACCGCTACATCATGTATGAAGGGCGAGTTGTCGACATTGCCCATGCTCGTTGTCTTATACGCTATTTGACAATAACTACACTTTACACAAAACACAAACCACAAAAAGTAACGTGCAGATTAAATCCTATCAACCGATAGTTTTTAACCGTTTTGACGCACCGGATACTTACTACTTACTATCAAGCGGCAATTCGTATCAGAAGTATGTCCGGAAAACAAATCTAACTGCTTTGAAACTTATAAGTATACTATGCCCATGCACCTGTTTTGCAAGCCTAATGGACAGAATAAGTTCTTCATCAACGTTTTCAGAAACGGTTAGAAATTTCAAACTTGCAGCGTATTCCACGGTTTCTGTGTTACCCTTATATGCTGACAAGGACTGAATTAGATGGGTTTGGGGCGATATGTGTATATTTTCTACACTCGTTGTCATATACGCGACTTAAATCCAATTATAGAACGGGTTGTTCATAAAATTCCCAGAACGTAGCGTGCTCATAAGTGACCGATCAACCGATAGTTTTTCTATCGTTCGACGCACCGAATACTTAATAGGAGAGGTAATCAGATTGATTTTGTCGTTTTATTGAAACAATCGATGACCTTTTAATCTTATAGTCGCAGATAGATGAAATTTTGACGTATGACTGTCCAACCGTCCTGTCTACGAATTCACTGTAATCTGCACCGTCTACTTACCTAACTATACCATTCAATTTTCTATTCACAATAATGTATTCTGTTTTATCAATGCAGATCGAACCATGGATACTGTGCTACCACAGATTGTCAACTGAGTGGAGCGAGGCGCAATCTGCAATGCTTACATATTGCAGATAGCGCCTTGGTGCTCACAAGGAACGAAGTCTAATATCCAGTTAATTCATTGCTGATCGCAGGATATTTTCAGTACAGAAAATATCCATGAGAGATGTGAAACGATGAACCAAACACTTTGGAACCTACGTACAAATGGTCTACACTGGTTTCCTCGAAAGCGATCGATGTTTTCGAAACGCTCTATCTTGAGATCTAAGGATAGTTAGTAGATGTGATTTGAAATGGATAACTGGATTAATGGACACCCATCCATCCACTTCATAACATTTTACTCAATAAGAAACGCGATGAATAGACGTGACAGCTCGAATTACCTGGACACATGTAAGTGTACTTGGGGATAAAATTTTTGCAGAAGATGAACCGAGACATTAGAACGCACGTTATGGGTCTAAGTTTTCACATTTAACTATTCGGAGCACTAAAACCATTCTCCATGTTAGCCTCTTGCCTTTAAATGCTTCCGATGTTCCTGTAAGAAAGGTTTTGCATTTAACTCCTATACGTTGATTGACAGAGGTGATGGGTGGAATGGTAATTTCGGAATTTGCTAAAAACTTTGTGTTTATTCCTCAGAGAATATTTCCAGAGATTACAGTGTAAAAATGCGCAACAATACGTCGTGACTAAATTTTGGAAATTTCCCCAACAGACCCACCAATAAGAATTAACAGCGATAGTGTGTACCTTTGAAGTTTGAAATTTACTGTATTTTCTCACGATTATTCAATTTCCCGATCGCGACAAGAAATTAACACATTGGATAAATATCACAACACAAAAACGTATAATGAAAATAGTACTAAACTACCATCAGTTCAACCAGGAACGATTTGTAGATTACAAAAGTTCATCATTTTTACATTATTAGGGTTTAATTTGTTTTAAATTAAAAGTAACGTTAACTTACTGGTATTACTGGTAGCTTCTGCTGTGGTCGGTGCTGCAGCTAAAACAAAAACAATAAAGCAAAAAATTGCTAAACAACAAAAATCAATCAAGTAAATAAATCTAACTGCTATGAACCCTTTTACTTATCTTTGCTCATGCTCCAATTGTGTAACTCTAATCGACGGTTCTTCATTGACGTTTTGACCTGCGGTCGGCAATTTCAAACTTGCAGTTATTTCAACGTTACTGTGTTAACCACTATCAGCAGACAAGGACTGACTTAGATGTCACGTATGAACGGCGAGTTATTGACATTCCCCACGCTCGTAGTCTGATATGCTATTTGACAACAATTACACTGTACGCAAAGACAAAAAACACAAAACGTAGCGTGCAGATTAAGTCCCATCAGCCGATAGTTGTTTAACCGTTTTGACGCACTAGATACGTACTACAACAGACTATCAGATGAAGTTTATCGATTTATTGAAACAATCAATTTAATCATACACTCGCAGATGGATGGCATTTTGACTTATGACTGAAAAACCTTCAATGAATTCCGTGTAAGCAGTGTCGTCAACTTATCAAGGAATACAGTTGTTTAATTTTCATTTCACAACACTATATTTGAACATCTATTACGCTTTTAACTATGTAGATCAACCACTGAGTTTAACAAGACGGCGCCATCTGCGATGTTTTACCACTGGATATGTTCCTTGTTGCATTCAAGGTGCGAAATGCAATACAAAATTCATTTATTGCTGTTTGAATGATATTTTCATTTCAAAGAATACACATTAAAGCTGTTAAATGGCGAACCGAACGGTTTGCAAGTGATGCCCATAGGATCCACTTTGGCTCCCTCAAAAACAATCGTTTTTTCAGATGAACTCTCTCGGGATCTAAATTCAGTTAGCAGTTGGTGATTTAAATGTGCTCGTAAATAATTGGACACCCATCAAACGACTCCATAACTTTCTTCACAAAGAGAAAGGCGTGGAATAAACATGACGGTTCGCAACTCTTACACAACAGATAGGTGTCCTTGGGACCCAAAAATTCAGCATTTTGTTCATTAAAGCATCAGGCTTTATAGAGAACAGACAAGTGTCCTAGTAGATGTCCAAGCATAGTATAGCCACTATTCATATCAAAGTATATAGCTAAACAACATTTCTGAACTTCATAGTTCGATAATCTTGTAGTTTGAGGTTATAACGGCCACAGAATGTTGGACGAGCTTACAAATTATCGTTGAGGCCAAAAGCGAGAGGACAGAGAGGCGGAAGAAGAACGGGGTCGTCGGATGGACAGGACGTATGGATGGTCGGTCGGATGGACGGACGGGCGGGCGGGCGGGCGGGCGGGCGGGCGGGCGGACGGACGAACGGATACAACGGTGATGCTTTTCCAAAACAAAACGAATCAGTTTCATATTCCGAAGCGTTTGTTATTCGCATGATTGTTGTCATTAATAGGGTTTATCAACTATTTGTAAAGGCCATACTCGTTGCCTTATTATAGTAAATGGCGATGCTGCTTCCTTTCCTTTTACTGGGAAGCGTATGGTCTGTCCAGCTATCCCCGCCGCTGGTCTCCCTTATGACACAGGCTCTCATTCTGTGTACAATCACTGTCAATTTCTGTTTTTTCTCCAAAATCCTCAGAGTGCATGATTAGTCCTATTCTCAAGATATCAACTTTTTCCACAGCCAACTCCTTTACATTTTTTATACAAAATCGATGAGCAGGAATTCGGAATTCAGTGATTCTCTTAGTTGATAATCTGAGCAATGGGGACGTGATTTATGGGCCGCAGAATTACATGTAACCATTTCTAACATTCCACTCCATTTCCCATGTTACACTCAAACGTGCGTTTTCTCTTTTGCCTTTACAAGCTTTGGCATTCCGCCATGCTGGCCTTCTCGTAACAATCGGGCCTACCACCCCAATAATGTTATTCTAAGAGTCGATAAATATTAAGTTTTTTGTATTGATCTACCAATTTGGATGACAGAGGTGAGGGGTGGAACCGAACTTCCAGAAATTTGTGAAAGATGTATGTTTATACCACAGATAACATTTCAGAGCAGATTAATTATGGTACAAAACTGTGCAGCATTAAGTCGAGACTAAGTTTGAGTAACTTGAAAAAAGCCTCAAATAACAATTTAAAATGAACTCGTGTCTTTTTGTCTTTTGAAAGTTCACTGTAAGTTTTAGTACTTTTTATTTTTAGAGATCGCTGAAAGAGATTAACTCAATGAATAAATATGACAGCACTATATACATATAATGAATAATATATTACCAAACTACCCTCTATTTGAACAGGAAATGTTTGTAGAATATTAACCTTGATCGTTTCACCTTTTCAGTGTTTAATTAATAGAGTAGCGGTTACATTAACTTATTGGTAGCCACTGCTGTCGATGGTGCTGCCGCTACGAAAAGAATTTGAACCCCCCTCCCCCAAAAAAAAAAAAAAAAAAATGGTACATGTCAGGCGGCAATGCGTATATATCGGAAGAGGGTCCGAAAAACAAATCTAACTGCTCTGAAACATGTAAGTATACTTTGCCCATGCGCCAGTTTTGTAACCCTAATCGACAGAATACGTTCTTCAGAAACGTTGTCTGAAGCGGTTTGAAATTTCAAACTTGCAGTGTATTGCACGGTTACTGTGTTACCCACGATAAGCAGACATGGACTGACTTAGATGCGATGGGTGTCGGGCGATGTGCGTATATCCGTTGCCAGATATGCCATTTAATTCAAATAATAGAACGGGTTCTACACAAAAATCCCTGAACGTCGTCACATTCAGATTGGGGACCCATCAACCGAAAGTTTCTATCTCGTTCGAAGCACAGAATACTTACTAGAAGAGACAATCAGATTGATTTTATCGATGTATTGAAACAATCAAAGACCTTTCAATCTGTAATATTATAATCGCAGATAGATGAAATTTTGACTTATGACTGTCCAACCATCCCATCTACGAATTAACTCAGCTGCGTCGTCTACATATCAAACTATACCATTTAATTTTCTATTCACAATAATGTATTCTGTTTTCGCTAAACAGATCGAACAAAGGATACTGTGCTACCACAGAGTGTCTACTGACTGCCACGAGGAACAGTCTGCAATACTTACACCTTGCAGATAGCGCCTTGCTGCACTCAGGAGACAAAGTGTAATGTTCAGTTCTTTTATTGCTGTTCGAATGATATGTTTAGTACACAACATACACATCAGACATTTGAAACGATGAACCAAACACTTTGTAACTGATGTACAAACGAACTACATTCGCGTCCCAGACAGCGATCGATTATTTCGAAACGTACTATCTTGGAATCTAAAGATACTTAGTAGATGGAGATTTGAAACGTGTACCTGAATTAATGGACACCCATCCATTCAGTTCATAACTTTTTACTCCATGCGAAACTTGATGAGTGGACGTGACAGCTCAAATTTCCTGGACAATACGTAAATGTACTTGGCGATAAAAAAAACTCTGCAACTTTCGTTCATTCACTCATAGGATTTAAATTGGTCTGACCAGTATCGTTGCGGTTAGATGTCCAGCAATGGGAAGCCAAGCTTCATATAAAAAGTGTGTATGTAAACAACTCTCCTGGACTCCATAGTTCGATAATCTTGTAGTTTGCAGTTATAGCGGCCACAGACAAATGGACGGCCAAAGAGATAGACGGGCAGACAAATGGACGATCACACGAACGGACATACAGGATAATGTTGGACTCAACGAGACTTTCGAACATCTCAACAGACGGGCGCACGGTCGGAGGGATGGACTGTCGGAAGAAGGACGGACGGTTGGACGGCGGACGGACGAAAGTACAAAAAATGTTAAATGTTAAATGTAAAACTTTGTTTCGAAACAAAACAAACCAGTGTTATATTCCCAAACGTTTCATCTTCGAATAATCGACATTAATGAGTTTTATCAACAGTTGTTAATGTCACACCCTTGGACTACTTATCATAGTAAATGGCGATGCTGTCTTTCTTTTTGCTGAGAAGCGTATGGTCTGTCCAGCAATCCCCTCCCCGATACACAAAATAAATATACATGACGGCAGGGAAGAGGGAGCTGGAGATACGGTCACTCCCATGTAATTGAACAAGAGTGAACTGAGCAGCAGCAGGGGGCATCCGTACCATTTTCCTTTGATTGTGAAGGCATCTTGTGATCAGCTAAATTGTCCCATTGAGAAGTCGTTGGCATAGAGTTATTATTGCAATGCGTTTTTTTCTTTCAGTCGCGGACACACATTCGGACAACAAGATGCGTTAATTGCCGTTTTTCCCCAACATTCAAAAATGTGTGCGTTTCTAGCACCATCCTCGGGTTTTCAACTTTATACGTAGCCAAGTCCTTGGAAATGTTTGTAAAACACCGATGCCTAGAAATTTGGTGCGTCCCTGAGATGTTGAACTGAGCCATCAGAACGTGCATTATGATGAGTCTCTGTCTTACATGTAACCATTTGGAGCACTGTCCTCAATTCTTCATGTTACCCTCAAACGTGGGCTTGTCCTCTTACCCTTAAATGCTTCTGGCGTTCCTTTAAGAAATCCATGTTAGTTGGATTTGTATTTAACTGCTTCAAGTTTGGACGACAGGGGTGAGAGGTGGAATGGTAATTTCTGATTTTGCTGGAAACTTTAAGTTCATTGCCCAGAGAATATTTCCGGAGATTGATTACAGTGCAAAAATGCGCAACTATACGTCGTGACTAAATTTGAGTATTTCTCGCAAAACAGGCACCATAAAATTTACGACAACAGTGTGCACTCTTGAAGAATAAAATTTACTATTTCTTTTCATGTTTGTGCATTTTCCCGATGGCTGCAAGAAATAAATTCATTGTTTGAATATCTCAACACTATAAGCATATAATAAAAATAATACCAAACTACCATCAGTTTCACCAGGAACTATTTGTAGATTATGAAAGTTAATTGTTTTCTCATTTTCAAGGTTTAATTTGTTTTTAAGTAAAAGTTACGTTAACTTACTGGTAAAGTTGGTAGCTGCTGCTGTCGTCGGTACTTCAGCTAGAATAAAAATAATAAAGCAAAGAATTCTTAAATAACAAACGACAATGCGTATTGGAAGTCGGTCACGAAACAAAACGAAGTGTTCTAAACGTTGAAACTATTATTTGTGCTCGCTCCAATTGTGCAAATCTAATCGACGGTTCTTCATTGACGTTGTGACATGTCGTCGGGAATTTCAATCTTGCAGTTATTGCAAGGTTACTTTGTTACCCACGATATACCGACAAGCACTGACGTAGATGGGTGTTGGACGATTTTTGTATATTCGTCGTCAGATATGCGATTTAATTCCAATTATAGAGCGGGTTGTACACAAAAATCCCTGAACGTCACATTCTGATTAGAATCCTATGAACTGATACTTTCTCTCTCGTTCGACGCACCGCATACTTACTAGAAGAGACAATCAGATCGATTTTATCGATGTATTGAAACAATCAATGACCATTTAATCTTTAATATTATAATCGCAGATAGGTGGAATTTGGCTAATGACTGTCCAACCTTCCCATCTACGAATTAACTAAGCTGCGCCGTGCACTTATCAAACTGTACCATTTAATTTTCTACTCACAATAATGTATTCTATTTTCACTAAACAGATCGAACAAAGAATACTGTGCTACCACAGAGTGTCTATTGACTGCCACGAGGCGCAATCTGCAATACTTACACATTGCAGATAGCGCCTTGCTGCACTCAAGGGCCGAAGTGTAATATTCTGTTCTTTCATTACTGTTCGGATGATATGATTAGTACAAAACATACACATCAGAGATTTGAAACGATGAACAAAACACGTTATAACTGATGTACAAATGATCCACATTGGCTTCCCCGAAAGCGATCGATTATTTCAAAACGTATTATCTTGGAATCTAAAGATAGATAGTAGATGGTGATTTGAAATGTGTACCTGAATTAATGGACACCCTTCCATTCAGTTCATAACTTTTTACTCCATACGAAACGTCATGAGTGGACGTGACAACTCGAAATTCCTGGACAACATATAGATGTACTTTGGGATAAAAAAACTCTGCAACTTTTGTTCGTTCACTCATCGAGATTTATTTTGGACTGGCCAGTATCGGTGCGGTTAAGTGTGCAGCAATGGGAAGCCAAGCTTCATATAAAAGTTTGCATGTAAACAACTCTCCTGGACTCCATAGTTCGATAATCTTATATACTACTCAAAGTTTGCTAAGCACAAAGTATATCCAACTACCTGTTTTACGTTTTAGTTGAAATATTGTTGTGAAAAGTGAATATATTTTTATTTAAATGTATCTTTCATGATTTAAGTACAGAAATTAAAATTTTATTTGTGTTTGACATTATTGTTTAGCTTTTGAATACGATAACCATAGAAAATGGATATTATTGTTAAAAGAGGAAATTTTTCAAATTTGCCAGAAAGTTGACGGAGCGAACTGGAATCGGTTCAATATCGAGTAAGAGACCCATTACTGTTAATTACAGTTTGACAATGCCTTCTCATGCTCCCAATCAGCTTCCTGCATGGTCATCTGTAGGATGTTGTTCCATTCTTGGACCGTCATGGCACCAAGCTCCCGGACGCTTCTTGGATTGACTGGACGGGCTGAAATTGTACGCTGCAACTCATTCCAGACATTTTCGATTGGATTGAGGTCAGGGGATCTTGCTGGCCAGTACATCCAACATGGTCCATGGCCCATTCATATCGTGTCTGGCGGTGGGTCTGGGGCAGCGGAATGCGCATACATGGTCGTCTTGATCGGAGACCACCTTCGTGCAACCTTGCCCGGATAGTCTGCGTCGAAATATTTACACCGGATGCATCCTGAAGGTCACCGCGAAGCTGGATTGCTGCGGCAAAGCGGTTCCTACGGGCCTGAATGATCAAAAACCGGTCTTCAGCTGCAGATGTTGCCCTGTCTCTATCACCACCATGCCGTCTAACTGGGGTACCATACTTTTGAAATCTTGCTCAGGCTCTGGTGATCAGCCTATGGGGCACGCCAAGGGCTTCACCAACCTGACGATGCGTAACCCCTTGCTCCACCATCCTAACAGCCCGCCACATTTCTGAATCAGACAAATGTCTTTTTTACATTTGCATTCGCCTTATTCAATCATTAAATCACAAGGGACTGTGTTAAAATGAAGATTGAATACCATACACAGGTCATCTACATGTAGACAGTACACGAAAACATCATGAAAATCAAGGGGTACATGCTGTCCATGACTGTCACGAAAAGTCTGCCTGTCAAGAGAGCTAATGTAAACACTGGGGACCATATCAATACATTCCTCAATCATATCCACCAAAAATATCGCAAATATGTCACACGCAAATTCCACAATGATGTGTCAAATATGGTGCTCTGCAAACTTTGAGTAGTATAGATTGCAGTTATAGCGGACACAGACCAATGGATGGGCAAAGAGATAGACGGGCAGACAAATGGATAATCACACGAACGGACAGATAGGCGGTTTTTGGACCCAATCGACGGTGGGACTTTCAAACATCTCAACATACCGACGCACCGTTGTAGGGATGGACGGACGGAAGAAGGACGGACGGACGGACGGACGGCGGACGGGTGAAAGTACAAAAAATGTTAAATATTAAAGGTAAAACTTTGTTTCGAAACAAGAAAAACCAGTGTCATATTCCCAAACTTTTCTTCTTTGAATAATTGGCATTAATGAGTTTCATCAACAGTTGTTAAGGTCACACCCTTTGACTTATCATAGTAAATGACGATGCTGCCTTTCTTTTTGGTGAGAACCGTATGGTCTGTCCAGCAATCCCCTACCCGATACACACAATAAATATACATGACGGCAGGGAAGAGGGAGCTGGAAATAGGGGCACCCCATTGTCATTGAACAAGAGAGAACTGAGCAGTAGCAGGGGGGGGGGGGGGGGTCTGTGTCATTTTCCTGTGATTGTGAAGGCATCTTGTATTGAGGTAAATTGTCCCAATGAAAAGTCTTTGGCTCAGAGTTATTATTGCAGTGCGTTTCTTTTTGTCAGTCGGGGACACACATTCGGACAACAATATGCGTTAATTGCCGTGTTTCCCTACCATTCAAAAGTGAGCGCGTTTCTAGACCCACCCTCTGGTTTTCAATTTTATTCGCAGCCAGGTCCTTGCAGATGTTGATAAAAAATCAATGACAAGAAATTTAGTGGGTCTCTGAGATGAACTGATCCATCAGAAGGGGAGTTATGATGAGTCTCTGTGTTACATGTAACCATTTGGAGCACGGTCCTCAATTATCCATGTCACCCTCAAACGTGGGCTTGCCCTCTTACCGTTAAGTGCTTTCGGTGTTCCTTTAAGCAATCCAAATTAGTAGGTTCTGTTTTTAACTGCTACACGTTTGGATGACAGGGGTGAGAGGTGGAATGGTAATTTCTGATTTTGCTGAAAACTTTATGTTCATTGCCCAAAGAATATTTCCGGAGATTGATTACAGTGCAAAAATGCTCAACAATACGTCGTGACTGAATTTGAATGATTTTCCCAAAACACACATCAATAAAATTTACGACAATCGTGTGCACTCTTGAAGTTTAAAATTTATTGTATGTTTTCATGCTTGTTCATTTTGCCGATCGCTGCAAGAAATTAACTCATTGTATAAATGTCTCGACACTATAAACATATAATGAAAATAATACCAATCTACCATCAGTTTCATCAGGAACTGTTTGTAGATTAGGAATGTTGATTGTTTTCTCATTTTCAAGGTTTAGCTTGTTTTTTATTAAAGTTACGTTAACTTACTGGTAAAGTTGGTAGCTGCTGCTGTCGTCGGTGCTTCAGCTAGAATAAAAATAATAAAGAAAAAAATGTGAAACAACAAACGGCAATGCGCGTCGGAAGTCGGTCAGGAAAACAAATCTAAGTATTCTAAAGGTTTTAACTATTATTTGTGCATGCTCTAATTGTGTAACTCTAATCGACAATTCTCCATTAACGTTTTGACATGTCGTCGGGAATTTCAAACTGTAAGTTATTGCAAGGTTGCTGTGTTACCCACGATATGCCGCCAAGCACTGACTCGGATGGGTGTTGGGCGATTTGTGTATATTCGTTGTCAGATATGCGATTTAACTCCAATTATACAACGGTTTGTACACAAAAATCCCCGAACGTCACATTCAGGTCAGGGTCCCATCAACCGATACTTTCTATCTCGTTCGACGCACCGGAAGAGACAATCAGATTGATTTGATCGATGTATTGCAACAGTCAATGATAATTTAATCTTTAATATTATAATCACAGTTAGATGAAATTTTGACATATGGCAGTCCAACCTTCCCATCTACGAATTAAATGTAAGCTGCGGCCTCTACATATCAAACTATACCATTTAATTTTCTATTCACAATAATGTATTGTGTTTGCAATATGGATATCGAAGAGAGGACACTCTACTACCCCAGATTGTCTACTGACTGCAACAAGGGCCAATCTGCACTGCTTACACATTGGAGGTAGCGCCTTGTTACACTCAATGGATGAAGTGTAATATTCGGTTCTTTTATTGTTGTTCGAATGATATATTCAGTACAAAAAAATACACCTCGGACATTTGAAACGATGAACCAAGCACCATGTAACTGATGTACAAATGATCTACATTGGCTTCCCCGAAAGCGATCGTTTATTTCGAAACGTACTATCTGGGAATCTAAAACCAGTTAGTAGATGGTGATTTGAAATGTGTACCTGATTTAATGGACACCCATCCATTCAGTTCATAATTTATTACTCCATGCATAACGTGATGAGTGGACGTGAGAGCTCGAATTTTCTGGACAACATGTAGGTGTACTTGGGGATAAAAAACACTCCGCAACTTTTGTTCGTTCACTCATCAGGATTTATATTGGACTGACCCATATCGGTGCTGTTAAATGTCCAGCAGTGGGAAGCCAAGCCTCAGATAAAAGTCTGTAAGTATACAGCTCTCCTGGACCCGATAGTTCGATAATCTTGTTGTTTGCAGTTATAGCGGAAACAAACAAATGGACGAGCAAAGAGATAACGGGTAGACAACTGGACGATCACACGAACGGACAGACAAGAGGATGTTGGACCCAATCGTCGGCGGGACTTTCGAGTAAATCAACAGACTGACGCTCGGTCGGAGGGATGGACGGACGGAAGAAGGACGGTCAGACCGACGAAGGAATGGACGGCGGACGGATGAAAGAAAAAAAATGTTAAATGTAAAACTTTGTTTCGAAACAAAACAAACCAGTGTCATATTCCCAAACGTTTGTTCTTCGGATAATTGGCATTAATGAGTTTTATCAACAGTTGTTAATGTCATACCCTTTGAGTTGTCATAGTAAATAGCGATGCTGCCCTTCCTTTTGGTGAGAAGCGTGTGGTCTCTCCAGCAATCCCCTCCCCGATACACAAAATGAATACACAGGACGGCATGGAAGAGGAAGCTGAAGATGGGTGCACTCCCTTGGAATTGAAAAAGAGAGAACTGAGCAGCAGCAGGTAACATCAGTGTCATTTTCCTGTGACTGAGAAGGCATCTTGTGATCAGCTAAATTCTCCCAATGAAAAGTCTTTGGCTCAGTTATTTTTGCAATGCGTGTTTTCTTTCAGTCGCGGACACACATTCGGACAACATAATGGGTTAATTTCCGTTTTTCCCCAACATTCAAAATTGTGCTCGTTTCTACACCCATCCTCTGGTTTTCAACTTTATACGCAGCCAAGTCCTTGGAGATTTCCATACAAAAACGATGACTAGAAATTTCGTGGGTCACTGAGATGATGATTTTAGCCATCTGAACGTGCGTTATGATTAGTTTATGTGTTACATGTAACCAGTTGGAGTACTGTCCTCAACTATCCACGTTACCCTCAAACTTGGCCTTGCCATCTTACCTTTAAATGCTTCCGGCGTTCCTTTAAGAAATCCATGTTAGTAGGTGTTGTATTTAACTGCTACACTTTTGGATGACAGGGTGAGAGGTGGACTGGTAATTTAGGATTTTGCTGAAAACTTCATGTTCATTCCCTAGAGAATATATCCGTAGATCGATTATAGTGCAGAAATGCTCAACAATACGTCGTGCCTAAATTTGGGTAATTTTCCCAAAATAGACACCAATAAAATTTATGACAAAGGTGTGCACTCCTGAAGATTAAAATTTACTGTATGTTTTCATGCTTGTTCATTTTCCCGATCGCTGCAAGAAATTAACTCATTGTATAAATATCTCAGCACTATAAACATGCGAAACGAGATGAGAGGACGTGACAGCTCGAATTTTCTGGACTACATGTAGATGTACTTGGGGATAAAAAAACGCTGCAACTTTTGTTCGTTCACTCATCAAGTTTTATATTGGACAGACCAGTATCGATGAGGTTAAATGTCCATCAATGGGAAGCCAAGCTTCATATAAAAGTGTGTTAGTAAACAACTCTCTTGGACTCCATAGTTCGATAATCATATACTTTGCCATTATAGCGGCCACAGACAAATGGGCGGGCAAAGAGATAGACGGACAGACAAATGGACGATCAGTCTAACGGAGAGACAGGGAAGTTGGACCCAACTGTCGGCGGGTTTTTCGATCATCTCAACAGATGGGGGGGGGGGGGGGCACGGTCGGTGGGATGAACGGACGCACGGCCGGAAGAGGACCGACGGACGGCAGACGAATGCAAGTACAAAAAGTGTTAAATGTGGGTGGTAAAACATTGTTTCGAAACACAACAAACCATGTATTATTCTCAAACGTTTCTTCTTCGGATAACTGGCACAACAATAGAGTGCACTCTTGAAGTTTAAAATATACTGTATGTTTTCATGCTTGTTCATTTTGTCGATCGCTGCAAGAAATTAACTCATTGTATAAATGTCTCAACACTATAAACATATAATGAAAATAATACCAAACTACCATCAGTTTCACCTGGAATTGTTTGTAGATGATGAAGGTTGATTGTTTTCTCATCTTCAAGGTGTAATTTGATTTTAAGTAAAAGTTACGTTAACTTACTGGTAAAGTTGGTAGCTGCTGCTGTCGTCGGTGCTTCAGCTAGAATAATTAAGCAAAAAAATATTAAATAACAAACGGCAATGAGCATCGGAAGTCGGTCACGAAAACAAACCTAAGTGTTCTAAAAATTTTAACTATTATTTGTGCATCCTCCAATTGAGTAACTCTAATCGACGGTTCTTCATTAACGTTTTGACACGTCGTTGGGAATTTTGAACTTGTACTTATTGCAAGGTTGCTGTGTTATCCACGATATGCTGCCAAGCACTGACTTAGATGGGTGTTGGGCGATTTGTGTATATTTGTTGTCAGATATGCTATTTAATTCCAATTATAGAACGGCTTGAGCACAAAAATCCCTGAACGTCACATTCAGATTAGGATGCCATATACCGATACTATCTATCCCGTTCGACGCATCGCATACTTACGAGAAGAGACAATCAGATTGACTTTATCGAGTATTGAAACAATCAATGACCGTTTAATCATTAATATTATAATCGCAGATAGATAAAATTTTGACTTATGACTGTTCAACCTTCCCATCCACGAATTAACTGCGAGCTGCACCGTCTACTTTTCAAACTATACAATTTAATTTTCTATTCACAATAATGTATTCTGTTTTCACTATGCAGATCGAACAAAGGATACTGTGCTCCCACAGATTGTCTATTGACTGCAACAAGGTGCAATCTGCACTGCTTACACATTGCAGATAGCACCTTGCTGCACTCAAGGAACGAATGGTAATACTCAATTCTTTTATTGCTGTTCGGCTGATATGTTCATTACAAAACAATGCACATCAGAGATTTGAAGCGATGAACCAAATACTTTGAAACTGATGTACAAATAATCTACATTGGCTTCCCCGAACGCGACCGATTATTTCGAAACGTACCATCTTGGAATCTAAAGATAGTTAGTAGATAGTGATTAGATATATGTACCTGAATTAATGGACACCCATCCATTCACTTCATATTTATTTTACTCCATGCGAAACGAGATGAGAGGACGTGACAGCTCGAATTTTCTGGACTACATGTAGATGTGCTCGGGGATAAAAAAACGCTGCAACTTTTGTTTGTTCACTCATCAAGTTTTATATTGGACAGACCAGTATCGATGAGGTTAAATGTCCATCAATGGGAAGCCAAGCTTCATATAAAAGTGTGTTAGTAAACAACTCTCTTGGACTCCATAGTTCGATAATCATATAGTTTGCCGTTATAGCGGCCACAGACAAATGGGCGGGCAAAGAGATAGACGGACAGACAAATGGACGATCAGTCTAACGAAGAGACAGGGAAGTTGGACCCAACTGTCGGCGGGACTTTCGATCATCTCAACAGATGGGGGGTGGGGGGGCACGGTCGGTGGGATGAACGGACGCACGGCCGGAAGAGGACCGACGGACGGCAGACGAATGCAAGTACAAAAAGTGTTAAATGTTGGTGGTAAAACCTTGTTTCGAAACACAACAAACCAGTGTCATATTCTCAAACGTTTCTTCTTCGGATAATTGGCACGACAATAGAGTGCACTCTTGAAGTTTAAATTTACTGTATGTTTTCATGCTTGTTCATTTTGTCGAACGCTGCAAGAAATTAACTCATTGTATAAATATCGCAACACTATAAAAATATAATGAAAATAATACCGAACTACCATCAGTTTCACCAGGAAATGTTTGTAGATTATGAAAGTTGATTGTTTTCTCATCTTCAAGGTTTAATTTGTTTTCAAGTAAATGTTACGTTTACTTACTGGTAAAGTCGGTAGCTGCTGCTGTCGTCGGTGCTTCAGCTAGAATAATTAAGCAAAAAAATGTTAAATAACAAACGGCAATGTGCATCCGAAGTCGGTCACGAAAATAAATCTAAGAGTTCTAAAATTTTAACTATTATCTGTGCATGCTCAAATTGTGTAACTCTACATGAAAAGCAGACGACACTTGCAAAAAAAATTCTTGAATAACTAATTTTTTTCATTTTTTTGTCTCAAAAACATAGGTTATGACCCCTCGTTGGAACGAGCTCGACGAGCTCGTTCCAACGAGGG
This sequence comes from Pictodentalium vernedei, assembly GCA_031216915.1. NCBI lineage: Eukaryota > Metazoa > Mollusca > Scaphopoda > Dentaliida > Dentaliidae > Pictodentalium > Pictodentalium vernedei. The sequence goes on along the minus strand of CM062294.1, from coordinate 189,346,585 downwards.
GTCATAACCTATGTTTTTGAGACAAAAAATAAAAATATTTTGAAAATTAATTGGCGATTTTTGAGAATAGCGCTGGCCGGTTTTGGCGGTTTTTGACATGTGGTCGGGAATTTCAAACTTGCAGTTCTTGCAAGGTTACTGTGCTACCCACGATATGCCGACAAACACTGACTTAGACAGATGTTGGGCGATTTGTGTATATTCGTTATCAGATATGCGATTTAATTCCAATTATAGAACGGGTTGTAACAATAAATGCCTGAACGTCACATTCAAATAAGGGTCCTATCAACCGATACTTTGTATCTTGTCCGACGCACTGGTTACCTACTAGAAGAGACGATCAGTTTGTTTTTATCGACGTATTGAAAAAATCAATGACCATTTAATCTTTAATATTATAATCGCAGATATATGAGATTTTGACTGTCCAATCTTCCCATCTACGAATTAAATGGAAGCTGCGGCCTCTACTTATCAAACTATACCATTTAATTTTCTATTCACAATAATGTATTCTGTTTTCACTATGCAGATCGCACAAAGGATACTGTGCTACCACAGATTGTCTATTGACTGCAACAAGGCGCAATCTGCGCTGCTTGCACATTGCAGATGGCGCCTTGCTGAACTCAAGGGACGAAGTGTAATATCCAGTTCTGTTATTTCTGTTCGGGAGATATGTTCAGTACAAAAAAATACACATCACAGATTTGAAACGATGAACCAATACGTAAATGTACTTGGCGATAAAAAAAACTCTGCAACTTTCGTTCATTCACTCATAGGATTTAAATTGGTCTGACCAGTATCGTTGCGGTTAGATGTCCAGCAATGGGAAGCCAAGCTTCATACAAAAGTGGGTAATTTAACAGCTCTCCTGGACTCCATAGTTCGATAATCTTGTAGTCTGCAGTTACAGCCGCCACAGACAAATGGACGGCCAAAGAGATAGACGTACAGACAAACGGACGATCACACAAACGGACAAACAGGAGGATGTTGGACCCAATCGTCGGATGGACTTTCGAACATCCCAACAGACGGACGCACGGTCGGAGGAATGGACGGACGGACGGACGGACGGATAAAAGTACAAAAAAACGTTAAATGTTAAATGTAAAACTTTGTTTCGAAACAAAACAAACGAGTGTCATATTCCCAAATTTTTGGTCTTCGGATAATTGCCATTAATGAGTTTTATCAGCAGTTGTTAATGTCACACCCTTTGACTTGTCATAGTAAATTGCTATGCAGTCTTTCTTTTTGGTGAGAAGCGTATGGTCTGTCCAGCAATCCCCTCCCAGATACACAAAAGAAATATACATTATGGCAGGGAAGAGGGAGCTGGAGATGGGGGCACCCCCTTGTTATTAAACAAGAGGGAACTGAGCAGCTGCAGGGGGCATCCGTGTTATTTTCCTGTGATTGTGAAGGCATCTTGTGATCTAAATTATCCCAATGAAAAGTGTTTGGCTCAGTGTTATCATTGCAATGACCTTTTTCTTTCAGTCGCGGGCACACATCCGGACAACAATATGCGTTAATTACCGGGTGAATGGTAATTTCTGATTTTACTGAAAACTTTGTTCATTACCCAGAGAATATTTCCGGAAAATGATTACAAGTGCAAAAATGCGCAACAATACGTCGTGACTAAATTTGAGTAATTTTCCCAAAATAGACACCAATAAAATTTACGACGAAAGTGTGCACTCTTGAAGTTTTAAAATTTCTGTATGTTTTCTTGAAAGGGAGCTTTTGTTATTAAAAGAGAGAGAACTGGGCAACAGCAGGGGGCATCTGTGTCATTTTCCGGTGATTGTGATGCCATCTTGAGATCAGCTAAAATGTCCCAATGAACAGTCTTTGGCTTAGTCACCGGCACACATTCGGACTACATTAACAGTTAATTGCCGTTTTCCCCCAACATTCAAAAGAGGGCACTTTGGCTCCCTCGAAAACAATCGTTTTTTTTTCAAATGAACTCTCTCGGGATCTAAATACAGTTAGCAGTTGGTGATTTAAATGTGCACGTAAATAAATTGACACCCATCAAATGACTTCATAACTTTCTAAACAAAGAGAAAGGTGAGGAATAAATATGACGGTTCGCAATTCTTACACAACAGATAGGTGTCCTATGGATCCAAAAATTCAACATTTTGTTCATTAAAGCATGAGGCTTTATAGTGAACAGCCAAGTATCCTAGTAGATGCCCGGGCATGGTATAGCCACTATTCATATCACAGTATATTGCTAAACAACATTTCTGAACTCCATAGTTCGATAATCTTGTAGTTTGAGGTTATAACGGTTACAGAATACAAATTATCGTTGAGACCAAAAGCGAGAGGACAGGGAGGTTGAAGAAGAACGGGGTCGTCGGGTGGACAGAACATACGGACGGTCGGTCGGACGGACGGACGGACGGACGGACGGACGGACTTTCCAACCATTTGGGTTTAAGGGCTACGAAAAAAACATTTTATATGTCCATCACCTTATTTTAGCCAGAACCCCACCTCCTCCACCCTGGAACTTATATTTAACCCTAACCCCACCCCATCAACTCAAAAACCACACCCTAACCCTAACCCTACCCTACCCTGACCCTAAACCCAAAAACCCCACCTCTGACCCTAACCCCCACCCCCTGGGACCTAACCCTCCCAACCTTAAGATCTACTCTGGGGCTACCTCTAACCCTAACCCAACCCCACCCCTGACCCTAACCCCACCCTAGCCAGACCAAAAGGATTAGGGGCTATTTTTTGGTTTAGGGGCTATAAAAACTAAAACCCCACCCCTGACCCCAACCCCCACCCTCCTGGGTCCTAACCCCCTCCAACCTTTAGTCTTGCCCTGGGGCTACCCCTAACCCTAACCCCACCCCTCTCCTAACCCTAATACTACCCTAATTTCGACTGACCTCCTAAAAATAATAGCTCCTAAACAGGTTTAGTTGGCCCGGGCAGACTTTGTTTCGAAACAAAACAAACCAGTGTCATATTCTCAAACGTTTGTTTTCGGATAATTGGCATTAATGAGTTTTTTCAACACTTGTTAATGTCATATCCTTTGACCTATCACAGTAAATAGCGATGCTGTTTTTCTTTTTGGTGAGAAGCGTGTGGCCTGTCCAGCAATCCCCTCACCGATACGCAAAATAAATATACAGGACGGCGTGGAACAGGGAGCTGGAGATGGGTGCACCCCCTTGTCATTGAACAAGAGAGAACGGAGCAGCAGCAGGCGGGTATCCGTGTCCTTTTTGCTGTGACTGAGAAGGCGTCTTGTGATCAGCTAAATTGTCCCAATGAAAAGTCTTTGGCTCAGAGTTATTATTGCAATGCGTTTTTTTCTTTCAGTCGCGGACTCACATTCAGACAATATGCGTTAATTGCCCCTTTTTCCCCAACAATCAAAAGTGTGCGCGTTTCTAGACCCATCCTCGGGTTTTCAACTTTATACGCAGCCAAGTCCTTTGAGGTGTTGATAAAAAGTCGATGACTAGAAATTTGATGGGTCCCTGAGAAGATGAACTGAGCCATCAGAACATGCCTTATGGCGCGTCTCTGTGTCACATATAACCATTTAGAGCACTGTCCTCAATTATCCACTTTTCCCTCAAACGTGGGCTTGCCCTCTTGCCTTTAAATGCTTCCGGCGTTTCTTTAAGAAATCCATGTTAGTAGGTTTTGTATTTAACTGCTACACTTGTGGAAAACAGGACTGAGAGGTGGAATGGTAATTTCTGATTTTGCTGAAAATTTTATGTTCATTCCCCTGAGAATATTTCCGGAGAATGATTACAGTGCAAAAATGCGCAACAATACGTCAGCACACAAAACCTTTTGACAAAATCTGTTTTAATTAACCATACAGCAAGATAAATAGTTCTGACTACTGGATTTTAAACATTATGTCAATGTTGTTTCAAAGTTGGGTCTATGCAGGGCTTATAATTCCTCTAAATTTGGGAGAATCCATTTTGGTTCTTGCGAAAATCGTTGCCAGAATTCAGACCTACTATGGGCAAGAATCCTATGAGGCCAGTATGGTTGAATCCCTGTTGCATAATGATACTACATGTTAACCCTTTACTCAATGATTTAAAAAGCCCCCCCCTCCCCCCCCCCCCCGCCAGGGGCCTTAATCGCTCTCCTGACAAAGTGGTTCAAAGAAGTATTTTGGGTCACATTCAGTTAGTCGTGGTTCATGAACACTACATAGGAATGATGTTATGAAATTATTCATAACTCGGGTGCACATGTCTGATGACTATTGGCATAAGTCTTCCTGATTGCTTCCAATTCTGAGAGCTGTAGACAAGTACTGCCAAACTTCCAAGGGTTGTTGTGTCACTGCAGCTTGAGAGGCAAATTTTATGGAAAAACTCTAAGAAATGGATTTGAACATTAATGAACAACTTCGAAACTAACCCACCCCTGCCCAAATATTAAGACAGTGACTCGAAATGTCAAACTCAAATCTGACCCCACCCCACCCCACCCCCTGCGATACCAAATGTGAAAGGATTCTGACTGGCAGGAGCCAAATTGGAACAAATTTAGATCTGACCTCCCCAGAGATGTTGTACACCAAATATTAAAGTATTCTATCTGCTGAGTCTGAAGAAAAAGATTTTTAAAGAAATTTTCTCGTTGTACTGAGTTAATTTGAGCTCCCATAATGAGCCCAAATATTAACCCATAGACATGGCTCGAACAAACAAGTGCTTCATTATTTAAATTTTGATGATTATTCCTATAGTTAGTGTTTGGAATCAAATATTATTGTATCCGTGGAAATATTGCCCATCCATGGAAAGTGAGCAGTACACAGCAGCTGTAATGTATTTGTTTCAAGTATATAATACTCTTTGATGTTTAATACATTTGTGACGGGCTGCGTCCAAAGTACTCAGTACTCTTAGTACTCAAGTACCACTTTTTTTAACAAAGTACTCAACACTCGCCCAAGCCCTAACTTGTGTAAGTGTGTGTGTGTGGGGGGGGGGGGGGGGGGGTGGATGGTGAAAGATAGCTTCAAATTATTTAAAATGTTGAGCCAGGCAAACGAAAAACAAAGAAACATTTCATCTGAAGGACAGACAGAGAGACATGCAGTAACACATTTTGGAAGTCTACATAAAAGTAGTGACTAACTTACAATGAAACATATAGAGAGAAGAGCCAGGGCAATGTTGCAAGAACAAAACAAGAGGCCCAGGGGGGGGGGGGGGGGCTGAGGGCATTCACCTGACATGATAGCATAATTATCAACCCAGGAAATTTATTTGAAGAAGTTACATCCGCCCCTCATAAAAAAGCTTATACAAAATATCCAAAGATTCTGACCGGTGGACCTCAAAAAAAAGATTTTTAATGAATATTCCTCATACTGAACTAAGTTATAATTCAGGATCCCACATGGAACCCAAATATGAACCCAGGGACTTGGCTTGAGCAAACTTGCCTCCCCCCCTCCTTCTCTCCTGTCCCCCCCCCCCACACACACATAAGGATGCTGTATACCAATATTTTTTAAAGAATATTCCTCTTATTGAACTAAGTTATAATTCGGGCTCCAACAGGGAGCCCAAATATGAACACGGAGACTTGGCTTGAACAAACTTGAATCTCACCCCTCTGAGGATGATGCATCCCAAATATCAAAAGATTCTGAATAGTGGATCGGATGAAGAAGATTTTGAAAAAAATATTCCTCATATTGCACTAATCTAATCATACAGAGCCCGAAAATGGACCCAGGGATTTGATTTCACCAAACATGTGAATGAATCTTCTAAAGATGTTATATGCGAATTGTGAAAGCCTTTGGAGCAGTGGTATGGGAGATGAAGATTCTTTAATGTGTTTCCCATTACTCGCAGTGTTAAAAATGATTACTCAGCATTTGTTCAAAGACCTGGAAAACTGCCCTATGATAAAACTGATGGCAATTTTTTTGATCATTCCTTTCTGCTGTTCCTAAGGAAGCTTCACACAAATTCTCTGTGCCATGTAGTTTTAATTTTTTTTCTATATTTAGATCCTGCAGTTCCCATAGGGCCACGGGAAAACATTTTTGCATAAATTAGGAACTTATCACCCAATAAGCCCATCATATCAAATTTGCTTCAAATCGGCCCTCAATTTGGAAAATAGAAATATTGGTACACTTCGAGCTCCCACAGGAAGCCCAAATATGAACCCAGGGACTTGGCTTTAACAAACTTATATCTCACATCCCTAAGGATACTGAATATCAAATATCAAACATTCTGACTGGTGGATGTGAAGAATATTTTTGAAGAATATTCCCACAGGAGGCCCAAATATGAACACAGGGACTTGGCTTGAATAAATGTGAATCTCACCCCCTAAGGATGCTGCAAATGGCACCAAATATCAAAACATTCTGACTGCTGGATCTGAAAAAGAAGATTTTTTAAAGAAAATTCCACATTTTGAACTAAGTTATAATTCAGGCTCCCACAGTGAGCCCAAAAATGAACCCAGGGACTTGGAGTAAACAAACTTGAATCTCCCCCCCCCCCCCCCCCCCTAAGGATGCTGCATACCAAATATCAAAACATTCCGATTGCTGGATCTGAAGAAGTTTTTTAAAAAAAATTCCTCATTTTGAACAAAGTTATAATTCAGGCTCCCACAGTGAGCCAGGGTTTCGCAAATATATTTTTTTGCGAGATCCACTTATTTTTTGCGGGACCCATTTCCAACATGTGTCTTAATCCAATGAATTATGCTTATTTATCTTCAAATACATAGATTGTTAGATTGTTCTGCCACCACATCAAAGGCTATTAGGCTATTGCAGTCATCATTCAGTAATCATGTTTATAGAAATTAATTAGAGCTGATACGGTTAACCGATTAATCGACTAACCGATGATCAACGTCTTGATCGATAAAAAAAAGCAATTGATCGGTTAACCATTACTTTTGAAGTACAGTATTATATGGGTTAACTAAGAAACAAACTTGCTCCAAAACAGGCAAACATTGTCAAACTGGCTCACATCAATTATATGAGACCGAGTACTGCATGCCAGTTACGTGCTAACATACTTGTTCACTTGCATGATCATTATACTGTATCAGTAGCTGGAAATGGTCATTCTCAACCCTTCACCAAATGCGGGTAGCAGACGATACTTCCACAAGAAGTTCTTGAATTACTGAAGATTTTCAACATTTGTCTCAAAAACATAGCTTATGACCCCTCCCACCTCATTGGAACAAGCTCAATGAGCTCATTCCAATGAGGGGTCATAAGCAATGTTTTGAGACAAAAATCGAAAATATAACCAGAGGCTCAAGTTAGCCTAAAATGCTCACCTGGCTCAAATTGTCAACACAGATGAGAGTGTCAGCATGTGATCAGCAACAAGAGCAAGTTTTTGATTTGCTATGACACAACCAAAGGCAACTTTTTTGGCCATTAATTTCTGCTGGTCCTAGGAAAGCTTCCTAGCAAACTCTGTTCTTTGAAGTATTAAAAAACAACAACCGAAAGAAATTTTGTTTTGCTTTAAACTACTGTGTTCTCTCTAGCCCCCACCCTCAATTTTTTTTTTTTTTAAAAACAAAAACAAGAAAAAACAAGCAAATCGATTTGAACAAACTTGAATTTGACACCCCAAGAGATATAACATACTAAATATGATAGGATTATCTCTGGTGGATCTAAGAAGAAGAATTTTCAAGAAATTTTCTCATAGTGCTCTAAGTTAAACTTTGGGCTTCAATAGAAAGCCCAAATATTAAGCCAGGGACCTGATTTGAACAACCGTCAATCTAACCCTCCCAGAGGTGTTGTGCACCAAATATCAAAAGAATCTGACTGCTGAATCTGAAGGAGATGATTTTAATCGATAATTCCCCATATTGCATTAATTAATTAATTAATTAATTAATTAATTAATTAATTAATTAATTAATTAATTAATTAATTAATTAATAATTTTAAAGCCTAGTATCCACACACGGTGATCAATGGCGGTACAATAATTGCATACATACATATACACACATACACATATATTATCTCACAGATACATTGATATATGAACTACTATTTAATAAATATAGCATGGCTTTGAGTTGACTATGCCAAAATAGTAGTCCTCGAGGAGTGGATAGTCCCGACGCGTTAGATGTGTATGTGTGTGTGTGGGGGAGGGGGGGGGGTCTTCATCGGTCATATATGTAAGATACTATTCTTATTCACAGCCAAAGAGAAAAGAAAATGGTTCAGGGTTTAAACAGGTAAACTAAGTTAATTCTGCCACTCATAGTTCTGGGATAGAGAGGTAGAGAACCCAAATTCCAAGAAACACCCCCCCCCCCCCCCCCCCACACACACACACTGCTACTAACACCACTTTCGTGGGGCTTGTTCCAAGAAATAATCAGATGTTGTTTGGACTAACACTAATTTTTAATTTCAGTCAACTGAGAGAACAATGGTAATTCAGAACAATGAGAACATCAGTTCACTGAAGTGATTTCCTAGAAAATTTACTGCTCTGTTTGCTTGGCAGGGAGCATGTAATTATTGATGGTTACTGCACAGTTTGGTCCAAAGTTGTAGGTTGGATTAACGTTTACTGTGCGCAAAGAGAGTTCATTGCTTGTCTGAGCCATAGAGTCAATTGCCTGAACTAATACAGAGTCTGGTATGTCTGAACCCCAGTCTGCATCACTGACAGATGCCAAATTATCCATCTGGTGAGGGGTCACACCTGAAACAGCCTGTGTAGAATTGGAACATGAACTGACAGTTTGAACCTGCGGAACATTTGTCGAATTTTCAGCATTACAACTATCAGTGGACAAAGCATTGGCCAGTGCATTTGACATAGTTTTCTTTTGTTTATCAGAAGTCTTGCAGTAGCTTAAGAGTGATTCAGCATTTTTGTGTTTACTAATAGCTCTGATATGTCGGCCTTCGAATGCTCTGATATGTCGACCTTCGAATACAGCTTGACTTAAAATTGAAATTGAAGTAGCACGAATACAGTGGTTTGTATGGTTCTGAGACAGATGGGCCTTTTTGGAAATAATGCTCATGAAATTTCCAAGATAGTTTTCTCCCATTGGCTCATTTTTTAACCAAATGGGATCTTCATCATAAAAACTATCACGTGGATGCTGGAACAATGCATGTGACTTAGGATTTCTTTTCTGCAAATATTTCTGAAAACTTTCAACTGGACAGAAAGGCCCACCCGTGGCATACATTAAACCCCCAGATTTTTCTTGTGTAAGGCGTGTATCATCACCCTTGTAGTTTTTCTCCTTCTCTGATTTACATTTTTGAACGAACAATATTCCGTTGCCATCTTTTATAATTTCAAAGTGTTCGGGTGTTAATTCACGTAAGTTTTGACACCCACGTCGGCAAAAATACAATATTATTTCGAAAAAAACTTTCGAAACAAGTCCAACTTGGACACAAGTATCAAAAGCTTTGCTGTTATAAAGTAATTGTAAATCATTTTCATTTATGGGGGACTTATGAGTTACATGCCCCCTTCCCTTCGCTGCGACTTTTCTTCAACATGGCCTTGAAGGCCTTCTTAGCATCTGATAATTTTTCATTTGTATTAATGTCTATTTTTCCATTATCTTTGAGGTAGCGGTTAATGCCCTGTCGGATCAAAAGTAAACTTGACTTTGTATAAAGTTCACCAGTTTTTGTGCGGACATTCACGAAGAAATTGAGAAGAAGATCATTCAGATCATCGAACGACGTTTCTAGCAAGTTGCAAAAGAATGAAGCACAGTCAAAGCAAATTTTTTTGTTTCTTTAGTTTTTTTCGAGTCCAAATTTTCATCCACAAACATCTCAGCATCATCTTCACCAAATCTTTTGCTGTGGGTGGCCGTGGCAGACATATTTTGGCTCCAAAAACACTAAATCACGATAAAATTACTTCAAATTTGTGAACAAGTAGAGCAGAAGATACAAATATTGTGAGAAATATAATTACCGGCACGTAAAGAAAATTTGTTCCGGGTACGAAATTAAGCAAGACCTCTAATTTTATGAACTACCAGAGATAAAAAGACACGCTTTGCACAAGAATTGGAAGAAGGGGAAGTGTGAACTCATTCCTCGTAAATAACGAGAAAAAAAAACGGTTCAAGTTGATGTATTTATTGACTCACCAAACATAAATTAAAAACATATCGGTTGAAAAATGCCCACTGCTTCACGAGCTGCCTGCCTCGCATTTTCTAAATAAGAGAGTCAAGGTCACTGCTGATTTCTCAAGAATCTAAAATAGGCAACGCAGATTTCTGTCGAATAATTCTACCCGAAATCCGGCTACGGTAAAAATAAAACCTTTGGCGAAAGATACGATAGGCCTACACATATTTTTATTTCTCCAAACTAAATGTAATAATGAGTATGGGACGAGATGTCTTCTAAAGTATTTACGCTTCAATGGAATTTTCTAAGCGAATTCGAATGTTACTATTTATAATCGTGCACTATTACCGTGCAATATTCTTTTTTCAAAAATGATAGTAGGTCTGTGCGATTTTGCTGACGAACTATCGGAAAAAGGGTGTTTCTGTTCAACCAATCAGAACGCGGGAAAGTCACGTGACATCTAATATTATCATTTATTGGTGCCCAATGCCACATCAGCAACCGAGGCTATATCGTGGCGATAAGCGACAGAACCTAAAAGAAAAAGGGTATTGAATTAAGACAAAATAAAACAAAAACAAAACAAACTACAACTTTACCAAAACAAGTATGTGAGTGTAACTTGACGAGTAACGAGTCAATCCACACTGACTCAGTCACACCCACGCACCTGGTAATGTCAGTTTATGACCAAAATTAAAAGACCACTGAAGGAAATGCCTTTCACAAAGGTAGGTTTTAGTAATAGACTTGAATGATTCAAGTGATTTGCTATTTTTTTTTTTTTGGAAGGAAATTCCAAGGAAATTCCAAAGCCTTGGACCAGTAACTGCAAAGGCCCTACCACCAGCACTAGTAAATTTAGATACGGCCTGAGCAAGACTGCGTTGACCTGATGACCTAAGAGACCTCGGTGGTTTGTGGATGGTAAGCAGATCGGACAGGTAGGATGATGCAGATCCCGAGATACACTTGAACACCAAAATGACAATTTTAAATTTAATTCTTTGCTTAACGGGTAGTCAGTGTAACTCAGAGAGTACTGGTGTTATATGGAGGTACTTTTGAGTTCTAGTTATGACCCGTGCAACACAATTTTGGATGTGTTGTAGCTTTTAAAGAATAGATGTTTTAGAGCCAATCAGAGGCGACTGGTAACAAAGGCGTGGACAAGCTGTTGTGACGTCAGCGTATCAATGAAGGATCGAATTTTTCTAATATTTCTAAGATAAAAAAAAATGCACTGCGAGAGACAAGTTTGATATGTTCATCAGCGGCCAAATTTTCATCCATGAAATAAATAAATATTTGGGGAACCCAAATATTAACCCAGGAACTCGATTTGAACAAATTTGAACCTTATACCTCTAGAGATGTCACATACCAAATATGAAAGGATTTTCACTAGTGGGTCTGAAAATGAAGATTTTAAAGAAATTTTCTCATATTGCACTGAATTAAAATTTGGGCTCCAATAAAGAGCCCAAATATTCATCCAGGGATCCCATTTGAACAAACTTGAATCTAACATCCCCCCCCCCCCCTAGAGATGTTGCATACCAAATATCAAAAGAATCTGACCTATGGATCTGAAGAGGAAGATTTTTAAAGATTATTATGGTATATTACCCATGTTGCACAAAGTTAATATTCAGGTTGCCACCGGAAGCCCAATATTAACTCAGGGACTCGATTTGAACAAATTCTAATCTTACCCCTCCAGAGATGGCACATACCAACTATGAAAGGATGGATTCTCAATAGCAGGTCTGAAGAAGATTTTTTAAGAAATTTTCTCATATTGCACTAAGTTAAAATTTGGGCTCCAATAAAGAGCCTAAATATTCATCCAGGAAACCCATTTGAACAAATTTGAATCTAACCCCCCTAAAGATGCTGCATACCAAATATGAAAAAAATCTAACTGGTGGATCTGAAGAAGAAGATTTTTAAAGAATATCCTCCCGATTAGACCAAGGTAATAATCAGGCTCCCATAGGAAGCCAAAATATTAACTCAGGGAGTTGATTTGAACAAATTCTAATCTTACACCTCTCGAGATGTCACATACCAAATATGAAAGGATGCTCACTAGTGAGTCTGAAAAAGAAGTTTTTTAAGAATTTTCTCATATTGCACAAAGTTAAAATTTGAGCTCCAATAAAGAGCCGAAATATTCATCCAGGGATCCCATTTGAACAAACTTAAATTTACCCCCCCCCCCCCCCCCCCAAAGATGCTGCATACCAAATATCACAAATATCAAAAGAACCTGACTCGTGGATCTGAAGAAGAAAATTTTTAAAGATTATTCCCCACATTGCAACAAGTTAATATTCGGGTTTCATAGGAAGCCCAAATATTAACCCAGGGACTCAATTTGAACAAACTTCAATCTGAGTCCTGTTGAGATGCTGTCTACGAAGAATCAAAAGAATCGGACTGTATGATTGATTTGAAGAAGAAGATTTTTAACGCTTATTCCCTATAACGCTCCAAGTTAATTATTTGGGCTCCTCTGTTGAGCCCAAATATGAACCGAGGGCGTCGATTTGAACACACTTGTATTTGACCATCCTATGAATGCTGTATGCCAAATATCAAAAGATTCTGATCAACGGTTCTGAAGAAATTCTTTTTTTTAATTTTTACCAATATGCTGACTCAGCTTTTTTCAAAACGCCCCCTACAGAAAACCATAGCACAACCGATGGCCATTTTCTAATACATTCTACCGGTCAAAAGGATGCTTCATACCAAATAACACTTCTCTGTTACGTGTAGTTTGGAAAATATGGGCATTTGAATTGTTTTCTATTTTTAGAACCTAGGGTACCCACGGGGCGTCAAAAAAAAAATTGGGGACATCAATCAAGTACTTCGGACCCACTTATGATACATGCCAAATTTGGTTCAAATCGGCCCATCGGTTCTTGACACCGAAATTTTGGGCAGAGCCTAAAATGGATATATTCCCACAGGCACAGAGAGCCCAAATATTGATCTACCAACTTCTCTTGAACAAACTTTAATCTTCAACATCAAAGAGTATTACATACCATGTTTCAATGCAACCTCTTTGGTGGTTCATGAGAAGAAGATTTTTAAAGATTTTTAGGCTTTAGCATCATTGCCCGGAACATGAAGAAGGCAGCCGCTCCATTTGAACAAAATAAAAAGGGTATACCCCAGGGATGGTTTGTGCAATATATGTTTGAATTTGGCTGAATGGCTGTGGAGAAGAATCCAGGTTTGCACAAGTTAACGGACGTCGGATGAAAGACGAGTGACGGCGGATGATGGACGACGGACGCGAAGTGATGGCAATACCTCACACTGACTTGCAGTCAGGTGAGCTAAAAAAATTTGAATGGACATTTTTGTATACGACCCTGGCCGGTTTTGACTTTGTCCATTATGCTGAGTAAAAATTTAATTATATAGGTCATCAACCGTACGGCAACTATTCAGCTACCTATTAGGGCAATTGATTAATCAGTTAACCAAGGTTAATCCATGCGATTAATCAATAAAGAAAACCCTTTAATCGTTTCAGCTCTAAAATTAATCTAATTTTATTAAATTTTATCTGATGAAAAAATGCTTATATTTTTGCGAGAGCAGTGAATGGATATTCTTAACAAGCATTTGTGAGAATGTCACAGGAACGAAATGCTCGTTCTCGCAATTTGCGAAACCCCGGTGAGCCCAAATATGGACTTGGCTTGAACAAGCTTGAATCTCACACTCTAAGGATGCTGCATTTGATGCTAAATATCAAAACATTCCGACTGATGGATCTGAGAAAGTAGATGTTTAAAGAAAATTCATCATTTTGAACTCAAGTTATAATTCAGGCTCCTACAGTGAGCCCGGATATGAATCCAGGGAGTTGGCGTAAACAAACTTGAATCTCACCCCACTAAGTATGCTGCATAGGAAATATAAAAACATTCCAACTGCAGGATCTGAAGAAGAGTTTTAAAGAAATTCCCTATTTTGAACTAAGTTGTAATTTGGGCTCCCACAGTGAGCCAGGGTTTCGCAAATATATTTTTTGCGGGAACCATTTATTTTTTGCGGGATCATTTCCAACATGTGTCTTAATCAAATGAATTATGCTTATTTACCTTCACATATATAGATTGCTAGATCGTTAGATTGTTCAACCACCACATCAAAGGCATTTGAAGTAATCATGTTTATAGAAATTAATTAGAGCTGATACTGTTAACCGATTAAACAACTAACCAATGATCAACGTCTTGATCGATAAAAAAGTAATTGATCGGTTAACCGTTACTTTTGAAGTACGGTATTATATGGGTTAACTGAGGAACAAACTTGCTCTAAAACAGGCAAACATTGTCACACTGGCTCACATCATTTATATGAGACAGAGTAACGCATGCAAGTTACGTGCTGACATACTTGTTCACTTGCATGATCATTATACTGTATCAGTAGCTGGAAATGGTCATTCTCAGCCCTTCACCAAATGCGGGTAGCAGACGATACTTGCACAAGAAATTCTTAAATTACAAAAGATTTTCAATGTTTGTCTCAAAGCTTATGACCCCCCCCCCCCATCCGTTGGAACAAGCTCGATGAGATCGTTCCAATGAGGGGTCATAAGCTATGTTTTGAGACAAAAATTGAAAATATAATCAAATTTTTATACATGGCGCTGGCCGTTTTTTGTCCATTACGCTGAGTAAAGTTTTAATTATATAAATCATTAATGGTACAGCAATTATTCAGCTACCTATTAGGGCAAGTGACTAATCGGTTAACCAAGGTTAATCCATGCGATTAATCAATCACAAAAACCCTTTAATCGTTTCAACTCTAAAATTAATTTAATTTTATTAAATTTTGTGTGATGAAAAAATACTTATATTTTTGCGGGAACGGTAGGTAAATGGATCTTCTTAACAAGCATTTGCGAGAACGTCACAGGAACGAAACGATCGTTCTCTCAATTTGCGAAACTCTGGTGAGCCTAAATATGGACTTGGCTTGAACAAACTTAATTCTCACCCGTCTAATGATGCTGCATACCAAATATCAAAAGATTCTGATTGGTGGGTCTGAAGAAGAAGATTTTTAAAGGATATTTATTCCTCATACTGCACTAGTTTCAACATTTGGACTCCCCTAGAGAGCCCAAATATCGACCCAGGGATTTGATTTCAATAAATGTGTGAAAACATCTTCCAAAGATGGTATATGTGAAATCAGAAAGCTTTTTAGAACAGTGGATTGGGTGAAGAAGAGTCTTAAATGCTTTCCCCATTACCCACAGTGTTAAAAAAATGATGACTAAGCATTTTTCAAAGTCCTGAACAAGTACCCCATAATAGACCCGGCAGCAATTTGTTTGAACAATTCCATTCTGTTGGTCCAAAGGAAGCTTCACATCAAACAAGAATTCTCAATGCCGTGTTTTTTTTGGAGATATTGACGTTTTAAATTTTGTTATTTTTTTAAGCTCCTGCGGTTCACACGGGGTGACAAGAAAATATTTTGGGGCATAAATTAAGTACTTATGATCCAATAAGCCCACATGTTAAATTTGGTTCAAATGAGCCTCTTGGTTTGAAAAATAGAAATTTTGGGCGGGACGAAAATTCTTGCCCCTCCCATAACAAAGGCAAATATTTCTGAAAACTTTCAACTGGACAGAAAGGCCCACCTGTGGCATACATTAAACCCCCAGATTCTTCTTGTGTAAGGCGTGTATCGTCACCCTGGCAGCTTTTCTCCTTCTCTGATTTGCATTTTTGAACGAACAATATTCCGTTGCCATCTTTTTTAATTTCAAAGTGTTCGGGTGTTAATTCACGTAAGTTTTGACGCCCACGTCGGCAAAAATACAATATTATTTCGAAAAAATACTTTCGAAACAAGTCCAACTTGGACACAAGTATCAAAAGCTTCGCTGTTATAAAGTAATTGTAAATCATTTTCATTTATGGGGGACTTATGAGTTGCATGCCCCCTTCCCTTCGCTGCGACTTTTCTTCAACATGGCCTTGAAGGCCTTCTTAGCATCTGATAATTTTTCATTTGTATTAATGTCTATTTTTCCATTATCTTTGAGGTAGCGGTTAATGCCCTGTCGGATCAAAAGTAAACTTGACTTTGTATAGAGTTCACCAGTTTTTGTGCGGACATTCACGAAGAAATTGGGAAGAAGATCATTCAGATCATCGAGCGACGTCTCTAGCAAGTCAGACTGAGTCCCTTTTTCAGTTGCAAAAGAATGAAGCACAGTCACAGCAAATTTTTTTGTTTCTTTAGTTTTTTTCGAGTCCAAATTTTCATCCACAAATATCTCAGCATCATCTTCACCAAATCTTTTGCTGTGGGTGGCCGTGGCAGACATATTTTGGCTCCAAAAACACTAAATCACGATAAAATTACTTCAAATTTGTGAACAAGTAGAGCAGACGATATAAATATTGTGAGAAATATAATTACCGGCACGTGAAGAAAATTTGTTCCGGGTACGAAATTAAGCAAGACCTCTAATTTTATGAACTACCAGAGATAAAAAGACACGCTTTGCACAAGAATTGGAAGAAGGGGAAGTGTGAACTCATTCCTCGTAAATAACGAGAAAAAACGGTTCAAGTTGATGTATTTATTGACTCACCAAACATGAATTAAAAACATATCGGTTGAAAAATGCCCACTGCTTCACGAGCTGCCTGCCTCGCATTTTGTAAATAAGAGAGTCAAGGTCACTACTGATTTCTCAAGAATCTAAAATAGGCAACGCAGATTTCTGTCGAATAATTCTACCCGAAATCCGGCTACGGTAAAAATAAAACCTTTGGCGAAAGATACGATAGGCCTACACATATTTTTATTTCTCCAAACTAAATGTAATAATGAGTATGGGACGAGATATCTTCTAAAGTATTTACGCTTCAATGGAATTTTCTAAGCGAATTCGAATGTTACTATTTATAATCGTGCACTATTACCGTGCAATATTCTTTTTTCAAAAATGATAGTAGGTCTGTGCGATTTTGCTGACGAACTATCGGAAATAGGGTGTTTCTGTTCAACCAATCAGAACGCGGGAAACTCACGTGACATCTGATATTATCATTTATTGGTGCCCAATGCCACATCAGCATTGGCTATATCGTGGCGATAAGCGACAGAACCTAAAAGAAAAAGGGTATTGAATTAAGACAAAATAAAACAAAAACAAAACAAACTACAACTTTACCAAAACAAGTATGTGAGTGTAACTTGACGAGTAACGAGTTAATCCACACTGACTCAGTCACACCAACGCACCTGGTAATGTCAGTTTATGACCAAAATTAAAAGACCACTGAAGGAAATGCCGTTCACAAAGGTAAGTTTTAGTAATAGACTTGAATGATTCAAGTGATTTGCTATTTTTCTTCTTTTTTTTTGGAAGGAAATTCCAAAGCCTTGGACCAGTAACTGCAAAGGCCCTACCACCAGCACTAGTAAATTTAGATACGGGCTGAGCAAGACTGCGTTGACCTGATGACCTAAGAGACCTCGGTGGTTTGTGGATGGTAAGTAGCAGATCGGACAGGTAGGATGGTGCAGATCCTGAGATACACTTAAACACCAAAATGACAATTTTAAATTTAATTCTTTGCTTAACGGGTAGTCAGTGTAACTCAGAGAGTACTGGTGTTATATGGCGGTACTTTTGAGTTCTAGTTATGACCCGTGCAACACAATTTTGGATGTGTTGTAGCTTTTAAAGAATAGATGTTTTAGAGCCAATCAGAGGCGATTGGTAACAAAGGCGTGGACAAGCTGTTGTGACGTCAGCGTATCAATGAAGGATCGAATTTTTCTAATATTTCTAAGATGAAAAAAATGCACTGCGAGAGACATGTTAGATATGTTCAGCAGCGGCCAAAGTTTCATCCATGAAATAAATAAATATTTTGGGAACCCAAATATTAACCCAGGAATTCGATTTGAACAAATTTTAACCTTATACCTCTTGAGATGTCACATACTAAATATGAAAGGATTTTCACTAGTGGGTCTGAAAAAGAAGATTTTAAAGAAATTGTCTCATATTGCACTAAGTTAAAATTTGGGCTCCAATAAAAAGCCCAAATATTCATCCAGGGATCCCATTTGAACAAACTTGAATCTAACCCCCCTATAGATGCTGCATACCAAATATCAAAAGAATCTGACTGATGGATCTGAAGAAGAAGATTTTTAAAGATTATTATGGTATATTACCCATGTTGCATAAAGTTAATATTCAGGCTCCCACCGGAAGCCCAAATATTAACTCAGGGACTCGATTTGAACAAATTCTAATCTTACCCCTCTAGAGACGGCATATACCAAATATGAAAGGATGGATTCTCAATAGCAGGTCTGAAGAACAAACTTGAATCTAACACCCCTAAAGATGCTGCATACCAAATATGAAAAAAAAATCTGACTGGTGGATCTGAAGAAGAAGATTTTTAAAAGAATATCCTCCCGATTACACCAAGTTAATAATCAGGCTCCCATAGGAAGCCGAAATATTAATTCAGGGAGTTGATTTGAACAAATTCTAATCTTATCCCTCTCGAGATGTCACATACCAAATATGAAAGGATTCTCACTAGTGATTCTGAAAAAGAAGACTTTTAAAGAAATTTTCTCATATTGCACAAAGTTAAAATTTGAGCTTCAATGAAGAGCCGAAATATTCATCCAGGGATCCCATTTGAACAAACTTAAATTTAACCCCCTAGAGATGCTACATACCAAATATAACAAATATCAAAAGAATCTGACTCGTGGATCTGAAGAAGAAATTTTTTAAAGATTATTCCCCACATTGCACCAAGTTAATATTCGGGTTTCCATAGGGAGCCCAAATATTAACCCAGTTTGAACAATCTTCAATCTGACCCCTGTACGGATGCTGTATACGAAGTATCAAAAGAATCTGACTGTACGATTGATTTGAAGAAGAAGATTTTTAAAGCTTATTCCCTATAGCGCCCTAAGTTAATTATTTGGGCTCCTCTGTTGAGCCCAAATATGAACCGTGGGCGTCGATGTGAACACACTTGTATTTGACCATCCTATGGATGCTGTATGCCAAATATCAAAAGATTCTGATCAACGGTTCTGAAGAAATTCTTTTTTCAATTTTTACCAATATGCTGACTCAGCTTTTTTCAAAACGTCCCCTACAGAAACACCCTAACACAATCGATGGCCATTTTTGTAATACATTCTACCGGTCAAAAGGATGCTTCATACCAAATAACACTTCGCTGTTAAGTGTAGTTTGGAAAATATGGGCATTTGAATTTTCTTCTATTTTTAGAACCTGGGGTACCCACGGGGCATCAAAAAAAAAAATGGGGACGTCAATCAAGTACTTCGGACCCACTTATGCTACATGCCAAATTTGGTGCAAATCGGCCCATCGGTTCTTGAAACCGAAATTTTGGGCAGAGCCCAAAATGGATATATACCCACAGGCTCAGAGAACCCAAATATTGATCTACCAACTTCTCTTGAACAAACTTTAATCTTCAACATCAAAGAGTGTTACATACCATATGTCAAGGCAATCTCTCTGGCGGTTCATGAGAAGAAGATTTTTAAAGATTTTTAGGCTTTAGAATCATTGCCCGGAACATGAAGAAGGCAGCCGCTCCATTTGAACAAAATAAAACGGGTATACCCCAGGGATGGTTTGTGCAATATATGTTTGAATTTGGCTGAATGGCTGTGGAGAAGAATCCAGGTTTGCAAAAGTTAACGGACGGCAGATGAAAGACGAGTGACGGCGGGTGATGGACGACGGACGCGAAGTGATGGCAATACCTCACACTGACTTGCGTTCAGGTGAGCTAATAAAATTTGAATGGACATTTTTGTATACGACCCTGGCCGGTTTTGACTTTGTCCATTATGCTGAGTAAAGATTTTAAGAGGCGACTGGTAACAAAGGCGTGGACAAGCTGTTGTGACGTCTGCGTATCAATGAAGCATCGAATTTTTCTAATATTTCTAAGATGAAAAAATGCACTGCGAGAGACATGTTTGATATGTCCATCAGCGGCCAAATTTTCATCCATGAAATAAATAAATATTTGGGGAACCCAAATATTAACCCAGGAACTCGATTTGAACAAATTTGAACCTTATACCTCTAGAGATGTCACATACTAAATATGAAAGGATTTTCACTAGTGGGTCTGAAAATGAAGATTTTAAAGAAATTTTCTCATATTGCACTAAGTTAAAATTTGGGCTCCAATAAAGAGCCCAAATATTCATCCAGGGATCCCATTTGAACAAACTTGAATCTAACACCCCCCTCCCACCCCCCCCCCCCCCCCCCCAGAGATGCTGCATACCAAATATCAAAAGAATCTGACTTATGGATCTGAAGAGGAAGATTTTTAAAGATTATTATGGTATATTACCCATGTTGCACAAAGTTAATATTCAGGATCCCACCGGAAGCCCAAATATTAACTCAGGGACTCGATTTGAACAAATTCTAATCTTACCCCTCTAGAGATGGCACATACCAAATATGAAAGGGTGGATTCTCAATAGCAGGTCTGAAGAAGATTTTTTAAGAAATTTTCTCATATTGCACTAAGTTAAAATTTGGGCTCCAATAAAGAGCCTAAATATTCATCCAGGAAACCCATTTGAACAAATTTGAATCTAACCCCCCCTAAAGATGCTGCATACCAAATATGAGAAAAATCTAACTGGTGGATCTGAAGAAGAAGATTTTTAAAGAATATCCTCCCGATTAGACCAAGGTAATAATCAGGCTCCCATAGGAAGCCAAAATATTAACTCAGGGAGTTCATTTGAACAAATTTTAATCTTACACCTCTCGAGATGTCACATACCAAATATGAAAGGATTCTCACGAGTGGGTCTGAAAAAAGAAGATTTTTAAGAATTTTCTCATATTGCACCAAGTTAAAATTTGAGCTCCAATAAAGAGCCGAAATATTCATCCAGGGATCCCATTTGAACAAACTTAAATTTAACCCCCCACCCCCCACCCCCCCCCCCCACCCCCCTAAAGATGCTGCATACCAAATATCACAAATATCAAAAGAATCTGACTCGTGGATCTGAAGAAGAAAATTTTTAAAGATTATTCCCCACATTGCACCAAGTTAATATTCGGGTTTCATAGGAAGCCCAAATATTAACCCAGGTCAATCTGAGCCCTGTTGAGATGCTGTATACGAAGAATCAAAAGAATCGGACTGCATGATTGATTTGAAGAAGAAGATTTTTAACGCTTATTCCCTATAACGCCCTAAGTTAATTATTTGGGCTCCTCTGTTGAGCCCAAATATGAACCGAGGGCGTCGATTTGAACACACTTGTATTTCACCATCCTATGGATGCTGTATGCCATATATCAAAAGATTCTGATCAACGGTTCTGAAGAAATTCCTTTTTTGAATTTTTACCAATATGGTGACTCAGCTTTTTTCAAAACGCCCCCTACAGAACACCCTAACACAATCGATGGCCATTTTTTAATACATTCTACCGGTCAAAAGGATGCTTCATACCAAATAACACTTCTCTGTTACGTGTAGTTTGGAAAATATGGGCATTTGAATTTTTTTCTATTTTTAGAACCTAGGGTACCCACGGGGCGTCCAAAAAAAAATTGGGGGCATCAATCAAGTACTTCGGACCCACTTATGCTACATGCCAAATTTGGTTCAAATCGGCCCATCGGTTCTTGACACCGAAATTTTGGGCAGAGCCTAAAATGGATATATACCCACAGGCACAGAGAGCCCAAATATTGATCTACCAACTTCTCTTGAACAAACTTTAATCTTCAACATCAAAGAGTGTTACATACCATGTTTCAATGCAATCTCTTTGGTGGTTCATGAGAAGAAGATTTTTAAAGATTTTTAGGCTTTAGCATCATTGCCCGGAACATGAAGAAGGCAGCCGCTCCATTTGAACAAAATAAAAAGGGAATACCCCAGGGATGGTTTGTGCAATATATGTTTGAATTTGGCTGAATGGCTGTGGAGAAGAATCCAGGTTTGCAAAAGTTAACGGACGGCGGATGAAAGACGAGTGACGGCGGATGATGGACGACGGACGCGAAGTGATGGCAATACCTCACACTGACTTGCAGTCAGGTGAGCTTATAAAATTTGAATGGACATTTTTGTTTTCGACCCTGGCCGGTTTTGACTTTGTCCATTATGCTGAGTAAACATTTAATTATATAGGTCATCAAGCGTACGGCAACTATTCAGCTACCTATTAGTGCAATTGATTAATCAGTTAACCAAGGTTAATCCATGCGATTAATCAATAAAGAAAACCCTTTAATCGTTTCAGCTCTAAAATTAATCTAATTTTATTAAATTTTATCTGATGAAAAAATGCTTATATTTTTGCGAGAGCAGTGAATGGATATTCTTAACAAGCATTTGTGAGAATGTCACAGGAACGAAATGCTCGTTCTCGCAATTTGCGAAACCCCGGTGAGCCCAAATATGGACTTGGCTTGAACAAGCTTGAATCTCACACTCTAAGGATGCTGCATATGATGCTAAATATCAAAACATTCCGACTGCTGGATCTGAAAAAAGAAGATGTTTAAAGAAAATTCATCATTTTGAACTCAAGTTATAATTCGGGCTCCTACAGTGAGACCGGATATGAATCCAGGGAGTTGGCGTAAACAAACTTGAATTTCACCCCATTAAGTATGCTGCATAGGAAATATAAAAACATTCCAACTGCAGGATCTGAAGAAGAGTTTTAAAGAAATTCCTCATTTTGAACTAAGTTTGCTAGATTGTTAGATTGTTCAACCACCACATCAAAGGCTTTTGCAGTAAACATGTTTATAGAAATTAATTAGAGCTGATACTGTTAACCGATTAATCGATTAACCAATGATCAACGTCTTGAGCGATAAAAAGGTAATTGATCGGTTAACCGTTACTTTTGAAGTACGGTATTATATGGGTTAACTAAGGAACAAACTTGCTCTAAGACAGGAAAACTTTGTCACACTGGCTCACATCATTTATATGAGGCAGAGTAACGCATGCAAGTTACGTGCAGACATACTTGTTCACTTGCATGATCATTATACTGTATCAGTAGCTGGAAATGGTCATTCTCAGCCCTTCACTAAATGCGGGTAGCAGACGATACTTGCACAAGAAATTCTTAAATTACAAAAGACTTTCAATGTTTGTCTCAAAGCTTATGACCCCCCCCCCCACACCCATTGGAACAAGCTCAATGAGCTCGTTCCAATGAGGGGTCATAAGCTATGTTTTGAGACAAAAATTGAAAACATAATAAAATTTGAATGGACATTTTTATATATGGCGCTGGCCGTTTTTTGTCCATTACGCTGAGTAAAGTTTTAATTATATAAATCATTAACGGTACAGCGATTATTCAGCTACCTATTAGGGCGAGTGACTAATCGGTTAACCAAGGTTAATCCATGCGATTAATCAATCACAAAAACCCTTTAATCGTTTCAGCTCTAAAATTAATTTAATTTCATTAAATTTTGTGTGATGAAAAAATACTTATATTTTTGCGGGAACGGTAGGTTAATGGATCTTCTTAACAAGCATTTGCGAGAACGTCACAGGAACGCAGCGATCGTTCTCTCCATTTGCGAAACTCTGGTGAGCCTAAATATGGACTTGGCTTGAACAAACTTAAATCTCACCCGTCTAATGATGCTGCATACCAAATATCAAAAGATTCTGATTGGTGGGTCTGAAGAAGAAGATTTTTAAAGGATATTCCTCATACTGCACTAGTTTCAACATTTGGACTCCCCTAGAGAGCCCAAATATCGACCCAGGGATTTGATTTCAATAAATGTGTGAAAACATCTTCCAAAGATGGTATATGTGAAATTAGAAAGCTTTTTAGAACAGTGGATTGGGTGAAGAAGAGTCTTAAATGCTTCTTCCATTACCCACAGTGTTAAAAAAATGATGACTAAGCATTTTTCAAAGTCCTGAACAAGTACCCCATGATAGACCCGGCAGCAATTTGTTTGAACAATTCCATTCTGTTGGTGCCAAGGAAGCTTTACATCAAACAAGAATTCTCAGTGCCGTGTTTTTTTTTGGAGATATTGACGTTTTAAATTTTGTTATTTTTTTTGCTCCTGCGGTTCACACGGGGTGACAAGAAAATATTTTGGGGCATAAATTAAGTACTTATGACCCAATAAGCCCACATATTAAATTTGATTCAAATGAGCCTCTTGGTTTGAAAAATAGAAATGTTGGGCGGGGCCGAAAATTCTTGCCCCTCCCATAATAAAGGCAAATATAGCCTCACAAGCTTCTCTTGAACAAATCTGAGTATTCACTTCAAAAGGAAGCTGCACATCAAATATCAAGTCTCCGCTACTCCTGGTTCATGAGCAGATTTTTTAAGATTTAGGCATAATTTTTGGGAGTGACCCTACTGAGGGGCAGGGCAACTTGATTTGAACAAAATCAAAATGCGATATCATAACAAACTATCATCTCAAATTTCACTTAAATCGGTTCAGCAGTTTTGGAGGAGAAGACGCAAACACCATGTTCACGGACAACGGACAGCGAGTGATCACTATAGCTCACCCCGACTGAATGTCAGGTGAGCAAAAAACTCAGTGGACCATGAGTGCTGCAGTTGGGCGAGAGACTTGGTTCAAGGAGAGAAAAAAACTTGTAGCTGCTGTCTGTCGAAAGTGTTGTTCAAACCGAATAAATAAATAAACAAGAGGCCCCACGGGGCCTAAAGCGCGCACCTATAAACAAAGTCCAAGAATGAATCTACATTAAGGAATCCATCTCCATAGGATACACTGTCAATCTTTGAGCCCCTCAGGAGTGACAAAAATAGTCCAAGCATCATGACTTTTCTTCAGTTGATCATTGTGTAAAATGTGGAGCTCCCCTCTGAAGCACCTTGATACAACCTATGTAGATTACTCTTAGTTACACACCTCTAGAGTGTACTGAATAAAAAAATTCTCATTATTTAGCTACATGGCCAATTCCGTCTCCCATAGGGAGCCCAAATATTAACCCAGGCATTCGATTTGAACAAAGTTGAATCTGATCTCCTTAGAGATGTTGTATACCAAATATGAAAGCATTCTGTCTGGTGGACCTGAAGAAGAAACTTTTTACAGAAATTTCTACATATTGCGCTAAGTTAAAATTTGGGCTACCATAGCGAGCCCAAATTTTAACTTACAGACCCGATTTAAAAAACTTTTAAAAACTTGAATCCCGCCCCCCTCCCCCAGAGATGTTGTATACCAAATATGAAAGCAATCTGACTGGTGGATCTGAAGAAGAAGATTTTTAAAGAAACTTCCTCATATTGTCCTAAGTTAAAATTTGGGCTTCCAAAGGAAGCCCAAATATTAACCTAGTGACTTGGTTTGAACAATTTTGAATCTGACCCCCATAACAATAATGTATACCAAACATTAAAAGATTCTGACAGGTGGTTCTGAAGAAAATTTTTAAAGAAACTTCCCCATATTGCTCTAAGTTAAAAAAAAATGGGCTCCTGCATTGAGTCCAAATATGAACCAATGGGCTTCATTTTAACAAACTTGTATATGACCCCTCTATGGATGCTGTATACCAAATATCAAAAGATTCTGAACATTGGTTCTGGAGAAAAGATTTTCTAAAATGTTTGCAAATATGCTTAGTCATCATTATTTTGACGCCCTCTGCAGAACTCCCCTAACAAAACAGATGGCATTTTTTTACCATTCAATTCTACTGGTCCTTAGGATGCTTCATACCATATAACAGTTCTCTGTTCCAAGTGGTTTGGGAAACATGGGTGTTTGAAACTGTTTCTATTTTTAGCTCCTGGGGTTCCCATGGGGATGCATTTTTTTTTTTTTTTTTTTTTTTTTTTTGGGGAGGGGGTGCGGGTTGCATGAGTCAAGTACTTATGACCCAATAATACCACATACTGAATTTCGCTCAAATCAGACCATCGGTTCAGAAAATATAAATTTTGGGTGGTACCAAAAATCTAACCCCTCCCATTACAAAGCCAAATATTGCTTCACGAACTACGTTTGAACAAACTTGATTCTACACCTCAAAAGGAAGCTCCATAACAAACATCAAGTCACTGTACCCACTGGTTTCAGAGATTTAAAAAATATTTTGGAAGCATTTTCCCCCACCCCCTCCCTATGGGCCTGGGCATGTTGAGTTAAACAAAAATGCAATACCCCTTTGGGACCATAACTCACACAAACGTTCACTTGAATTGGTCCAGTGGTTTTGGGCGAGAAGACCAAAACATGGTGTTGATGGACGACAGACGGATGCACAATGGGCGGAGAGTGATTAGATAAGCCCAGCTTGACTTTGTCGTGGTGAGATAAAATAAAACTAAATGGTTCATGAGCGATATTTTACCCATGTTATTAAAATCGATAAATTTGTCTCTGAAGTGCAACAAGGCTTATGCTATAGCATTGCAAAGCATTCTTGCAATCAAGGGATGGAATACACCACGACCCATGCTATTCTGTAGATTATGAGGCCCAAAACAAACCAAGAACATGAACTTTTAATGGCAAAGAAATATTTACAAAAATAAAAAATAAAATATAAAATCAACCGCCTGCATGCAATTTTACAAACAGAAACATTTTTGAAACAGATCTACTTATACATGAAGATTATTACAATGAATACATTGTTTTACACAAAGGAATACCCAATCCAGTGTAGACTGGTATCAAGAAGTCCTCCCTAGTGGAAGGGCAATTTTAACAAATATACAGGCCCAAATAAGCTTCATACACAGTGTAAAAATTCCACAAAATTAATAAACATTTATGTATGTTTAATAGGAATTATTAGTATTGTGATTAAGTCAGTTGTGTGGTTGTTCATAAACTTATACTACTTTGTTATCAGGTGTTAAAAAATATTAATATTTATAAACACATCCACCCATTTAGATTAGTCCCTGCTCATAGCAGTGGCACGGCCATACAGTATAGTTGCCGTGGACTGGTCATAATCCATGCATGGGCAGTGATGTCCCTGTATGCTTTTTCCAGGTAATAGAAAATCATCATCAATAAAATTGTAATTAATGAAGCACCAGATTGTACCCTGTGCTTCATTAATTAAATTTTTGATGATTATTGCTGTAAACAGTGTTTGAAATCCAACATCATTGCATCCGCGGAAATATTGCCCACCCGTGGAAAATGACCAGTCCACGGCGGCCGCACTGTAGGCTTGGGGCTGGAGAGGGGGCACAAGCCCTCCCCAATTTCATTCATGCCCCCCCCCCCCACCCGTGTTAACCCTTTATAAGGAATATCCAAAAGACATTTTAATATCTAGATATTTATGCTTGTTCGCAGCTTATATATTATGGACACAAATGGACACAGAGTCAAGGTAATTGTGTTTTTCTGTTTCTGTTTTGAATTTCAAATTTTGTTTTGGGAAGGGGGGCACCCAACCCCTCCACTGACGAGAGGGGTACACTCCCTCTTGTCCTCGCCTCTATCTCACTGTTATGCTCAGGTGATGCTGTGCATCATATTCTTCATCCCCCAGCCCCACCCCCACTAGATATTACTCTTGCCCCTAACTTTGATATCCTGGCTGAGCAACTGTATCATGATAAACTAGCATCAAATTGTGTGCTTACGTCCAGTAGCTAACATTGGAATAGTATAATGTGCTTTGTCAGAAACTTGATCAAGTATTGATGACAAACGACAATTTTCATACCAGTAATAAAATAAGACATGCAAATATCACCCTGCGTTTTTTCAGCTATTAACTAACATAAAATTGTGCGCTTCATGGAAATTATTTTGTTACTACCTGTTAAAAATTACTGTTTCTTGATTTGCTGTTTTAGAAAAAGAAATCACTCCTTTTCTGGCGGGTATACTAAACACCGAGGGATACCAAGATGAATCAAAACAGGAGTGAAACGGGTATGGGGTGGTGTCACTGGTGTGTTCTTTTTATTTATTGATGTTTAAGGTCACATATTTTTGCACAACAGATAATTATGACCACAACAGTTTTACAGGTGGAGGAAGCCAGAGTACCCAGAGAGAACCACTGAGCAATGGCAAGCAAATATCAGCGCCCCAACATACTACACAAGCAGGGTTAGCCTTTTTTGAAGACAAGTGCACCAAGAACATGCAGTATGCCTTAGTACACAACATACCATGCCCCCAGCATGGCCAATGTGTGGGGGGGGGGGGGGGAGTGTATTGCCCAAGGACACAAAGCTGTTGCTGCAGGTAGGATTTGAACCGAGGACATCTCGGCTTGCAGCTTGCACCTCTACCTACTGAGCCACTGCACCCCTGGTGGTGTGTTCTGATTATGTAAATAGATTTAAGCAGTATGTGCATGGTTTTAATGCCATATTTGAGAATTATGGGTTCTGAACAGAGTGCCCAGAAAAATCTTCCCTTTGGCATTTAGTAGGTAGCTTGGTAATGGTATTTAAAGCGACTCCACCTCAGTAAGCAACAATGTGAATTGTTAATCACATAGTGACTTCTAAATTAGTTTTCGTTGTGGCTGTCGGCAATTGTCTTCTTTGTTATGACAGAAAAATTGTTATGGACCAATATCACGACATGGGAAACAGTATTTTTTGGAAGTGGTAATTTTTCAGTCACCAACGATAAAAAAAAATTGCAGTAAGACTAGAGAGATGGTCAACACCCATGGCTGACCAATGGGATCGACGATTAAAAGGATATTGACTTAATTTTTCTACAATTCTTTTAAACGGCGGCAATTGTAAAAAAAAAAACTGGTCACATAAGGAAGGTGGAAACCTTGAAAACAAAAAGTGTCAACGAATCACCATAAATTAGTGCTGTTATCACAGGCGAAAGGGCTAAAAAGTATATATACAGTAGGTGCAGAGTGTATTGTCACTAAATCACCCACAGAGTGGAGATTTCACCCAAACAATAATTCCAAATTGGTTGCAAAGCACAACAAGCACAAGTTAAGCTCTGGACAGCCAATGGACCTCTGGGTTAAACCTAGAGGTCCATTGATTCCACTGTTTGAAACATTGCTTGTGTTTTTGTCCATATGTACAGAATTTGATACTGATACTTTGGGTGAGAATTCCACTCCACAGGTGATTTTGTTGCAATCCTCTCCCAATGTACTGTACATATACCAAATACAAGCTGTAGCTTTAGGTGTACAGCCGAGCGATACTTATCCCAGTACGCCACAAAATCCTAATAACATAAAGCCAGCAATGTCAAAACAGTAAACAAAAAAAAATAAATAAATAAATGTAAATTAAAAAAAAAATTTTTAGAGCTGCCGGAACTGTAAATTTTGGCCGGCCCAAGGCCCAGATAAAATCTTATGGGAGGTTTATTTGTATCAAGTATTACAGTGATCTGTTTTAAGATATCCAGTTACCTCTTAAGTGCTTCATCCACTTACAGACGTAGCCCATTCTACTTATTATATACCAAGGGGTAGTTTTCAGTAACAACTTGGTCTACATGTATATATCTTGCATTTACTCGAATAAATCAAGTAATATCACGTATATTGCTTCGAAGGAATCAATTAAATATCTGCTATTATATTTAAACCTTTTTAAACAGCCCTGATTTACTTTTTTTCTTTTCACCTCGGTATCTTTCTGTACACCTCGGTGTTCAGTGGGACCCTTTTCTGGGAGTTGGTTTGGTTTGGATCAAATTGCCGTAGGATGATTTGGTTTAAATTAGCAGCTGTTTGGGTCAAATTGCTGGAGGACAGTTTGGATGCAATTCTCACTGATGGCAGTATATTATAGAACACATGGAATGTGGATTTATTTATTGGGGTTTAAAAGCACTTTTGACAGCTAGGGTCACCTCGTGTCGGACAGTTTTATGGGTGGAAGAAGTTGGGATCCCAGGAGAGAACCACCGAGCAGATGCCAGACTTCCAACATACTAACTCCACACGAGCAGAGTTAGCAATGGTTGAAGACAAGTGCACCATCAACGTACTATACACCTTAGCACACAATGCCACTATTCCTACACATGGGCAATGGGGGTGCAGTATCTTGCCCAAATCGGTCAATGCAGATACGGTAAAATTTTCAATTTTGTAAAAATTATGAACATTTTAATGGAAATTGTTTACTTCGGTAAATTCTTTGGGTAAAAAATATTAAAGTACTAAAGGAAACAATTACATTGCATTACCAAAATAAAATTTAAATTTAGGGGCGAAACCACCCACCGCTGTCTGTGGGGCGAAATCACTCGGGGCAAATGGGGATTGGGGCGAAATCACTCGAGGGGCCAACGGGAATTGGGCCGAAATGATCCGGGAGCAACTTATCAGCAAGGTATCACCTATTTTCAGGCAAACTTTTCATTACTATTTATTACACCTTAAAATTAGGATAATTCAAAAACTGCATTTTGTTTTGAGTCTTGAACTTCACTAGCAATCGCACCAATATAATCAACAAGATTGCCAGTTATATCTGCGGTTTTTTGATGAAGGTACATCATGTAATCGCCGAATAGGACAAGTTACAGCGAAATCAGGAGATTTCGACCTGAAATAACAAGATTATTTGCTGAGCGTATTGAAAAACCTCTAAAAGGGCAGAATACGAGCGATGCGTAGACATGTAAATATCACGCAAAGCTGAAATGTGAGTTGGATTGCAGCAGAAAACGAACGCATTTGACATTTTGTTTGCTTGTTGATATTGGCCCATAGATTCCTTGGGAGGGATAAGCCGACTGCAATTGTATCGGAAATTGTGAACCGGAAGTCATGTGATTTTTCCCTGAAATTTACTGTCCAATTCAAAATATTGCCTGAGGGTATTAGAGAATTCTCTTCTGGAGCACATTTTTCTGATTGGGTATGTACAGTCCCTTGCGGGCCTACGGCCCGCTAGGGTTCCTATAATGCCACAAGTGGAAAGGCGGTTTGCGGGTATTTTCTTTATTTTACTGCTGGGGCATGACTCATTTGAAAACCTTTCCATAAACAACTTGTATCCGAAATTTCATCAAAATCTGAGAAGTAATGTTCAAGTTATAATGCAAACAGACATCAGAGTGCAGATGGACATATATACGGACGGACATATGGATAGACTTCAAATTCCAGGGATTGTACCAGAGGTGCTGACATACCAATGTCAGGATAAAGCTGTGTCAAATGACAGACAAAATCTCTCACCCAATGGACCCTGCAACAAATCTCAGGGCAAAAAACGTTTTTTTGTGTAAAATCTTTGAACTGTTCACAAACCCATTTTAGAATTCAAAACACCGGAGTAACTCTGCCGGGTCATGTAATATTAAGAACAGAATGCTAAACATGGCATATGCACCCCACTTATCCCCCTCTGAAAATGCTAAGATGGACATATTTTCAACACTAGTCATACACACGAAGGGTTTATCATCTTTGTTTTGCAGTGGAGAGAAATCCAACCCAGCAAATTATTTTGAGATCAAAGTACACCTGTTAACAATAGTTTGTTTCAATCAGATCATGTACATGTGAGATGTAAAATTATTGTCTTTGTTTTGCAGCAACATTAACACCCCCCCCCCCCCCCCCCCAAACACAGAGGTAACTGTAAAGGCCAGAAACAATGACTGGACTATCAAAGAGAACAAAGGCATAATGCCACACGTGGGGAGGTGATTTGAATGAATTTTCTTGGTTTTACGTGACTCATTTGAAAGCCTTTCCCATAAACAATTTTCACTTAAAATTTTATTGAAATCTGATAACCCAAACCTGAAATATGAGACAAACAGACAAACTATTGGGATTAAGTTAAAAAGTGGAATAAGTCTGAAAAGTGAAAATTAATAAATATGATTGAGATCCAATAATCCAAACCCGATATACGAGGCGAACAGACAAAAAATAGGCTATTTTTGTATATTCAAAGGGCCATAATGCACAGAAAAAATATTTTCAACAGCAAAACGGCTGTTACTCCTTATACATCTTACATGTATAATAGTTCATCTAATTTGCATAATTTCTGCACGAGAAAAAAATCTGTATTATATGTAATGTATTCCATGTTACTAAACATTAATATAAAAATTTATTCAAATCAGAACTTTCATACAGAAGTTCTTTATAAAAAACTGATTGCACTAATTTCTGTACAAAATAGCTGCCATCTTGAATTTTGGACTCCACCCAAAAACACTCGTTCTCGCCCCACGGTGACACCAAAGGTACCCAAGAAGTTTTGTAAAGATCGGTTCATAAATACGGCCTTTAGCCCAAGCCATATAGAAGTTCTGTTGAAAAAAAACTGATTGTACCTAATTTCGGTACAAAATGGCCACCGGCAGCCATCTTGAACTTTGGGCCGCACCCAAAAATACTCAGTCTCGTCCAAAGGTGATAACAAAGGTACCCAAGAAGTTTCATGAAGATCAGTTCATAAATACAGCCCCTAGCCCGAGCCGTATTGACATGTGCACTTACTGTGAATAAGTAGCACTGAATAAATCAAAGTTCATCTAATCTGCATAATTTCAGCACGATAAAAAACCTGTATTACATGTGATGTATTCCATGTTACTACACATTCATATAAAAATTTATTCAAATCAGAACTTTCATATAGAAGTTCTGTACAAAAGACTGATTGCATTAATTTCAGTACAAAATGGTTGCTGGCGGCCATCTTGAATTTTGGACCGCACCCAAAAAAACTCGTTTACATTCTACGGTGATAACAAAGGTACCCAAGAAGTTTTGTAAAGATCGGTTCATAAATACGGCCTCTAGCCCGAGCAGTATTGAATTGTTGATGCCAGACAGACGACCAGACGGACGACGGGCCATGACATAATCTCAATATTGACTATGTCAACGTTCAGCTAAAAATGGGGAGTATCCAGAGTATCACAGGACAAAAAAACTATTTGTAAAGGACTCTGCCTTTCAAGGACAATAGGACAGCGTTGGCAGTCACCACCATGCAGCCTTGAGGCTGCATTTTGAATTCCTGTGTTTGTTGTTCTTTTGAAATATTATTTTATTATCATCAGTTATGGTACAAATATGGTACCGATAGCACACTTTCAGGAACCGCTGATGTCCGATGTCGACTGTGTGTCAGTGCGTGAGGTGCACACATACTTTTGGGGTTCTATACACCACATCCTTCATTTTGCTATATAATCTGTGTAAATTTATTTGGAATTTATAGAATTTCAAACATTATTTATTTATTTATTGGTGTTTATGGTCACGTATATCTGCACAATGGCTAAGCATGACCACGACAGTTTCCGGAGTACACGGAGAGAACCACCGAACAACGGCGAGCAACAGCTACCCAACATACTAACTCCACACAAGCAGGGTTAGCATTGGTTGAAGACAGGTGCACCATCCATCAACGTGCAGTACGCCTCAGTACACAGCGCCACCGTACCCCCACGTGGGCAATGGGGTGAAGTGTAATTTCAGACATACAAATTTCATAGTATTGTTTTTGCCTTAGTCATGGAGCTTAATAAGTAATGGACAATTTAGTTTGAAAAAAGGGGTTCATGAAGATTCAGCCACAGGAAGATTCAGCCCTCATACTTTTTCCGAGAATATTCGGTCTCAGTCGTGGTCGAATCTTATCACCTCAGAGGTCAAATCCTCACAGAAAATGTTTTTCTTTAAATGTTCTATGCATTTGTTCTATAGTTTTTTAAAGGATTTATGATTACTAATCATGACGAAATTGTGCAATATGAAACAAACCTAAATGAAGCTGGCACAAACAAAAACTTCCCAAAACAAGCTGAGAGGGTTTCAGTTCGAATCCCACCTACGGCAACTGTACTAAGGCGTACTGCACATCGATGATGCACTTGTCTTCAACCAATGCTAACCCTGCTTGTTTGGAGTTACCATGTTAAGAAGTCTGACAGTTGCTTGCCATTACTTGGTGGTTCGCTCCAGGTACTCTGGGTTCCACCCCCAGTAAAACTGTCCAACTTGAGGTGGCCCTGGCTGTAAAAGTGTTGTTAAACCCCAATAAATAAAGAAATCAATTTGCTGAATCCAAGACTTTTGAATGATGGTTTTGATTGGGATGGGGGAGGGGGTGGTTTTGGTTATACAGTGGAGCCAACTTAATTGGATATCTCTTAATTGTATATCCCTATTAATTGAATATAATTTCCGAACACAAAACCATTTACCATGCCTCAAGTACAAATTTGACTTGTTAATTGAATATAGGTTATATACTAATCTCCTTTTAATTGAATAAAAAATCTTATAACATGTCGAGAAATTACCCTGACTCTTCTCAGTTTTCCTTTGGTTTTTGACCAATTTGGCCTCAGTTCATCCAATACAAGCATTTAATCTATTATATCTTGCTTGACAGAGATCATGAAGCTCTGTCAAACAAAATATAATAGAATAAATGCTAAGTTTATCTCTGGAATACAGAAAAGTGACACAATCCCTGTTAATTGAATACTCCTGTTAAATGAATAATTTTCATTAGCAAAGTGGCTCTTCAATTAACATGGTTCCACTGTATAGCAAAAACAAATATCGCAAACTAATAATGAAACTATGAACTTGAGAAATGTTCAAATGGTCACTCTACAACATGTTTTAGCTGGTACTATAGAGTTTTGAAGGTTAAAGGGCTCAGTAGTGACAGGTGCAGGCTGCAAACCAAAAGGTCCTCGATCGAATCCCACCTGCGGCAACCACTTTGTTTCCTTGGGCAATACACTTCATTGCCATTGCCCACGTGGTGGCATTGTGTACCAAGGCATACTGTATGTCAATCGTACACATGTCCTCAACCAATGCTAACCCAGCTTGTGTGTTGTTTGTACATTAGTTGTTTGTCATTGCTCAGTGGTTGTCTCTGACTTTTCCCACCTGTAAAACTGTCCAACATGAAGTGACCCCGGCTGTCGAAGTGTCATTAAACCCAAATAAATAAATCGATAAGAATTATGCACTCCTATTCTGGAGGACGGTTTGGGGCAAATTGCCAGAGGATGGTTTGGTTTAGATTAGTATCCAGTTTGGGTCAAATTGTTGGAGCACAGTTTCGATGCAATTCTCACGATTTCCAGTCACTTTCGCCTCAAGTCATATCGACCACAGTCATTACGGCCTCAAGTCAATTCAGCCCCAATATACCAAATCATTTCGACCTCCATAAATATTTTTAAATATCGTTTGAAATTTAACATTTTTCTATTTAATTGTTTTTCAACATTTATACCTCAAATAGATATTCAGGTATACATATGATATATGATATTCCTTCATGCCTAGCAGATTTTCTTTCATGATTAATAAATGAATGAAAAGTTTCAGCACGCCGAAGGTTCACTTAGACGATGTGGGATTTTAAATCCCTTGCGACCCGAATAATTTTATTTGCTTATGAATCCACGAGAGTCGGAAGCGAGGGTCAGTAATGTTATTTGGTTTGAGTGTGCGCATTGGAAGTGGGGTACTGAGGTCATACACCTGTGGACCTCGAACTGGAAGGTGACTAGGAACTGCGCATAACTACAAAAAGTCTGCTCTGTGTTTTAGAAAATGTGAACATATTTATGGTAGTATTGAAATCGTAGTTTGGTGGTTGTTTTAGAAACAAGAAAGGAAAAAGAAACCTCGTGAACCTCGAACTGGAAGGCGACTAGGAATTGTGCGTAACAATAAGAATGAATGAGACGACTGCATATACTTTGCCAAAATTCTAAAGTAAAGGAATTTCTCTTGCTTATATAGATAACATCTTAAATGTATGTAACATTGAACACATGGATAATTGTTAATGCGATGTAAAACCTTTCTGTACACTGGGTAAATACAAATAACTGAACATTACTTAATAAAGGTAATTTCCCATTATTTCTAAATATAAACTATGCGCTGATCTTCATAGATCTCTACACTCAAAATAGAGCCGAAATGACCTGGGGGCCAAAGTGACTAGGCCGAAATGACTAGGGCCGAAATGACTTTAGGCAGAGGTGACCAGAGGCCAAAATGACTTGGGGTCGAAGTGACTGGATACCATTCTCACAGATGAGACGTTTATTATTACAGAACACATCGAATACGAATTTACTGCAGAAGATAATTGCTCGACGATATACATATATATTAATACTTTTTTTCAATAAATATCGAGCAATATATTAATATTTTTTTCAAGAATTATTTTTTAGGAGTTAAAACGAATATCGTAGCGTATCTAAAATATCCTAACAGATGTGTACTGCTTTTCTTTTGGACGAATCTTCCCTGGGTCGAGTTTTCCTCGGGCCGAATCTTCCTCCAGTTCCCGAATAAAGATGACATGTCATTTTCAAAGGCGGTAAAGATCCAAAAAGGTTATTATTTTCCAATTTTTAGTGTTCAAAACTACGAAGCTCTGTTCAGAAATACAAATGGCACCAAAAATTAACACATTATTACTTTGTTTTGATTTCTAACGGGACTGAAAGCAACTTCGTCGCCTGAGTGCTAGAATGTCCTATGTCCCATAGGGGACATAGGACATTCTAGCACTCAGGCGACGACTTGTCAGCATCATTTTTTTTCGAATTAC
The DNA here is from genome assembly GCA_031216915.1 of Pictodentalium vernedei. Lineage (NCBI taxonomy): Eukaryota > Metazoa > Mollusca > Scaphopoda > Dentaliida > Dentaliidae > Pictodentalium > Pictodentalium vernedei. Next base: position 189,309,693 of record CM062294.1, on the reverse strand, counting down.
ACCCATTTCGTCCGCTAACCAAATCGTCCGCTGCAATTTTGCACAACTCGACTGAAACTCGTCCGCTGGGGGAAAGTATTGAAGTATTGTATTTTGAAGCATTTTTTAGTTATTTATTTACTTATTTATTTATATAATAATTTTACTGTATACTTTATTGTATATTATTTATTGTAATATATCTTAATGTACCCCCTTGCATTAAAATTTCATATACTTATACAAAATTCTGAAAACAGAAATGTCAGAACAAAATAAACTACTCAGCCTTCAAATTAATTTCGATACTGTTTAACGCGGCTCTGAATACTGTTTATTCAATGGATTACCTATAACAATTATATAATTACAGTAAAAGTTCTTAAAGTATATGTACGTTAAATTAAGTTCCACAACATATCTAATAATTTTGCAATTATTCATTGAAGAGCGATACCGGCATTTCACTGTGAATAATTGCAAAATTATTAGCAAATGTATTATAAGAAATAATTATATTAAGAAACACATCAAAATTTATGCTATATTAAGTTCCGCAACATAATCTTATAATTTTGCAATTATTCATGGAAGAGTATCACCGGGGCTTAACAATAAATAATCGCAAAATTATTAGCAAATGTATTACAGGAACTAATTATATTGAGAAACGCATCAAAACTTGTTATAATTATATTAAAAATGCATCAAAACTTGTTATATTAAGTTCCGTAACATAATCTTGTAATTTTGCAATTATTCATTGAAAAATATTCCCTATGCTATGCTGTTATTATCTTGTGAACCCTGTGTACTGAATATATATCATTATTTCGTTTGATACTAAATAAATATCATTAATTTTATATTCCTTGTTTTTATGATATTCAAACCCTTGGAGGACGAATTTCGTAAAATTGCAAGGCGACGGATTGGGCAAAATTTCTAGCGGACGACGATTCGGTGCTCTGGCAAACGAAATTGGTAAAATTATAAGTGGATGACTCGGCTTGCGGACGAAACGTCCGTATACCCTTTTTTAAACCAACGTTTCCTTACTTTTACAACACCTTAACATTCAGATAATTCAAAAACTACGTTTCTATTCATCTTGATACTAAACGAGATATGTGTCAATGCATATCTGTATACAATCGCACCAATATAACAACAATTATCAGTTATATGAGCGGTTTTTCAATTAAGGTTATCACCGCCAGACAAGCTGCAGCGAAATCAGGAGAGTTCGATCTGAAATTACGAGGCTGAGCATATTGACAAACCTCCAGAAGGACAGAATTTGAGTAATAATAATAATAACACTTTGGCCGGCCACTGATTTGTCGGGGTTCACCGGGCGCTGATGTGTCGGGGTTCTCAGATGAGAAGGCCTTGGTTTCCCCTGAAGTGTAGATATGTGTATATCACGCAATTTAAACTTTGAGGCGAATTGGGTTGCAAGTTTATTCAGCCAAAGCATTCCCAGAGGGATAGGCCCATTGCATTTGGATGGGCAATTCGACACCGGAAGTTACGTGATTTTTTCACTGAAATTTACTATCCACTTTACAAAATCACATTGACGGCATAGAAAATTCTGTTCTGGGACACATTTATCGGACTGGGCATGTGGAATCCTTTGCAGGCCTACTGCCCGCTTGAGGTTCCTATTAATGGACACCCATCCATTCAGTTCATAACTTTTTACTCCATGCGAAACGTGATGAGATGAGTGCACGCCACAGTCAGAATTTTCTGGACAACATGTAGATGTACTTGGGGATAAAAAAAAACTTTTGTTCGTTCACTCATCAGGATATATATTGGACTGATCCGTATCGGTGGGGTTAAATGTCTAGCAATGGGAAGCCAAGCTTCATATCAAAGTGTGTAAGTAAACAACTCCCCTGGACTCCCTAGTTCAATAATCTTGTAGTTTGCAGTTATAGCGGCCACAGTCAAATGGACGGGCGAAAAGATAGACTGGCAGACAAATGGACGATCACAGGAAAAGTCAGATAGGAGGAAGTTGGACCGAATCGTCGGCGGGACTTTCGAACATCTCCACAGACAGACGCACGGTCAGAAAGGTGGACGGACGGACGGACAGAAAAAAAGATACTGTGCTACCATGGATTATCTATTGACTGCAACAAGGCGCAAGCTGCAATGCTTACACATTGCAGAGAGCGCCTTGCTGCATTTAAGGGACGAAGTGCAATATTCAGTTATTTTATTGCTGTTCGAATGATATGTTCGGTACAAAAAATACGCATCAAAGATTTGAAACGATGAACCACACAATTTGTAACTGATGTATGTACAAAGGATCTACATTGGCTTCCCCGAAAGCGACCGATTATTTCGAAACGTACTATCTTGGAATGTAAAGATAGTTCGTAGATGGTGACTAGAAATATGTACCTGAATTAATGGACACCCATCCATTCACTTCATATTTATTTCACTCCATGCGAAACGAGATGAGAGGACGTGACAGCTCGAATTTCCTGAACAACATGTAGATGTACTTGGGGATAAAAAAAACTCTGCAACTTTTATTCGTTCACTCATCAGGATTTATATTGGACTGGCCAGTATCGGTGCGGTTTAATGTGCAGCAATGGGAAGCCAAGCTTCATATAAAAGTGTGTAAGTAAACAACTCTCCTGAACTCCATACTTCGATAATCTTATAGTTTGCAATTATAACGGTCACAGACAAAAGGACGGGCAAAGAGATAAACGGGAAGACAAATGGACGATCACTCGAATGGACAGACAGGGGAAGGTGGACCCAATCGTCGGCGGGTCTTTCGATCATCTCAGCAGAGGGGCGCACGGTCGATGGGGTGATCGGACACACGGACAGAAGAAGGACCGACGGTCGCCAGACGGATGCAAGTACAAAAAGTGTTAAATGTTAGAGGTAAAACCTTGTTTCGAAACAAAACAAACCAGTGTCATATTCCCAAACGTTTTTTCGTCGGATAATTGGCATTAATGAGTTTTATCAACAGTTGTTAATGTCACACCCTTTGATTTATCATAGTAAATTGCGATGCAGTCTTTCGTTTTGGTGAGAAGCGTGTGGTCTGTCCAGCAATCCCCTCCCCGATACACAAAATAAATACACATGACGGCAGGGAAGAGGGAGCTGGAGATTTGGTCACCCCCTTGTTATTAAAAATCTAAATTTTATAGTAAATTTCCTTTCTTATTATACCTACCACAATTGTTTACTACAGGCTTGCACTATAGTGGAAGTCCCTAACTCGGATAAAATACTCTCTATTTTTGTCTTTCCCAAGCAAGTAGGGAAAGAAAAGTGGTGCAAAAGCACCCATAAAAAATAAGCCAAAACTGGGTCGAGTGCAACCGGCGCAGACCCAGTACGGGACGCTCTCTCCCAAGTACAACTCCACGACTTCCGTTGCCAGTGCGCATATACCGTCTCTAAAGACTCTTTCTTTTTGAATCCGTAAACGTTAGAGTTATGTGATCAGCGGGGAGGAAAGATTCTTTACCCGTAAAGAAGACGGGAGGGCCTCCATGTAAACAATTGTGGTAGGTATAATAAGAAAGGAAATTTATTATAAAATTTAGATTTCTTATCAACCTACTCACAATTGTTTACTACAGGCTGAATAGACAAAAGGCTGGAGGGAATCGCATAACCAACCCCCACATAACCCCAGTGCACTGGAACCGTGAAGTAGAAGGAAGAGGTCCCGAGGCTTATCAACCATAATGTCGCAATCATTGGTAAGGGACAATGAAAAGAGACATATGAGCCTGTGTGACACACAGACAGAAAAAGGGCAGTAACAGCACAAGGCTGAAACTGGCCTTCAAGAAGCCTAATGGCTATGGCAGACAACAGCCTGAGCAGAAGAAAGAGGACCCAGGGCAAAAAGGTCCTCCGACTGCTCCTGCAACTGGCGCAAATAAAAGGTGGAGAAAGTAGAAGCATTTCTCCAGTAGGCTGCCTGCATAAGATCCGACAACTTGACGGAGTTAGAATAAGCCCAAGAGGTAGACAGTGCCCGCACCTCGTGGGCAGAAATACGATTGGTAATACAATCGCCAGCTGCTAAACGACTATAAGCCGTACGAGTAGCAAGACAAATCCATCGAGAAATGGACTGAGGAGAGATCTTCTGTCGACCCGGAATGAGAGACAGAAAAAACCTTTTCCTGCCCTTCCGTATTAAGCGTGTCCGATCAAGATAAATGCGAATAGCACGGACCGGACAGAGCAAAGGGCGAGTACCCTCAACAGAAGGAAGAGCCCTGATACAGATAGGAGGAGGAGTAGTATCTGGTAACTGATTCTTAGCCAAAGAGGAGCAATCAGTGGTAAACGTAACACTGTTGGGAGAGCTCCTAAAAAAGGCCGGGTCAACCGAGAGGGCGTGAAGCTCACTAACCCGTCTGGCCGAAGCAAATGCCATCAGAAAAGCCGTCTTATATGTGAGAAAATGCATATCCACCTGGGATAAAGGTTCGAACGCCCCCCCCCCCCCCCCCCCCAAGCAAAGCAGCACCCACGAAAGATTCCATCGTGGAGTAAGCTGCAAAGTCCGAGGCCTTTTCAAAGAAAAGTGCCGAACAAGCTTGGAGAGGTAAGGATTAGTGCCGATACGACGCTTCCCCACATAAGAAAAAGTCTCTGAAAGCATAGACATGTAACCCTTGATGGTAACAGGCTGGTGACCCCGAGAATCAAACAGATATACCAGAAACTCCGCAATCTGTGAAATCGAAGGATTGGCATAATCAACAGAGTGATCAGCACACCATCGACAGAAGACCTTCCATTTAGCTGCATAAGCTAAACCAGTGGAGTGCCTCCTTGAAGAAGAAATGCACTCCACTGCTCGTCTCGAAAAACCTCTACGGAGGAGACAGGACCTGACAAAAGATATGCGTGAAGGCACAATGAAGTCGGGTCGACGTGAAACCTCCTCGGGCGACCTTGACAAAGAAGGTCGCGACGTAGCGGGAGACGTGCCGGAACCGCCGCCATCAGCGAGCGGAGCTGATTGATCCACACCCGCTGAGGCGACAGGGGAGCGATCAGAATGATTCGACAACTGCAGGTTCGAATTTTGGCGAGAACCTGAGGAAGAATCGGAACCGGCGGGAAGGCGTAGCCGACTAGACCGTTCCAATCGAGTGACAGAGTGTCCACGGCAAAAGCCAGAGGATCTGGACACGGGGACACGAACGTGTCCACCTGATGGTTCCAACGAGTCGCAAAGAGGTCGATGTGGGGACGTCCCCAGAGATCGCAAAGCGACTGGAACACTGCCCTGTGAAGCATCCGCTCGGTGGAAATAACCCTGCCCTGTCGGGACAGGGAGTCGGCTAGGACGTTCAGACGACCGGGAATGTGACGAACAACCACTCCGGCGTGAACATCCTGGGCGAGCAGTAGAAGATCCCGAGCAAACTCGTACATCGGAACCGAGTGCGTGCCGCCCTGGTTCCGAATGTAAGCAACCACTGTCGAATTGTCGGATAGTAGAAAGACCTGGCGATTCGACAGGTGAGGGATCCACTGCCTGAAACTCAGAAGAAGAGCAAGAAGCTCCTTCTGGTTGATGTGTAGAGCTGCTTGATCCTGGTCCCACGTCCCGTGTAGGGAAAGACCGAGAGGATCAAACGTCGCACCCCATCCGAGATAGCTGGCATCTGCCGTCAGAACGCGGTCGGAAGTGGGTAAGTCCAACGGAACACCCTGCGTAATCCACTGAACATCTGTCCAGGGACGAAGGTGAGGATACAGAGACTCCGGAAACGGAAGCACCTGATCCAGAGAATCTACATTCGGCCTCCAACGACTGAGCAGAAAGTGTTGGAGAGGTCTGACACGCAGCCGACCTAGAGGAATGAGATCCGTCACCGAACCGCAGAGACCGATCAGCCGGAGAAAACTCCGAGCGGTCGCGGACCTGGACTGGGACAGAGTTAGAGCAAAAGCTGAGAGAATCACAGCCTTGGCCTGGGGAACCGCCACCAAATTGAAGTTGGTTTGGAAAGACATCCCCAGATGACAAAACGACTGAGAAAGGACCAGGTCCGACTTCTCCTCGTTGACTCTGAATCCTAGCGACGTGAGCAAGCTCAACAGAGTGGCGACATCCGATTCCAGTAAGGCAGGACTGGAATGCCTCTGGAGGATATCGTCCAGATATGCCGAAGTAGTCACCCTGGACTGTGTGCGATGGAACGCTACCACATGCGACATCAGTCTGGTGAACGCCCAAGGAGCCAGGTTGAGGCCGAAAGGCATGGCCTTGAACTGGTAAACTCGCCCCAGAAAAGCGAAGCTGAGATACTTCCGTGACGCCCGATGCATCGGAACGTGGAAGTAAGCGTCTCGCAGGTCGATGCTGGCTGCGAAATCTCCCTGGTGAATTGATTGGCGGACCGACCTGAAAGTCTCCATGCTGAACTTGGGAGCAATGATAGACTGGTTCAGGATACTCAGATCGATAACCGGTCGGAGTCGGCCGTCCTTCTTCGGCACCAAGAACAGGCGGGAATAGAAACCTACTGACTGAACGTTCTTGACGACTTCGATCGCCCCCTCTGCCAGGAGATTGGCAATCTCCGTGGACAAAAGTTCCCGACGTAAAACGTCTGAAGGAACTGTGGTTGGAAGAGGCACCCTTGACAGAGTGGGGTGCCGTCGGAAGGATATGCGCAGCCCGGACCGAACAACATCTAACACCCACGGATCGGATGTGATGGTGGCCCAATGGTCTGCGAACTCTGCTATCCTTCCTCCAACCTGGGACGAGTCGAGGTGAGGACCTTCATTTCGAGCCCCGACGAGGCCCGCGAGAGGAGAAACCACCTTCTCTGCTAAATGAAGAATCCTGAGACTTCCCTCGATTCTACCGACCCCTACCTTTACCCCGTTAGTAAGAAGAAGAGGCGGCGGCAGAAGGACCAGCCTTTTGCTTCCCAGAGGAAGCAGAAGGGTACTTGTTAGGCTTGGAACGGCCCTTGCCTCCCCGAGAAGGCTGATCAAGCTGACGAAACAGCAGCTGATCTTTGGAATGACGTAGGACGTCATCCCGGACCGTCGACACGGAACCATGGAAAAGTTGCGGACCTGCCAAAGAAGCAGATCGAAGAGCAGCACGCTGCTCCTCGGGAAGGGATCGTCCTGTGTCCAGCACAGCGTCCCTTCGAACTAATTCCAAATTAGCCGTGTTACAGGCATGCGTGTGAGTAAGGTGCATAAGCGCCTTGGACAGCACACGCAAAGGAGCCTGTACCTCGTCAAACTTATCTGGAGGCAGATAAGCAGCCAAAGCTGAGACGACGTGATCTGAGAGAGAAAGCATGCCAAGCATCTCTCTAGATAAGCCCAACGTGGACTCCAGAGTCGTCATTGGAATGACGGCAGACTTGGGCTTGGAAAGCCCGAGGGAAGTGGAGTCCTGATCCAGAACCGTCAAAGTCTGGCAGACCGACGGATTGGCGGAATCGTAGGAACGATAACGCACAGGAGGCAAAATGGTGTCAACCCTGGTGAAGAACGAAGTCTTCAAAGCCTTGGAATTCAGCTTGGAATCCAATGCTGAAAAAGCTTCAACCACCTGTACCGACTGGCACGGTCGAAGGCGCCCAGAAGCAGGTTGCTCCATAGGCTGTTGGCGCGCGACCGATGATCGCGGCCAGGCTGACACTGTCGGCTGGTTAGCAGGTTTGAGATCAGGCAGAAACCCAAACACAAAGTCAAGAGCTGCCCCCAAGTCCGAAGACTGCTGGCCCTCGACCTCATGCATGTCGGACTCCTCCCCAGAGTCGGAAGACACATAGCCCATCGTGGGCAAACCAGCCTACGCCTCCCATGGTGTCGGAACACCAGAGGAATCAGAAACCGGCCTGTTTCCAATCCCGGGAGGCGGCGCCATAGGAGGCGCCTGGAAACCACTCATAGCCTCGCTGGAAGCAACAGGAAGGCTCTTAGGAAGAACCTGAGTGAGTAAGGAGAGGGCTTCCCTAAGCTCACTGCCCGTACCGACCGGTTCGACAGGGAAGCGAACCGGCAAAGTGGCTTCACCTCTGACCCTCTTAACCAGCGAAGGGTCACGATCCTCCAAAACACCCGACGCGGGACGACGAGCGGCAGCCGAAACATCTGAAGGCAGACGTGTATAGGGGTACGATGCACCCCGAGGATCAATATGGCGAGAACTCATGAGAGTCACCGCGGACCTCTGCGGGGCAGAAGAATGAGTAGACGGAAACGCCACGGAGTTCATAGTGTTTCCACTACGAACATCCGAATCCAAAGACACAACTGTGGTGCTCGACGGCGAAGAGACCACAGAGATGGGTTCGGCCGGCAGCCCCTTCCGACTTCGCCGAGTTGAAGTCAGGGAAGGCTGAGGCCGATATCCCACGTCTACAGTATCGGACATTCCTGCAGTCCCCTGCAGCGAAAAGCCGAGACCGGCTGAAACAGACGACGAAGCAGACGGACCAGCAGTAGTAGTAGATACGTCGAGAGTCGTTGAGGCCGGTGAAATAGTGGAGAGAGCACATCGGCTCGGCTCCGAAGGAGGAGTCACAACCCTAGTGACAGCCTCAGATGTCGACTGGAGGGGGACCGTAGTCCCGGAACCAGGCACCTCTTCACCAGAACACTCAACGGCTCCCGCAGTATCCACCACAGGAAAAGACTGCACATCCCCCACGGAGGAGGAATAACTCTCACCAGACAAAGTCGGCTCGGGAGGCCCCGAACGACCACGTTCTCCTTTCCCGCGGGAGTGGGAGGCACGGCCACGAGAACGAACGACACGGTTCACGGACGCCCAGAAGGTGGAGGACCATGCTCCACAGACACCACATGGCCGCTCGGCCGAACACCCATTACAGGAGGAACAAGACGAATGTACATCGTCCACATGCTTTGGCAGCAGACATTGCCCACAAGGAATGGTCCTGGGCATGATAGAGGTGAGAGGAGCAGAGAAGGTGAGATCAGAAAACAGAACACCCCCAAAGAAGAGAGAAAGGTGACAGAAACAAAGACCCCAGACGGTCGACCGGGAACCACACAACAGGAAGACTACTCTCAAAAGAAAGAAGAAACACTGTAGGAGTGGTACCCCGCTGACACCTAACTCTAACACAATTAGAAAAATTTGCAAAAAAAGCATTAACAATAATTGTGAAAGAATCTAAGTCCGAACCGCGTGGCACACGAATATCGGGCGCGACTCGAGAGAGAACAAATAAATATACATTATGGACATAAATAGAAAAGAGAATATAAAAAAACACTGTTCCTGAGAATGCAAAGTATACACTGTGGTACAATGAATCAGGAATCATCAAACATCGAGCTGGTGGAACACTGATAAGCGTGCAAAAACATCTCGACACGAACCGGTTTATAAAAATAATGAGTCTTTAGAGACGGTATATGCGCACTGGCAACGGAAGTCGTGGAGTTGTACTTGGGAGAGAGCGTCCCGTACTGGGTCTGCACCGGTTGCACTCGACCCAGTTTTGGCTTATTTTTTATGGGTGCTTTTGCACCACTTTTCTTTCCCAACTTGCTTGGGAAAGACAAAAATAGAGAGTATTTTATCCGAGTTAGGGACTTCCACTGTAGTGCAAGCCTGTAGTAAACAATTGTGAGTAGGTTGATAAGAAAAGAGAGAACTGAGCAGCAGCAGGGGGCATCAGTGTCATTTTCCTTTGATTGTGAAGGCATCTTGTGATCAGCTAAATTGTCCCGATGAAAAGTCTTTGGCTCAGAGTTATTACTGCAATGCCTTTTTTTTCATCCAGTCACGGACACACATTCGGACAACAATATGCGTTAATTGCGGTTTTCCACAACATTCAAGGGTATGCGCGTTTCTAGACCCATCCTAGGGTTTTCAACTTTATACGTAGCCAAGTTCTTGTAGATGTTGATAAAAAATCGATGACTAGAAATTTGGTGTGTCCCTGAGAAGATGAACCATGAGCCATCAGAACGTGCGTTATGATGAGTTTCTGTGTTAGATGTAACCATTTGGACCACTGTCCTCAATTATCCGTGTTACCCTCAAACGTGGGCTTGCCCTCTTACCTTTAAATGCTTTCGGCGTTCCAGTAGGAAATGCATGTTAGTAGGTTTTGTGTTTAACTGCTACACTTTTGGATGGTGAGAGGTGGAATGGAAATTTCTGATTTTGTTGAAAACTTTATGTTCATTCCCCAAAGAATATTTCTGGAGATTGATTACAGTGCAAAAATGAGCAACAATACGTCCTGGCTAAATTTGAGTACTTTTCCCAAAATAGACACCAATAAAATTTACGACTATAGTGTGCACTCTTGAAGTTTAAAATTTACTGCATGTTTTCATGCTTGTTCATTTTCCCGATCGCTGTAAGAAATTAACTCATTGTATAAATATCTCAACACTATATACATATAATGAAAATAATACCAAACTACCATCAGTTTCAGCAGGAACTGTTTGAAGATTATGAAAGTAGATTGTTTTCTTATTTTCAAGGTTTAGATTGTTTTTAAGTAAATGGTTACGTTAACTTACCGGTTTTACTGGCAGCTGCTGCTGCTGTCGTCGATATAAAGATCAAACTATCTGAAACGAGGTTCGGTAATAATTTACTCCAACAGCTCGGCAGAGCTGTTGGATTAAATTATTACTGAACCTCCCAACAAACTAGGATGGTTTCGCGCACTTTGTCGTTGACAGTATTGACAGAAGTGAAACCTTCCAGGGCGTCAGTGTTGAAAGGGTTATTTATGACGGTTTTTTTGTTCGTTTTTTCATAAAATTTCAGCAAAACCATATTAAGTGACCAGTCATTTGAACGAGCTCGACAGTTTTTTGTAACTGCTCAATTTGTAAAATGCGATCAATTCGTTGGGAAAAGGGGCAGAATGATGATAAAATAAGGTTTTCTTTGATTTTGGCGGTGGAATGGTGCGAAGTGAAACACTGCTGAAAAGATTTCTCAGAACTTCGTGACATAAACTTCATTATTCTAATTTGTTTATCAGATACTTTTCACTTTCACATGTAAACAAATCAGAAAAAAATGACCCGAAAAAATGAAAGTAATAAGGGAAGCCTTTTTCAGGTCGGTTTAATTTCTGATTTTACAGGGCTACAAATGTATTCCTCCGAGGGCTTTTGCAAATTTAATTTCTGCATTAATGGTTCTAAACTATAGCACTTTTACATAATAACTGTTGTAAAAAGTAGAGATCGCAATGTTTGGGTCTTTTTGAGGCCACAGTCAAATGTTTCTATTTAGGGGAGATGTTTAATACTGGGTTGGTTGGTTGACGGGTGGGGGTGACGTACCGCTCCAAAGTGGAAATCGCAATGTTTGGATCTTTTTTTGAGGCCACAGTCAAATGTTTCCATTTAAGGTAGTTTGTTTAATACTGGGTTGGTTGGTTGGTTGACGAGTGGGAGTGACGTACGGCTCCAAACCACGATCTTCTGTTCCGTTACCCGCGCCAGGACAATGCGACCACCTTGCATTCTTTCAAAATGCCGAGAAGGGGCCTAAAAACGTAGAGGATTCGCTTCAATTTTTCCGATCTTCCAGTGCCGTCCTACGTTTCATGTTGGACTGTCCATATATCTTACCTATTGTGTTTGGAGCGCTAGTTTTACATATATTTGGAAGGATCTAGATTATCGAAACATTGCATTAATTGTCTGTTTTATTTTTGACATTAGCCTATACCCAACGTAACGCAAAAATCGCCATTGAATTTTCATATGTTTCAATGTTTACCTCAAAACTACAGCCTATGAGCCCGCCTCCGCGCGAGCGCCTTCCAACACTCTAGAAATCAGTTGGGTAAACAACTAACCCAAATCAGCTGGGTTGCTTGAATATGTGCCAAAGGGTTCATATTGATCAACCCAGTTGATCTGGGTATATTTTTAATCCAACTGATTTTAGAGTGAATCAGAAGTCATCAGCTGTGTTTTTTGGGACTATTATAATCCCTGATGGGTACGGGTGTGGGATGGGAAAACCTCACCCGAGGGCAAGATATTTGGGCCAGACACGAGGCTTTCCGAGTGTCTGGACCAAATATCTTGTCCCGAGGGTGAGATTTTCCCATCCCACACCCGTACCCATCAGGGATTATTTTTCTCCCCCCACCCTACGTTAGCCAGAGGTAATCGGCGGCCACGTGCTGATATAACCAACTCATTTGGTATTTCGTTGTTTTGAAAAACTAATGACACCATCGGAAAGAGCATGCAAAAGTTATGTATATACCAAAGTTATATACCACGAAATCAATTAGGAACGGTGGCATCATGGGGTTTAAAGAATTTTAGAGCATCAAACTTTGATGACACGGCATTCTGATGACGTCGATATGAATTAGTTGGTAGCAAGAAACTGATACGATATGCATAACGTCATAATAACGTTATAAATGTATAACGTCACGTGGGTGGGGTGGGATACACCTGTCTCTCCCTGCTATCTCACCCTGGACAAACGTATGTTACACATGCAGTGGGGGAGAAAATAAAGAAACATTATAAATATTCAAGAGGTTTTCCCATTTGAAGTTCAATGCCGTAACCACTGAGCCATCGCGCGCCCAGTCAGTCGTGATATATTCAGCACCAATGTTCACAGTCATGGGATTTGATGATTGGGACAGTTTCTGGCAGTTCTCGACATTAACCTCAGACTGCGAAAGGTAATAATAATGGTGGTATAATAGTAAATATAAAGCTTTCCAACATCGGAGTAGTCCGGTTCGAAAATATTGGTACTGTGTGATCTTTTGGAAAGCTAATGTTTTAAAAGTATTCAATTTAATACGTCCATACTTTCTGGAATAGTCTCAACCAATATTTGCCATTCTTTCATTCTATCCTCAATTTGAATTTCTTGGAATGCAGTCCAAAGTTTAATCGAGATCCTTTTGCAATGCCCTTGCGGCTTTCCGTGTAGTTTCCGATGTTGATTTGCCACACCATTTCCCCACTCGTGTAATCTCGAACTAAATGTTTCTATACGTGCCACAAAAATGACCATTCATTCAGTGTGCAGTTCTGTGTTCCATCAGTGTTCACACTGGTCCGACATTTTTGATGCAAAGTGGAAATTTTGTTTGATGGCAAATGATTCTTTTGGTGTCAAATAATAGATTGCAGTACCAAATGGAATCTGATTGTAAATGATAATAAAATAAACAATGTATCGCCTGATCAGTGCAACAGGGCACCATCTGAAATGCTAAAGCATTGCAGATAGCGTCTTGTTGCACTCAAAGTACGCTATTTTAATTTAGTATTACCTGACTCGTTTCGTAGCGCAGTGGCTCAGTGGTTACGGAATTGAGCTTCAAACAGAAAGATGCACGATTCGATCCCCGTCAGTGGTAACTGGGTTGCGTCCTTGGGCAAGGTACTTCATCCCGGTTGTTCACGTGAGGGCACGGTGGTGCTGTGTATTAAGACGCACCCCAGGTCGATGGTGCACTAGCTTTCATCCAATGCTAACCCTGCCCGTGTTGGGTTGGTACGTTGGAGGAGCCTAGCAATTGCTCACCGTTGCTCGGCGATTCTCTCCGGGTACTCCGGTTTCCTTCACTCGTAAAACTGTCCGACACGAGGTACTTCTGGCTGTCGAAAGTGTCGTTAAACTCCAATAAATAAATAAATAAATAATCTGGTTTGTTTAAGTATTTTGGTTGCAAAAAAACCTTCATGATATAATCTAGATAATAGAAAAGTAAAAAGGTTATTAACCCTATACCTAACATGAAAAACAGACGACACGTGCAAAACAAATTCTTCAATGACTAATTTCTTTCATTTTTTGTCTCAAAAACATAGTTTATGACCCCTCATTGGAACGAGCTCGACGAGCTCTTTCCAAAGAGGGGTCATAACTTATGTTTTTGAGACAAAAAAAATGAAAAAATAATCAAAATTAATTGGCCATTTTTTAGAATAGCGCTGGCCGGTTTTGGTAAAGGGTTAACGTTTAAAGAATACTTTCATGGTTTCTATTTTCTCACTGTTTATTCACTCCAAAAAAGCTAGTAGCAAATAATTTATTTATCTTCCTGATTCGATTACGATTCGTTGGGTAAAGGGTTAAACATAAATGTTCTCCTTTACATGAATTTTCCTGTGAAAGGCCAAGGCACCACTTTGATACGTTTTAGCGACTCGGCTAATGGTTTCAAAGTGCCTAGGCGTTTCATAGAAACTAGTTTCTTGGTTCTCGTGTGACAGCCTCAAAGTATGTCACACCGAGCTTATCCTTGTTTAATTCCTGCCAGAATCATATATTAACCGTATCACATATGTTGGTATGAATTATATCTGGAAAATAAAATCCGCACACAGTAAAGTCGCCGTGGACAGGTCGTAATCAACGCGTGGACACTGATGTCCACCCATGCCTTTAACAGATAATAAAAATCATTACCAGCAATATTTTAATTAATGAAGCACCGAGTTTTCCGGTGCTTCATTAATTAAATTTTTGATGATTATTCCTATAATTAGTGTTTACAATTTAATTTTGTTGCGTCCGTGGAAATATTGCCCAACCAGTGGAACGTGGCGCCTCCACGACGGCCGTACTGTATCGTCTCTATTGATCGTTCTTAAGTATTTTTTTTCAGATATAATAGTGCAAAAGTGCTTCCATTTTCGATTCAAGATTTCACATATATATTCTCAGATGCTTCCACAGAACTCCATTTCTTACTCTTTTTTTCTGCCAGTGAAAACCATGGTCACCCAGGCGGAGTCGGTTATCTTCGATTGCCACTCAGTGCAGCTTCCTAACAAATGTATGCGTCTGACCCCCCCCCCCCCCCCCCCCACACACACACACACCTCAGGAATTCGAGGAGTTCTACAAACAGAAGAATTAAATAAAGAAGGAGGAAGAAACTTACCTTCCATGCTAATGGAGATCAAGCAAACCCACAGGACGAGTTTTGTCTTCATGATGAATGTAACTTAGTAGTAGGTTGGTTTCACTTTCCCTACGCCTCTGTTTGAAGTGGCTGCTTCTGCCAATACATACCAAACCAGGTGACAGCTTGTGGAACACTGATGACGCACGCAACACTTTCAATTGCAAATTATATGTCTTTCATCTGACGAAGCGTGATCCATTCTGTGGTCAGATCTCAGAGTATCACTTAATGAAAATCAATAGTAAAGCGAGTAACAGATTGGCTGGTAGCGCGGCAGCGTATAAGTGAATACATAGGCGTCAAACCGAAAGGCCCAGGGCTCGATCCTGATCAGCAGTAATTACGTTATATCCTTGGGCAAGGCTGGGCAAGACACTTAATTCCGACTGCCCCTGTGGTGGCGCGGTGGCGCTTTCTACTACGATGTACTGCACATCGATGGTGCGCTTACCTTCAACCGCTGCTAACTCTGGCTAACTCTGGCCTGGCTACTACGTTGGAGAGTCTGACAGTTGCTTGTCGTTGCTTTGAAGTTCTCTCCGACTTCCACCACCCGTAAAAGTGTCTCACACGTTGTAAATTTTGCTGGCGAAAGTGTCGTTAAATTCAAAGAAACAAACTAACAGAACAGCAATCATTCAGGTAGATTTGATCGGGACTTTAGATTGGTCAAAACTGAGCACAATGGAAACGACAAATCCACAGTGTTGTGATCTGATGAAAAGCGCCGGTATTTTCGACTTCTAGGCTTCTGTTCCGTATATTTTCAGATTTCCGCCCTTCAAATAAGAGTTCAGAGTTTCAAGAAAAAAGGTCTTCATCGTTATAACTGGTACTCCTCCTCGAGCTAAAATTGTCTCGAGAGGTTTTCTTAGTTTTTGTTTGTTAAGCCAATATCCTATTTAAATGTAAATTACGTATCGCATTTAATTAGAAACATCACTAATGATAAATATGAATATATTTATAATAGATCTGTAGCCATTGCTTACAAAGGCTTTCACTTCATCATACATCAAACGAAACCCTACAAGTAGCACGAGACCTACTAACACGGTATCAACTGTGCAATCGTTTCATAGATGATCACCTGTCTTTCACTACTTTTGCTTCCACCATTTACACCGTAAAAGCTGCCTTCTACCACAAGTAATACAGGTGGCCTCTTTGCTGGCGTGGTATTGGGGCTTCCATTTCTATTGTAGTGTGCCGGCCACGGTTGTGCTTCATTGGAGGTGCCCAACACTCCACATAGAAGTAGAGAATGATCCAAAGTCACTTTTCAAGCCATTGGGCTCACTGATATTAATTCGCCTATAGAGCACCCCTTCCCCAGTACGAAACAATCCAGTGTTATACCCACACTTTACCCAACATAACGGCCAAAACCGGCCAGCGCTATTCTCAAAAATTGCCTATCAAGTTTCATTATATATTTAATTGTTTGTCTCAAAAACATAGGTTATAACCCCTCTTTGGAACGAGCTCGTTGAACTCGTTCCAATGAGGGGCCATAACCAATGTTTTTGAGACAAAAAATGAAAAAAATAGTTATTCGAGAATTCTGTGTGCATGTGTCGTCTGCTTTTCATGCTAGGTAAAGGATTAAAAAAGATTTCACTCTACCACCAGCACGTTTTGTACAAAAAAACGGGCAAAATATGTGTCACCAATAGAGGAGGAAAGAAATATTGTAAACTTTAAGATGACAAAATTGGTGGTGGTGAGTGGGGGGGGGATGGCCGGTCTGTGGTCTATACAAATTCTCCACCTGCTCTCTGCGGAAATAATGGTTCTTTGGTACACAATTCCCTAGTACCGGGGTGTCAGCGAGTGCATTATCTGGTTCTGGCCATAAAAGTGAGGAGGGGGGTGCTTAGGAAAGGCTAGTATGAAGAAAAAGGTGGGGATTATATAATTATGTATGATAAACTCCAATTCAAACAAAGAACTGGAAGTTTAATTCTTTATCAACAACAATTTCTTTGGTTTAATATAATAATGAAGACCACACACCCACTCATACCTTATCCTTCTCCCCCAATTAAGGCCCCTGGATTTTCGAACCCTAATGCTCAGCCCTTATAAAGTCATCACTAATATTATGTAGGAGAAATAAATAACAACAAACGCTGTTTTACAATGGGTCTCAGTCAGAATGTCAGTATCGTTAAGTCGTCATTTGAACAATACACCTGAACACAAAGGAAAGGAGAGTCGCTTAGACGTACGTGTCGAGGTGCAGAGGGCGTTACCCCCATGGGCGTCCTAGCACAGCAGCGAAGCTAATATATCTGTATCTGTCTACCCCTACGCTGTCGCAGACGGATTCGTGAACTACTCCCGAAATGGACCGCCAATCCAAAACGTTCAAGGATCACTAAAATTCGCTCAAGGACTCGCAGTACGAAAACACGCCACAACACAAATAATAGGCCAACCAACTACCACTCAAATAAATGTCTTAATCGAAGACAACCTATCACCGATATAAACCTATGTGATAGCGATGCCAATCACAAAAATAACCAAACGTTTTCTAAAACGTATAGGCAACCCCCCCCCCCCCCCCCAGCAATATAGAATGATCAATTTGGGCCTCCACTGATCAACTATCTGACTGTGTGATGCCAGTTTGTATGGTTCGCAAATCTTTTCTTATTCACTTGATCCTGCACAATTTCAACCCACTCATAACCCTAGTTTTGGACGTAATAATCTTCTCGTTCTATTTTCAAGCAGGATTCATCCCTCTTGACAAGGTAGAACGCGCGTGATTGTATGTGCCACGGCAAAGAATCTCGAACACAGTTGCAGGTCGCCCGGCAAGTTAACCAATCGCAGCACCACAATTTTCTTTGCGGTATGACAATTTATTAATTTAATTAACTTAATTAATTTAATTAATTTTATTAATAATTATAAATTGATTTTGAATCACCTTCAGCTCCCATGCTATGGCTGTTTCTTACGTTGATGAACGCTTGTCTCGTGTTTATTTATTTTCCTATATTTTAGCTAATTCATATATTTCGTTCATTTTTCTCGAGTGCTATCAAAATGTGACCAAAAACCGCGAGTTTCAAATACAGAGAGACTTTTTATAGCTGTAAAATTGACTTCTGTTTGGTTGACGCAGTCTGTCGTTAAAGATTGTTGGAAAAAATGATACTCACCCGAACGCCCACATTTGCACTGAAAGCTGATAACTTGAAAAAAAAATTACCTCTTCTCCAAACAACTTTCATTATTCGTGACTGCACTTATCTCTTATATAAATGGGAAATCTGTGAGTCAGTCTTTCCGCCATTCTGTCCTTCCATGCAGTAAAGTTTCTGTCGCGCGGGCGGGGATTCCTGGACATATTGGCCTGCTTTGTAATGTAATGTAATGTAATAACTTTATTTGCAAAAGACATTATAATACATGTTTATAACATAATTGCCCAAGACACAACAAATAGTAATAATAATATATCACATCTAGGATTTATGAAGCTACATATTTGTCTTCTGCAGGGAGGTGACATAGCCAGCTGGCTGTATTACTGTCACCCACCTCAGGGAAAGGGAAAATGTAGAGTATGAGAAGACAAAAAAGTGGGAGATAAAAAAGCAACGAATGAGGGAAAAAAATGAAGAGAGAGAGAGAGAGAGAGAGAGAGAGAGAGAGAGAGAGAGAGGAGAATCGGCTGCAACTGAAAATAACATGTGCAGTAGAAAAAATGAAGTAAAATATATATATGTAGGGAATGAACTCTGCAATCCTGGTGATAAGTGGAATTTGGTTTCATTCTTGCACTGAGAAGGGGGGCATACATGGGAATGTGATATTTTGCATAGAGCCAGCTGAGAGATTTGAGTTCCTCGTTGGCAGTTTGTGTTCTTTGTCACCTAGATATATTTTGATCAGGAAAGGGACATTAGGTGGGTGGTGATAGCGTCTGTCGTCGAGTTAACCTTTCAACGCAGATGAACCATCTTTCCTGCAACTAACTCTCCATATGTATTTGTAGCTCGACCGTGCCTCTACCTATCGAGAGAACACTTGTCACCGAGGGATTATTTGACCAGGAAAGTTACATGGGGTGGGCTCGATCGACGTCGCATTAACCCTTCAACCAGTGCAACGTCATGCACAGTTCTATTACTCTATGATTTGACCGATTCAGACGAAATTTAACGCCGGGAATGATTTCGTCAGGAACCGGATATGGGATGGGTCTCGATTGTGCCCAACATCGCATTAACCCTTAAACCCATGTAGCGTCCAACGTCGAGTTAACCCTTCACCCCGTGCAACAAGGAGCATTGCTCGACTACGCTGTGCCTCAGTCGACCTTGAAAAATGTTGTCATTTAGTGGTGCTTTGACCAGGAAAAGTAATCTGGCCAAGAAAGGGACGTTAGATGGATTCCGATCGACTCTGATTTCGCATTTAACCATAGCACTCCTAAATTTTTATCTATGTAGAGTTGAACATTGGAACTTAGGGGGTAATTTGTCATCAGGTGTAACTTGGGCAGGATGAATGGTCTGTGCGACATTTTGTTAACCCTTTTTAACCGTTAACCATTCAACCATCAACCTGCAGTAACGCCATGCACACTTACATTTTCAGAGTTATCGAGCTGAAATGTGGTGCCTAGGGTTAGGTTTTATCAGGAGTTACATGGGCATGGCGAATTTTACATGCAACGTTGCGTTAAAACTTCAATCGAAACAACACCGGTATGCACTTTTACATTTTCAGAGATATGTATTTGAAAACTGCTACCTTGGAGTAACATGAAAGGGAAAAGTTTAGGGGCAGTGTTGTATTAATACTTCAATCATTACCCCTTCATGCAAATGAAATTTGGTACTTGGGATAAAAGGACACGAGATGGCTTCCAGTTGTAACGACGTTACATTAACCCTTTAACAATGGTTTCAGAGATATGGAGCTAACAATGGCACGTAGTCGTAATTTTTATTACGAGTGTAATATAATATCAGTTGGTATTGCCTGCTATACAACTGGTAATCAAATTAAAAAATAAAATAAATCAAATAATGTGTGGACTTCGATAAAGTGAGTCGGATTGTAAATGTGCTTGTCCTGGTACCCAATGAAACATATATAGAGGATATGAAATGAGTGTTTTTCTCATATATTGTTTATGAAACGAGACGGAGACTTTTCCGTTTGGGCGAGCCTCTGGTGAGTTTCATAAATATCATATGAGAAAAACACTTCTTTCATATTATATTTATCATATGACACCAATATGCACAAATTAACGACTTAGTGTGACTTTTTAACCATTTACCTAACGGGTGCTGCAGATGACACTTGGAAAAAACATCATCATATAATTGATGCGCTCGTTCCAATGAGGGGGATAACCTATGTTTTGGAAGCCAAAAATGAAAATATTTCGTAAATAGCACTGGCCGGTTTTGGTCGTCATGTTAGGTAAAGGGTTAATGCAATATAGCCCAACCCAAATAGGACAGATAACGTAAATTCTCCCTACTCAAAATATGCAAATGTGGCCCAG
This sequence comes from Pictodentalium vernedei, assembly GCA_031216915.1. Taxonomy (NCBI): domain Eukaryota; kingdom Metazoa; phylum Mollusca; class Scaphopoda; order Dentaliida; family Dentaliidae; genus Pictodentalium; species Pictodentalium vernedei. The sequence goes on along the minus strand of CM062294.1, from coordinate 189,289,188 downwards.
TTGTATTGTTCAGTCAATCAAACTGTCCTTATTTGAAAATGACCAATAAAATCTTTCAACCCCAATTATGCAAATTATGAAAATATGGCCCAGTTGTATTTTGTTCAGCCAATCAAATTGTCTAGTTTTGAAATTGACCAATGCAATCGACGGAAGTCTGTATTTATCACTGATTAATATGAAAGCAAAATATCAAATGTTTTAAAGTGAACAAAACGGACGAGTCATATGATAAATAAATATATAACAACGAGTTACAGCGAATTACAGTGGACAGAGAGCAGGACAGAACTACAGGTTCGCTTTTCCGACCTTATGAAATATTTCATACGATTTAACCAAAACAACAAAACAAACATTAATTTTATTTTAATCAACGCAGGAAATGCTTCTCATTTGAGGCTTGATTTGACCGAGTATTTATTGACTTTATCAATACTATTACACTTGTTTGTTTACTAAATGATCATCACGGCTATAATTTTATGATTTGTTCCACAAATCGTGTTAATATTTCGAAGTTTTTAAGGCGAATTAAATACTTACTGATCGGTATATCTCTAACAGATGCTTGAAACAATATCTGTATATCTTTGTGAATAAAGTAACGTCAAATTAAAACAACGATTGTCTGTGGGAGAAATCCACGAAATGTGCATAAACAAGCAGCCCCTTACGGCGCCGGATTCTAACAGATGTTGACGACTGACCCGAGTCCTTCATATTGAGTAAGGTGTCAAATTCCTGCCGATAGATAAGGAGCCGAGAACACTGTCAAGTAATTTAAATTCTCGCCCCACCATGTCGGAAAACTAAACTTTGAGATCCTGGCTTTTGGTCTGTGTGAGGCGTCTTTTATTGCGAAATATCAACCGAGAGGAGTTTGAACCTAAAGTTTCAACCACTCTTGGAAAACACCGTCAACTGTATTGGATCCCGCACTCACTCGAGGTCTATTTGCAGATCCGGTTAGGGGGCGGGAGAGTCGGGTTAGTAATGGTCCTGGGTAGGGGTTAGCAATAATGTTGAACATTGAATTGAAATAAAAGTAACCATCATTTACAGGCGAAATTTTATACCGCTATGGAAGCGGTTAACGTATTATCTGTATGATTTCATTCATTTCGTCTGGGATTCGAGGAAATGGCGACATTTGCAGTCCAAATACAGAACATTTCAGAATTTGATTTGCAAAACAATTTTGACCTTTCACCATGCCTCGGTAACCATTTTTCATAAATTCGTCGCTTCTTCAAGACCGACAATATGCACGACAACATAAGCTGCAGACTATTAAACTTTTAAACCCTAGTGGCATCTTCCTGATCAGTTCAATGGCAGCAACAGGAAGAGTCCATATCCTTTATCTGAGGGTAGACCAATTAATATTTTCACCGTGCAGTCTTGGGGCTGCACGTTGAAAATATTGATTGGTCTACACCACATCTTCACTCAAAAGTCAACCTACTTAATGAAATTATGAAGTATCATGTTACTGGGTCGGAAAAGGGGCCTCTGAGGTTTAAAAGGTCAAACAGACCCGGACCACGTAAAATAACTCATTCCCGGGCTCCGAAATTCCTCTCTCCAACCCTGTCGAGTAGAAGAAATGTTAGTTGTGCTTTGTCCATACATTTCACCGACTTTAAACTATTAAATTGGCGGACGCCCCATTCTGTGGTTGTTCTCATACTTTCCTAAATCATTCGCTCTTGTACATTGTAAGTATGCTGTGAGGCTTTAGATTTCTTCAGTTTCACTAACAATCGAACATACTATGGTGCTCGGTGACTGTAACATTGTCGTCAAATCAATTTGTTTATTATATTCTGTTATACATTAAACACATTCACTGTTCAGTGATTTGCGTGTGTTTCTAATATATTTAGGAACTCGTGCGAGAAAAACACATACGGTACCACAGACCTAAGTATTTTTCCATTAGCGACCAATACAACGTTCAGGCGAAACAAAAACATGATCGTATCACTTTAAGGTTGGCATTCAAATATCTTTGTCAGATATAGTCCTTCAGAGAAGTTTTCATGACGTGAACATAGGGGGCCATGCAACAAAAAGGAGAGAGACTTACAGGACGGAAAGTACCGGCCACGGACACATTTCTAAAGGGAATTCCGAACTGAAGCACTCCAATAGACAATCGTATTTTTAGATCTAAAAAGTCATCAAATCACCCTCTTTATTTATCTGAAATATTCAACAATAATGCAAGATGTCGGGAGAATGCTTTAAACATTTATTGAAACAATATCTTCCCCAACGCTGCTTAGTTTCAGGGATTGCATCATTTCCAAGTGAAACCTTTCAAGGCCGTTAACTCTTATTTAAATATTTAGAACAGACATATTGTATTTTCGTTTTCGTTATTTTATTCTATCATGCATGTGCCTCAAATTCAAATACAATACAATACAATACAACACAGTATTTTATTCACGATATACATGTACATATAGTGTAGTTACAAAAAATAAATGTATTTTGATGTCTTCCCCCCAAAAAATAATATATAATATAACTAGAGCAGTGACAAGTTGTAAAAAACATGCATATTGTAAGGAGACGGCATAGCCCAATGGCTGTCTTCCTGCCATCTCCTAGTTGGAAGTGCGAGGATGTGGCAGTACAGGTGGTAAATTAGTTTCAATTTCCTTTCAAGAGATGCAAGACATAACAAAGACCGGTATTCTTTATGAAATGTTTGGAGGCGAATCAGGCAAGGAAAGCACTACAGATCTGGTCACGCCTTAAATGCGGTATACATCGCGTTCTTATCTTACTATGTTTATCTGAGATGCTGTTATATTAATGGCCTAGTCACGCAAGAGATCGCTGACTCTAGTGTTATAATCAGGACACTGTGGATTGACACATGTCGGGGGTGTATAACAAGTTTCCAAGGCATGTAACATTATGGAGCGTTCCAATATAGAGCGACTCGGTTCAGATTGAATGCCATTGCTTAGGTCATTCCATAGTTTAGGGAATGAGTGTTTTGGTAAATTTACAGAGAAGCATGTTCGAGGTGTATTTCTATTTAATTGCCCACTTTGTCTGGTTAGCATTCCGGTTGGGTGATGATATGATAATATGATATGATAAATGAACTGCCATCGCACGTGTTGATCAGGTTTCATGTGTTTGTCAAATCGCTGGAAGGGAAAGAGGGTGGAGAGAGATTTACTCATCGACACAAATATATTTATTGGTGTTTAAGGTCACATACTTATGCACAGTGGCTAATCGTGACCGTGATAGTTTTATGGGTGGCGGAAGTCGGAGTACCCGGAGAGAATCACCCAGCATCGACGAGCAACTGTCAGCTCCTCAGCATTCTAACTTTGTTCAAGCTCCGCTCAAGCAGGGTTACAGCGGTTGAAGACGAGTGAACCACCGACGTGCAGTACGCCTTAGTACACTGCGTCATCGGTGTCTTACCCAAGGACACAATGCGGGTCGTCCCGGACGGGGATCAAACTCGGGACCTCTAGCATATAGCAGTCTGCAACTCATCGCCACAGAAAATTGGTATACCCACACTTCGAAGACGTTGGGGCTATATCATCGTCGTCCTACACGTCCGTCCTGTACAGTACGAACAAGGTGATTTGGTACTCAGTCGCCCGCCGCGGTGTCGGTGTAGATTGGGTGGAGGAGATAAGAGAAATTAGAGGTCCACCGTGGCTGTATAATGCCACCGTGTATTTGGGTGGACAGGATTATAGACTTACAAAACAATTACGTAGACAACCAATGTGAATACCGGCGGATTGAGTGGACACAATTAATTAACATCACTCGGTAACCAATTCCCCAGTCTCGCGATATTGACTTGTGTGAATTAAGTTGCTTCATGTGTGTAATTATGTAAAATACACTGGCTACTTATGGGGAATAGCGAAACAGTCGGTCTGCACTTGTTTTGAAATCTCTACAATGCACTATAAACTGCCGTTTTAGGCCCTTGTAGCTGGGATTCATAAAAAAAGAAACAAATTGCGATTTACCTGTATGAGCATGAAGCACTATTTATTTTTGAAAACCAAATAGCGTTTTCCATATTGGTTACTGAACGCAAGTTATTTAACAAACAGCAGACAAAAATAAATAAAAACAAAATGCTAAGAGTGCATTCTTGTACCCTGTAACAGTTATGAACGGAGAAGCGATCTTGGCCCACTAATGTCCTGAAGTGGTATAAATCTGAACTGTGCGCATATAACCTGACGCGCTTATGGGGTGGCCACTACCCGGAACTAATCAGAAAAGTTAAGTTCTATTTGACTTTTTGTCCAAAGCCAGACTGTTCCCTACAGAGGGCAAAATTTGAAAATTTTCGACAAACTGTCTTAACCCTTTAACCAACGTAACGGCCGAAACCGGCCAGTGCTTTTCACAAAAGCGCCATTCAAATTTTAAGGTGTCTGTATTTTTTGTCTCAAAAACATAGCTTGTGACACGTCTTTGGAACGAGCTCGTTGAGCTTGTTCCAATTAGGGGTCATAAGCTAGGTTTTTGAAACCGTTGAGTTCCTTCCAATGAGTGTTCATAAGCTGTGTTTTGGAGAAATACATGTTTTTTTAGTTTTTAAAGAATTCTATTTGCAAGTGTCGTCTTCATTCACGTTGGGTAAAGGTTAAAATATAGGGAAAATGACCAAAAATCTTCAATTTTACATACGTACAAAAGACCAAAAGTTCTGACAGAGATTGCCATAGGGGTGTGTCCTACTAGCGTCGGGCCTGTTGATATCTAAAACCTGTCAAACACGTTTTTGCGCTGAACCTGCCCTAACATATTGGACTTGTCCCACCACTGGAGAAACGAAAAAGCTGTAAGACTGTAAGACAGTGTAATGGGAGGAGGGGGGGGGGGGCAGGTGGAAGAGGGAAGAGGAAGCGAAAATTAAATGCAAGACAATGGTAGCGAGCGCCCGACATTTGTTGAATAAAAGGTTGAATAAAATTCGGTACTCAGAAGTCAGTGCAGCTATTTCTAAAGCCATTTTCACACGTAAAGCTGTCAAGAAGTCATGCGATTATGGAAATATTTTTAACCAAGCTGAAAATCGGAAATGTGTGAATAACTGGCTTCGCTCTGAAACTAGATTCTGATTGGATGATTGATACACAAGACCAAGAAAAAAGGTTTATATATCCCTAACCTTAACTGAAGTTGAAAGGGGCTTGTTCCTCATACCGTCCCTGCGCGCCTTCGGCGCGCGAATCCATTCCTTTCGAAGTATCAACGTATCCAAGTATTGGACGGCCAGCAAGTCCAGAAACATAATTAAAAATCGTCTACAGGATACCAATCATGATCTTGAGAGCTGGTGCGCCCTGTGGCGCATCAAATTCAATGCCGCTAAAACTCAAAAAGTTACGTTCTTCAAAAAGCAAAGGAAAAAACCAGTCCCCAGTATCGATCTCCAGTTATACGATCACAAACTAGAAGCAAACAAAGAGGCCAAATTTTTGGGATTTATCCTAGATAGCAATCTCAGTCTAAACAGTCACGTAAACTCCATTACGGTTTGAGCGACTAAACGTATCAATTTTCTGAAGATGATCAAAGGTAGAAATTGGGGAGCAAACAAAGATGTTCTTCTCAAGCTCTACAAAACATTTATGCGTCCGGTACTAGAATACGGTGCCATAATAACAAGTGACCTGAGCAAAACCAACATTTAGAAGCTACAGAGGGTTCAAAATTATGCCCTACGAGTGACACTATGCAAACCAAAATGGACACCGATAAAGGAACTTCACGAGCTAGCAAATATAGAAACTATTGATACGCGATTAAAAGACCTTCAAAACAAAAACCCTCAACAGGGCGTGACAGGGTGCATGGTAGCAGGATGGGGTAACGGGTATTGGGGGATAAAATTCTACGGGTAGCGGAGCCTTTTTTGGGGAGGTGGGAGGCCAGAGGCAAGTATAACAACTGTGGACACAGGTGGGATGAACAAGATGGAGTGGGGACAGAAAAAGTTTACCAAGGCTAGCGCCAGAAAACAATGGAACCAGTAGGCGGAAGCCAATGAATCTCGGTATCCTGAAAGTGGGTTATATCAACATCCAGGGTCTCCACCGGAAAGTAAGTGAAATTGCTACATTGATCGAGGCAGAGGACTTTGATGTCATGGGCTTAAGCGACACATGGGTAAGACAGAGAAACGGGTAGACCAAGTAAGGGGATGCCTGTGAATAGGTGTAGAGTGAACTGAAGGCCAGAAAAAAGGGGTTGGGTAGGCATGTACATTAAAGAGGATTTAAAACCGTCGCTGATCACAGACCTGGAAGATGTCAGCACCTCGGCCGAGGCATTGAAAGAAATTGGTTGGGTAAAGATCAGTCTAAGAAAAAAAAAGGATTGATCTTGGGATTGTGTACTGTGCGGTGAAAGGAAGCAAACCCGAGTGGAATGTCTCGATATACTTAACACTAAGGTCCAATATCACAGAACTAGAAAACATGGGGCTCGGTATAATTCTGATGGGTGACTTTAATGCACACATAGGTGATAAGGCAGAAGGCATAGAGGGCGGGGACAAGAAAGTCAACAGGAATGGACGGAAGCTGTTGAACTTCACAAATGAGCTCGGTCAGGAGATTCTGAACAGAGACGCAGGTGTAAGGGGAAATGGACTGGGAGAGGAACGACAGAAAATCAATAATCGACTATATTCTCACAAATATTAATTTATGGGGGCAGGTGTTAGGGGTAGAAGTGGATGATGAGGGTAAAATGGAGGTAGATAGTGATCACAACTTGATTACAGTGACGATCAGAGCCAAAAACCTAGTAGAAAGCAAAGGAAGCTTCAAGGAGATTTGGGAACTCAAAAAAGGATGCTGACTGGGCGAAGTTCCAAGAAAAATTGAAACTAAAGCTTGCAACCGTATACAAGGAGGGTAGTGTCCAGAAGATGGCCAACGCCATAGTTGCTGGCCTAGTGGGGGGAAATTAGGGTGCCAACACGGGAACTTGGGTACAGAGTGAACGAAGAACTGAAAAGAGCCATAAAGGGTAGAAAAGCTAAATGAACTCCATACAGGAGAAGTAGAAAACCGAAGGGGGCTGAAAGCAACAAGGCTACGGTAGCAGAGGCAGAGGAAGAATACCAACAAGCACGAAAAAAAGAGTAAATAAGATTAAAGACCATAATCGGAGAACGCGAAATAGCAGTCTTATTAGGACGATAAGAATAACAGGGGGTCGAGATCGAACGTATTTTGGAAATGGGCGAATAAACGTAACAAAAGAAATAACCCACAAAGTATTAAAGTAGATGGCAGAGTAACAGACGATCAAGATCAAATCGCATTAGAACTAGTCAAGCACTGGGAAAAGGTAAACGATAAGCGATGGGGCATGGGGAACCCACCGGAGTGTCCGAAGCAGGTCAAGGGAAATCTATCGAATTTCATGTGTAGCGAAATTAAAACGGAGGGGGTGCGAAAGGTGATCTAAAAATTAAGGAATGGAAAAGCGGGAGGAGTGGGCGAAATTCCTAACGAGTTTATCAAAAAAGGGGGGAGGAACTTCTGGAAAGCCTAACTGCCCAATTCAATTTAGCCATAAAAAACAAGAGGCCCCAAATGAGTGGAGAGAAAACAAAGTGACATTTATTCACAAAAAGGGGGAAAAAGACGTTTTGGAGAATTATCGAGTGATCTCTGTCAGTAGCAACATTGGAAAAGTTTTCTGTAAAATCCTGTATGGGAGATTAGAGGAGGTGATTTAGGAGAAAGGTTTTTTGGGGGAGATCCAGAATGGCTTCAGGGAGGGAAGCAGAGTCAATGACCATCTGTTCACGCTATCCCAAATGATAGAATCCGCGAAAGCAAAAACGAAAAAGACGTTTACGGCCTTTTTCGATGTTAAAAAGACACACGATAGAGTATGGAGGGAGAGTATGTGGCGCAAGCTTGAGGCTCGGGGCTTGAGAGGCGAGTTTGTTGGAATTACGAAAGCATTATATAAAGATGTACAGAGTGAACTTGGCCTTGGTAGCTTAACAACAAAACGTGAGCCTATGGAGACAGGCATAAGACAGGGGTGTATCCTTTCTCCAATTCTTTTTGCATTGTACATCAAAGGTTTAGGAGATAAACTCGACATGTGGGTAGCAGTTGGGGACTTGAAGATCCCAGGGCTACTTTTGCAGACGATATAGTGCTAGTGTCAGAAAGTGAAGAGGGGCTAGCGAAAATGCTGGGAATTGTTGGGAAATATGGGAGCAAATGGAGACTCGAACTTAATGAAATCAAGAGCAAAATTATTCCCGTGGGCCGCAAAGTGGACTCCACATGAAGGTGGAAAGTGGGGAGTTCTGTATTCCGGAAGGTAGCAGCAAACTTCTTAGTGTTGGAGAGACAGGTGACTGCGAGTATCTGGGGGTAAAAATAAACATCACAGGAAGAGGCATCTACCGAAACCACACAAATAAATTGATTCTGAATGAGAGGCGAATCCTTAAACAACTGCAACTTATAGGGAGAAAGAATTTCAATAAGGTTTTCGTGGTTGAAAGCCATTTGGGAAATGGTGGGTCTGCCAAGTATAACATACGGTACGGAAGTGGTACCACTAAACCAGACGGCTGTGAAAGAGCTTGAAAATCACGCAGAACGATGCAGGCCGACGGATAACGGGGTCGAGCAATGCCGCAGCACTAGAAATAATCGGGAGTGAGCTTGGGTGGATGATGTTATCTTAATTATTTGGTAAATCTCCCCGACAGTTGATGGTGTAAAATAATGTTCCTGAGAATTTTCAACTCAAATATCAAGACAGGATGGATGGTCCAAGTGAGGGAGCTAATAGAGAACTACTCATTGGAGATCTCGGACCTAGACGTTGGAGCAAACCGGTTTAAAAAAATCGTCAGAGAAAGGGTCATGGAGGATGGTAACTTTAATTGGCGAGAGGGGGTAAAATCAAAGAAGACTTTGAGTGGCCTGTGTGATAAAGGGAAGCCTACTCTTGAAGAGTACCTTGATGGCACCTTTGGGGGGGGGGGGGGGTCACTGTAGTTCAAGCTGAGGTCGCGGTCCCTGGAGCTGAGGGGAAAAAATGGGGAAAACAGTGAAAAGAAGTGCCAGATGTGTAATTTGGGCGTGGTGGAGACCCTGGAACACTTTCTTCCAGAATGCCCAAAATACCAGTCTAAAACAATAAGATTCACTGGGAGTATAATGGGGAAGTGTGATAGGAGAATGAAGGACATGTGGTTAGTGAGAGACTCAAAGGAGAGGGTTAATGTGCTAATCGGAGAGATTGGGAAGAATGGGACAAGGGATGCCACCATGCAGTTCGTCTCCGAGTGTTGGGAGGGGAAAAGAAGCGTGGGGATAGGGAGGCAGTTGGGAGTACAGGGGTAACCAAGGCCTTCTCATCCGAGAACCGCGATAAATCAGCGGCCGGCCAAAGTGCTATCATTACATTATTGATTTAATTAATGATGTTCTTAGACATCGAAAAGGTTTCAAACCAAGAGGATGAGAAATATTCAGTCCTGGATTAAAAGATATAAACAAGTTTGGAATTGTTTAGGAAATCTTGAACGTTGGCTATGGAAGCACAGATGTCACACTCATGAACCTAGCAGTAAATGTCAGAGTTATCCTGAAGATAGTTGGTCAGATTCTCCTTTATCAATATATCCAACACGCAAAGTAAGAAAAAACAGTGGAGTGAAAATACACCAAAATCATTACTAAAGTATAAATTATCCAGACGTAAAATTTCTGAAAAAATGGGAAGCCTGTTGAGTGTTTTACATGTATTAAGTGAATTGTATTACAACACAAAACACCCTGCTGGTTATGGTGGTGTACACCAGTTATATAAATCAGCACGTCGGAAGGATAATTCTATTAAATATGATCAAGTAAAAGATTGGTTAAAGGGAGATAGAATATATACTTTATGTGACGACCGAGTGGTCATTCGACAGGTTGTATAGAATTACCAATGTTACACTAACACGGGACGTCAGGATGACACCAGCTGGCAGTATATCAGCAAATTTTTATAGATAGAACACCAACTAGTCTACAGTGACGCCGACTAGACTACCACACTTACCTTGACCTTCTCCACCCTACACAAACAATAAATCATGGCCTTGGATTGAAATATGACAGAAGCTGAGTAAAATACAACTATTTAATTCCCATTCTCTCTTTTATCATACTTAAAACAATACATACATGTACTTTCAGTTTGAATTGACTTATAAGGGTAAATAAATTATCAAAGTATCAGGTAGAAAGCGTACACACACTTTTACCTATTACAAATGGAAGCCTGTAGAAAAAGGATCAATTTTGTGTACGGTATTAGTTCAACTTTTCAGGCTAATTTTCTGATAAATAATTCGAATCAAGTGTTATATGTTTTTCGTATAATTTACCCTACTTTACTACAACTAATAAAATAACAAGAACTACAAGTGTATTCACACTTTATTCTTGTTAAAGGTTTAATGCCAATTTGTATAAATTATACAACAAAGTATTGCTACGGTACTCACCAAGCAATAATATCTTAAACGAAGAGCTTACGGTTATGTATCTTGTTTAACTTAACAAGAATTGGTGTATTCACACATTATTCTGGTTAAGGGGTTAACACTATTTAGTTTAATTTATACTACACAGAATAGCTACGGTATTCACCAAGCAATATTATTTTAAACAGTGAGCTTGCAGTTATATATCTATTAGCTTAACAAGAATCTGTGTAATCACACATTATTCTAGTTAAAGGCTTAATACCAGTTAATTTAAATTATACTACACAGAATTTTTACGGTACTTACCAAGCAATATTAATATTTATAATTTCACCAGTCAAATCTCTGCGTATTCACACAGAATTAATAGACTGCTGAATAAATTAACCCCTAATTCCTACGTTAAATGTGTTTCACAGGGCACTGAAATAAAGTGGCGTATTCACTCAGAATTTCAGTTTCCAAACTTACAAAAGAAATCTTTATGAAATTTTACAACAAATAAAATCCACGTATTCACGTAAATATTGATTTGTACAACCCTAAATTCATTGATACTGTTAAGTAACGCCATTATTTAACTTAGAATAGTTGAACTTGAATTTTAAGGGAGTGAGTAAAAGAAACCCAACCGGAGTTCCAATGCTATTCCTATTCAGGAATAAACACTAGAGTTACTAACATACGTCTTAAGCCTACGGATTCCAAAATGCGAATGATTAAAAGTAACGAAAATTTCCTGACACTACAGGGCAATGCACGTACGAACGGGGCAACGCACGGGCGAACAGGGTTACGACAAAATCTTGACGATTTACAACAGTTTTCAACGATTTACAAAGGGGACTGGCAGTCAGTAACGAAATTGAACGGGGCAACGGCCAGCGCAATGGGCAAATGCATAGCAACTAAGTCAATTCAAAATTCACAAAAATCACCTCTTCAATTTAGAACTGTGTTGGAGTATAATTTTGGAGCTTTGTTTTATATATTTGTTTTCGAAACTTACTTAAGTAATTAAATAATTTCTGGACTTGCAATTCTTCAAATTACCAGACGTCAAATATTGACAAGAGACTGTGACCTGGCGATCTTTGACACTGTGAAATGAGGGAATTCGCAATATCAATGACGTCACGCAACAATACACTACAGCATGACGAGAAAGCAATTCTGCAATTAATAAATCTAATTTTTCGACGATATTCCTGTACAATATCATCGTAACACTTCACGGAATATATTTAAGGTGAACAGGGAATATGATACTTTTGAATGCTTTACCGAAAACAGCCTAAAACGTGATTTTAAGGGTCTATATAAGTAATGGAATTTTGTTTATTTAAAAATTCTCACTTCTGATTTTCCTTCAATTCAAATGAAACATACACAAAATGTACATCAAAATGACGGTTGAGATGTATAGAACACGAAACACATGTGTAATCAACTCATAGAGTCGGCCGTAGGCGCCACTGGTTCCTGGAAGTCTGCTGCCGTATTCGTACCATAACTGATAATTTAATAATATTTCACGAGAACAACTTGTGGCCAAATGTGCTTTACATATCCAAGAACAAATCAAGGGTATTAAAAAAATTCTTCAAAACACAGCGACAGAGCTGCATGGGGGTAAATTCTCAAACCTTTGCTTTTGTTTACATATGAATTTACTTTCGATTTCCGGTCGACATCATTGGACGGAAAAAGCATTTATATACAACGCCGTTTAAAATCAAATAATGTGAAAGATCGCCTTAATACAGTATACTGTTATTAGATGGAGACTGCAGAGCTGCCATATTCAATGCAAGTTTACGATTTTGTTTTTCCATTGAAATTCGTGGTAACGAGTGATCTGCGCATGTCTTTCGAGCATGGAAACCATCTTCAATAAAAAATGCAGACTGTGTTGTCTTTTTCCAAAATGCAGTCCTATCGCTGCACTCGAAAGTGTTTTGAATGCCTAGCTTTGTTATTGAATATCTGAAGCACATTCGGTCATGAGTTGTTCTTGCGAAATATTGTTTATTATCGGGTCTGGTACGAATACGATAGCAGACTTCCAGGAACCAGTGGTGCCTGCTGTCAACTCTATGAGTTGATTACACTTGTGTTTCGTGTTCTATACATTCCAACCTTGATTTTGATGTATAATTTGTGTATATTTAATCTGAATGTAAGGAATATCAGAGGTGAGAATTTAAAAAAAAAAAAATTCCATTACTTATATAGCCCCTTAAATTACTTAGAACGTTGTTCAACTTGACCAAATTTGAATCTGGGATTTTCCTGAACGTGTATCACTACACTTTACAGTAAATACGCTCCGTGAATTAACATCGGTCACCATATACAATCTGAAAATATAAACTAAAACAATATTATGCCGAAAGAAAGGTTCGAGGTTAGTACAGGTGAAACTGGGCGAATTAAATCGACATTTCATTCACAATCAAACAGTAAGTAAAACTAGAAGGATCGTTTCCACAATCCTAACTGTACAACAAGTGTACAAAACTTGGCTTTAAAAGTTTGGGAGTTTTCACTATAGGTTTGGGTAACAATACAGTTACAGGCAGCTGGTACCATCACCAATATGACTGTTACTATTACTATTATTTATTTATTGGTGTTTAAGATCACACACTTATGCACAATGGCTAATCATGGCCGTGACAGTTTCACGGGTGGAGGAAGCCGGAGTACTCGGAGAGAATCACCGAGCAACGACGAGCAGCCGCCAGCTCCCCAACATCGTAACTCCGCACTGCAGCACAGGCAGGGTTAGACTGGTTGAAGACATGCGCACCATCGACGTGCAGTACGCCTTAGTACACGGCGTCATCGTGCCCCCTCCTATTACTTCTGGTGTATGTATTGTTTTAAGTATGATAAAAGGGTATGATAAAAGGGTGAATGGGAATTAAATAATTGTATTTTACTCAGCTTCTGTGATATTTCAATCTGAGGCCATGATTTGTTGTTTGTGTAGGATGAAGAAGGTCAAGCTAAGTGTGGTAGTCTAGTCGCCGTCACTGTAATCTAGTTGGTGTCCTATCTATAAAATTTTGCTGGTATACTGCCAGCTGGTGTCATCCTGACGTCCCGTGTTAGTGTAACATTGGTAATTCTAGCCCGGGTCATATACAACCGTCGATTGACCTCTCGGTCGTCACATGTGTTTTTAGTGTCAGAAAAATGGGATTTGCATAATATTTGTTCAAATTTATAAGTATAGTAGTTGTGGAGATATTGCAACTCCAGTGATCAGAACCCAAGTGAAATTATTTGCTCACCGTTGGTAAATTTGAGAAACAGTGTCGATAACAACAGAATCGCAAGTCTAGTGGTCTAAACCCAGGTGTGTTTAGAATTGTATTAAAGTCCTGAGGCATTTTGTAAATCCTAGGTCATCTTGTAGATGTTTTCGAAATCCTTTGAGCTCATTTAGATAGTAGTTTCGAGGGAAGGATCCGTAAGTGTATTCCATAGGTCAGAAGTGTCTGATAGTTCTATGAGGTAACCAGGACCTGCTCGAATATTTAATCATCCCAATCAGGCTCAGCTTTAATTGGATGGAAAGTCGTTTAATTTGTCTAATCATCACGAACCAGGCTAAGTGGTGACTGGTGAATAATTGTTGGCAATCAGTTATTTGTGCAGCAATTGTGTAGATCAGTTTTATTTTATTATTGTAATTTATGGAATCTGAAAAAACCCATTGTAATTTAACCAATCATCTAATATCAGTGATACTTAAGTCGGTATTTTATAAAGTGTTGAGAAGTAAAGTGGAGAAGTGCGATTCAAAAATAAACTCAAATTTGTGAGCGAGAGGTGTAACAATAATAGGATACTAAACTTGTGAAATATGGGTAGAAGGAGGGACGACGAAAGTGACAATAAAACCAGGCTTTTAAGTCAAGTTAACACACACAATAAGACTGGAGCAATAGAGGAAAACGTATGCCATGATAGTTTTGCAAGTCGTGAATACGACATGCGAATAGCTTCTTTGGGCATACAGCAAACCCAACCGGAGGACCATGCAAACACTGTTTGACCAAATGGTCAAGTAGACGTTGATTCTGAACATGTGGAATCACATGCTTCAAAGTGTGGGGGAACATATTCAGAGGTTGTGGGTACTAACATTGATACTGGGCCTAACCACCCCACCCCCATCCACCAAACCCAAATCCCCAAGGACAATCAGTAGTAGTAGGGGCAGATGATCTAACTCAGAGTAATACTGAGAGTGACCTCAAGATAGCTGTGACCAATTCATTTGGGAATATGCAGTCTATCCTAGGTGCACTTCATATTCTGACAGAACAAGTTTCAGTCAACACTCGAAACAAGGTTGACACAGGCCGACCTAGTGCTAGGCATCGACTCATCAGTATTCAACAAGCTAAGCCTACGTGCATTGCCCGAGATATTTCAAGTGACAGTAACAACATAAGTGATTACGATGCTAATGATGACATAAATATAGTTACCAGGCGCTCGCAAAATACCCCTCAACGCACGAGGCAAAGAAGAAAAACTCAAGGAGTGAAGCTACCCCCATTCACAGGCCAGGAAGACTGAAAAGTTTGGATCAGTCGCTTTAATGTTATGACCGAGAGGAAAAGTTGGAATAATGAGGACTGTCTAGATTGAACTTTTACCAAAATTGCAGGGAGAAGCTGGAAAATGTGTTTATGGTCAGCTACGTCCAGCCATTCTTACAGACTATAGGGCATTGGTGAAAGAATTGAATAATCGGTTCCGATTAATTGAAACGACGAGAACCTTTGGAGCACAGTTTAGCAGACGGAACCAGCTCCACGGAGAATCAGCTTCTGAATATGCTGCAGAACTTAAAAGATTGTATGATAAAGCATATCCTAATAGAGACACTAATACAAGACAAGAAGACTTGTTAAGAAGATTTTTGGATGGACTAAATGATGGTGGGGCAAGATTTCAAGTGGAATTTGTTGATGAACCACACAGTTGTGATGAAGCCGTTTATTACGGGGTGACGTTTATAGAACCAAGCATTGTCCAATGTCTTATGATCCTAACTTTGATCGTCGTGCCAAAAACCAACTCGTAATGTCAAAGCAAATGACAGGAAAAAGAATTTCTCGAAAAAAGTAAACCATCCAACCCGAGGTAAAGGCAAAATGAACTCAAATGAGATACAAGGGAGAAAGAACATAAACTTTACATAAACCTATCCGGAAAAATTATTCAAGACATAAAACTATAGTAGCTGGTATGGATCAGCAATGGCAAATTGATTTAGCATATTTACAAAGTTTACAATCTTACAATAAACAATTTCGTTATTTAGTTTGTGTTATGGACGTATTTTCAAAATATGCATGGGGGTATTACCTATCTATAAGAAATCTGGAGAGACATTAACAAAATCATTTCAAACTATATTGAAAACTTCTGTTCGTAAACCATTATCATTAAAATCTGGTAATGGTTCTGAATTTAAAAATAATGTGGTACTTAAATTCCTGAAGACACAAAATATTCATTTTTTCAGAGCAGAAAATCCTGAAACAAAATCAAGTATTGTGGGCTTATTTCACCATTCGTTGAAAACATGTAAGTGGAAATATTCCACACATGAGCATACATTAAAATATATTGGTGTGTTACAAAACTTAGTGGTTAGTTACAATCATAGTTTTCATCGAAGTATTCAAAGAACTCCCGCTTCTGTATCTATAGAAAATGAA
Source organism: Pictodentalium vernedei (assembly GCA_031216915.1). NCBI lineage: Eukaryota > Metazoa > Mollusca > Scaphopoda > Dentaliida > Dentaliidae > Pictodentalium > Pictodentalium vernedei. The sequence goes on along the minus strand of CM062294.1, from coordinate 189,272,895 downwards.
GTAGAAGTTTCTCAACATTTGTATGGACAAAAAACTAAAAAGAAAAAAATACATTTTCAAACTGGTGATTTAGTGCATATTAATAAAACCAAACGTACATTTCAAAAAGGGTATTTACCATACCAAACTGGACAAAAGAACAAGTTAAAGTTACACATGTGAAACGTACACCATCACCTACTTACAACCTTGGAGATTTAGGTGGAGAACAGGGTACATTTTATCCTCAAGAAATTCAACATATAAAACATGATAGAAAATATAGTATCGAATCACTTCTTAATAGACGGTCAAGACGTGTGGGTAAAAAATTATTAAGAATTAAAGCACATTGGGAAGGATATCCCAAGAAATTTGTTAATTGGATAGCAGAATCTGATTTGGTATAAAAACAAAACATACCATCAAATGAAACTTCATTACCTAGTGAAAGCTCAAGTGCTGATGTACAAAGTCAACAGAGTCAACAATTTAAAATGTGTGGGAATCGTGTTGCAAAAAATCAAGTGACTTATTCTACACAGATTATTATCGTTTTTGGTATTATAATTACTGCCATTGCACAGTTGAGTTTACAAAGTTATCTTAATTGTGATTAGTATTATTAAGTTAGTTCTTTAGGATATATTCTCCCAAGTCCAGATATAAAATATTTGAAACAACCTCAAATTGAGAAAAATGAATTAATCTTACGTAACACTTCTGAGTGATAGTTCTATGAATATGTTTCCATATAATACACAATGTTGTTTTCAAACACGATTGCTTAAACCCATTCATCTTGATAAAGAACGATGGGAAGTAGGTTTAGTTGAAGTAATTTTAGCTTCAGGGACAAAAAAAATTTACAGATGAAGAATCTGTTTCTCAAATCATTGTACCAGATAGCAAAATATTGAATCATATAAATAAAACATCTCTGAAACATGACTCACAAAGCTGTTCCTGCTGTTGAATTAATAATAATAATAATAAGGAAATTTTATAAAGCATAAAATCACAAAGTGCTCTAAAACGCTGTACAGTTAAATAAACAATGAGCTCATGACTATCAAGGCAATATACAGACTGAGAAAGGTGTGAAGGTCAGCAGGTTACATACTGTCAAAAGCCTCTCGGAAAAGATGCGATTTTAATTTTTTTTTTTGAATTGGTTGAGATCTTTTGATCCCTGAGCCTGAACTGGTAAATTATTCTGAAGTGCAGGTCCAGCGAAAGAGAAAGCTCTGTTATTTACAAAAGTGGACCTAGAGAAGGGCATCTGAAGCTTGACTTGTGAGGAGGAACGCAAATTCCTTTCAGTTTTTTTTAATTGCGAGAAGATCTTGTAAGTACTTAGATGCCGAGCCATGAATGCACTTAAATACCAAAACCAAAATTTTTAAAATAATCCGCTGCCATATAGGGGGCCAGTGCACTTTTTTTAGTAGTGGTGTTATATGATCATAGCATTTAGAGCCTGTGATGATATGCGCAGCTGTATTTTGAATATTCTGTAGTATTGAAATATATGACTGTGGCAACCCAATAAGAAGCGAGTTGGAAAAATCCAAGTGGGATGAAATGAAAGCATGAACTACAGTTTCCAATGACTTAGTGGAATTAAATCTTTTTCTAGGTGCTTATGCAATTGGTAGTAATGTCATGGATGCAATGCAATCAGAATTTTAAGAAAAACTTGGAGATATATTTAAAACATTTGATTATCATTTTATCTTGGATATTCACATCGCCAAGGCCGTGTAAAAATATTAGGAAATGCTGTTGGAAAGGTGGGTGTTAAAATGTCAAAGTTTATTACAAAAACTGGGATGTAAAAAATTGTTCCTTTTATTTTTCCTAACTTATCAAGAGATGCATTTAAATATAATGAAGATTTAAATGTTGATTTTAATCAAGTTTTTCTTTATTCTGACCTGCAGATTATACATTTTAGGTGAAACTGAAGCACCTATTTTATGAGTATTACCATTTGAATCACGACAAAAATGTCAACACATTCACAAAGAATTTGAGAATGAATATTACGGACCAGTATCAAAATCTTATTTTGATCAGATTAGTATTAAACAAATGGAAACACTGGTTAGCCTATTCAGTTTGTCAGTAGTATGTTTGTAGTACAGTTGCATTTTAGAGAGCGGAACAAATTACTTTTATAAAAATGATGCCTGTTTATCAAGGTATACCACATCAAAATGGGCTTGAATTAGGTTCTATTTTCGTACAGCATTGAAAACAGCCGTTGTAAAACCCATGCAAAAAATGCATTTCAAACTTCAAGACGTGAAAGTTGAAACATGGTAAACAGATTGCAAAAGAACATTTAGGAAAACGTAAAGCACCTAAAGAAGTTTTATTCACCCATGGAAAGGATCTTTGGAAATCAGTGGGTGGGTCTGCTTTAGGTATGAAAAGACCAAAACGAAAAGCAGTAAGTCATTCTAAGAACCTTTCTCGAAGAGGAAAGATGTATAAAGCTCTTGTAAAACGAAATTCAAGACCACTTGATATAATTTATGGATCATGCAAACAGTTTGGAAGTAGTTTTGATCCAGATATGTTTCAGCAACATCAAGTGGTATACGAAATACTGGTGAAATTGAACAATTTCCAATAGCATCTTTAAACAATTCTTCACCAATAGAATGTTTAATTCCAAGACAAACAACAAAGCATCTACTTCTCTGTTTTTTAGAAAAGCTAAGAAGAAAAAGCAAAATGAAAAAAAACTTGATAGCAGTATCTACACTTGAAGTTCAATACAAAGTTACAAAACAAAATGGGAGTGTTGTGGCTCCAGATACACAAATTACTCCCAATAATAATTGTTTCTCATTATATGTTTAGCAAAATGGATGTCACATTGAATGGCAATCTTATCACCACCATCTATTTCCTTATCGATGATTATTGGAGAATACCATAGTTATTAAAGAGATGTAAAAGGAATTACAATTGGCTGAAAGTGAAATGTGATATTTAGATTCTCATTGCACACATATTGAAACTGCAAAAAGTTCATCTAACAAAGGTTTGATAGAAAGTGCCAAATTTATTGGTGCTAGTAAATCTGTACAGTTAAGAGATCTATTTGGGCAAGAACAATATTTACCAAATGGAGTTGAGATGAGAATTAAATTGCATCGTACTCCATCTAAATTTTGTCTGATTGGTGACGAATATGGAAAAATGGAAATTCAAAAATCTATTTTTAAAATACCAGCATTAGATTTTATTCCAAAAATTGCAAATGATCTTAATGCACAAATAGATCATTCAAGTTACGAAATGCCCATAAGGCATGTAGAAATTAAAACATTTATAACTGGAAACGGTCTTCGTTCAAAATTAGATCATTTGTTATACAAACAGATACCAAAACGAATTATTCTTAGTTTAGTATCTAACAGAGATATAAATGGAGATATTGGCACAAATCCATTTAATTTCCATTTAATTAATATCAATTTGAATAAGTTGGAAGTTATTGTAGATGGACATTCCATGAAATCACATCCCTTTGAATCATATTTCGACGGTGGACTTTATCTAAATTCATATTTATGATTGTACGAATCTATGGGCTTCTTTGGATACCTGATCAGTGTAGTAGTCGTCTTTTGTCTTATCGTCTAAACTCTGGTAATCCTTGAATTGATCTTCAGTTTGCTCAAGCTCTTCAAGAGATGATCAACGTTGTCGTCTATGCAGAATTTGATAGTAAGATAGAGATCAACCTATATAGTGAAGTGATATTTGACTATTGGAAAAGATGATTCAATGTGAACATTGTAAGATGTATGAAAAGAAAATACCTGTGGAGAATGTCAATTATACACAAGAACATTAATAGATATGTACGTTGCAGAATATTTACAGAAAATATGTCCAGTGACTATACTTAAGAACTGAATGCACTTTTTATAATCTTTATTGGAGTATGAACGTGTGGGAATGGGTACAGGGAATTCATCCAATTTATACCCATTCCCACACATTCATACGCCAATAAAGGTTATAAACATTGCATTCGGTTTCTTACAATTACATTCCGTAACTGTTTAAACTACTTTTTACCAAACAACAAAGCAGAAAGAAGAAATAAAACATGTACGAACGAACGATGCGAAAAACCAACCTCACACAAAAGACAAAGCACCGGTCTTCGGCATTGACCCAAATTTGTCAAATTGCCGTCTTTCGCAACGAAACTTGGAATGTTCAAAACAATTTATTTAACATATCAGTAAACTATAATCACCTATGAAACGACAACAAGTTCAAGAATAAAATCACTGAAATAATTTCACACTGTCGATTGACATTTCTTGTAAGTTGTTTGAGATATCACAAATTATTAACTTGAACGTAAATGCGGGTCAAAGTTCTACCAAATCTATTCATTGGAAAATGAATTGCATTTGGTCATGACGTTTTGATCCAGCTGGCCAATGGGAATTGAGTATTTGGACTCAAAACGTATAACTACATTAACAATGTAATTATTATTTAATCTACACAATAAAGCAAGAAGAATAAACTTACTAGAATACTGTGCTGGTAACGCCTTTGAAATTGTCTGCCAAAAGGACATTCAAAAGTAGGCAGATCTATTTAAACGAGACTGGTCATAGTATGCAGCAGAAGTGACTCTTAACTTAAAAGTCATCCATCTATTATATAAATGTCATAGAAATCCATTATGAATCACAACTAGGGTTTTTTAGTTCATTCTTTGTTTATTTCATTCAGACCGTAAATGAGAGACTGAACACTTATTTAGTTTTTCTCAAAACATCTCGATTTAAATAGGTTTTCATAAACAGGTACATTCAGATCGCGTTGTACATATGTTCAGTTCTTGACAATATATTGAATAAACTTTAAAGAATTTTTTGTTATTTGTTAAAACTTCTGTGACAGTTTTGTCGATTTGTTAGGTTAGTCCTATAATCCGTTTTTATAACACCTCCCACACATCCCATAAATAAATAGAGTTAAGAGTCTCTTCTTTCTTTTACTGTGAGAGGTAGGATAATATTGTATGCATTTGTATACATTTTTCGGGGTTTGAAAAAACTCTTTTAAAAATGCGAAAAGTTGATAGATAATCATGTAATCATAAATATTTTCCACCTAAAACAACTGTCACAGAAAGTTCGACCACAACGTCTGCCATCAGGGGTTTTTTTTATTTTGCTTTTTCTTCTTAGCTTTTCTAAAAAAAGCAGAGGAGTAGAAACAAGATATCCCAAAACAGTTTGACATAAAATGGTACAAAGACTCACTTCTCTTTTTACTGCGAGTGCTAGGTTAATATTGTATGCACCTCTTTCAAATTTAATATTTTTTTCAAAACTCTTACAAAATGATAAAAGTGGATAGACAACCATATAATCATAAATATTTAAAACAACTGCCACAATAGAGCTTGGCCACAACGCGCGTACCATCAAGTTTTTTTCATTTTGTTTTCTCCTCTTAGCTTTTCTTAAAAGCAGAGAATTAGAAACAAGATATCCTAAAAACAGTATGGCATAAAATGTTGCAATTACGCCACAGTACATCAATGATTGTATATGGGGAAAGAGTGTTAAGAGGCGAGGGCGATTGGGCGTAACACTGAAATTCCCATAGACACTATTTTATGTCAGTTCAGCACTGAAATTCCCATAGACCACGCTGGATGTACTCTGGCGTAAAATTGTAACACTAAAATGCTCATAGACATCCAGGGTCGTTTATGGGAATTTCGGTGTTAAACTGACATAAAATAGTGTCTATGTGAATCTCAGTGTTACAATTTTACGCCCAATTGCCCTCCTTTACTACTATTGTAATACGATGTGGCATCTCTCCAGCGATTCTGATTGCGGAGACTTGCTGTCGAGACTAGGGCCATACATCCTTCTCTCGAACAACGAATGCCATCAAAAGGATAATTAAAAGTATCCGTCGTTAGATGCCGACGAGAATGAGAAGCCGAACGGAGTTTTGCCAATGGCGCCATCGCCGGAAGAAAAAGAATGATACCTCCCATTTCTTTTACTGAAAAGATTCAGATCGGCCGAGTTTGCGTGTCAGTTTCCGGTGGCTGTGGGATGCGGTGCTCCCAGGGTACCTTGTAAAAGACAGAGGTTGCAATGGGAACGAAACTTTCAGTATTATACCGGATAATCTGTGTCCAACACCAAACGTACGATTTGGGGTTTTGTGATGAGCATAGATCATTTATCATCCTAAGGAAATCATTCGTTTCGCGCCAACTTTTTTGTCCAAGTCAAAAAAAGAGACCATCCACCTTTCCCGCCTGCCGGGGCTTGGGGTCCGGGACTGTCGGATCTGGGTCTAGTTTGTGTGTGTGTGTGTGTTTTCAAATGACACAATCATGTTTTAGAGGAATTTTGAATGTTGGTTTCTGATCCCCCCGCCAGGATTCGAACACTCGGCAACACCGCCTGGCAATCAGGAGTCCAGCGTCTAAACCTCTACCATTGCACACCGTCAGTAACGATGGCTGGAATCTAGCTTTTTAGATGAAGTCCTCATGATTACTTGGTTCATCTTCCTTTCGGCAGCAGGATGAAAGTGCGGAACGCGCTGGCTACAGTACGACGAAAGTGCTGTGGATGGCCTCAGACGAAGACTGGCACGGGCTTGTGTGTGTTTTTTCAAATGACACAATCATGTTTTAGAGGAATTTTGAATGTTGGTTTCTGATCCCCCGCCGGGATTCGAACCCTCGGCAACACCGCCTGGCAATCAGGAGTCCAGCGTCTAAACCACTAGACCATTGCACACCGTCAGTAACGATGGCTGGAATCTAGCTTTTTAGATGAAGTCCTCATGATTACTTGGTTCATCTTCCTTTCGGCAGCAGCATGAAAGTGTGGAACGCGCTGGCTACAGTACGACGAAAGTGCTGTGGATGGCCTCAGACGAAAACTGGCACGGGCTTGTGTGTGTTTTTTCAAATGACACAATCATGTTTTAGAGGAATTTTGAATGTTGGTTTCTGATCCCCCCGCCAGGATTCGAACCCTCGGCAACACCGCCTGGCAATCAGGAGTCCAGCGTCTAAACCACTAGACCATTGCACACTGTCAGTAACGATGGCTGGAATCTAGCCTTTTAGATGAAGTCCTCGTGATTACTTGGTTCATCTTCCTTTCGGCAGCAGCATGAAAGTGTGGAACGCACTGGTTACAGTACGACGAAAGTGCTGTGGATGCCCTCAGACGAAGACTGGCACGGGGTTGTGTGTGTTTTTTTCAAGACAATCATGTTTTAGAGGAATTTTGAATGTTGGTTTCTGATCCCCCGCCGGGATTCGAACCCTCGGCAACACCGCATGGCAATCAGGAGTCCAGCGTCTAAACCACTAGACTATTGCACACCGTCAGTAACGATGGCTGGAATCTAGCTTTTTAGATGAAGTCCTCATGATTACTTGGTTCATCTTCCTTTTGGCAGCAGCATGAAAGTGTGGAACGCGCTGGCTACAGTACGACGAAAGTGCTGTGGATGGCCTCAGACGAAGACTGGCACGGGCTTGTGTGTGTTTTTTCAAATGACACAATCATGTTTTAGAGGAATTTTGAATGTTGGTTTCTGATCCCCCGCCGGGATTCGAACCCTCGGCAACACCGCCTGGCAATCAGGAGTCCAGCGTCTAAACCACTAGACCATTGCACACCGTCTGTAACGATGGCTGGAAGCTTGCTTTTTAGATGAAGTCCTCATGATTACTTGGTTCATCTTCCTTTCGGAGGCAGCATTAAAGTGTGGAACGCGCTGGCTACAGTACGACGAAAGTGCTGTGGAGGGCTTCAGACGAAGACTGGCACGGGCATGTGTGTGTTTTTTTTCAAATGACACAATCATGTTTTAGAGGAATTTTGAATGTTGGTTTCTGATCCCCTGCCGCGATTCGAACCCTCGGCAACACCGCCTGGCAATCAGGAGTCCAGTGTTGTGTGTGTATTGTGTGTGTGTTTTGTGTGTGGTTGAGGTTAAAAAATCGCACTGGCACAGACATTTCATACTGAAACGTTTTTTTCTTTTAATATGCCGCCGAAAAATTGTTTTCATTTACTGAACCCAGATGGGTTTCAAACATGACAAAAAATTACACAAAATTGATTTAAACTAAGTGATGAGCTTAGGAACTGGTTAAACTGACTGGCAATAATTGATGTTATTCATTGATGGGCTCTAATTTAGTCCTTACAAGGATGTTACGCAAGCTTTTGTTTTTCTTATAGGCGATGACAGGTCGAAGATTCAAAGGTTCATTTAATTTAGCATTGGTAAAATTGAATTCATCTTTTAACATTTTTGCTATTTCGATATTCATTCTGTTGTACGTTAAAGTGAAAGGAATGATGGACCTCCTTTCGCATTCGTCCTCTGATATGTTCATACCAAATGGCCAGGGGGTTTGAAGCGTATTGATCCAAAAAGCTTCACGTTTTTTTCTAAATTCATCCGTTTCTTCTAATGTGTCTTTAATTGGTGGTTGTTCAATTGGGTGGATTTCGAAATCGTCCAAAGAATGACCAGGAAGGTTAAAATGTTGTGCTACTGGGGCATCAGCACTATGTTTTATATCCTGTTTGTGTCTTGTAGCACGTTCTCGGAAAGGATTTTGACTTTGACCAACATACTGTTTCCGACATCGCTTATAAGTGATAAGGTAAATAATGTTTGGTGAATCACAATGGAGGGGGTTACGGATCTGATAATGATTTTTCGTTTGTTTGGAGGAAAATTCCTCTTTCTGATCAGGCATAAAAGTATGCAGTCTACAACGAGGCTTTTTGCAATTAAATACCGCGCCACTACTATTTTGCAACGGTCTGTTGTGTTCAATCTTCAGTGGTTCGAAATCGGTAGTCTAGGTTGGACTTTCGAGCTTTTTCAGGGTTTGGGATTTCAGGCTACGCAAGAGGCGCAGCGTGTACCCTCTCGATCTGAGGGCGCCAAATAGAGTAGAACAAGCCTCATTGAAATTTACCTTATCACTTGAATTGCGGTGGAAACGAATGAGTTGTGATTTGATGATACCTTTAAATGTATGTTGAGGATGAAATGATTTTGTGTGCAACAATTGATGTGAATCAGTTGGTTTAAAATACACTTTATAATCTAAATGACCGGACGCCTGAAATTGCTTGCCTTTATACACGGTCACATCGAGAAAATCAACAGAATTTTCACTGATAGTAGCTTTCAATTTAATATTTGGATCGTGATTGTTCAAAATTTCTAAAAATTCATCAAAATCTTCTTTTGAATGTTCCCAAATAATAAAAAATGTCATCTAAATACCTGAGATATACGAGAGGATGTTTTGCACATTTGCTTAAGGCATTTTCCTCCCATTCCACTACATAAATGCTTGCAAAATTAGGACTGAATCTTTTGCCCATAGGACAACCCATTATTTGTAGAAAATATTCTCCATTGAATTGAAAGTCATTACCTTTTAAGCTCAGCTCTAAAAGATCCAAAATTTGTTCATCCGGGCGTTTCGCATCCGGATATTTTTCAAATGCATTTTTAACTGATTTAACACCTTTATCAATATCAATGTTCGTATACATACTGTCGATATCCAAAGTAGCCAGAATTGCATTTTTCGATATTTTCAATTTCGAAATTTTTGACAGGAAATCCTGTGTATTTTTTAGATAGCTCGGATGTCTATTTGCTATAGTTTTCAGATAATAATCAATTAATTCCGAGATCGCATAAGATTCCGAATTACAATCTGATACAATTGGTCTCCCGGGTGGAGTTAAATCATCCGTCCATGAAGAACGGGCCTTGTGGATCTTTGGTAGGATATAAAATTGTCTTGTTTGAGCACTGAGCTTAGCTGTTAAATATTTCAATTGTTTTTTGGTAATGTGACCTTCGTCGAGGAGAAATTTTAAGATCTTATTGAATTTTTCGATATTACTGGGCCAAATAAGTGAATCTATTTTCTTATAATGTTTAGTATTGCTGAGTTGTCTCATGGCTTCCTTTATTTTATTATCCCGAGATAGAACAACTACCGACCCACCTTTGTCGGCTGGTTTAATTACTAATTTCTTATTTTTTCGAAGTTTCGTGAGGGCTCTCCATTCACCAGCTGTTAAATTGTCTTTATCGGAGAGTATGTTCATGTTGAACACCTTTTGGATGATTCGTTTGCTAGCCTCAATAATTTCGGGATCTACTTCACTATCTGGAGGTGACCAACCAGATGATTCTGTAAAAGGAAGTTTCCGACCGCTGGAGTTTCTAAAGCGGTCTGCTAATTTCATTTGCCTAAGAAAATTACAGTTGTATGATGGTAAATTTGTTTGGTTATCAGTTTGTGGCTCTGGTGCTGGTACAAAAGTTAAACCGCGATCTAAAAGAGATTTCTCTTGGGTTGTTAGGTCATTGGTGCCAGACAGGTTAACCACATTAGTTCCTAATCCCACATCTGTTAGGCGGCTGTTACCTTTGCCTTTACTTAGTTTAAATTTAGGTGGTTCAACCAGTGATCGTACATAATATTGGTGGCGGTTCTCGTGGTCCAATGGATGTGTGTGTGTGCGTGCGTGCACGCACTGCGTGCGTGCATGCGTGCGTGCGTGCTTTTTTTCTCCTTTCTTGTATATAGTTAAAGGTTAGTTCTTCACCTCATATGTTTCTTTTGTTTAATTGTTGTTTTTCTCATGTGATATATACTTGTATACTTGAAAAACAATTAAAAAAATTCTCTTCTTTGTCTCTCCCTCTCTGTATGAATCATCACCTTCCGCGGAACCTCGTAAACATCAACATCTATCAAAACATAATGAAAGGATATTTATTACACACCTGTAACTGTATTTCTCGCGATCATATAATATATTTCCTCCCTCTTAAATAAGTTGGGTATGACATGTTTGTGGACTAGTCAAAGCATTGTTAACAGAAAGTACTTTGACTTTGTTATTAAACAAAGACTCAAAGACACATTCATACAAGATTGGCGAGCAAATATGTCAGGCTCAACGAAGTATCAATTCTATAACGCGATAAAATCGAATTTCTGTTTTGAAGATTACCTTCGTAAACTACCCATTTCGTTGGCCACACCCCTTCTTCAGTTTCGAGTCAGAAATCATAGGCTCCCAGTCGAAACTGGTAGCTGGACGTCAGTGGAATTTTCCCAAAGAAAATGTAACTTATGCCATGCAGATCTCGGGGATGAATTTCATTATATCTTTGTTTGTAACAAATTGAAAGAACTGAGAAAAAAATACATGAACCTTACTATTGTCGAAACGTGAGTATGTTCAAAGCACAGAGCCTCTTTGCTAGTACAAATACTAAGCAACTCTGTAACCTTGCAAAATTTGTTAGAGCCCTAAAAGCAGTCGTAACTACCTTTCCCGGCTGAAATTAAATACTCCTCTCCCCAACCGAGATGACTGAACCCTATCAACCATGAACCCGGATAGAGCTCCCCAGCAGCTCCCCATTATACCACAGCTCATGCCCTAAACCACCTCCCGATGATGAAGTTAAGTTCCATATTTCACCGTTCTCTCATGTAATGAAAGCTATGAACTGCCCGAGGTGGTGGCCCCCAGTCCTCAATAGAGATAACAAACACTCAATAGATTTATCAACAGGTCTAACGTTGATGCATATTTTACATATTGTTCAGCTCTGAACCGTCCGATACCGCTTGTCTAACAAGAAGTGATTTATCTGTATATACAACACAAAGCTGTACAGAGTCATGTCTGCTACGGTACGTGAGGGTGTGAGTGTGTAAGTTTGCGTATGGGGGAGGGGTGTAGAGGGGAGGGTGCTTAACTCGAATGAATATCTGCATGCATATATGATTGTGTATACCGAAAATATTTACTATGTTTATATGCAACGTATAGATTGAAAGTCTTAAGACACTCTCCTCCATGAAGAAGTCGGTGAAAATTGGTCAATTATCCGATAACGCGTCCATGAGTTCAACTGTATATGCATAAATGTTGTAAATATAAAAGACTCTTCGTTAAATTACTTGTATAATATCGGTTTATATTAACGGAAAGTAGGTCTATATGCCCAATCTGTAAGGATATCAAAATTAATATTGAACCCACACCGCCTACTTGCATTGTGTATTTATGTATGTATATAAGACTTTCAGAGACGTATTTACATTAATAATTATACGCATGTGTAGGCGCACATATATAGCTGTGAATTGACTAATATTTCCCGGACTATACGAGATGCACCCCATAAAGGTTTACTCACACAGCCTGGGTTGCGCAAATCCAGTAATATTAGATATACTTTCCAACATCTAGCGTTCTCTGGTTAATTAGTTCTCTGGCGGAGAGTTTGGCGGATGCCCGCCGCTGCTCGGTAGTTCTCTTCGGGTACTCCGGCTTCCTCCACCCGTGGGTCGGCTCGATACGATATGACCCTGGCTGTTGAAACTGTCGTAAAACCCCAATAAATAAATAAATAACAACATCTAGCGTTCCCAGGCTCCCTCTCTTGCAAGCTTACGCACACCTAGATTTTTCGATGCAAGGGGATACCCCCTTGCAACTTTCGTAGGGTGTGCCCTGCAAGAGTGGGAGGTCCTGGGTAAACGCTACATGCCGACCTCTAATGATGGGCATAATTTGCACCTCGTCCGAAAAAAGTGTCAATTCGTGTGGAGATTCGAAACCAGAAATTAGAATGCAAATTATTGCCCAGACATGTATTTTTCATAGTCACCGACCCTCATAGTGGCCCATGGTGCCGAATACTCTAAATACATTACAGTACGATCGTTGAGTGTTCATTAGTTTCCCGACGTTCGTTACAGATGAACTGTCCTGCCCCGCCCTGCTAAGGGGGTGGGGAATGGGGCAGACTACCCGTATTCCTGTATCTACAGAGCTGCATGATTACTCCCCCCCCCCCCCCGAGACTCAACGGCGATGCTCTATGAATCCTATGCAAACCACCACCACCACCCTCCCCCACCTTCGCATCATATGAGAGAGAGAGAGAGAGAGACACACACACACACACACACACACACACATTAATTTGTAGTAAGCACCCGCCACGGACATGTATTATAATTCTATGTACATTGCATGTATCATTGCTTTACTTTACTCCATGTAAATGGAATAAGTACTGAATAAAAAAAAAAAATCAAAATGGATTTTAGGAGCGGTAATTTTAACCAGAAGGCTCTAGTGCGATCCGATAAAAAGTACCCTTCGCGTGCACAAATTTTCTCGTTAGATTGGTTCTTATAGTTTGCACCGTTTAGTGGAAAATAACCAATGAGAACCTTTGCAGCGTTTAGTGGAAAATAACCAATGAGAACCATCAGTTATATCTATCTGTCGGAATTACCTATCCCCATTCCAAAATGTTTGATGCACAACTTTGCTAAAAACTATCAATAGTCATCGTAGATTCATGATCTCTACCTGGAAAATGAGCACTGAAACTCGACATTTGCTTTCGTTATTGACAACCGAGGAAAACTTAATGAATTTGGAGCAAAAAAGTCCAGTTTGGGTTCGATCTGGTCCTCTCATTATAATGGCAGGTGATTCGGTGAACGCGATGTGGGTACTTACATCTTATACCGAAACTTTAGGCTAGCCATCTCTTTAACACAAATCAGTATCCGCCCATTGTCCTGGATGGTCAAATTATTACTGATGTATCCAGCTGATGTATCTACAGTTTTGTTGCACATTGTTTCGTCCATTCCTCGATACTCGTTTTTTTCTCGATCTGCACAAAAAAATCAATTAGGGTGGATGAGGTTAATAGTACTCAAGAGAACAGTACAGAAAAAACTCCCCAGAGAGCAAAACAAAAAATTGACTCCATTTTTATATCAGTCCATCTGTCACTCAGTGTAGTCTTGTTATTCCTAAACAAATGCTCGCTGTCTGAAAAGGAGCTCAGGTACTCACCGAGTTGTCGTTTCTTGAATGCAGCTCCTTGGGTACCTTGAAAAAAATAAAAAGACATATTCAATTTTCGGAAATGGAAACCAGCCAACAAAAATCACTCGAATCGTGGTAGATTTTTTTTTTTAATTAACACACCGTGAAACATCCAAACTTCCAACAACAACAAAACGAAAGCAGAAAAACAATAAATCTACAAAATAAATTTAACTTTTCATATCAGTATTCCAAATATGTTTATTCATTTATTATCCCTTGATTGCAACAAGGCGCCATCTGTGATGCCTTGATGATGTGGTTGGAATATTGGTCATTCGAGATTATTGTTAACCCTTAACCCAATGTAACGACCAAAACCGGTCAGTAGGTGTAAGTGGGGGCTCCTAACTCACTTTTGTCACTTGTACTTGTACATGTACACGTACATGTACCCATAGAGTTCAGTGTTAAATTGTACACGAAACGTACAAAAACACGGTTTTGTACATCTGAGTTAGAATCCCCAAATCGCCGTCATCGTGAGTTAGACGTTCCAATCAGCCGTTGGCGAACGAGTAGGAATTCTAACTCAGTCTGCGGAAGAAAAGCTACGAAAATCGACCTAAAATTTTCTCAACGTTCGCCATAGTGAGTTAGACGTTTCAAACAATCGTTGGCGAACGCGGTGCGGTGCGGTGGAGATTCTAACTCGGCATCAAAATGTCGAAAAAATCAGAATCGACGAAAATTTTCCCAACATTCATCGTCGCGTTCTAGAGCGTGGTGGGTGCAATCCAGTCGCCGATGGACGATTGGGGATTCTAACTCAGAAGAAATCGGAGTTTGGAAATCCTCGATCATTCGCCGTCGTGAGTTAGACGGTTCAATCGATCGTTGGCGAACGCAGTGGTTTTTCTAGGATATAGAAATGCGAAAGATTAAAAAAAAATAAAATTAGAATCGAGGAAAATTTTCTCTCCACGTTTGTAATCGTGGTCTAGAAGGCGGTGCGATCGATCGTGGACGAAAACGGTGAAGATTTTCTTGTGGAGGGAACAGATGAAAAATAAAATCGTTATGAGTTTTGAGGTAAATTGTAACAGAATCACGAGATTCGCGAGAGGAAATAAATAAGTGATTGATATATATAGGAGAAAAAAATATATATAAATAAATAGTTATTTAAAATAAATAAAATATCGAATCGAATAGATAATAAAATATACGTAAATCATGAACGATTCCCAGATTGTGAGAGCGTCGTTTCTTCTAAAGGCATTGATGAGAGCATATGCATTCTGCGTAAACGAACAACTAGGTCGCTTCTTGTTAGAACGATGCGTCGGGTGTCGGGATCATCTAGACTTCGATCACGAGGATTATTCGTGTCTGACGATGGAAAGGGAAGATATGGTCGTCAAGTATTTTGAACCAGCGTTCGAACACGTTCAAATCGACGACGTGGTCAAGTTTTGGAGGAGATTAGTCTTCTGTAGCAAGCGAGACAAGCCTACCGGTTCGGAAGAAATGAAATTGGCGCGTAGAAGTCTGACTTTGGAAGACAAGGGATGCGCCTTTAAATTATTGCTGGAGGGAGCATACGACATGACTAAGTTTTCTTGTTGATATAAATAAGGGAGAATGGAAAATAAAAATAAATACTCGCATGAATAATATTAGATAAAAATTAGAAAGAAAACACACACACTCAAAAAAAATGAAAACCAGAAATAAATTGTATCCGTTGTTAGATGACAACGAGATTGAGAAGCCGAATGGAGTTTTGCCAATGGCGCCATCGCCGGAAGAAAAAGAAGAGGAGAGAACTATCGCATCGATCAAATCAGTAGAATCCAATTGTATCTGACTCGAGAGAGAGACTCTCGTCATTCTCTCAAGAAGAAGTATTCGTGCCTCGTGAAATTCGTCAACGCGGTCGACTCGACACTCATCACGATTTCCATGGGTTTATACGCGGCCGCCATCGGATTGTTGTCGACCGCGGCCGGCCTTCTGATCGTGTTGACCATAGAAGGAGTGGCTCTCGCCGCCGGATTGTTTAGCACGGTCGGAAACATTTTGAGTAGGAAATTATATTTGAAGGCTAGGAAACATGAAAAGATTTGCGTCTTGGCTGACTCCAAGATCGACACGATATCTGAAATGATCTCGATGGCATTGAAGGACGGTAGGATATCGGACGGAGAATACTTCACGATATTGAGCGAGAAAACAAAATACGACGCCATGAAAGAAGTCGTGAGAATCAAGACTCATCAGACCATCAAGGAAGAGATGAAGGATTCTCTCGTGGAAAGGGGGAGGAAATTGGTAAGTTGATAGAACTCAAGAGCAATGATTGAAATAATATATATATATAATAAGAATATAATTTTTTTAAAGAAAAGAAAATATTAAATTTATATATATATAAAAAATAAATACGAAATTATTTGAATAACCCTCAAAAAAAAGGTATTGTGTAAAGTGTAAGAGAGTTACTGAGACGGGTAATTCTCGAGAAGTACGAACTAAAAATGACAGACAGATGCTTCGTGAAATTTGCAAGGTTTGTGGTTCGATCAAGACTCAATTCGTCAAAAAAAAAAATGACGAGAGGCGAAGGCGTCGTGAATGAAATGATCAATAATCTACCTTTTGAAATGCATCTGCCGGGTCACAGTTTCACGGGACCCGGAACGAAATTGAACAAGAGACTCAACGCCGATCTGACTCCTAAATCTTGGAGCAAACCTGTGAATAGGGTGGACGCAGCCACGTACGATCATGATCTGTGCTAATCTAGACATCCCGACACCAAGACTCGCAACAATGTCTGCGATAAAAACATGTTGGCGAAATTGAGAGACATATCGAATCCGACCAGGAGAGAGAAGGTTCGAACGTTCGCTGGTCGTCAAAGTGCTCGGTATGAAACGTCGATTCGGATTGGGCGTTCCAAAAAAAAGCATATCGGAAAAGAAGAAGAAGCGATTATTGATGAGCGAATTGGCCGAGGAGTTACACAAGCCCATCGTGCGTAAAATTCGAAAGAGAAGGGTATACGTGAAGGGCCTGGACGACATTTGGTCTGCCGACTTGGTCGACATGAGATCGTTTTCGAGGTGGAATGAGGGCGTCAAATATTTATTGACGGTCATCGACGTGTTTTCCAAATACGGTTGGATCAGAGCCTTGAAGAATAAATCGGGACCTTGTGTCGCCGAGGCTCTGAAGAGCGTGTTCGACTCGTCCTCTCGAAAACCGAATAAATTGTGAGTGGACAAGGGGAAGGAATTCTACAACAAGGATGTTCGTCGGTTGGTCAACCTCTATTCGATCAAAAACAAAGAGAAAGCCAGCATCGTGGAATGTTGGAATCGCACGGTGAAGGAAAAGATGCACGACCAAGAAATACATATACGCTCTGAACGGTCTGGTCGAAGATTACAACAACACGCGACACAGATCGATCAGGATGACTCCCGCAGAAGCTAGCGGTCCTCGAAACGAAAAACGGGTCTACGCGAATCTATATCCCGAGAGATCTAAGATCAGGAAGGAGTCTAGACCACCGAAAATTGCGGTCGGCGATCGAGTGAGAATCTACGCTTATAAAAAGCACTTCAAAAAGGATTACACTCCTCGATGGACCAAGGAAATCTTCGTGATAATCAGATTATTTCACACCGATCCGGTGACTTACGAAATTGAAGAATTGGATGGTGAAAAGATTATCGGAAAGTTTTAAGAACAACAATTGCAAAAGACAAAGTTTTAATAAAAAAAATATATATATTTACTTTCTTTAACATTTTCTTGTTTACACATATATATATAAAGAAAAAAAATAATAATAATAAAAATAATTAAAAACTATTTTTAGAAACAAGCAAATGAATTAATAAAAAAAATAAAACCTTCAAAAATGGTAAATATACTAGATATTGCACAAGGCATACCGAAAGCCGAAAGTATTGAGGAATACGAGGTTCACGAATATGAACCGATAACCAGAACAAGTTTGAACAATGCAGGAGAGATAAGAATCAACGTTGAAAGCCAAGATCTATTCGTTCATCCTAGCGAGAATTACATAGAGGTGCAGGGACGTCTCACCAAGGAAGATGGGACCGAATACGTCGACAACGACATGGTCACTCCAGCCAATAATGACATCATGCATCTATTCAGTAATATAAAATACTTGCTATCCGGACAAGAGATAGAATCAGTGTTTCATCCCATTCAGGCCACCACGATGTTCGGCCTCTTGATGTATCCAGATGATTTTTTGAAATCCAAGGGACTTAATCAGTTGTGGGTGAAAGACACCATCATGGGTATCAGCCCCGCCAACGCCGGCGCCGCCATGATATTTGACAACGTCGTCAAGACGTCCAAACCCAAAGAAACCTTTTCATTCAAGATACCTTTGAAACACATCTTCAGATTCGCGGACGATTACAACAAGATCATGTATGGATTCAAACACAATCTGACGTTGATATGAAAGGGAGATGATGACGCGATAATGAGACTCGACACAACCGATGCTTCTAAGTTAACTCTACACAAGATATCGTGGTTCATTCCACACGTGCAGCCTTCGAATGTGGAAAAAATGTGTCTCTACAAGATCATAGAATCTAAGAGTAAATTACCCGTGGGATTTAAAATGAGACAGTGGCTAGCATTCCGCTTTCTATGAATCACTTCGATTGGAGATTGACCAAGAAATCCGCTTCCGAGATACCGCGTTTCATCATGGTCGTGTTTCAGACCGACAAGGATGGGTCTCAAGAAAAGAATGCGTCGCAGTTCGATCACTGCAATATGAGAAACATGCAAGTGTTTTTGAACGCCACGAGATATCCCGCAATCGATTACAATGTGTCATTCGATAAGAACGATTCCTGCAGACTGAACGGTGACGCCGTGGATTTTAGAAAGAAGTATCACGGTCTGGACGAATTTATGAGCAACCCTAATATATCTCCCGCCGAATACAAGTCGATGTATCCCATGTTCGTATTCAACGTCAGTAAACAGAGCGAACGACTTAAGAGTAGCATCTTAGACATTCAGACCAAGATGCAGCTCAAGATGAACGTGCCGAGAAAAACCGAGGCCTTTGCCCTGGTTCTATCAGATAGAGAATTACAATTCGAATCGGATGGAAATAAGATATTGAAAGAAAGAAAAAAATATATATATAAATAGAAATTAAAAAAAAAATAATAACAAAAATGAATGATAAAGAAAGATAATACTTGAGAAGAAACAGACGTGGTTTGATTAAAAATATTTCCCAAGATTCCCTAGCAATAATTCTAAACATTTTAGTCAGAACAGAACCTTTGATATTGACCGATTATATGAGATGCGAGATGGAAAGTAAAATCTTGATAGAAGATAAGACCAGAAAACTTTTAGACACGTTGACGTATAGAGGACCGACTGCTTTTCGAGAATTTATAAAAGCTCTTCAAAATACCAAAATAGATGTTGACGTGTGTTTTGAGATAGGCAATCCAATTTCACGAGATGAAACATTACAAGAAATAATGTATTAAAAACAAAACAAAAAATAAAAAGTAATGAGATCTGGAGAGATTGAACATCTTTCTAAATCTCATTACTTTTTTTTTTTTTTTTTTTTTTTTTGGAGGGGGGGGGATTGTTTTTTTTTGTTTTTAATAATTACTCATTATTTTTAATTAATTATTTCCACACGTTCTCTGTTTGTTCATAGAATCTAGTTCGATCAGTAGACTCACCACGGAAGTGGCGGCTTCTGGATTATTGGTTTTCGTATCGAAATTAATCCTGTCTCCGGCGTTCACTTTGAGAGGCGTCCCGAATGTGCTGACATTCGAGTGTTGATTCTCGGTCTTTTCGACGCTGTATCTCTTATCACTCTCTACTCCATTCACCATGAGATTGACGACCGCTCTGTTATTCAAATCCATGGAAGCCAGAGATATTCGAATGAGTTCGCCTCCCAAAGGCATGGGATATCCACCTGACCGTGTTGCGATCCGCTACCTCCGTTTCCGAAAGACCATTCGGCTTTTCCCTCGTCTAACGCGCCGCTCTCCTCGGCCTACATGGTGATCAATTGCCTGACGTATTTGACTTTCTCCACCACCGAAATCAGGGTGCAGGCGTCCGACATGTGCACGGGATCCGGCAGATTCGTGAGCGCATGTCCGCCCATGTCTAGTTTACCTTCCATGATGTCGCCCTTTCTCCAGACTGAGTTGTAGTCCACGTACTGCCTGCTGACCGTGCTGGAATCGAATTCGGGATCATAATCGAGAACGAATAAATTCTGACCGTTCATGTTGATGGAGCCCTTCATGGTTCCGCCGGGTTGTTTGTTCAGGTAGAGCTCATCCACTTGTGATTCTACGTATTCTTGAGATCGCGTCATGGCAGAATCCACATAGCCCTTGTTGACCGTGGTGGAGTCCTCGTCGTCGATCTTCAACAGATTCAATATCTTGTTGAATGCCGCATTCAGATCCAATTTCATTTCTCGTCTGGCAGACTTTCTCTTTTCCAGGTCTACATAATGTTTGGTCGCCACGTCCTTGGGATTCGGGGGTGGCCACGTTCGTTATCTTGTTAGAATTGGCGTTCAGTTCCGATTGCATCGTTTGCTGAATGTATCTACCTCTCAGGTATTCGCTGAATCGTGCATGAGAGTCGTCTGCGTATTTCTTGGTCGTGGCATCGGTGGAATCTCTGGGATTCACGACGTTCACCAAACGTTTGGATTTCAGATCGAGATCGTCAGTCATGTTATCCACGTAATTATCTCTCATTATTCGTTCGAAATCTGCGTTTCCCCTGTCGACGTATTTTCTAGTCGTCGTATCTGTGAGATCTACCAGCTCAGGAAGATTGTAGAGCTTGTTATCATTCATGTTCAAAGGTTCCTCTCGAGGTTCGTATCTCCGAACGTAATGTTCGTCCAAGTTAGCGACGTCGTAACCGTCGCCAACTTCGAGCGTCTTTCTCTTCTTTTTGGGGCGACTTCCATCGTCACTTCTACCAAATTTATCGACTGGCATGTTGTTTTGGGTTTTTGTTTTAAAAATATATTTCAACGCAGTTTTTTTAAAAATGAATTATTTTGCACTTATTTTATTTTTTGTTTTATTCGATTAAGTTTTTTAGAATGATTTTTTACCTTTATATATATACTGTAAAAAAAAAACTCTCTCTAATGTAAATCGTTTAGAATGTCTTGAAACCGATCTCCTTCCAACCATCTCTTGAGAATGTAGAGACACAGGTGACTCCAAAACACTTGATCCGACGATTGTACTCGTTCTGTGTTGTAACGAACCACCGATTCGTCGAAATAGTTCTTTATTTCTTTTGGTGGCGAGATTCCGTAGCTGTCAAAATAATAATTCTTCTTCCCATTCTTGAACCACGCCACCCAGTGAGTGCCATCACCCGATAAATCGTCCAGATTTAAAATTCTGCATTCCGATTGTCGTCGTTGTTGAGGTCTTCTCTTCGGCAAGGCATCTCTGGAAAACACGCCTCGAAAATCTTTGATTTTCAAGGCCTTCGCTGCATTCGACAGATCAACATTGGATAGGGGTTTGTTAGATAAGACGACACCTTCTACGGATATCCATATTTTCTTGTTCATAAATGTGTACTTTTTTTTTTATTTATTTATTTTATTATAATTCACTATTATCGTGCATGAGAGTCGTCTGCGTATTTCTTTTCAAACTAAATCTCTCGATGTCTCTATCAACTTCCATAATCTTGAATTCGTCTAATTCCTCTTGATTTTCGGGAATCCTCTCATGCTTAATCATATCCAAAACCCGATATCCAAGCGCCAAAGTGCTTATTTTATTGTCTAACACGATTCTCTTATCGTCGTTGGCCGTCAGCGAAATTGGCTATTTCGGTATACAAGTCGTGATTGTCGCTTCGAATCAATTTCATAGTCTTGCACACCGGTCCACTTCTGAACAGACAATCTTTATACTCTCGGAAAGAGATGTTTTTCTTCATCACGCACGCTAGAACCCCTTTGCACTTCTTGATCTCTTCGCCTTCTAGGCGATAAGCGTACAGTTTGGGTCTCAAACCCACGAATTCGATGATTTGTTTACCGCCGCTCTCGTCCTTAAATTTACCCAACACCGTCTTGTTATTATTATCGGTGGGATAATTGCTCGTGTCGAACCACGTGGTCACGTCCGGAGATATATCCCGGTAGACGTCTTTCGTCTCTATCTCATAAACCAAACTGTGCATGTCAGTGAACAGTAGTTTGGCTTTCTCGCCGAATTTCTGTTCGACGTAATCGTAGTGAAACTCGTACATCAATTGCTTGCGGATATCTAAGATGATCGGTCCGAGATAATAAGGTTTCTTCATTGAATATGGTTTGGTGTCTGCAATTGGATTTCGCCACTAATTTTTTAGCTTTTTTCGCGGATGTGACGAGTCAAATGTTGGTTCTCTTCCTGATGTTTTCCATCAATTTACCGTACAGCCAGTTGTTCATGAGTTTGAAGAAATCTTTTTCCAAATCGTTCTCAGCTCGAATTCTGAGATTCGTGTTGAGATCGATGTATTTTTTCATCCAGGGCTCTTCGTCAATTCGAATGCCATGATCTATGTCGAGTAATTTCATCCCGTGATCGACGTATTGTTTCAAATTCTCGCTGTAGATGACGTACTTACATTTATTAAATAAATTGGGAATGAGTTTTTCGTCGTCTCCTTTGACCGGTTCCATTCATTCAGGAGCCAGTAGATAATCATTGTGGAGGTCGTATAACTCTTCCGGATATTACAAATCGACTTCTAAAATGCAAGGATAGTCTCTCCATTTTTGCATCTCTTCTGGTTCCGTCACCCATTTGTAATTTCCAATCAGTAAAGGATGACTCATGGCCCAACCGTACAGATTATTAGCATCCCAATACTGTATGTATTTATTCAGTCATTCCGAATCGAAACCTGCTTTCATGTAGGGATTGTTGGCTTCAGAATATCTGTGGGAGATCATCGAGACGCCACCTCTCATGGCCTTTTTGAACATGAGCAACAGGTCCACGTCGGATAATAATTCCAATTGGACTTCAGTGGTCTTCAACAGAGCGTCCCACGCCAGGCTTGTTGCGGTGAAATACCAAGCCGGATCCAGATCGTAATTTCGACAACAGACGTCTCGAAAATTTTCGAACACGTCTGCCAGGAGTAGAACGTCTGTCTTCAGATAGAGATCGTGATAATCTCTCATGGTTTTCATATCGAATGATTTCCACACGTTTTTGGCATGTTCGTAATCCTTGTTGGAAATGTTGGATTCGTATAATTTCGAATAAAAATCTTCTTTCAAAGATAGCGCGGTGTCGTCGAATCTCTTTAGATCATTCATGTAATCGTAAGGATAGACTCCTTTCCTCAACAGATTGTGAGCTTCAAAATGTTTGATGTCTTTTAACGGCGTGGGAAAAGTCACTCTGGTCCAATCGAGATTTTTAGAAGTCTTCTCGTAACAAGAAACTCTCTCGGGGGTTGATTTTGACCGGGTATAAAGCGGAGGTGACTACCCATTTAAAACACAGATCATCTTTATTTCCCACGTTGACCACAGCTTTTTTTTTAGCTACGACATACGGTAATTCCACGTAGGAAGATGCTTTCAATGAATCGTTTTTGGTCATGGGAATTTCGAGATTCAACACCTCTTCGAACATCCAATTACTACCTCTATGTTGAAAATTCATGAGAGATGTCAACATCTTGTCTTTCATCGTTTCTGAAGATCTGAAATATGCATCTGTCACGATGCTCTCGCCAGAGTTCACATCGATTTTATTCATCACGCAATGGAGTATCATTGCAATATTTAGTCCCACATCCATGAGTTCGCAAAACAAATTCAATACTTTCTTCTTCACCCGTTTCATGAACAATTTCAGATCGACTTTCTTGAATGAGGGAACCACGTCGAAAGTTTTAAAAATGCCTTTGATCGCACTCTCCAATTCTACGGGATTCGATTGGAATGCTTTCGTGATGATTCATCCTACATTTTCTTCCCCTTTTCCTTCGTTGATTGCTCGTTGAATTTCGTTCAATATATGCCGTTCGTCTCGATTCTGAACTGCATCACTTGTTTTCGTTTTTTTTATTTTTTTTATTTTTTTTTTGAAAACTTGCAGTTCTTCGACGGGTTTTCGTTTGGTCGTCTTCTTATTTTTCGCAACCGGAACGTTGGTTATTTATTTTTTTTGATGTCGGCATTTCAATTCCCTTTGCCACCATTTTCTTCTCATTTTTCCCAACCGGAACGGTTGTATTTTCACATCGTTGCTATCGGCATTTTGTTTCCTTTTTCATCGAGCAAACTATGTAACTCCTCGCATAACTCCTTGCGTATGATCTCTCTAAGTTTTTCATCATGCTGCACTACTACCGCATTTCATTTTCTATTGTCAGGTGTTATGGCCATCGGCTTATTTTTTGCAATTCGAGTCTGTTTAAGTTTGTTCACTTTCGATCTTTCAATTTCCTTTCCATCGCCTCGTGAATGACACTCCTGTATGGCTTTAATTTTTTTTGATTTGGTTCTATGATATCTGAAATTTGGAATTTTTAATTCTTTACAAATCTCATTTAACCAGGGTACGGTATACTTATCTAAACTTTCCATTTTTTGTTTTTATTTATTTGCTTTATTTGTAAGAATATATTTTGAATTTTTGTTAAATAATAATTTTTTGTAAAAAGTTTTAAAATAGTCTTTATATATTTGTTTTTAATTCCCCTCAAAAAAATTTTTTTTTTGAGATTGATCAATCCTTAACGTGGAAAAAATTGAATTGATACGATAAAAAAATAAAGGAAATTAAAACTTTAAACTTTTGTATATATATATATAGAGAGAAAAAACTTTTACAGAAAAAAAAAATGTTCACATTAAAGAAAAATTAAATTTAAAAAAACTTTCTGTATATATATAGAGAGAGAAAAAAACTTTTTAGCAAAAATTATTATTTAACACAAAAACGCAAAATTCAAAAATATATTATCATTTGCAATAATTCATAAAACAAACAAAAAAATAATCAATCATGACAACAACACCTAAAAGATGTGAATTGAAATTGAAATGAGTCGAAACGTGGAAGAAACTCGGTTGAAAAATTTATAGTTTTCAACAACACGATGCTATCGAATTGAATGAGGTCGAGACAAAGGGCTTACAACACAAATACAACAAATATAGCATGCCTTTGAAATTGGACAAAGCAGCACTTGATTTGTTTTGCGAGTACGAAAGCGATCTACAGAATATCGTTGTCGCCGAAGGCAAAGAATTCAACAAGAGCGATTTGTCGTTACCCTACGGAAGTTACATATATCCAAAAATCTCTCTCGAACTCATAGACAAATTGGGTGGTGAGAGCGTGTTGACCGAAGTAAAAAAACTTGCAAAACTAAAGATAAACATTCAACACATATCACTTTCTCCATCCTTTTGATTTGAGTTCTGTTCCAGGCGATCGAATCGCGACCGCCACTCGTCAAATCTTCATGAGTGAATTTGAATCTCACCACCTCGCCTCGAGTTCTTAACGCTCTCTTAAATTTCTTCCTCTGTCCTTCGGATATGTTCATGTTTTTAACCACATATTTCTTTTTCTTTTAAATACATTTGTTCAAATGTTTTTTTTTTGTTTTAATGATAATTATATATTAAATAATTTTTGCAAATTAATATTGCGTTTCTTTTATTTCTTATTTATATATATATATATATATAACTTCCTCAAATTGCCATCATGCTCGGAAGTTTACTTCCTTCTAAGCGGCTTTCATTTTTGACTAATACTTATTCCGTTACGTTAAGTGCCGTACCAATGTGTATCGCGTCATGGGAACGTAAAATTTAGCGTCACGCTGATCCTAATTGTTGAATGGGAATTATAAAATTGATCGTGATACGCGTACGTCTTACAGATCGATTTATTATTTGGCAAGTGGCTGCCTAGCTCCTAATCACGAACCCGTCTATAAAATCGCCGATGCATGTCTTCCTTGGGTGGCAACAAGTAAACATATGTTCCGCATTACACGTTGTTCACCTTCTTTAATTGTAAATTATGGACAAACAAGACCGTATCATATCTTCCTAAGGTGGTAACGAGTGGAGATATATTCCGCGCTATCTCGCGCATTTTTTTGTTCTCAGCCTTAGAATTAGAAACATTCAATCATTTATCTCAACCTCGCCCTGGTAACAGAGGCAGAAGCGAGTTCGCATGCAGTATTCACACATTCAGCCATTCCTTGACCCGAATTGCTTACACGCGTTGTTCTCCATATTCAAGTGTATTGCTTATAAAACCACTGTATCATATCTCCGTTGGGTGGTAAAGATATGTTCCCCGTTTCATGTTGTTCCCCGTATCCGAGTCTATTACGCGCAAAATAACCGTATCATATCTTCCTTGGGTGGCAACAAGTAAAGATATGTTCCGCGTTATTACGTAAAAAGCAAATATGAATTAGACACTATTTCTAAAACCTCGCCCTGGTAACAGAGGCAGAGGCAAGTAACTTCGTATACCGTATTCACACATCCAACCACTCCGCGCGCCTCCATATCTCCGACCCAGTACCCAAACCGCGCCAATCAGACATCAATACCGCTGATGGAAAATATAATTTTTTATACCCTCCTTGCGTAGTAATACCCCCCCCCCCCCCCCACACACCCCGCCCGATCCTTCCAGGGTGTGTAAATGTCTTGTCCCAACCCACTATTGCAGCATATATATGCCCTCCACCACTGATCTAAGTGCAGTCCCTCCTATAATGTCTACACTGACAATCGTAGGCTAGGGTTCCATATCCCCCCCCCCCCCCACACACACACACCACATACACATGATGTACGCACTGACATGTACCAAATGATCATAATCTCGCAACATATACACGCTATGTCCAACACCAATGCGTGCGTGTTTAGGTGTAATTGCTCTGTACACTAATTTTTGACCCCCCCCCCCCCCCCCCCCCCCCCCCCGTTCAGCAAGTTTATAAATGAGAATATTTGGTATTATTCTTGTCTATTGAGCCCATTGGGTTCTAGTGTTTGAAGTTTGTTAATCCAAAATGCTTCACGACCCCTCCTGTAAGCTGTATTTTGTTTATTAATTTGTTCAATCCCAATAATCTTAAAATCGTTTATACTATGGTTTTTGGTCAGAAAATGATGTGGTATCGGTTCATCCGTAACCTCAAGTTTTATTCTGCTCAGGTGGTTTTGCATTCTCTCATACAATTTTGTCCCCGTCCCTCCCACGTACACGACTTCATTGCACTTGTCGCAGAAAATCCCATATATCACATTCCTGGACATGCAGGTGATTTTTTTGCCTATGTGGTAGGCCGTCCCGTTCTTGTCTGCGAATTGTTTTGTTTGGAGCATAAACCCACAGATTGCACATTTTCTCTCGCATCTATCAGATCCCGTCCCTTGATTGTTGAACATTTTATTATGCTTGCTGTGGACTATGATATCTCCCAAATTTTTCAGTCTTTTGTTCGAAATCAGGGGAGGTTTTTCGAATGCCAACTTCATGCGTTTTGAGCGGTGTAAAATGGGCATCCGTTCCCGCGTTATTTTCCCGATGTCGGGGAGGCGCCGCGAGTATGTGACCACAAACGGGACTCTTTCGCCGGTTGAATTGTTGGATCGTTTTTCAAGTAACTGTTTGCGCTCGATTTGATCGACCTTTTCTAGTTGTTCGCTTACAAACTTTTCGTCGTAACCTCTGGCATGCAGGTGCTGTTTTATATTATTTTTGTGGCATTCATATTCAGCATTATCGGAACATATTCTTTTTACTCTTGAAGCTATTCCATATGGTATCGCTCTTTTAGTGTTGATTGGGTGATCTGACTTTGCGTGTAGGTATTGATGCGTGTCCGTGGGTTTTGTATATAAACCGGTTTTAAGAAATCCGTCTTCAATTATGACTACCGTGTCTAAGAATTCTATCTCAAATGAGATAGAATTCTCAACACGGTAGTCATAATTGAAGACGGATTGAATTCTTAGACACGGTAGTCATAATTGAAGACGGATTTCTTAAAACCGGTTTATATACAAAACCCACGGACACGCATCAATACCTACACGCAAAGTCAGATCACCCAATCAACACTAAAAGAGCGATACCATATGGAATAGCTTCAAGAGTAAAAAGAATATGTTCCGATAATGCTGAATATGAATGCCACAAAAATAATATAAAACAGCACCTGCATGCCAGAGGTTACGACGAAAAGTTTGTAAGCGAACAACTAGAAAAGGTCGATCAAATCGAGCGCAAACAGTTACTTGAAAAACGATCCAACAATTCAACCGGCGAAAGAGTCCCGTTTGTGGTCACATACTCGCGGCGCCTCCCCGACATCGGGAAAATAACGCGGGAACGGATGCCCATTTTACACCGCTCAAAACGCATGAAGTTGGCATTCGAAAAACCTCCCCTGATTTCGTACAAAAGACTGAAAAATTTGGGAGATATCATAGTCCACAGCAAGCATAATAAAATGTTCAACAATCAAGGGACGGGATCTGATAGATGCGAGAGAAAATGTGCAATCTGTGGGTTTATGCTCCAAACAAAACAATTCGCAGACAAGAACGGGACGGCCTACCACATAGGCAAAAAAATCACCTGCATGTCCAGGAATGTGATATATGGGATTTTCTGCGACAAGTGCAATGAAGTCGTGTACGTGGGAGAGACGGGGACAAAATTGTATGAGAGAATGCAAAACCACCTGAGTAGAATAAAACTTGAGGTTACGGATGAACCGATACCACATCATTTTCTGACCAAAAACCATAGTATAAACGATTTTAAGATTATTGGGATTGAACAAATTAATAAACAAAATACAGCTTACAGGAGGGGTCGTGAAGCATTTTGGATTAACAAACTTCAAACACTAGGACCCAATGGGCTCAATAGACAAGAATAATTCCAAATATTCTCATTTATAAACTTGCTGAACTAGGGGGGGGGGGGGGGGGGGGTCAAAAATTAGTGTACAGAGCAATTACACCTAAACACGCACGCATTGGTGTTGGACATAGCGTGTATATGTTGCGAGATTATGATCATTTGGTACATGTCAGTGCGTACATCATGTGTATGTGGTGTGTGTGTGTGTGTGGGGGGGGGGGGGGATATGGAACCCTAGCCTACGATTGTCAGTGTAGACATTATAGGAGGGACTGCACTTAGATCAGTGGTGGAGGGCATATATATGCTGCAATAGTGGGTTGGGACAAGACATTTACACACCCTGGAAGGATCGGGCGGGGTGGGGGGGGGGGTATTACTACGCAAGGAGGGTATAAAAAATTATATTTTCCATCAGCGGTATTGATGTCTGATTGACGCGGTTTGGGTACTGGGTCGGATATATGGAGGCGCGCGGAGTGGTTGGATGTGTGAATACGGTATACGAAGTTACTTGCCTCTGCCTCTGTTACCAGGGCGAGGTTTTAGAAATAGTGTCTAATTCATATTTGCTTTTTACGTAATAACGCGGAACATATCTTTACTTGTTGCCACCCAAGGAAGATATGATACGGTTATTTTGCGCGTAATAGACTCGGATACGGGGAACAACATGAAACGGGGAACATATCTTTACCACCCAACGGAGATATGATACAGTGGTTTTATAAGCAATACACTTGAATATGGAGAACAACGCGTGTAAACAATTCGGGTCAAGGAATGGCTGAATGTGTGAATACTGCATGCGAACTCGCTTCTGCCTCTGTTACCAGGGCGAGGTTGAGATAAATGATTGAATGTTTCTATTCTAAGGCTGAGAACAAAAAAATGCGCGAGATAACGCGGAATATATCTCCACTCGTTACCACCTTAGGAAGATATGATACGGTCTTGTTTGTCCATAATTTACAATTAAAGAAGGTGAACAACGTGTAATGCGGAACATATGTTTACTTGTTGCCACCCAAGGAAGACATGCATCGGCGATTTTATAGACGGGTTCGTGATTAGGAGCTAGGCAGCCACTTGCCAAATAATAAATCGATCTGTAAGACGTACGCGTATCACGATCAATTTTATAATTCCCATTCAACAATTAGGATCAGCGTGACGCTAAATTTTACGTTCCCATGACGCGATACACATTGGTACGGCACTTAACGTAACGGAATAAGTATTAGTCAAAAATGAAAGCCGCTTAGAAGGAAGTAAACTTCCGAGCATGACGGCAATTTGACGAAGTTATATAAAATATTTGATGAAGTGTATATATATATATATATATATATATATATATATATATATATATATATATATATATATATATATATATATACGCAATATTTTTTTATTTTATGTTTTTTTTTGCTTTTATATTTCTCTTATGTGAAATTGTATCGTCACCCTCTCTCCACGAAGATCTAACAGCTCACCATTTTGATCTGTCAACGTGGTTTTGAGACTATACGTGTCTAAAATCACGGGTAGATAAACTAAATTTCGAAGTCATTCCACGATCTTATAACCCGGTGACACGTTTGGAAAGAAGGAATAGCTCATCAGTTGTGCGCTTCCATTCACGAAGCTTCCAGTAATCACTATCTTACAAATCCAACATCGCCTGTAGGGTATTAGGGTTGGGAGCGAGTCTGATCTTGTTGCTTCCCTTTCCATCATTCTTCATTCGCGTCTGAATGTAATTGTTCAAATCATCTATGTCATAACTTCCTTTGGGAATTCGAATCTCCAACCAATCCACTCCGTCGGAATACTTGAACGAGTTATTCTTTTCGGTGACATTGGGAAAGGAATAATAAGTCTCCAGATTCACCAACGCCATCTTGTATCTCTTTTCTCCCTATTCAATTCGATGGAAGGTTCGAATTTCGTCGCAAATCAAGTCGAATCACCACTCACCACAATTTGAATGGACTGTTTTGCAGCCGTATTCTCGGCTATCCATTCTAACAATTCTCCTTGTTCGAACATTATTTTTATTTTATCAGTATTTTTAAAACTAAACTATTGATGATTTATTATTATTTTTAATTTTTGTTTTCGCTCTCTATTTTATTATCATCAGAAACATAAAACTTGTCGAATCCGCTCCGATATTTTCCGCAATTAAATTCGATAGTCAAATTGATCACGACGAAATTGTGAAGTCCTCCATCCCAAACCCTCTTGCAGAATCTTCGGAATTTGTGACGTGATCTCCGTAGATGTGATTGAGATTCTTGAGATCTTGGCGAAAGAGACACAGGGAATTAGCGTTCTCCCTTATCGTCTGTCTGGGCAGTCGAAAATAATTCTGAGACAGGTAGAAACAGTCCATGTTGATGTGATGACCCCTAACGTAATACGATTCGCATCGGTTCTGTCTCTCCAAAAGCAGATCATCGAAAATCATGAGATTCTTATTTTCCGATTTCAATTCCCTGGGATCCGGAACGTCGCTCGCGTTCTCGTAAAATCGACTCTTGGCATTCGAAGACGCATTTCTCTTCATCAATTCCATTGCCGCACCGTCCAAAATGGCTGAAAGAGAAGCTCTGCTTTTGTCGAATTCCTCCCTACTGTCGAAGATTCTGGCTATGATGTCCTTGGGCAATCTACAATCAATGCACTCTGGAAGCAATCTGTATTCAGGTTGAAACAGACTCTTGCCGAACACAAATAATCTGTCGTAATCCAACCAGCAGGGTTGTGACAACAGATTCATCAACAGATTGGTCTTTCCACAATTTGATTTTCCCACTACCAAGCCCCTTATGCTGTTTGGAAAGAACTCGTTATTCAACCTCTTGGTTGCGTCGTCGTTCCAAGACATATCTTTGATGTTCATCTTTTTTTTTTATTTTTTCAAACTCGGTTCATAAATATTTATTATTATTTATTTATATTACACCGTCGTGAGTTCTCTTCAATCCAGATCCACTTGTCATTTTGGCTAAATCTTGTATGGGTACCATAGCATCCTTAAATCTTTCCAACTTTTTGGCGATCGCTCTAACGTAGCTCGCTGCGCCGGTGGACTGATCAACTTATCGATCAATGCATCTGCCACCCTCTTGCCAGCCACCAAAGTGATCCTACCACTAGCTTTGGAAGCGGCTTTCTTACCAGCATCCAAAGCCGTCTTCTTACCAACCTCAAATGTGGTCGATGTGAGTTTTCTACCTACATCGCTCGTGAATGCTTGCATTATAGAATCAACGATACCAGAACTGCCTTAGACGTAAGTTCTGACGTATCCCCTGTTCTTTATCACCAACATATTTTTATTTTATATATATTTTGTTTTTTCGCTCGTAAATCGTTTTTTTATGTTTAAATACTAATATTATTTTTAGTGTAGATTTACTTTTTATTTATCTATTTTTGTTTTTTCTCTCTACTTACTATATATCAAACCTTCAATTCGTTCATCAGCCTTTTATAATCTCGTCTATCCAAGACCTTCTGCCTCAATAATTCGTCGCATATACTCAATTTCTGATTATCCACTCCAGTATTACCAGTGCGCCGACTAGCCATCAACAATTTCAATCTCTCGAACAGAGCGTCTGAATTGCGTGGAAGAAAAGTGGTCGTCACTCCCTTTCCCATCACTGATTCGACGAATTTCTTATTCATATCCCATATGGGTCTCACCACTTTCGTCCACTTGTAATCTCTGTTAGCCTTGGGTCTCGTCTCTCTGGCGTCATTATTCCTCTTCATGGCGTGGGTTTGAACCAGAATGTTGCCATAATTGTCGAAATCCTGATCCGTGTGATCTCTAGGCTTGTTGTAAAGGAGCAATTGGCACAGTCCATCGGTTATTTCATACCTATTCGAACCGACGATTAAATCCTCATCATCCCTTTCCACTTCAGTGTTGCCCACGAATTTCCTACCACTCAAATCCTCGCGAATTCCATACAACAGACCTCTCTTATCGTCGGACGACACGACGCTAGTAGTGGTAGTAGTCGAAGCTGTATCATCACTCTCGCTCACATCGGTTTCAATTCTCATGGGAACGTAATCCGGTGGAGATCTTTGAAAGGAAAACTGCCTTGTAAAACTACCAGGCAATGAACCCGTTCTCAAAGAACTCTCTTTTATGGGTTTCAGTTCCTTGATGATCTCCTTCTTGCTTCGTTCCTGAACCTCCGTCATGGGTTTGAATAGTTTGGTGGTCTCTCGTCTTAATTCCATCTCTCCCAATCGTCTGCTTCTGTCAGCGGATCGAATGCTTTTTTTGACTCGTTCATATTCGTCGAGGAGTTCTTCCCTTCGCTTGGAATCTTTGATGTGTAAAAACATTTTTGTTCTCTCAATTATTAATATTTCTTTTTAGAATGTGGTAACATCAATTATTTTATTATTCTCAAAAATTAATGTGATTATTTATGTTTTTAAATAAATAAAATTTTATGTCTTTAATATATATAACTAAAACAGTTGGAAAGAAAAGAAAAAACATTACAAATGAAACATCGATAATACATCGCTTCAAACGCGTTAAATCACATCAACGATTATTTTTCCACAATGAGAAACTTAGAGTTAATCTCAAATAAACATCGACAATACAGTGCTTTCAAAACGCATTAGATCACATAGACAGTTAATTTCCCCACACTGAAAACAAAACTTGAAGTTAATCTCAAAATAAAAACCATCAATAATGCGTCGCTTCAAACGTGTTAAATCACATCAGCGGGTATCCCCACAATGAGAAAAACTCAAAAGTTAAATCTCACATAAACAGTTATTTTCCACACACTGAAAACAAAACTTGAAGTTAATCTCAAAATAAAAAACATTGATAATGCGTCACTTCAAACGTTATAAATCACATCAACAGTTATTCCCACAATGAGAAAAACTCAAAGGTTAAATCTCAATTAAACATCGATAATAAAGCGCTTTCAAAACGTGTTAAATCAGAACAAGTTGGAGTTAATCATTTGAACTGCTTCACTTTCATTCTTAGAACAGTTTTTCAGTTTAAGCAAACTTAATATCGTCAAAAAACAGAATCGTGTTTGAGTTATCGACACAATTTCTGAATACCGTATTTTCAAAATTTTAACAGGAACCCCAAGTGGGCCGGAGGCCCGCAAAGGGTTCCACATACCCAGTCAGATAAATGTGTTCCAGAACAGAATTCTCTATAGCCGTCAATGTGATTTTTGAAGTGGACAGTAAATTTCAGTGAAAAAAACACGTAACTTCCGGTGTCGAATTGCCCATGCAATTGCAATTGGCCTGTCCCCTTCTGGGAATCAAATGTTTTTTGTTTCGCCTCAAAGCTTTGCGTGATACATTGGCCTACATATCTACACTTCAGGGGTAACCAGGCCTTCTCAACCGAGAACCGCGACAAATCAGCGGCCGGCCAAAGTGTTACTATTATTACTCGAGTTTTGTCCTTCTGGAGGTTTGTCAATATGCTCAGCTGATGATCTCGTCATTTCAATTTTCAGATCGAACACTCAGTCCAGATTTCGTTGTCTGCCAGTGATAACCTCAATCGAAAAAAACGTACATATAACCGATAATATATATGATAATTGTTGTTATATTGCTGCGATTGTATACAGATATGCATTGACACGTATCTCGTGAAATATCAAGATGAACAGAAACTCAGTTGTTGAATTATCCGAATGTTAAGGTGTTGTAAAAGTAGGGTCATACTAAACACCGAGGGATACCGAGGGATGCTCTATATCTCGTTCTATAGGGGGTTTCTTGATATAATGTTTTGATATTGCAATTAGTAAAGTCAATATCTACCCTGATGCGAAATTTGAAGTCAATTGGGTGAATAAAAGTGAAGTTATAAACATTTTACAGTCAACATACTAAACACCGAGGGCTAATCTTTACCGAGCGACAATCTTAATTGGTTTTCACAGTGAGCGTACGCATAGCCAGTAGTTAATTAATTGATGCAGATATTGTCGCTCGGTGTGTAGTGGCTTTGTCAGCCCTCGGTATGGTAGTCTCAGTTATTTGTAAAGTATATGTGTATGCTTAGTTCAGGAAAACAGTTAAGTATTCCATATCCAGGGCCACCACGAGGAGGGATACACATCAGCCCCATATTATTTTTATTTAATAAAATTCAAAGACTGCATATTTAATGAATTTTAAATTCATTTAATTTATAATTTTATTCTATTTTATTTTATTCAAGAGTTTCATATCCAGGGCCACCACGGGGAGGGATACACATCAGCCCCATATTATTTTTATTTAATAAAATTCAAAGACTGCATATTTAGTGAATTTTAAATTCATTTAATTTATAATTTTATTCTATTTTATTTTATTTTATTCAAGAGTTTCATTCAAAGAGTTTAAAATTTATTTCAATTTATACCAAACGCTGGCGTTTATTAACGGATTTAGTTTTGCATGATTTAACACGTTTTACCTGCCCTGGTTTTTTTTGCGATAGTCTCAGTCTTTGGTATTGTCAATTGTCCGTCCGTTGAAGTCTGAAGCTTCGAACTATCACAAACATGAGATAGCAAGTGCTTCATGCGTCTGTCCTTCTGGTCTGGTGCTAACAAGATCCATGTTTTGTGCTTAACTCTGAGAGCACGTGCATGCTCGGATAGTTGGTAATCACCCGAGCCATACAAGGCGCCCCGCACATCACGCAACTGATCTGTGACGATTTTTTCCAGATTTTCTGCTAAGTCAGTTAATTTTAGAGCTTTCCAGTTATTTTCTAATTTGATGATGTTGTTTAAACTTTCACAATTGTTGTTTGTCCAAGATTTTGGGATAGTTTTATTCTGTTTGCGTGCATCGAAAACCTTTGTCCGGAGTTTGAAATACTTGACTGCATACACATTTACTTAACAAGTAACTGTGACTACCATACCGAGGGCTGACAAAGCTACTAAACACCGAACGCCAATATCTGCATCAATTAAATAAAAATAATATGGGGGCATGGGGCCCTGGATATGGAATACTTAACTGTTTTCCTGAACTAAGCATACACATATACTTAACAAATAACTGAGACTACCATACCGAGTGCTGACAAAGCTACTAAACACCGAGCGACAATATCTGCATCAATTAATTAACTACTGGCTGTGTGTACGCTCACTGTGAAAGCCAATTAGGATCGTCGCTCGGTAAAGATTAGCCCTCGGTGTTTAGTGTGTTTACTGAAAAATTGTTATAACTTCACTTTTAATAATTCAATTCACTTAAAATTTGGTATTCAGTATCATATCATCCACATATATAATAATATATATAAAATAAACCACGAAACCCCCTTCAAACCCTCTTTTTGAGCATCCCTCGGTATCCCTCGGTGTTTAGTATGATCGTAAAAGTAAGGAAAAGTTTGCTTGAAAAAAGGGTATACGGACGTTTCGTCTGCAAGCCGAGTTGTCCGCTTGTCAAGGGAAATATTGTCTGCACATTTTCTACATTTCGAACAAGACACCCACCCCCTACTAACGTGTGACATTTTCCCAGATTAAGCCCAATATTCTCACATATAAAGCCTCCTGATGTTGTATTTATGTTAAGAGTGTGATATACAACATCATCTTTAAGGTTTGAAGCACAAATGATGTCATATATTGGCTGATATATTGATATGTTTTTAAAAAATTGCACAAGTTGGAAATGCACATTTTTGGTGCACCCAAGAGACTCACCCACCCCTGCAAATTTTTGGGCCCCCCCCCCCCCAAGGACCCCCCTCCCCTTGGAATAATTGCAAAATTATAAGATTATGTTACAGAACTTAATATAACAAGTTTTGATGCATTTCTTAATATAATTATAACACGTTTTGATGCGTTTCTTAATATTATTAATTCCTATAATACATTTGCTAATAATTTTGTGATTATTCATTGTAAAGGGCCGGTGATGCTCTTCCAAGAATAATTGCAAAATTATAAGATTATGTTGCAGAATTTAATAAACCATAAATTTTGATGCGTTTCTTAATATAATTAATTCTTATAATACATTTGCTAATAATTTTGCTATTATTCATTGTAAAGTGCTGGTGGGGCGCTTCAATGAAAAATTGCAAAATTATAAGATTATGTTGTGGAACTTAATATAACGTACATATACTTTTAGAACTTTTACTGTAATAATATAATTTTTATTGGTAATCCATTGAATAAACAGTAATTAAAATTTATTGCATGGCTGGATAGTTTATTTTGTTCTGACATTTCTGTATTCAGAATTTCATACACATACAGTTATAACTAGAAGTCCTGTCATGAAATGCGCACAAATAGCTCGCCGGTCTGCGCGTTAATCTACGTGTTATGACCATAGTAAGGCTATAAAATTTTGTACATATGGCCTCTGCACAAGCAATGTTTCAGCCAGTGGACCTCCGGGTAACCCGGAGGTCCATTGGCAGAAACATGGCCTGTGTTTGCTATGAGTAATCAGGAGAACCTGCCGTGCTTTGGATGCCATTCGATATGTCAATTGCGCGCAATTCCTACGCGCAATTAAGCCTAGATAAGCGCACAATTCGGGACAGGACTTCTAGTTTTAACTGTATATGAAATTTAATGCAAGGAGGTACATTAAGATATATTACAATGGAGGTACATTAAGATATATTACAATAGGTAATATACAATAAATTATACAATAAAATTATTATATAAATAAATAAAAAATGATTCAAAATGCAATACTTGAATACTTTCCCCCAGCGAACGAGTTTCGGACGTGTTGGGTATAATTGTAGAGGACGAGTTGGGTAAAATTGCAGCGGACGATTTGGTTAGCAGACGAAATGGGTGTAATTCGAAAAAGTGATACTGACAGGTTGCTTTCAGTCCCGTTAGAAACCAAAACAAAGTAATAATGTGTTACTTTTTGGTGCATCTGTATTTCTGAACAGTGCTTCGTAGTTTCAAAAACTAAAAAATGGAAAATAATAACCCTTTTGGATATTTACCGCCATTGAAAATGGCATGTTATCTTTTTTCGGGAACTGGGGGAATCTTCATCCTGGGGAGAACTAGGCCCAGGGAAGAATCATCCAAAAGAAAAGCGGTACACATCTGTTAGGATATTTTAGATACGCTACGATATTCGTTTTAACTCCTGAAAATAATTCTTAAAAAAATATTAATAGATTGTTCGATATTTATTGAAAAAATATTAATATAATATATCGTCGAGCAATTATCTCTGCAGTAAATTCACATTCAATGTGTTCTGTAATAATTAACGTCTCTCATCTGTTAGAATGATATCCAATCACTTCGGCTCCAAGTCATTTCGTCCTCTGGTCAATTCGACCTCAAAGTCATCTCTGTCCTAGTCACTTTGGTCCCTTGGTCATTTCGGCACCATTTTAAGTGTAGAGATATATAAAGATCAGTGCATAGTTCATGTTTAGAAATAATGGGTAATTACCTTTATTAAGTAATGTTCAGTTATTTGTATTTACACAGTGTACAGAACAGTTATACATGACATTAAAAATTATCCATGTGTTCAATTTTACATTCATTTAAGATGCTATCTGTATAAGTAAGAGAAATTATTTTACTTTGAAATTTTGCAAAGTACCAGAATATGCAGTCATTCATTCATATTGTTATGCACAATTCCTAGTCACCTTCCAGTTTGAGGTTCACAGGGTTTTTTTTCTTTTTTTTTTCTGAAACAATCACCAAACTGCGATTTTGATACTACCATAAATATGTCCACATTTTCTAAAATATAGAGCAGAATCTTCGTAGTCATGCGCAATTCCTAGTCCTCTTCCAGTTCGATGTCCATGGGGGTCTGATCCCAGTGCCCCACTTCCAAGGCGTACACTCAAACCAAATAACATTACTTACCCTCGCTTCCGGCTTTCATAGATTCATAAGCAAATAAAATTATTCAGGTCTCAAGGGATTTCAAATCCCACATAGTCCATGTGCATCTTTGACGTGCTGAAACTTTTCTTTTATTTATTCATCATGAAAGAAAATCTACTCGACATATATCATGTATACCTGAATATCTAATTGAGAGATATATATGTTGAAAAAAAATTAAATAGAAAAATGTTAAAATTCAAACAATATTTGAAAATATTTGAAGAGGCCGAAATGACCTAGTATATTGGGGCTGAATTGACCTGAGGCTGTAATGATTGGGGCCAAAATGACTTGGGGCCAAAGTGACTGGAATTCATGAGAATTGCATCCAAACTGTCCTCCAACAATTTGACCCAAACTGGATACTAATCTAACCCAAACCATCCTTTGGCAATTTGCCCCAAACTGTTCTCCAGAATAGGGACACATGATTCTTATTGATTTATTTATTGGGGTTTAATGACACTTCGATAGCCAGGGTCACTTCATGTCGGACAGTTTTACAGGTGGGAAAAGCCAGAGAGAACCACAGAGCAATTACAAACATCTAACGTACAAACAGCACACACGCTGGGTTAGCATTGGTTGAAGACAAGTGTACGATTGACATGCAGTATGCCTTGGTACGCAATGGCACTACGTAGGCAGTGGGAATGAAGTGTATTGCTCAAGGAAACAAAGTGGTTGCCACAGGTGGTATTTGATAGAGGACCCTTTGGCTTGCAGCCTTCACCTCTACAGTTAAAACTAGAAGTCCTGTCATGAAATGCGCCCAAATAGCATGTTGATATGCGCGTTAATGTGTGCGTTATGGCCCAAATAAAGCTGTCACAATCTGTACATGTCTCCTGTGCACAAGCAATGTTTCAGCCAATGGACCTCCGGGTTACCCGGAGGTCCATTGGCAGAAACATTGCATGTGTTTGCTATGAGTAACCAGGAGAACCTGCCATGCTTTGGATGCCATTCGATGTGGCAATTGCGTGCAATTCCAACGCGCAATTAAGCCTAGACAAGCACACTATTCGTGACTGGACTTCTAGTTTTAACTGTAAGTACTGAGCCCTTTAACCTTCAAAACTGTATAGTACCAGCTAAAACATTTTGTAGAATGATCACATGAAAATTTCACAAGTACATAGTTGCATTATTAGTTTGTGATATTTGTTTTTGCTGTACAGTGGAACCCTGTTAATTGAAGAGCCACTTTGCCAATAACATTATTCAATTAGCAGGAGTATTCAATTAACAGGAATTGTGTCACATTCCTGTATTCCAGAGATAAACTTAGCATTTATTCTATTATATTTTGTTTGACAGAGCTCCATGAGCTCTGTCAAACAAGATATAATAGATTAAATGCCTGTATTGAATGTACTGAGGCCAAATTGGTCTATAACCAAAGGAAAACTGGGAAGAGTCAGGGCAATTTCTCAACATGTTACAAGATTTTTTATTCAATTAACAGGAGATTACTCTATAACCTATATTCAATTACCAGGTCAAATTTGTACTGGAGGTAAATGGTTTTGTGTTGGGAAATTATATTCTATTAACAGGAATATACAATTAACATATATCCAATTAAGTGAGCACCACTGTATAACCCCCCCCCCCCCTTCTACCCACCCACACACACACACCCCAATCAAAACCATCATTCAAAGGTCTTGGATTCAGCAAATTTGATTTCTTTATTTATTGGGTCTAACAACAATTTTTACAGCCAGGGCCACCCAACAGTTTTACTGGGGGAGGAACCCAGCCAGAGCACCCGGAGAGAACTACCGAGCAACAATAACAAGCAACTGACAGCTTCTCAACATTGTAACTCCAAGCAAGCAGGGTTAGCATTGGTTGAAGACAAGTGCATCATTGATGTGCAGTATGCCTTATTTCAGTTGCCGCATTTGGGATTCGAGCTGAGAACCTCTCACAGCTTGTTTTGGGAAGGTTTTTTTTTGTTCCAGCTTCATTAAGGTTTGTTTCATATCGCACTTGTAATTTTGTCATAATTAGTAATCATAAATCCTTAACATAAAACAATAGAAAAAATGCATAGAATATTTAAAAAAAAAATTCTGTGAGGATTTGACCTCAAGAGGTGATGACATTCGACCACGACTGAGACCGAATATTCTCCGAAAAAGTATGAAGGCTGAATCTTCCTGTGACTGAATCTTCATGAACCCCTTTTTCAAACTAAATTGCCCATTACTTATAAAGCACCATAACTAAGGCAAAAAGAATACTATGAAATTTCCAAGTCTGAAATTCTATAAATATCCAAATAAATTTACACAAATTATATAGCAAAATGAAGGATGTGGTGTATAGTATGTGTGCATCTCACACACTGACACACAGTCGCCATCAGACATCAGCAGATCCTGAAAGTGTGCTATTGGTACCATATTTGTACCATAATTGATAATAATAAAATAATATTTCATAAGAACAACAAACACAGGAATTCAAAATGCAGCCTCAAGGCAGCATGGTTGTGAATGCCAATGCTGTCCCATTGTCCTTGAAAGGGGGAGTCCTTTACAAAATAGGTTTTTGTTTTGTGATACTCTGGACACTCCCCATTTTTAGCTCAGCTTTGACAAAGTCATATTTAAGGTTGTGTCATAGCCCGTTGTCCGTCTGTTTGGGAACAACAATTCAATACGACTCGGGCTAGAGGCTGGATTTATGAACCGATCTTTACGATACTTATTGGGTACCTTTGTTATCACCGTGGGACGAGAACGAGTGTTTTTGGGTCCGGTCCAAAATGCAAGATGGCCTCCAGCAGCCATTTTGTACAGAAATTAGTGCAATCAGTTTTTTGTACAGGACTTCTGTATGAAAGTTCTGATTTGAATAAATTTTTGTATGAATGTTTAGTAACATGGAGTACATCACATATAATACAGGTGTTTTTCTCGTGCTGAAATTATGCAAATTAGATGAACTTTAATTTATTCAGTGCTACTTACATGTATACCCAGTAAGTGCACATGCCAATACGGCTTGGGCTAGGCTGTATTTATGAACTGATCTTCATGAAACTTCTTGGGTACCTTTGCTATCACCTTGGGATGAGAATGAGTGTTTTTGGGTGCGGTCCAAAATTCAGTATGGCTACCAGTGGCCATTTTGTACCGAAATTAGGTACAATCAGTTTTTTGTACAGAACTTCTATACAACTTGGGCTAGAGGCCGTAATTATGAATCGATCTTTAAAAAATTTCTTGGGTACCTTTGTTATCACCATGGGGTTAGAATGAGTGTTTTAGGGGGGAGTCCAAAATTCTAGATGGCTGCCGGCAGCTATTTTGTACTGAAATTACTGCAATCAGTTTTTTGTACAGAACTTCTGTATGAAAGTTCTGATTTGAATAAATTTGTGTATGATTGTTTAGTAACATGGAATACATCACATAAAATACAGGTTTTTTTCTTGTACAGAAATTATGCAAATTAGACAAACTTTGATTTATTCAGTGCTACTTATACACAGTAAGTACACATGTCAATACGGCTCGGGCTAGGGGCTGTATTTATGAACCGATTTTCACCAAGCTTCTTGGGTACCTTTGTTATCACCTAGGGACGAGAACGAGTGTTTTGGGGTGCGATCCAAAATTCAACATGGCTGCCAGAGGCCATTTTGTACCAAAATTAGATACAATCAGTTTTTTGTACACAACTTCTATACGGCTCAGACTAGAGCGCGTATTTATGAACCAATCTTTACGAAACGTCTTGGGTACCTTTGTTATCACCGTGGGATGAGAGCGTGGGATGTTTTTGGGTGCAGTTTGAAATTCAAGATGGCCACTAGCAGCCATTTTGTACCAAAATTAGTGCAATCAGTTTTTTGTACAGAACTTCTGTATGAAAGTTCTGATTTGAATAAATTTTTGTATGAATGTTTAGTAACATGGAATACATCACAAAAAATACTGTATAATACAGGTTTTTCTCTCTTGCAGAAATTATGCAAATAAGATGACCTTTAATTTATTCAGTGCTACTTATACACTGTAAGTGCACATGTCAATACGCTAAGGCTGGAGGCTGTATTTATGAATCGATCTTCATGAAACTTTTTGGGTACCTTTGTTATCACCTTGGGATGAGAACGAGTGTTTTTGGGTGCAGTGGCCCGATATTAAAGATGGCTGCCAGCTTTCACACTGTTGCTTACTGAGGTGAAGTCACTTTACCATTACCAAGCTACCTACTAAATACCAAAGGGAAGATTTTTCAGCGCACTCTTATTACTTCAGTGCCCATAATTCTCAAATATGGCATTAAAACCA
The DNA here is from genome assembly GCA_031216915.1 of Pictodentalium vernedei. NCBI lineage: Eukaryota > Metazoa > Mollusca > Scaphopoda > Dentaliida > Dentaliidae > Pictodentalium > Pictodentalium vernedei. The sequence goes on along the minus strand of CM062294.1, from coordinate 189,229,633 downwards.
ATCACATACTTGTACTGCTTAAATCTATTTACATAATCAGAATACACCATCAGGGGTGCATTAGCTCAGTAGGTAGAGGTGCAGACTGCAAGCCGAGAGATCCTCGGTTCGAATCCCACCTGCGGCAACAGCTTTGTGTCCTTGGGCAAGACACTTCACCCCCACTACCCATGTGGGGGCAAGGTATGCTGTGTACTAAGGCATACTGCATGTTCTTGGTGCACCTGTCTTCGAACAAGGCTAACCCAGCTTGTGTAGTATGTTGGGGAGCTCACAGTAGCTTGCCATTGCTCAGTGGTTCTCCTGGGGTACTCCAGTTTCCTCCATCCATAAAACTGCCATGGTCACAATAAGCTGTTGTGCAGATAAATGTGACCTTAAACACCAATAAATAAATAATAAAAAGAATACACCACCTCATACCCATTTAAACTCTCCTGTTTTCATTCACTTTGGTATCCCTCGGTTTGCCTCGGTGTTTAGTATGCCCACCAGAAAAGGAGTGATTTCTTTTTCTAAAAGAGCAAAACAAGAAACAGTAATTTTTAAGAGGTAGTAACGAAATAATTTTCATGAACCGCACAATTTTATGTTAGTTAATAGCTGAAAAAACACAGGGTGATATTTGCAAATCTTATTTTATTACTGGCACCAGGTACTGGTAATGAAAATTGCTGTTTGTCATCAATACTTGATCAAGTTTCTGACAAAGCACATTATACTATTCCAATATGTTAGCTACTGGACATAAGCGCACAATTTGATGTTGGTTTACCACTATATACTGGTGCTTAGCCAGGAAATCTAAGTTACATGTAGGAGCAAGAGTAATATCTAGTGGGAGTGGGGCCGGGTAATAAAGAATATGATGCACAGAATCACCTGAGCCACATAGCAGTGAGATAGGGGCGATGACAAGACGGTGTGTGACCCTCTCATCAGTGGAGGGGTCGGGTGCACCCCCCCCCCAAAAAAAAAAAAAGAAATTTGAAATTCAAGACAGTAAAACACAATTACCTTGACTCTGTGTCCATTTGTGTCCATAATGCGTTGCGAACAAGCATAAATATCTAGATATTAAAATGTCTTTTGGGATGTTCATTATATGGGTTAACAGGAGAGAGGGGTGGGGGCATGAATGAAATTGGGGACCGAATATTCTCAGAAAAAGTATGAGGGCTGAATCTTCCTGTGACTGAATATTCATGAACCCCTTTTTTTCAAACTAAATTGCCCATTACTTATAAAGCACCATAACTAAGGCAAAAACAATACTATGAAATTTACAAGTCTGAAATTCTATAAATTCCAAATAAATTTACACAAATTATATGGCAAAATGAAGGATGTGGTGTATAGAACCCCAAAAGTATGTGTGCACCTCACGCACTGACACACAGTCGACATCAGATATCAGCGGTTCCTGAAAGTGTGCTATCGGTACCATATTTGTACCATAACTTATAATAATAAAATAATATTTCATAAGAACAACAAACACAGGAATTCAAAATGCAGCCTCAAGGCAGCATGGTGGTGAATGCCAACACTGCCCCATTGTCCTTGAAAGGACGAGTCCTTTACAAATAGGTATTTGTTTTTTGATACTCTGGATATTCTCCATTTTTAGCTCAACTTTGACAAAGTCATATTTAAGATTATGTCATGGCCCATTGTCCGTCTGTTCGGCAACAACAATTCAATACTGCTCGGGCTAGAGGCTGTATTTATGAACCGATCTTTACAAAACTTCTTGAGTACCTTTGTTATCACGTGGGACGAGAACGAGTGTTTTTTGGGTGCGGTCCAAAATTCAGGATGGCCTCCAGCAGCCATTTTGTACAGAAATTAGTGCAATCAGCATTTTTGTACAGAACTTCTGTATGAAAGGTCTGATTTGAATAAATTTTTGTATGAATGTTTAGTAACATGGAGTACATCACATATAATACAGGTTTTTTTCTTGTGAAACTATGCAAATTAGATGAACTTTAATTTATTCACTGCTACTTACATGTATACCCAGTAAGTGCACATGTCAATACGGCTCGGGCTAGGCTGTACAGTTATGAACTGATCTTCATGAAACTTCTTGGGTATCTTTGTTATCACCTTGGGATGAGGATGAGTGTTTTTGGGTGCAGTTCAAAATTCAAGATGGCTACCAGTGGCCATTTTGTACTGAAATTAGGTACAATCAGTTTTTTGTACAGAACTTCTATACAACTTGGGCTAGAGGCTGTATTTATGAACCGATCTTTACGATATTTCTTGGGGACCTTTGTTATCACCATGATGTTAGAATGAGTGTTTTTGGGGGGAGTCCAAAATTCTAGATGGCCGCCGGCAGCTATTTTGTACTGAAATTACTGCAATCAGTTTTTTGTACAGAACTTCTGTATGAAAGTTCTCATTTGAATAAATTTGTGCATGATTGTTTAGTAACATGGAATACATCACATAAAATACAGGTTTTTTTCTTGTACAGAAATTATGCAAATTAGACAAACTTTGATTTATTCAGTACTACTTATACACAGTATGTACACATGTCAATACGGATCGGGCTAGGGGCTGTATTTATGAACCGATCTTCACCAAGCTTCTTGGGTACCTTTGTTATCACCTAGGGACGAGAACGAGTATTTTGGGGTGCGATTCAAAATTCAACATGGCTGCCAGTGGCCATTTTGTACCAAAATTAGGTCCAATCAGTTTTTGTACACAACTTCTATACAGCTCAGGCTAGAGGCCGTATTTATGAACCGATCTTTACGAAATGTCTTGGGTACCTTTGTTATCACTGTGAGATGAGAGCGAGTGTTTTTGGGTGCAGTTCGAAATTCAAGATGGCCACTAGCAGCCAATTTGTACTAAAATTAGTGCACTCAGTTTTTTGTACAGAACTTCTGTATGAAAGTTCTGATTTGAATAAATTTTTGTATGAATGTTTAGTAACATGGAATACATCACAAAAAATACTGTATAATACAGGTTTTTTTCTCTTGCAGAAATTATGCAAATTAGATGACCTTTAATTTATTCAGTGCTACGTATACACTGTAAGTGCACATGTCAATACGCTAAGGCTGGAGGCTGTATTTATGAATCGATCTTCATGAAACTTTTTGGGTACCTTTGTTATCACCTTGGGATGAGAACGAGTGTTTTTGGGTGCAGTGGCCCGATATTAAAGATGGCTGCCAGCTTTCACACTGTTGCTTACTGAGGTGAAGTCACTTTACCATTACCAAGCTACCTACTAAATACCAAAGGGAAGATTTTTCAGCGCACTCTTATTACTTCAGCACCCATAATTCTCAAATATGGCATTAAAACCAATCACATACTAGTACTGCTTAAATCTATTTACATAATCAGAATACACCATCAGGGGTGCATTAGCTCATTAGGTGGAGGTGCAGACCGCAAGCCAAGAGATCCTTGGTTCGAATCCCACCTGCGGCAACAGCTTTGTGTCCTTGGGCAAGACACTTCACCCCCACTACCCATGTGGGGGCAAGGTATGCTGTGTACTAAGCATACTGCATGTTCTTGGTGCACCTGTCTTCGAACAAGGCTAACTGTGCTTGTGTAGTATGTTGGGTAGCTCACAGTTGCTTGCCATTGCTCAGTGGTTCTCCTGGGTACTCTAGTTTCCTCCATCCATAAAACTGCCATGGTCACAATAAGCTGTTGTGCAGATAAATGTGACCTTAAACACCAATAAATAAATAATAAAAAGAACACACCACCTCATACCCGTTTCTCTCCTGTTTTCCTTCACCTTGGTATCCCTCGGTTGCCACGGTGTTTAGTATGCCCGCCAGAAAAGGAGTGATTTCTTTTTCTAAAAGAGCAAAACAAGAAACGGTAATTTTTAACAGGCAGTAACAAAATAATTTTCATGAAGCGCACAGTTTTATGTTAGTTAATAGCTGAAAAAACGCAGGGTGATATTTGCAAATCTTACTTTTATTACTGGCACCAGGTACTGGTAATGAAAATTGTTGTTTGTCATCAATACTTGATCAAGTTTCTGACAAAGCTCATTATACTATTCCAATATGTTACAGTTAAAACTTGAAGTCCTGTCACGAATAGTGCGCTTATCTAGGCTTAATTGCACGTTGGAATTGCGCGCAATTGTCATATCGAATGGCATCCAAAGCACGGCAGGTTCTCTTGGTTACTCATAGCAAACACATGCAATGTTTCTGCCAATGAACCTCCGGGTTACCCGGAGGTCCATTGGCTGAAACATTGCTTGTGCACAGGCCATATGTACAGAATTTGATAGCTTTACTTTGGCCTTAACGCGTACAATAACGCGCATATCAACGTGCTATTTGTGCGCATTTCATGACAGGACTTCTAGTTTTAACTGTAGCTACTGTACATAAGCACACAATTTGATGTTAGTTTACCATTATACTAGTGCTTAGCCAGGATATCTAAGTTACATGTACAGTTAAAACTAGAAGTCCTGTCATGAAATGCGCACAAATAGCACGTTGATATGCGCGTTAATGTGCGCGTTATGACCCAATTAAAACTATCATATTCTGTACATATGGCCTGTGCACAGGCAATGTTTCAGCCAATGGACCTTCGGGTAACCCGGAGGTCCATTGGCAGAAACATTGCATGTGTTTGCTATGAGCAACCAGGAGAACCTGCCGTGCTTTGGATGCCATTCGATATGGCAATTGCGCGCAATTCCAACGCGCAATTAAGCCTAGATAAGCGCACTATTCGTGACAGGACTTCTAGTTTTAACTGTAGGGGCAAGAGTAATACATGTGTCTGGTGGGAGTCATAAAGAATATGATGCACAGAATCACCTGAGCCACATAGCAGTGAGATAAGGGTGAGGACAAGAGGATGTGTGACCCTCTCATCAGTGGAGGGTCTGGTGCACCCCCCCCCCCCCCCAAAAAAAAAAAAAAAAAAAAAATTTGAAATTCAAGACAGTAAAACACAATTACCTTGAGTCTGTGCTGCTGTGTACTGGTCACTTTCCGTGGGTGGGCAATATTTCCACGGATGCAATGATATTAGTTTTCAAACATTGTTTACAGCAATATTCATCAAAAATTTAATTAATGAACCACAGGATACAATTTGGTGCTTCATTAATTAAAATTTTATTGATGATGATTTTCTATTACCTGGAAAAAACATGCATGGACATCATGCACTGCCCATGCAAGGATTATGACCAGCAACTGTACTGTATGTCTGTGTCACTGCTATGAGCAGGGACTAATCTAAATGGGTGGGTGTGTTTACAAATATTCATATTTTTTAACACCTGATAACAAAGTAATATAAGTTTATAAACAACCACACAATTGACTTTTAATTACAATACTCCTAATTCCTATTAAACATATATGAATGTTTATTTATTTTTTGAAATTTTTACACTGTGTATGAAGCTTATTTGGGCCTGTATGTTTGTTAAAATTGCCCTTCCGCTACGGAGGACTTTTTGAAATCAGTCTACACTGGATTGTGTGGTATTCCTTTGTGTAAGACAGTGTATTCATTGTAATAATATTCATGCATAAGTTCATGTTCTTGGTTTGTTTTAGGCCTCATAATCTACGGAATAGCTTGGGTGGAGGTGTATTCCATCACTTGAGTGCAAGAAGGCTTTGCAATGCTACGTGTATAGCATAAACCTTGTTGCACTCCAGGGACAAATTTATCAATTTTAATAACATGGGTAAAATATCGGACAGGAGCCGTTTAATTTTTTTTTTTATTAGCTCACTTCGACAAAGTCAAGCAGGGCTTATCTAATCACTCTCCATCCATTGTCCATCCATCTGTCATCCATCAACACCATGTTTTGGTCAATTCAAGTTAAAGTTTGTGTGAGTATTTTTTGTTTAACTCAACATGCCCAGCCCCATAAGGAGGGGGTGGGCCCCGGTGGGGTAAAATTCTCCCAAAATATTTTTAAAATCTTATGAACCAGTGGGTACAGTGACTTTATATTCGTTATGGAACTACCTTTTGAGGTGTAGAATCAAGCTTATTCAAACGTACTTTGTGAAGCAATATTTGGCTTTGTAACGGCAGTGGTTAGATTTTTGGTACCACCCAAAATTTCTATTTTCCGAACCGATGGTCCGATTTGAATGAAATTCAGTATGTGGTAATATTGGGTCATAAGTATACTTACCTCATGCAAAAAAACCCTGCATCCCCATGGGAACCCCAGGAGCAAAAAATAGAAGTGTTTTCAAACTCCCATGTTTCCTAAACCACTTGGAACAGAGAACTGTTATGTGATGTGAAGCATCCTTAGGACCAGTAGAATTGAATGGTAAAAAAAAATGCCCTCTGTTGTTGTTAGAGAGTTCTGAAGAGGGCATCAGAATAAAGTTGGCGCAGCATTTTTGCAAACATTTTAGAAAATCTTTTCTCAAGAACCAATGTTCAGAATCTTTTGATATTTGGTATACAGCATCCATAGAGGGGTCAGATACAAGTTTGTTAAAATGAAGCCCATTCGTTCATATTTGGACTCAATGCAGGAGCCCAAATTTTATGGGGAATTTTCTTTAAAAATCTTCTTCAGAACCACGAGTCAGAATTTTTTAATGTTTGGTACCCTCATTGTTATGATGGTCAGATTCAAGATTGTTCAAACCAAGTCCCTATGTTAATATTTGGGCTTCCTTTGGTAGCCCAAATTTAACTTAGGGCTGTATGGGGAAGTTTTTTTTAAAAATCTTCTTCTTCAGATCCACCAGTCAGATGCTTGGTATACAACATCTCTAAGGGGGGAGGGGTGGGGGTGGGGGTGAGATTCAAGTTTGTTCAAATCGGGTCTGTAGGGGGAAGTTTTTTTTAAAAATCTTCTTCTTCAAATCCACCAGTCAGATGCTTGGTATACAACATCCCTAAGGGGGGGGAGGAAAGGGGTGGGGGTGAGATTCAAGTTTGTTCAAATCGGGTCTGTAGGTTAAAGTTTGGGCTCGCTATGATAGCCCAAATTTTAACTTAGTGCAATATGAGGAAATTTCTTTAAAATTTTGTTCTTCAGATCCACCAGTCAGAATGCTTTCATGTTTGGTAAACGGCATCTCTAAGGAGATCAGATTCAACTTTGTTCAAATCGAGTGCCTGGGTTGATAATTGAGCTCCCTATGGGAGCCAGAATTGGCCAAGTAGCTGAAGAATTAGACATTTTTTATTCAGTACCCTCAAGAGGTGAAGAGTAATCTACATAGGTTGTATCAAGGGGCTTGAGAGGGGAGCTCCACATTTTACATCATAATCAACTAACGAAAAGGCATGATGCTTGGACTGTTTTTGTCACTCCTGAGGGGCTCAAAGATTTGCAGTGTATCCTATGGAGATGGATTGCTTAATGTAGATTCATTCTTGGGCTCTGATATCGTGTTCTGTTCTCTGTTTATATCGTGTTCTGTTCAAGGTGAGCGCTTCAGGCCCTGTGGGACCTCTTGTTTATTTATTTATTGGGTTTTAACAACACTTTCGAAAGCCAGCAGCTACAAGTTTCTTCTCTCCTTGAACCAAGCATCTCGCCCAACTGCAGCACTCATGGTCCACTGAGTTTTTAGCTCACCTGACTTTCAGTCAGGGTGAGGTGTAGTGATCACTTGCCATCTGTCGTCCGTCGTCCGTGAACATGGTGTTTGCGTCTTCTCCTCCAAACCTGCTGAACTGATTAATCATTTAAGTGAAATGTGAGATGCTTGTTTGTGATGACATTGCATTTTGATTTTGCTTAAATCAAGTTGCCCTGCCCCCAGTAGGGCCATGCCCAAAATTTTGCCTAAATCTTAAAAAAATCTTCTTGTGAACCAGGAGTAGCAAAGATTTGATATGTGGTGTGCTGCTTCCTTTTGAGGTGTAGACTCAGTTTTGTTCAAGAGAAGTTTGTGGGTCTTTATTTGCCTTCATTATTGGAGGGCATGTATTTTTGCCCCGCCCAAAATTTCTGTTTTTCGAACCAAGAGGCTGATTTGAACCAAATTTAATTTTTGGTTTTATTTGATCATAAGTAATTAATTTATGCCCCAAAATATTTTCCCATCCCCCCATGGGAACCGCAGGAGCTAAAAATAGAACAAAATTCAAAACACACATATCTCCAAAACTACAGGGCACTGAGAATTCTTATTTGGTGTGAAGCTTCCTTGGGACCAACAGAATGGAATGGTCTAAGCAAATTTCTGTCAGGTCAGTCATGGGGTACTTTTTCGTGACTTTGAAAAAATGCTTAGTCAGCGTTCTGTAACACTGTGGGTAATGAAGAAAGCATTTAAGACTCTTCTTTACCCAATTCACTCCTCCAAAACCTTTCAGATTTCACATATACCATCTTTGCAAGATTTTTTTACACGTTTATTGAAATCAAATCCCTGGGTCCATATTTGGCCTCTTTGTGGGAGTCCAAATGTTGAAATTAGTGCAGTATGAGGAATATTCTTTAAAAATCTTTTTCTTCAGACCCACCAATCAGAATCTTTTGATATTTGCTATGCACCATCATTAGGCAGGTGAGATTTAAGTTTCTTCAAGCCAAGCCTATATCTTGGCTCACCAGGGTTTTGCAAATTGCGAGAACGGTGATTTCATTCCTGTGATGTTCTTGCAAATGCTTGTTAAGAAGATCCATATTTACCATTCCCCCAAAAATATAAGCATTTTTTCATCAGATAAAATTTAATAAAATTAAATTAATTTTAGAGCTGAAACGATTAAAGGGTTTTCGTGATTGATTAATTGCATGGGTTAACCTTGGTTAACCGATTAATCACTTGCCCCAATAGGTAGCTGAATAATTGCTGTACCGTTGACCATTTATATAAGTAAAACTTTACTCAGCATAATGGACAAAACCGGGCAGTGCCATATACAAACGTCCATTCAAATTTTATTATATTTTAAATTTTTGTCTCAAAACATAGCTTATGACCCCTCATTGGAACAAGCTCATTGAGCTTGTTCCAATAAGGGGGGGGGGGTCATAAGCTATGTTTTTGAAACAAACATTGAAAATCTTTAGTAATTCAAGAATCGTCTGCTACCTGCATTTGGTGAAGGGGTGAGAATGACCGTCTTCAGCTACTGATACAGTATAATGATCATGCAAGTGAACAAGTATTTTGGCACGTAACTGGAATGCATTTCTCTGTCTCATGCAATTGATGTGAGCCAGTGTGACAATGTTTGCCTGTTTTGGAGCAAGTTTGTTCCATAGTTAACCCATACAGGGTATTTTTTGTTTTTAAAAATTTGATTAACAGTTTCCATCTTGGTTTCAAAAAGTGATGATAAATAGTGAATATAAGCTTACCCAATATGAAAGAAAAATGGTTAACAATTGGACATTTTTGTATAGCATTTTGCGATGTGAATCCAGCCATCAAATACCCTGCCATATAGTACCGTACTTCAAAAGTAACGCTTAACCGATCAATTACTGTTTTTTCATCAATCAAGATATTGATCATTGGTTAGTCGATTAATCGGTGTGAGCCAGTGTGAGATTCAAGTTTGTTTATGCCAAGTCCCTGGGTTCATATTTGGGCTCACTGTGGGAGATTCAAGTTTGTTTACGCCAAGTCCCTGGGTTCATATTTGGGCTCACTGTGGGAGCCTGAATTATAACTTAGTTCAAAATGAGGAATATTCTTCAAAAGTATTCTTCACATTCAGCAGTCAGAATGTTTTGATATATACAGTATCCTTAGGGAGGTGAGGTATAAATTTGTTAAAGCCAAGTCCCTGGGTTCATATTTGGGCTTCCTGTAGGAGCCCAAATTGTACCAAAATTTCTATTTTCCAAATTGAGAGGCTGATTTGAAGCAAATTTGATATGATGGGCTTATTGGGTCGTAAGTACCTAATTTATGCCAAAACATTTTCCTGTGGCCCTGTGGGAACTACAGGATCTAAATATAGAAAAAATTTAAAATGCCCATATCTTCAAAACTACATGGCACTGAGAATTTTTATTTTGTGTGACGCTTCCTTACGGACAGCCGAAAAGAATGGTAAAAAAAAAATTGCCATCAGTTTTATCATAGGGAAGTTTTCCAGGACTTATGCGGAGTCATCATTTTAGTAATGGGAAAAACATTAAAGAATCTTCTTCTCCCATGCCACTGCTCCAAAGGCTTTCATATTTTGCATATAACATCTTTGGAAGATTTATTCACATGTTTGTTGAAATCAAATCCCTGGGTCCATATTTGGGCTCTCTATGATTAGATTAGTGCAATATGAGGAATATTTTTTAAAAATCTTCTTCTGATCCACTCTTCAGAATATTTTGATATTTGGGATGCTGCATCCTTAGAGGGGTGAGATTCAAGTTTGTTTGAGCCAAGTCCCTGTGTTCATATTTGGGCTCCCTGTGGGAGTCCAAATTACAACTTAGTTCAATAAGAGGAATATTCTTTAAAATCCAGTAGTCAGAATCTTTTGATATTAGTATATAGAAGCATCCTTAGGGATGTGAGATTCTAATTTGTTCAAGCCAAGTCCTTGGGTTCATATTTGGGCTCTCTGTGGGAGCCTGAATTATAACTTAGTTCAATATGTGGAATATTTTTTAAAAATCCTTTTTTTTTGAGATCCACCGGTCAGTATCTTTGGATATTTTGTATAAGCTTTTCTTATGAGGGGCAGATGCACCCAAGTGTTCAAATAAATTCCCTGGGTTGATATTAAGGCTACCATGTCAAGTGAATGCCATCAGGCCCTCTGGGGGCTCTTGTTTGTTTTCTGTTTGACAACATTGCCCTGGCTCTTCTATCTATATTTTTCATTTTAAGTTAGTCACTACTTTTATTTAGGCTTCCCAAATTTGTTACTGCATGTCTGTCTGTCTGTCCTTCAGATGAAATGTTTCTTTGCTTTTCATTTGCCTGGGTCAACATTTTAAATAATTTGCAGCTATCTTTCACACTCCAACCTCCCCCCCCCCCCCCCCCCCCCACACACACACACACACAAACACACACACATACAAAAATCTGGGCTGGCAAGAATTAAGTATTTTATCAAAAAAGTGGTACTCGAGTACTACGAGTACTGAGTACTTTGGACCCAGCCTATCACAAATATATTAAACATCAAAGAGTATATTATATACTTGAAACAAATACAGTACAGTGGCAGTGTACTGCTCACTTTCCATGGATGGGCAATATTTCCACGGATACAAATTTATACAATAATATTTGATGCCAAACACTAACTATAAGTATAATCATCCAAAATTTAAATAATGAAGCACCAAGTACAACCCGATGCTTCATCAATTAAAATTTTGTAGATGGTGATTTTTATTGACTGGTAAATGCATGAGTGGACATCACTGCCCACGCGTGTATTACAACCCATCCACGGTGACTGTACTGTAACTGATTTGTCCTCTTTGTGAACATATTTTCTACAATTTCACTCCTTTTGACAGAATTTGTGCCTGTGGGGATTAAAACCAAAATAGTGAAAGTGCAGTTGTGGATATTTGCAGCACAACCACAGCACTAATGAATCAATATTTGATGATTTTAGGAATTTTAACAGTGTCATGAGACACCACAGTAGCAGGTACTGGTCATTCTGTTGGAAAAAAATCACTGTTTTATGACTCGAGGTGCCTTAACTGAGAAAACTCACAATGTGAAATGTGTTCAGAAGCAAGAATGTGATTGAAAAATAATGGGAAATTCATGTCACCATCAATTTATTTATACATAAATAAAGTTTTTTAGCTCACCTGAGCAAAGCTCAGTGGGAGCTTTACTGATCACATTCTGTCCGCCGTCCGTCCGGTATTAACTTTACATTATTCAAATGTTGGGTAAATGTTCTCTAGATCCAGCAGGCAGAATCTTTCGATATATGGTATGCAACATTGTAGGGTGGATCTGATTCGAGTTTGTTCAAATCGGCCCCCTGGGTTTATATTTGGGCTCAGTATAGGAGCCCGAATTCAAACTTAGTGCATTTCAGGCAAATTTCTTAAAAAATCTTCTTCACCAGATTCAGCTGACAGAATCTTCTGATATTTGGTATGCAACATTGTGGGGTGGATCTGATTCAAGTTTGTTCAAATCGGCCCCCTGGATTCATATTTGGGCTCACTATAGAAGCATTTCAGGCAAATTTCTTTAAAAATATTCTTCTCCAGATCCAGCAGGCAGAATCTTTTGATATTTAGTATGCGACATTGTGGGGTGGATCTGATTCAAGTTTGTTCAAATCAGCCCCCTGGATTCATATTTGGGCTCATTATAGAAGCCCGAATTCGAACTTAGTGCATTTCAGGCAAATTTCTTAAAAAATCTTCTCCAGATCCAGCAGGCAGAATCTTTTGATATTTCATATGCAACATTGTGGGGTGGATCTGATTCAAGTTTGTTCAAATTGGCCCCCCTGGGTTCATATTTGGGCTCAGTATAGGAGCCCAAATTTGAACTTAGTGCATTTCAGGCAAATTTCTTTGAACAAATCTTCTTCTCAAGATCCAGCAGCAGAATCTTTTGATATTGGGTATGCAGCATGCTTAGGGGGTGAGATTCAAGTTGTTCAAGCCAAGTCCCTGGGTTCATATTTGGGCTCACTGTGGTAACCCGAATTATAACTTAGTTCAAAACGAGGAATTTTCTTTAAAAATCTTTTTCAGATCCAGCAGTCGGAATGTTTCGATATTTGGTATGCAGCATCCTTAGGGGGGTGAGATTCAAGTTTGTTCAAGCTATGTCCCTAGGTCCATATTTGGGCTCACTGTGGGAGCCGGAATGATAACTTAGTTCAAAATAAGGAATTTTCTTTAAAAATCGTCTTCTTCAGATCCAGCAGTCAGAATGTTTTAATATTTGGTATGCAGCATTCTTAGGGGGGTGAGATTCAAGTTTGTTCAAGCCATGTCCCTAGGTCCATATTTGGGCTCACTGTGGGAGCTTGAATTGTAACTTAGTTCGAAATGAGGAGTTTTCTTAAAAAATCTTCTTCAGATCCAGCAGATGAATGCTTTTGATATTTTTTATGCAGCATCCTTAGGAGGCAAGATTCAAGTTTGTTCAAGTCATGTCCCTAGGTCCATGTTTGGGCTCACTGTGGGAGCTCGAATTGTAACTTCGTTCAAAATGAGGAATTTTCTTTAAAAATCTTCTTCTTCAGATCCAGCAGTTGAAATGTTTTGATATTTGGTGTGCGGCATCCTTAGGGGGGTGAGATTCAAGTTTGTTAAAGCCAAGTCCCTGGGTTCATATATGGGCTCCCTGTGGGAGCCCAAATTATAACTCGGTTCAATATGAGGAATATTCTTTAAAAATCATTTTTTTTAGATCCACTTGTCAGAATCTTTGGATATTTGGTATAAGCTTTTCTTAGGAGGAGTAGATGCAACTTGTTGAAATCAATTGTGCGGGCTGATATTTAGGTCACCATGTACAGGTGGGCGCCCTCAGGCCCCCTGGGGTCTCTTGTTTTAGGAAAAAATGCATATTGAGAGCTTGGGGGTGGGGGGGGTACATCCAGGGCTATAATTTACCTCATCACTAGGTAAAAGAATATTTGACATCATTTGTTGAGATAAAATGGCACTTTCTAGTGATATCGGTGGATTATATAGCCTCAGCCAGGGCTTATAAGAATCTGAGAATCGATTCCCGAAGAGATCCATGCAACAAAACCAGTGAGAAACCATGTAGCTTCTCGTAACATTGCTGCTAGGATTCACATGAAAAGAACTGAGTCAGTTTAACCCTTTACGTAACACAAAGGCAGCAAATTAACCAATACAACACTAATATGACCTGAAATATTGTGACACTGGCAATAAAATTTGTACAAATATGGCTGTCATTGGAACCGGCTCTCATCAGCCGGTTCTAGTAACATCCATAATTATTACGCTTGATGAATATTGTTTATTTTTAGCTCACCTGACTGTAAGTCAGGGGGCGCTTAAATGATGACTTTTTGTCTGTCGACCATCAGTCCATCCTGTCCGGCGTGAACTTTACATTACCAACCTCTCCTCATAAACAACTGAGCTGAATTGAACCAAATTTGATATTCATGTTCCTTATCATATATGAATTCCAGTTTGTTCAAATAGCATTGCCACACCCACAGGAGGCCCCAAGCATTTCTCTGATAGCATGCATAAATTGTTTTCCAGAATTGAAAAAAAATCTTCTCCAGAACCATGTATAAGAATCTTTTGATACTAGCGGGGGAGGAATTCGCTAGAATTGTGCACTTGGTGATACCTTCCTGAAATTTGGCATGATGTAAGGGTAGGCATCAGAGATTTCAAAATCGATCGGCTACAAGTTGGCACCATCCTCTAGCCACCACTAGCAGCGAAATCCAAAATGGCCGCCAAGCGGATCGAAAAAAAGCTATTTTCGCCGATCGCACAACTGAAGCTCCAAACCTAACACCATACATGTGCTGTAATTGATGTGAATGATGGAGTGAAGCCCTTGGAACAAGTTGGGGGGAAGATTAATGGATAATGGGATCAGAATTTCCGTCGATGTGTGCGTCTGTGTGTCTGACTGTCAGTATGATCGTCCGTCCGTAGATAAATTAGTGTTGAATGTTTCTCGGGAATGCAATGGTCAAATGAACATGGTATGAGAGATTCCTGTCAACACATGAACAAGGGTACTCGATAGTATGCAGCAGTGGGGATACTTGGACATTTGATAATCCAATTAAAGTGACAGTCTATTCTCAACTTCCGGCATTTTCGATAGATTTATTTTCTAAGAAAATAAAACTATCAAATTTCTAGAGGAGTTCTGGTTCAATCTCAACACCATAGCGACACGTCTGCCAGCAAGGGCAGTGCTGGAATGAACTCGGGATGCATTAGTTCCCGTTGTTAATTATACAATGTTATCTTGCCAGTATAGAACATTGGCAAAATGGGACTAGAAGGGGTGAGTGTATGTTTGCAGTCATTCGAGGTACAGGAATATTTTTTGACTACAAGTAGTATTCTTCATTTTCGGCCAGTTAAGATGTGGTGTGTTCCAAGTCAGGATTAATGTTGCCGACACTTAATGCCCATCCCTCATGGTATGCTACTTTACCAGGGATATAGAGATATAGCCACCACTGGGAGCCAAAACATGACCTTTGATGTCGATGAGTGGTCGAAATGTTTTAGCGAATAACTTATCGAAATATGATCCGGTATGGCAATTTGATACCTTACGTTAGATTTATTAGATCAACTCAGGTATGGATTCATTGAGACATGAGTGCGCTACAAGATGAAGGATTTCCAAGTTGATTTGCTATGGAGTAGGAACTGACTAGTCACATGTGGCCTATGGCCAGAGAAAGACAAGGATACCATAGATGAACACACGGGTGAACGAAGGTATCAACTGTTGTACAGAGGCAAAATAGTTGGGGATATTGTATCATGCTATGCATGAATTAACACCGTCTTGTGCAGTAAATAACAGACTATTTTCCGAAATCTAAAACTGTATTCCTATACCCCGGACAATGTAGCAAGCCACATGGGATGAACATTTGTTAGCAAAATCAACTCAACTAGAAACATGACATGTGTTAACTGGCCGAAAATGGAAAAAAAAATACCAGAATAGGAGATGACTGGTCCTAACATGACAGTATACTACTCAATATTGTTACAACAGCCACCTTCACACTTACACAAAGGTGTGCACCTTAATCCAGCTTTCAAGCATTTGCAATTGCCCTTGCAGGCCTTGGCACAACTACAGTGGAGCATCAGTGCACATGCAGCACTTGCGTCTCCTAGGTGAGTCCAAAATGGGACCAGAATATTGAGACGTGGATTCCACTCCCATCCGTACTGTGATGGGTCTGGCACACATAAGTGTTTCTGCAGAGCACGATGCCAAATGAAAGATGACACAAGAATTACCCTTTTTACATGTTGATACAGAGCTGCTTTGGTGGGCGGGATGTTTTCCATAGACTTAAGGCCATGTGTGAACATATGCCGTCTCGCATCATTGACACGTGTACTGACACAACTGTTACTGTACATCTGTATGGTGAGTTTTTCGATATGCTGCATATGAGGGGAATCCTCTGAAAAGACTTGCGGATTCTCAGTCAATTCTATCATCATTTCAGTTGATGCGGGAAAATTCATCCATGCATTCCACCCTGTCTTCTTCCCAATGCCGAGCATGCTGGATGTTACATCACAACCTGTGAAGGCGTGGAAGAAAGTCAGGGCCTTACAGTAATCAGGTCCAAGTTGTGAAGCTATCTCATGAATTGGCATATCTTTATATGCCTTTCCAATTCCAAACCCAATCCACAGCTCACTGAGTCCAAGGTCACGGAATGTTGCGAAATGGTGCAAAGACAGAATGACGACATCAGAATCAACCGTGCGAAGAAAAGCTATTTTGTGACCTTGTGAGACTGCATGGTTGAGATGAAGCATCATGCGCGTGTCTGCTTCCTCGTGGTTCGATGGAGATATGTCACATAAGCTAACATCCTTATTGCATAGTACATATTCTCCTGATGTCGTTAACAACTGGTACTCGGATGTTGATGTTAATTTCAGCAGTTCAGCAGACAGGAACTTGAAAAATTCGTCTTTATTCTCACTAACTTTCAAGAATGCCTGCCAATTCTTCCCTTTAGGTAAAGGGACGTTCTCGGACACCCGTATCAACCTAACTGCTGTCTCACCGAGGCGTTTTGCTCGCGTCTGATTCTTCAAACTGCCTTCGGGGTAACAGTCATAGATCGCATCAACCCTTGTGGTGTTCGTGTTAATCAGAGATTCGATGTATGGCAATAATTGCAATCGAGCATATTCTCCAAACAGATCCGCTTTCTGTGGTTTGATTACATGGACTACAGCAGGCATATCCAAGATGACAACTGAAGCTTGTCTAGCTGCTGAATTCTTCCCTTGTGCAGGAATAGCTGGTAAACAATTGAGAATTTGAGATTTTGTCCCACTCCGTAGCTTACCTCTATCGGATAATGCTGGCGGATCACGTGCATTCTCGTGCATGAAAAACTCATCCATGTTTGAATCAGGCCGGGCTTGCAGTGAAACGAACATCTGGGTAACTATTGCGGCAGTTGCTTTACTTGACATGAGTTTGTCTCGGCCTTTGTCCAGGTTGGCTGGGGGTGGGTTAAGGAAGGTATATATATTTGCCTTGGGAATAACATCATTCAGGGGTACGGTGCATTCCACAAGCCTTTCCTTCAAGAAAGTGGAATATAAATGCTTGCCCCTTTCGGGTAATGACCGTAAACTCTTACTAACTTCGGGGTCCATATATTCACCAGTATCTAATGTCACCAGCTGACCACTAGTTTCATCATAAGGGTTGATAATGAGTCCCTGATTCACCAGATCGAGGAGAGATTTCAATTGATTCAGAAATTTTTTCTGCTCTGATACCGAACTTTCCGGGTGTTCCGTGTTATCTGATGATGTTGTGTGGAAACTTGCATATTCATACTCATCTATAACACGCAGAACTTCTGACCTTGAAAGCTCAATAACGACTTTCTCTTCAGCCTGGCCATAGAGACCTTTTGGACCACTGTCTTCTTTGAGTAGTTGGATACTATGTTCTTGGCTCTGATCTAAACCCATCATACTGAACTTCCTCTCACTACGCTGGACCACAAAATGGCCTTCCATGAATTTGTTGTGGATTGAAGGATGCCGCCTGGGTAGCTGAGACATGTCTCTCAGAAATACGGGGACCCACCGACAATAATTTGTATGTCCTAGGGCAAAAAAGTAACTGCACAACTCATCGATAGAACACAGTGTACCAGGCCAGTTACCGATTCGTTGGTTCCGAACGAATTGACAGCTTGTCAAGAGAAAGTTCCGAACGATTTCACCCCAATAGCGCGCAGTTGGAGATTGTGAAAGAATCCTCTGTTCCCACATTTCAAATGACTCATGGGGCCCAGTCTGCTGACAGTAAATCTCATAAGCATTCTTTCTGAGGATCTCAAGCCAAGCTAGAGTGAGAAGATATGCCTGTCGCGTCCTCTTGACATGTTTCCCACCAAGTAGGGATGATGCTACACCGGGTGTGAATATCTTTGCGAGGTGAAACATTCGCTCCCAACCAGAACCACCCATAAGCTTACCACCAGCTTCTTGGGTGCACATTTCAAGATGCAGGAATCCAATCATACACACCATTCGATCCTCACCTATCTCCTCTGGGAACAGCCATTGACATTTTTTCTGCCTGTCATACAACGGACAGTCACCTTCAATGACAGGTATCTGGCCGGGGTTTACGAAAGCAGTAGCTTCCCTGACCACATACATAGCATGCTTCTGCATACTGAGTGAGTCCGCTTTCTGCTCACTGAAAACAGGGAATACCCCAATAACTGCACGAGGTTTGACATTGTCTTGATCTTCATGTTTTGAAAAGAAGCCTGAAAAGGTCACAGGGACTTCATCAAGCTGCCAGCTGCCATCAACCTTCCCTTTATTGCTGATCTGTGACACATGAGACAACCAGTCATTCTCTCCCACGTTCAAATCTGCATATTCATTGGGCCGTACATTACATTCATCTGGAGATTCAAGCCTGATGTCCCCACCAAAGTCTTCAACGAAAGGAACAAATGCATAGTCGTCTGGGAGTTCAATTTGTGTGTCTTCTGGAACATCTAAACTCAGTGGTGGGGGATCAGTACCCACATTGTCCCTGCTCAGTTGACCAATGAGTGTGATGGACGTACCATGCATATCAGATCTACCAGATACATCAATGTTATCAGTGGTTCCTATCGAGAAAACATTACGTTTGCAGTTAGCTGGGACTACAACACCTTCGTTCTTGAACCGCAGTGAAACAGCTCTCGCGAAACTCCTGCGAACATCCATTACGCGATCATAAGAGACAGAGAGTCCCATTTGATGAAAATCTCTGATAAGATTTTTCATACGATCATGGGCATGCAACTTCAAACCCACATAAAGAGGCATTGGAGTTTCTCTGTCACGTCTCTGGTGAACATTTTGTGCATGTTCGGAGCGTTTCGCTGAATTGCTGATCAACATCTGTGAAATAGTACAAGCCACTCGAGTCTTGGCATTAACAGTCTCATCATCGCCTAAGTTCTGTATACTACATGTGCCCTCAAGTAGAACTCTAAGAAGAGTCAGGAGTGAGTTGGGTACAGGCTCGCTCAAGCAATAAGATGAAAATGATCCCGTGAAAGGAGCTTGAGATATGAGTATGTGTTTACGCAGAAGAAGACCCACATCAACTATCTTTTTTGCCTCTTCCTCAGACACTATACGAGTTAAAGACTCGGACAACAAGGAGCCAACTCGAAACCTACTTGAAATAAACACATCTCTACCCTGTGTGAAGGCGTCCCAGCCATCGCCCAATTTCTGCAACAAATGTTCTTTGAATCGAGTGGAATGTATTTCTTCACTAAGCCAATCAGAACCGACTTGCTTCAACCTCCGACTGTACAGATTCTTGAGATCGACAAGCTTCATCGCGGAATCGTTGTGTTCAACAAATGTTATGAGCTCTGCCATAACGAGAGGGTCATAGGGCAGGCCTGACGCGGAATGTTCGGCGTTCTTCGACTTTTTAGATTTAGCCGCTCGTGCTTCATTGGCAAGCTTACAATAACAGGTTTTGTGATAGTAAAGATCACTAGCAGCGGAATCAAATGCTGCATTGACCCGAGAAAAAACAACCCAGTTCTCGGCTTCCTTTGCCATAATTTTGAGTTTATTGTTATCAGACATTGATCTGCAAATAGGCTCACTGCTGTCACCTTCGCGTTTGTGACAATAAACACACTGGGGCAGTTTCCTGTCACAGCCAGATTCAAAACTTGTCCGTGTTCTTTTAGGACTCAGCGTGGAGCAGGATGCCACTGCCTCATTTCGCTCTCGCTTGTGTAGCACGCGCTGTACGATGTGAGTCCGAATACTGTCACGGCATGTCTTATGATATATTGCCTTATTCGTCAACAGTGACATCGACATACACTCATCACTCTCTCTCATCAAACAATCAATGGTCAAATTATATGGAAGCTCAACGCCATTATCTAGGAAGCGCGTTATGTCTTCCTCAATAGCTTTATAGGCGTCATGAAAACGAGATTCTCTATACGGACGCATCAATTTCTTGGAACTGTCTTGCTGGCAAAAGCAACAACGTTCCCAGTCAGTACTAGTCCGTACACGAAGAGGATTCTCACTCATTCTGTGAATGATTTTTGTGAACAATCGCGTTCTCGAATTAATTTCGACAGACAAATCAGAATTGCTTGCGGAATTACGCCAAACAAGAGATTGTATGGCAAAGAGACTGCTTCATAAAGAGCGTTGTTTCTCCGGGATCAGCGTCATTCAGGTTTGCCTGAATGACGCTGATCCCGGAGAAACAACGCTCTTTTCAAGTTCCAAGAAATTGATGCGTCCGTATAGAGAATCTCGTTTTATTCTACATCATCTCCCACGTCTGTTTCCAACACGTGCGTGGATCAGAGTTCACTTTCGCGCCCTTACAATCGGATGTATAGTCGGTAGACCGTCGAAAAGGAGGTTCCCTTCAGCCGCTGGCGGCCATTTTGGATTGTGCCGCTACTGGTCGCCACCGGTCGGTGTCAACTTGTAGCCGATCGTTTTTGAGAACCTCATAGCCTACACTAACAGTGTGCCAAATTTCAAGAAGGTATCACCAAGTGCACAATTCACCTGTATGTGACGAATTCCTCCCCCGCTATACTTGGTATACAGCATCTCTAGGGGTGGGGGGGGGGATAGGTTCAGGTTTGTTCAAATCAAGTCCCCGAGTTGATATTTTGCTGCCTATGAGCACCCAAATATCAACAGTGCAACATGAGGAAATTTCTTTGAAAACCTCCTTCAGATCCACCAGTCAGAATGCTTTCATATTTGGAATGCAACATTTCTAGTGGGGTGGGGGGGGGGGAGGGGGCAGGGGGGGGGGGTAGATTGAAGTTTGTTTGAATCGGGTCTCTGGGCTAATATTTGGTCTATCTATTGAAGTCCAAAGTTTAACTTAGTGCAGTATGAGGAAATTTCTTTATAACTCGTATTTTTTCAGATCCACCAGTCAGAATCCTTTCGTATTTGGCTTACAGCATCTCTAAGGGGGTCAGATTCATGTTTGTTCAAGCCAAATCTATGGGTTAATATATGGGCTCATTATGGGAGTGCAAATTAACTCAAAGCAACATGTGAAAATTTCTTTAAAAATCTTTTTCTTCAGACCCACTAGTTTAATGCTTTAATATTTGGTGTACAACATCTCTGGGGAGGTCAGATGTAAATTTGTTCCAGTTTGGTTCCTGCCAGTCAGAACCCTTTCATATTTGGTATCGCAGGAGGAGGGGGGGGGGGCAGATTTGAGTTTGTTCATTTCAGGTCTGTGGCTTAATAGTTGGGCAGAGGTGTGTTAGGTTCGAGGTTGTTCATAAATGTTCAAATCCATTCCTTAGAGCTTTTCCATAAAATTTGCCTTTCAAAGTGCAGTGACACAACAACCCTTGGAAGTTTGGCAGTACTTGTCTACAGCTGTCAGAATTGGAAGCAATCAGGAAGACCTATGCTAATAATCATCTGACATGGACAATAGAATTATGAATAATTTCATAACATTATTCCTATGTAGTGTCCATGAACCTTGACTAACTGAATCTGATCCAAAATACTTCTCTGAACCACCTCGTCAGGTGAGCGATTAAGGCCCCGGGGGGGGGGGGGGGTAAAAATCAGTAGTTGGTGTTGTAAAAATTAAAAAGCTGTATTGGGTAAAGGGTTAACATGTATTATCAGCATGCAACAGGGGTTCAATCATACTGACCTAATAGGATCCTGGCCCATAGCAGGTCTGAATTCTCGGAACGATTTCCGCAAGAATCCAAATGGATTCTCCCAAATTTAGAGGAACTATTAGCCCTGCACAACCCCAATTTTGAAACAAAATTGACATATTGTTTCATGGTGGTGGGGCCCTATTTATCTTGCTGTATGATTAATTAAAACAAATTTTGTGAAAAGGTTTTGTGTGCTGATGCGGATTTTAGTTTTATTTTGGGATTTGGGTAGTTTCAAAGAAAGCTGTGAATTCTTATCCCTCCCAACTTATTGGGTAACAGAGTAGAAATTCTGTCGGAGGCAATAACAGTTCTTAAGCTTATTTGACGCAGATTGGACAGTTCTCTTCAAAAGAACAAATTTCCCATGCTTTGGACTAGGCAGAAGCCAAAAGTTGAATTCTATTGCAGAAATGAGTCTTTCATCACATAAAAGAGGTAAATGTATCTTTGGTAGGGTTGGGTTTGCTCATAGGTATAACTGTTGTAAATATTTTAATTAGATTTACCTGCCTCGAAAAGTTGCGCTCGGAAATTATGTAATTCCCAAAACTAAGCAGTCTTGGGGAAATATATTGTTTCAATAAACATTTGAAGAAGTCTACTGACATTTTGCATTACTGTTGAATGTTCCAGATGAATAAAGAGGATGATTTGAGGACTTTTAGAACCTAAAAAATTGTTTGACTATTGGTGTGTTTTGTTTGGGAATTCCCTGAGAAATATGAACATGTGACCAGCACTTCCCTTTCTGTTAGTTTTTCTTTTATTTGTTGCATGACCCCTGTTTAAAAATCATTAAAAGGTTGTCTGAAGGGCTATACTTGACAACAAATATTTGAATGCTAAATTTAAAATGATACGACCATATTTTTTTTCGCCTGAACGTTATAATGGTCGCCTATGGGAAAATATTTAGTACTGTGAAACGTATTCATGTTTGGCTGAAATTAAACAATTGCAGTAATTCGACTGAATAAACCAAAATGTTTTTGGAGTAATGGTTGCGGAATGAAATATTTCAATATGTTGGATACTTTGGGGGTTCCTTCTTACGCCTTGCGTATTGTCATATTAGTAAAATAGTTTATTCAAAGCAAAAACCCACAAAGAGAAAACAGATAGATTTACACAAAAGAGCACACTTGGCAAAAAGGAAAAAATGTTCTTTCTCTCACACCACTTCGAAAGACATTAACAAAACGCTTTTGAAAAACAGACGAGGCAAACTTCACTATTTTCACCTATTAAATGAAACTCAATTTGCATTGTTAAAACGATTTTATGTGGAAATGAAAAGACACTTGACAAAAATGATTTGTTTACAATTATCTTTAAACTCTCCACCATTTTCACCATTGATTTATTGAATGAAAAACCGTTCATTTTACATCTGCATCGTTAAAACAACTAAGTAGAGATGAAAGAAAACTCGACAAAACTGATTTGTTACAATTTACCTCAAAACTCATAACGATTTTATTTTTCATCTGTTCCCTCCACTAGAAAATCGTCACCGTTTTCCTCCACGATCGATCGCACCGCCGTCTAGACCACGATTACAAACGTGGAGAGAAAATTTTCCTCTATTCTAATTTTTTTTTTTTTTTTCTTAATCTTTCACATTTCTATATCCTGGTAAAACCGCTGCGTTCGCCAACGATCGATCGAACCGTCTAACTCACGACGGCGAACGATCGAGGATTTCCAAACTCCGATTTCTGCTGAGTTAGAATCCCCAATCGTCCGTCGGCGACTGGATCTCACCCACCACGCTCTAGAACGCGACAATGAACGTTGGGAAAATTTTCGTCGATTCTGATTTTGTCGACATTTTGATGCTGACTTAGAATCCCTACCGCACCGCACCGTGTTTGCCAACGATTGATTGAAACGTCTAACTCACGATGGCGAACGTTGAGAAAATTTTAGGTCAATTTTCGTAGATTTTCTTCAGCGTGGACTGAGTTAGAATCCCCACTCGTTCGCCAACGGCTGATTGGAACGTATAACTCACGATGACGGCGATTTGGGAATTCTAACTCAGATGTATAAAACCGTGTTTTTGTACATTTCGTGTTCAATTTAACACTGAACTCTATGGGTACATGTACTTGTACGTGTACAAATGAAAAAAAGTGAGTTAGGAGCCCCCAATTACACCTACTCCGGTCAGCGCTATTCTTAAAAATCGCCAATTAATTTTCATTATTTTTTTCATTTTTTGTCTCCAAACCACAGGTTATGACACCTCAATGGAACAATCTTGTCGCGCTCGTTCGAACAAGGGGTCATAACCTATGTTTTTGAGACAAAAAATGATTTATTCAAGAATTTTTTGGCAAGTGTCGCCTGCCTTTTTATGTTAGATAAAGGGTTAAACTCTCAAGACTTCTTGGAAATGGATCAGTGAATAAATAAAATATGCACGTAGCAGTCGTGATGTAACTATTTTATTAACACATACCATAACGGTTTTCCAAATTTGTCATGTTGGGTTTCGAACGCCCGGAATCAGGTATCACAGACCTCCATTTGTATGCCTGACTGTGTTTGTGATACAAATATCAAATTTAGTCTTTTAAAGACTGAACAGAATTACTAGCAAGAGAGAAACGATATCGCAAACTTCACTTTGACGAAAATGTCCCAATTGGAAAAACCTCTTGGGATGGAGATATCCCCCTCCCCCCCTCCACACACACACGCGCCTCACTTAGCGTCGCATCTATTATGTAGGATACAGACCATAGTTCACTGCTCGGATTCGAGTACGGTTTGTATCCTCCAGTGGGGCATGCGGAGGCTCATTTCACGAGGCGTTAGCCTAGTGAAATAATCAATGCGGCCCACGGGAGGATAAAATCGTACTCGAATCCGAGCAGTGCACTTTTGTGTCTATTTTATTTTCTACTGTATAATTGAATTCGTGGTTACTTTCAAACCAGGGATTTCTACCCTGTGAAATAGACACTTCGTTAGATAAACTATGGACGGTGTCCGTCCGCGTATTAATAAAATGATTCAGCAGACTTTCCCCTGGAATGAAAACTGCAAATGACTGTAAAAGTCTCATTTTCATAGAGCTGCGTCCAATTAGGATCATTCTGTGGATGTGCAACGGCTAACTGTGATGATGCCTTGAAGAAGTTATGTGGTTGATTCAAGGATTTCTTATTAACACTTACATGTACGCTACCAAAAGCGACTATTTTCACCTATTTTATGATGATTATCTGTACGTAATGGTATGCGCAGATCAAACTGACCATCTGATAAATTGTTAGAAATGGCTCCGAGAGCCCTTTCCAACAATTATTCAGGTGATAGAGTTTTAAGTATGTCATAAATTTTATTAAACTTCCTTGCGTGCAGGCGTACATAGAGGACCTCCATAATTGGCTAAAGTAGGCGTGGCAGAAAAAGGGTTAAACCGTTTAGCCAACGCATACGACATCACAAATTGTTATTTCAGTTATTTTTTTTTTCTTCAAATTTTTCAAAAATTTCAACAAACCATATCATGTAACGACTTCGATGAACTCATTCCAATCAGGAGGGCGCTTGATATGGCTTTGTTAAAAAACTGAATTTGTTTTAATTGCTTTACTTGCACATTACGAGGAGGGATGCGGCCTCGTCGTTAGGCAATGTATTAACTTATCAGGGAAAGGGTGTATTCTTTTACGTCAATAAAAATGACCAAGAATTTTTATATTCTCCTATCTTAGATCGGACTGGGTTTGAACCAGGTGGTTCATTGACGGAATCTTAGCCTGCGATGTTCAAAATAATTTTAGATGGTTACCGCCTGGACAGAAATCCAGAGGCCACTGAGTCTTAACGAACGTCTGGAGGTGAGGATGGCAAACACTGCCAGGTCGCACCGGACTTAACATGGTTCGATCGGACTCTGTGGGAAAAACAGTTTAAAATGAATTGACAGACGCAACAGGAGGGCTGAGGAGGTGTCTGAAAGTGTGCGTGCTGGGTGTTGTGAGGAAGAGAACCGCTAACTGCACTACATCTTTCAAATGATAAAGTTCTCTCATATCGCGTAATGTGTTGTAATCGGTAAACCCTCTGCTTCAACCATCTTCTAATCCACAGGATAGGAAATTAAAAATTACTGATGTAAATGGAATAGATCGTAAACTTTATCGTGTAATCATGAGGCATGTGTGTGGTAGTATGGCAGCGAGTAGTGAAAAGGGGTCTATTTTTCGAGTTCAACCAATCGGCGTTCAACAAGGCGAGTTTTTAATCAAAATGTTCGTCTAATTCCGAGCTCTACCATCCAAGTGTTGCGAGTTTGGGATAGATGGCACGATTTCGTATTTGGGGTGAAATGAGCCTTTTTGAAAATAAAACAAAAGAAATCTAGATTCTCTTAATTACAAGAAAATTATATGTCCGGCATTGGGATTTATTTGTATACCAAGATCCATCCCCAGATAGTACTACTTTAACGTTCCGATGTTTGCATAGCTGCCGATTCTGGAAAACATCTTTTTCGGGGCAAAAATGATATTTAACATCTGAATTGATTCACATTGGTTTGCTAAGGCTTCCTCTACAGCCAAGAGGTGATTTTAGCCATATCTCTTGTATGCTGGAAATTTTGTGGGGTCGAAGGATTGTTGTTTTGTTAGAAAGTAAGTGATTTTTGGAATTAATCTTCTTTGGTGTCGAAAACGAAGATTGCTAATCTTTCAGGGGCGATTCTAATCAAGATTATGGTTTCAGAAAAGACCAACCACTCTTTCGTACAATTGTAAACCCCTCTCCCCGCTAGTCATCAGAAACAATCATTTATGGGTAAAATATGGCTCTAGGATGGATAATATGCCAAACGTTTGGGGTTGAATTGGCCTTTTTCTGAATAATATTAGATAAATCTGGAATCGGTGAACTAGTCCATTATGGCAAGTCCTTTGATAAGAATTATTTGTATTCTCCCCGAAGTTCTATTTTCAGAAGGAAAAATGTTGCTTCTCGATAATAGCACGGCTCCTGATTCTCAAATATATCTTTTTGAGTATTAGGGGTAAAATCATGTTTTTAGTGGAAAATATGTGAAAACTGGAATTCTCACCCCATTAATACACCGCGTCAGATTTATAAAACCGAATATATCCAGAGTTGGGATGTGGAGGGGCAGGTGGGAATATATTCAGGCCTGGATATCTTCCACCACCACACATAATATTTTGTTCTTGTTAACTCAATGCTATTTGATGCTGACATTGCCATTTGGTGGGGTGATGTTTTCTTCAAATCTAAACACATGAAACTGGTGTAAAAATGTTTGTCTCAACATTTGAGCATCAAATATATAGAGGATCTCAAACGAGTGATGTTTGGATATAAGATTTTTTGAAACGAGTTTGATGAATTTGATTCACAACGAGCCTTTAGGCGAGTTGTGAATTGAATTCATCAAACGAGTTTCAAAAAATCTTATATCCAAACATCACGAGTTAAAGATTCTGTATATCACATGAATTTTCGAATATTTTTTACACGTTTTATGTAATTCATTGTCGCTAAATTCTCCCAAAACAATCGACAATCAGTTCATTGGCTCAGACGCTTCACACCATGACGTCATGAATGCGCTTTACTTGCACCTGTTGTAGTAATTGACGTCATGTGAACTACGCACAAGAATACAATGCTGCTGCTATGGGACCACGCGCCGATTAGACACTAGTTGATTGTCAGGAAATACGACATGGGTTGTTACGTCGAAATTAACGACGTTTCATGTGATATATTTGTGTTACCAAGAAAGATAATTTTCGTGGGTGTGGGGGAGATATCCAGGCCTGGTTATCTTCCCCCATCCCGCCACATCCCAAATCTACATAAACAACACAAAGCACCAATTTTTAATATTTATCGAAAGGTAACACAGATCCCTTATA
Organism: Pictodentalium vernedei; assembly: GCA_031216915.1. Taxonomy (NCBI): domain Eukaryota; kingdom Metazoa; phylum Mollusca; class Scaphopoda; order Dentaliida; family Dentaliidae; genus Pictodentalium; species Pictodentalium vernedei. The sequence continues at coordinate 189,201,794 of CM062294.1, read as the reverse complement.
ATATGGTTAGTAACCCCGTGTAAACCAAACTGTGAAAGATTCTCTACCTGAGGTGGGGATGGGGAGGACATACAGGCATGGATACCTCCCCCTCCCGATGAAATCTTTTTTTTTTCATTAATTCAAAGCTATTTAACTTTTAAAGTGGAAACATGCGCAATCTAAACAGAGTTTTGGACAAACCTTCACCAGTTTGTGATACAGTGATTGATTTCATGACTTTGTTAATCCGGGCACAATTGACAATACTATTTGGTGGGGGATGATGTTTTTTTTTCAATACCTAAACACCTGCAATTGATATCAAAATCGTATGTGTCAACATTTGAGCAACAAATAGCATTGCGTAAACATGAAAAAAAATATGGTGGGGGAGGAATGTTACGTGCAGGAAAAAGTGTGGGGAAAAAAGGTATTTCCCACGAGTGTGGGGGAATATATCCTGTTACACCCGTACTTCGACATTCCATAAGGTATTTACAGGCATATCAATCTGCCATTCCACTTCGAAATTACTCTCAAACTTGTGACAAGTTGTGGATGTGGAGATTTGGAAGATTGAATTTCTCAGCTTTCCAAAATTAAATAACAAGTTGATATCCAGATAATTAGAAACCTAAAGGAATTGCAACTAATCAATCAATCAGGTAATGTGAAGGCTGCTGCAGGAAAAACCCATGTCCCTTTTTGCCCCAATTTTATGTGTGACTAGAAACCTGATTGAAATAGTCAGAAGAGTTCGAAACAACTCAAGCAACAATAAAATATGACATGTAACTTGGTCAGAAAAAAGCTCTTCCAAACATAAGGGGTGTGATGAACTTTGAATTAATGATTATCGAAAAATCAACAAATTATTATAAACTACACAAGTGGAGACAGGATGGACCTAATATCAAGTTCGGCATCTAAATATTATCAGGAGACGTCATAACTATTGTGCTGTGAAATCATTGTTTTGTTTTCTCAAATTTCCTGCGAACAAAAACGAGTAAGGACCACTTTTCAAATTCAAAGAGAAAATTACTATATAGTTATTGGGTATATCTCACCAACGGAGAATGATATATGTAGGTACAGAATAAAAATAATCTAGTCATATTTTTCATTATTTCTAGAGCTGGTCACACGTGGTCACACTGGTATTATTAATTTCAAAATGTGTGTTGATGTGCATCACTCCACTTAACACTCCCGTTAACACTTTACCCAACGTAACGGTCAAAAGTGGCCAGCGCTATTTACAAGAATTATCATAGAATTTTCATTATTCTTCATTTTTTGGTCTCAAAAATATAGGTTATGACCCCTCCTTGGAACGAGCTCGTCAAGCTCGTTCCAAAGAGTGGTCATAACCTATATTTTTGAAACAAAAAATGAAAAAAATTAGTCATTGAAGAATTTTTTTTTTGCAAGTGTCGTCTGCTTTTCATGTCAGGTAAATGGATAATAGCTTTTTACTTTTTTGTTATCTTCATTATATCTTGAAGGGTTTTTTTGCAACCAAAATACTTAAACAAGCCAGTTTATTTTTATTTTTTTTTTTTTTTGGAGTTTAACGACACTTTTGACACCCAGGAGTACCTCGTCGACCTCGAGCTCGTTCGAATAATGTTTGATAACCTATGTTTTTGAGACAAAAAATGAAAAAAAATAGTTATTCAAGAATTTTGTTTGCAAGTGTCGTCTTCTTTTCATTTTAGGTAAAGGGTTAATGGAAACTGAATATTCAATCTGTCATTTTCGAACTATCCACGGGCTCTTATGCATGGCTGCGATTGTTCATCACAGCAGCATGCCTTCCTACAATAACCATTATAGGAACAAATAATTTTATTCAGAAGTTCTGGCGGAGCAGGCATGCCTGACGTTCGAGTCGTTCCACACTATCGGTTTCTTAATTGAATCAATAATGGTACTATTTTAGTAGCGGGAGTTGTGGATGAATGTAATCACGCCATATTCTGAGTTGACTGACACATCTGAGGGGATGATGCTTGAAGATGTTGTCCGTTGGTGGCAGTCTTTTGTTTAGGGTGTTCGGCTTTTCAGTTATTTTCTTGTATCTGATCAGTGTTGTTTGACGTCCTTTTCCGCCATACAGAGTTGACACGAATTGTCTGCAAGCAGAGATTCGTTTATTAAGACCCCCAAGCCCAAACCCAGCAAACTCGTCCACGAAACCATCATACGAATGAGCTACCTCCTTCAGTAATCTGAACATGCCCTTCTCTCCAATTCCATACAAAGAACCGGTGGTATCGCAGCCGGTCAGACAGTATGCGGTGAAGCGGTGAATGGCATCTTTCTCTCACTCGGGCGTTAGTAGGTGATACGTGCGGATTCAAGCATCATCGTGCATGTACGTGTACGTGTACATGTACACCTCCATAGGATTTAGTGTTAAAATCGTGTATATGTACAAGATTTTAACGTTTTTAGGGTGCATTAGAATCCGTTTGCGGATTCAAACATCACTGATTGTATCCAAGAATGACAGAAAACGCATGAAATTTTACGTACAGTACATGTACCGTTTTGATTGAAATCGACAAGTGTGTTTCCCCCATAGGATTCAGTGTTAAATTGCGAGCAAAAAAAAAAAAACGTTTTGCGGTTTCTAACATCATCCTCCCGCCGATTCTAACAATCCGCGTCCGTACACGAGTTTAACACGGAATCCTATGGGGGAAACTCGCTTGCGGATTTTAGGTCTGAAATCGACTCGCGTGAAGAGGTGATGTTTGAATCCGCAAACCCACTGTAGCGTTTCTCGAAGTGAGACTAGCGCACGTTATTGCGAGGTGATCTCGATGAGCACTTGATGGAAATGTTTTGAATGAAGAGTGTTGTTGTCGGTGTGTTAGAAATTCGCGAGCCCACTGTCACGTCTTCCTGAAGTAAAACTAACACATGTTATCGTTATGACTGAATGAGGTTTTTGTTCAAAAAGAGTCGATTATGAATATGGTCTGTATTATAGACATTCGTGTTTTGTCTTGATGAGACAAATAGAAATTGAGTTTGGAGGATATTGTTCGAAAGAGTCGACCTGTAATAGATATTCGTGTTTTGTCTTGATGAGACAAATAGAAATTGAGTTTTGGGGGTTTGTGTTCGAAAGAGTCAAACACTTAGCGGAATGTTTAAAACGCATTTTCCGCTCAATTAGGTTTTGAGTGGTAAATTTTTAATATATTCATGATAGCAATCAGAGAGAGATGAATAAGTTCTCAGCGTTAAAATTAGTTTTCTTTTGTGTGTTGAAACTGTTTAACAGTCATCAAAGGGATTCTCTCCTAATTCGACACTAAATGAATGGTTGTTTGATGTGAATGTAAAAACTACTGTCAAAATGCGTTAAATCAGAAACCGGTTTGTCATGTACTGTTTAAACGTATTCTTAAACTTCTCTAATTCAATTAACAGTCAGTTGAGATGTGAATATTTTCAGATTATTATATTAAAGACGGAAAGATTTTTATTACTTAAAAACATAAAAATATAATTAAACATTTAATTTTGAAAATAATAAAACAATTAAAACGAAAGATGTTTTTACAGATGGATCCTAGGCGCCGAGATCTAATTTTAGGCCAGTATGAACGTGCTAAGAAAGGGATTCAGTCAGCTGATAGGAGCAGACGTCTTGGTGAGATGGAACTCAAACGCGAAGCCACAAAAATATTTAAACCCGTGACGGAGGGTCAAGAGCGAAGCAGGAAGGAGATAGTCGAAGAATTGAGACCCATAAGGGAAAGTTCTTTGAGAATGGGTTCGTTGCCTCCTAGTTTTGGAAATCAATATTCCGTTCAATCTACACCGGATTACGTTCCCACGGGAATTCAAACAGATTTGAGCGAGAGCGACGATACAGCTTCGACTATCACCACTAGTAGCGTCGCATCGTCTGATGATGATGGCGGTAAGAGAGATCAGTTGTATGGATTTTATAAGGATTCGGAGGGAAGGATTTTTGTAGGAGACACAGAAGTGGATATTGGCGATGATGAATTGATCGTGGGTTCGAACAGATACGAATTGACGGATGGACTGCGCAGATTGCTCCTTTACGACAAGCCCGGCGATTACACGGAACAGGATTTCGACAATTACGGCGACATTCTGGTCCAGACCCACGCCATGAAGAGAAATAACGATGCCAGAGAGACGAGACCCAAAGCCAACAGAGGTTACAAGTGGACGAAAGTGGTGAAACCCATATGGGATATGAACAAGAGGTTCGTCGAATCGGTGACTGGCAAAGGGGTGAAAACCACTTTTCTTCCGAGCGATTCTGACGCTCTGTCTCAGAGATTGAGTTTGTTGATGGCGAGCAGACGGGCTGGTAACACAGGATTAGATAATCAGATAGTTACTATATCTGACGAATTGTTAAGACAGAAGGTTTTGAATAAAAACCACTATAAAAGGCTGATGAACGAATTGAAGGATTGATGTGTATATAATAAGTAGAGAGAAACAAACAAACAAACAAAAATAAAACAGTAAATTTTTACACTAGAATAATAAAAGTATTTAAAACAACAAAACGATTTACCAGTGAAAAAAACAAAAATATATTATAAAAATAAAATATGTTGGTGATAAAGAACAGGGGATACGTCAGAACTTACGTTCAAGGCGGTTCTGGCATCGTCAATTCTATAATGAGAGCGTTCACGAGCGATGCGGGTAGAAAACTCGCATCGACCGCGTTTGAGGTCGGTAAGAAGACGGCTTTGGATGCTGGTAAGAAAGCCGCTTCCGAAGCCAGTGGTAGGATAGCTTCTGTGGCTGGCAAGAGGGCAGCCGACGCGTTGATCGACAAGTTGATCAGTCCGCCGGCGAAGCGAGCTGCGTTAGAGCGAACGCCGAAAAGTTGGAAAGATTTTAAGGATGCTGTGGTACCCATACAAGATTTAGCCAAAATGACGAGTGGATCTGGATTGAATAGAACTCGCGGCGGTGTGATATAAATAAATAATAACATTAAAAACAGAGTTTGAAAAACATAAAAAAATTGCGTTTGAAAAGAATCTAAAATAACAAACAAACAAAATAAAACAAAGATGAACATTAAAGATATGTCTTGGAACGACGCCGCGACCAAGAGGTCGAATAACGAGTTCTTTCCCAAAAGCATAAGAGGCTTGATAGTGGGAAAATCGAATTGTGGAAAGGCTAATCTGTTGATGAATCTGTTGTCCCGACCCGACTGGTTGGATTACGACAGATTGTTCGTGTTTGGCATCTTATTTCCGTCCGATTCGAATTGTAATTCTCTGTCCGACAGGACCAGGGCAAAGGCTTCGGTTTTTCTCAGCACGTTCCTATCGAATTGCATCTTGATCTGAATGTCTAAGACGCTACTCTTGAGTCGTTCACTCTGTTTACTGACGTCAAATACGAACATGGGATACATCGACTTGTATTCGCCGGGAGACATATTGGGGTTGCTCATCAATTCGTCTAGACCGTGATACTTCTTTCTAAAATCAGCGGCGTCGCTGTACAGTCTGCAGAACTCGTTCTTGTCGAACGATGCGTTATAATCGATTGCTGGATATCTCGTGGCGTTCAGAAACACTTGCATTTTTCTCAAACTGCAGTGATCGAACAGCGACGCATTCTTTTCCTGAGACCCATCCCTATCGGTCTGAAATGCAACCACGATGAAACGCGGTCTCTCGGAAGCGGATTTCACCGTCAATCTCCAATCGAAGTAATTCGTGGAGGGAGGAATGCTAGCCGTGTCGCACTGTCTCATTCTAAATCCCACGGGTAATTTACTCTTGGATTCTATGATCTTGTAGACACGCGCTTTCTCCATGATCGAAGGCTCCACGTGCGGAACGAACCACGATATCTTGTGTAGAATTATCTTACCCGCATCGGTCGCAGTGAGTCTCACTATTGCGTCGTCGTTTCCTTTTCGAATCAACATCAGATTGTGTTGGAATCCGTACATGATCTTGTTGTAATCATCCGCAAATCCAAAGATGTGTTTCAAAGGTATCCTGAACGAAAACGTTCCTTTAGGTCTGGACGTCTTGACGACGTAGTCGAATATCAAGGCGTCGCCTGCGCTAGCAGGGCCTACGGTGTCTTTCACCCACAACTGATTAAGTCCTCTGGATTTCGAAAAATCATCAGGATACGTCAAGAGTCCGAACATCGTGGTGGCCTGGCCTGGGATGAAACACAGATTTTATCTCTTGTCCGGATAGCAAGTATTTTATGTTACTGAATAAATGCATGATGCCATTACTGGCTAGAGTAACCGTGTCATCGTCGGCGTAGTCGCTCCCATCTTCCTTGGTGAGACGTCCCTGCACCACTATGTAACTCTCGCTAGGATGTACAAATAAATCTTGAGTTTTGACGTTGATTCTTATCTCTCCCGCATTGTTCAAACTCGTTCCGGTTACCGGTTCGTATTCGTGAACCTCATATTCTTGAATACTTTCATCTTTCACTATGCTTTGTGCTATATCTAGTATGTTTGTCATTTTAAAGGATTTTTTAGTTTTTTGTTTTTTAATTAACTTGCTTTCTTTATCTAAAAATAGTTTTTAATTATTTTTTATTATTTTTTTTCTCTCTTATATATATGTGTGTAAACAAGAAAATGTTAAAGAGAGTAAATAAAAAAAAAATTTTGTCTTCTTCATCAAAACTTCGTCTTCTGTAATTGTTGTTCGTAAAACTTTCCGATGATCTCCTCTCCATCCAAAGCTTCGATTTCGTAAGTCACCGAATTGGTGTGAAATATTTTGATTATTATGAAGATTTCCGAGGTCCATCAAGGAGTATTACCCTTTTCGAAGTGCTTCTTATAAGCGTAGATTCTCACTCGATCACCGATTTCGGCGTTCTAGACTTCTTCCTGATCTTAGATCTCTCAGGATATAGATTCGCGTAGACCCTTTTTTCGTTTCGAGGATCGCTAGCTTCCGCGGGAGTCATCTTGATCGATCTGTGTCGCGTGTTGTTGTAATCTTTGACCAGACCGTTCAGAGCGTATATGTATTTCTTGGTCGAATTCGCCGTGAAGTATCTGTGCATCTTTTTCTTCATCGTTCGATTCCAACGTTCCACCATGCTGGCTTTCTCTTCGTTTTCGATCGAGTAGAGGTCTACCAATCGATGAACGTGCTTGTTGTAGAATTCCTTTCCCTTATCCACCCACAATTTACTCGGTTTTCGAGAAGACGAGTCGAACACGCTCTTCAGAGCCTCGGCGACGCAAGGTCCCGATTTATTCTTCAAAGCTCTGATCCAACCGTATTTGGAAAACACGTCGATGACCGTCAATAGATATTTGACGCCCTCGTTCCACCTCGAAAACGATCTCATGTCGACCAAGTCGGCAGACCAAATATCATCCAGACCCTTCGCGAACACCCTTCTCTTTCGAAATTTACGCACTATGGGTTTGTGTAACTCCTCGGCCAATTCGCTCGTCAATAATCGTTTCTTCTTCTTTTCAGATGCGCTTTTTTGAACGCCCCATCCGAATCGACGTTTCGCACCGATCAGATTGCCGACCAGCGAACTTTCCATCTTCTCTCTCCTGGTCGGATTCGATATGCCTCTCAATTTCCCCAACATGTTTTTTATCGCAGACGTCGTTGCGAGTCTTGGTGTCGGGATGTTCGACGTAGCACAGATCGTGATCATACGCGGCCGCGTCCACCCTATTCACAGGTTTGCTCCAAGATTTGGGAGTCAGATCGGCGTTGAGTCTCTTGTTCAATTTCGTTCCGGATCCCGTGAAACTGTGACCGGGCAGATGCATTTCGAAAGGTAGATTATTGATTATTTTATTCACGATGCCTTTACCTTTGCTCGCGTTCTTTTTTTTGACGAATCTAGTCTTGACAGAACCACACACGTCGCAAATTCCGCGAAGCATCTGTCTGTCGTTTTTAGTTCGCACTTCTCTAGAATTACTCGTCTCGGTAACTCTCTTACACTTTACGCAATACATTTTTAAGAGTTATTTAAATTAATTTCGTTTTTATTTTATATATAAATTTAATATTTAATTCTGTTCTTATATATATTTTTTTTTTTTCAATCGCTGCTCTTGAGTTCTATCATCTTACTGAATTCCTCCCTGGCCTCTTTCCTCCCCTTTTCCACGAGAGAATCCTTCATCTCTTCCTTGATGATCTGACGAGTCTTGATTCTCACGGCTTCTTTCATGGCATCGTATTTCGTTTTCTCGCTCAATATCGCGAAGTATTCTCCGTCCGATATCCTACCGTCTTTCAACGCCATATAGATCATTTCGGATATCGTGTCGATCTTGGAGTCGGCCAAGATGCGAATCTTGTCGTGTTTCCTCGCCTTCAGATATAATTTCCTACTCAAAAAGTTTCCGAGCGTGCTAAACAATCCAGCGGCGAGAGCTACTCCTTCTACGGTCAACACGATCGGAATGCCGACCGCGGTTGACAACAATCCGATGCCGGCCGCGTGTAAACCCAGGGAAATTGTGATGAGTGTCGTGTCAATCGCGTTGACAAATGTCACGAAACGCGAATACTTCTTCTTGAGGGAACGACGAGAATCTCTCTCTCGAATTAGATACTCTTGGATTCTATTGATTTGATCGATGCGATACCTCTCTCCTCTTCTCTTTCTTCTAGCGACGATGCCGTCGGCAAAACGTCGATCGGCTTCTCGTCCTCGTCGTCCACTAAAGTCAGATACAATTTATTTCTGGTTCTCATTTTTTGTTTTTTTTCTTCTAATAGTAGATAAATATTTTATGTGTGTATTTATTTTTATTTTCTATTCTCCCTTATTTTATATCAACGAAAAAAACTTAGACGTATGCTTCATTCAGCAATAATTTCTTGATGCATCCCTTGTCTTCTAAAGTCAAACTTTTACGCGCCAATTTCAGTTCTTCCGAATCTGTAGGCTTGTCTTGATTTTTACAGAAGACTAATCTCTTCCAAAACGTGATCACATCGTCGAATCTAACGCGTTCGAACGCTGGTTCGAAATACATGACGACCATATCTTCCCTTTCCGTCGTCAGACACGAATGATTCTCGTGTTCGAAGTCTAGATGATCCCGACATCCGACGCATCGTTCTAACAAGATGGGACGTAGTTCTTCGTTCACGCAGATTGCGTATGCTCTCATCAGCATGTTTAAAAGAAACCTCGCTCTAATAGTCTGAGAATCGCTCATGATTTACGTATTTTTTTATTATCTATTCGATTTTATATATTTATTTTTTAAATAACTATTTATTTATATTTTTTTTCTCCCCTATATATATCAATCAAAAACGTGACAGCGGCCTCGCGAATTTCTAACACACCGACAACAACACTCTTCGTTCAAAACATTTCCATCAAGTGCTCATGGAGATCACCTCGCAATAACGTGCGCTAGTCTCACTTCGAGAAACGCTACAGTGGGTTTGCGGATTCAAACATCACCTCTTCACGCGAGTCGATTTCAGACCTAAAATCCGCAAGCGAGTTTCCCCCATAGGATTCAGTGTTAAAATCGTGTACGGACGCGGATTGTTAGAATCGGCGAGAGGATGATGTTAGAAACCGCAAAACGTTTTTTTGCTCGCAATTAAACACTGAATCCTATGGGGGAAACTCACTTGTCGATTTCAGTCAAAACGGTACATGTACTGTACGTAAAATTTCATGCGTTTTCTGTCATTCTTGGATACAATCAGTGATGTTTGAATCCGCAAACGGATTCTAATGCACCCTAAAAAACGTTAAAATCTTATACATGTACACGATTTTAACACTAAATCCTATGGAGGTGTACATGTACACGTACACGTACATGTACGATGATGCTTGAATCCGCACGCATCACCTACTGGCGTTGAAGAGTTTGTATTGTATGAATCAGGATGTATCTGTTCTTGGTCTTGTATTTTCCTGTTCGCCCTGTCAATAGGGACAGGTCCGTTACAGCAATACTCCAAATGTCATATGAAATTATGGGAGAAAACAATAAATCCGCCAACAAACAATAAACAGGACCGAACTGCAGGATTGTCTTTCTAAGCTTAGTCACAAAGATCGAAATCGAAAGATTGATCTCGAAGATGAAAGTTTATAGCCTGGGCAAGATTTCAACAGTATGGCACACTAGTAAGACGGTATGGTGGTGGCAGAGCCAGGGCAACATCTGCAGCCGAAGACCGGTTTTCGATCATTCGGGAACCGCTTTGCCACAGCAACACAGCTTCGCAGTGACCTTGAGAATGCATCCGGGGTAAATGGTTAGACATGGACTATCCGGGCAAGGTTGCATGACGGTGGTCTCCGATCGAGAAGACCACGTATTCGCATTCCGCTGTCCCAGAACCGCCGTAAGGCACGATATTAATGGGCCATGGATCACCTTGGATGGACCAGAAAAGATTGGCGACCTGTCCTTTTTACAGATGTGTCAAGCTACTGCCTAGACCACACAGATAGGCGTTCTAGGGTATGGAGAAGGCCAGGAGAGCGATTCCATGCAGCCAACATTGATGAGTATGACCGCTATGGCGGAGGGTCAAACATGGTCTGGCCGGGGCGAAATCCACTGGGATGGACGTATAGAGCTCTGTGTCCTTGAATGTGGTACATTGACTGCACAACGGTATATTGATGAGATCCTGGGTGTCCACGTCAGATTATAGACAGGTGCAGTGGGTGATAGATTCATTCTGATGGACGATAGGGTCCTTCCTCATGTTGCCCATGCTGTCGGGGAGTACCGACAGAGGGAGGAGATTGATCGTATGGTCTGGCCAGCAAGATCCCCTGACCTCACTCCAATCGAACATGTCTGGAATGAGTTGCAGCCTGCAATTTCAACCCATCCAGTCCAGCCAAGAAGTGTCCAAGAGCTTGGTGCCATGCTGGTCCAAGAATGGAACAACATCCCACAAAGGACCAACAGGAACCTGATTGGGAGCATGAGAAGGCGTTGTCAAGCTGTAATTAACAGTAATGGGTCTCATACTCGATATTGAACCCATACCAGTTCGCTCTAACAACTTTTTGGCATATTGAAAAATTTCCTCTTTTACCAATAATATCCATTTTCCATGGTTATCGTATTCAAAAGCTAAAAAATAATTTCAAACACAAACAAAATCTTAATTGCTGTACTTAAATCATTCAAGATATAATTAAATAAAAAATATATACATTTTTCATTACAAATTTTTAACTGAAACGTAAAATAGGTAGTTGGATATACTCGGTGCTTAGCAAACTTTGAGTAGTTTATGAGGTATAATAGTTTCGATAAATGGGATGAAACTCACTTGACATCACTTATCACAAATCGCAATAGAAGTGGTGAATCTCGCAAATGATATTAAAAAAATGGGCAGCATGCCCTCTCCTAGGCGCTTATCAGGTTTCTTATCCCCGCACTAACCCACTACCGCAAATTGTATTGAAAAACTGGATAGCACTTACTTTCCTCGGTGCTTGCCAGGTGTCTTGCCCCGCGCAACCCATCTCGCAAATTATATTGAAGAATTGGCCAACACTCCCTTCCCGAGGCGTTTGTTTGGTTTCTTGCACCGCCATCGCTCATCTACCAATTGCCCAGTTGATAGTTTGCACAGTATCGGCTTCCCATCAGAAGAAACCCGTTGTACTGAACGGGGGTGGCAATGAAATTCACCGGGTATTCAGTTGAGGATCCCAGATGAAAACTTGAACAGAGCAAAAGCCCAAGATGCGTAAATTCAATTTGTGACTGGAAATCATTCATTTTTGCAGGCCATATTCCCTTACGGACATGATGTATAACGCATAAATTCCGAATTTCTTTAATTTTGTTTGGAAAAAAAGCTCTTTTAACCCCCAAAATACGAACTTGTATAACCGACTGGAAAATGAGACTCGGTACTCGTTGTAATTATGACATATGACACATCTTGTTGAAAGCTTGGTTGATTGGCTAGAATGTCGGTAAGTATAGTAGTCTCTCTGATTTCATCTCTATATGAAAATTCATCGAAATATTTATATTTCCGAAAAAAGACAATTTTCAATAGAGAAACACCTGAATATTCCCCAAAATGTAACAATTTCTCCGGAAGTAGCCAAATATCTTCTCTGGTATGTTATGGAGGCCATGTTCGAACGTTATGAAGTAATTTGTTTGATTGAAATGACTAAATCTGTTAATAAGGTGAAAATTGTAATTTTCATTGATTTTATCAGAAAACATCATTTTTCGCCATAAAATGCTGAAAAATTCATTTTTTTAGGAGCAGCGGCCATAATGACATCAGAGTTGTCAATTTTTTCGGTTTAAAAATCGAGCCTGGTGGGACATACTGAAAATGTTAGCCAACGGACGTACACTCCTCGTCTATTCCAGCAATTCCAGATTTCTCATGTTTTATTTAGAGAAATGCCCTTTTAAAACCCAAAATACAAAATCGTACAGCCTATCTCAAAACTGCAACAGCGATACGATATTCCCCACATCCAGATTAACATTTTGACATACGTTGCGTCTTGTTGAACGCTCGGTTGATTGGGCCATTTTTTTAGGAGTCTCGGCCACTACTAAATTGTCCCTTGATTGTAACAAGGCGCCATCTCCAATGCCTTGATGATGAAGTTGGAATATTAATTAATCGAGATTATTGTTAAAACACTCAAGACTTCTTGGAAATGTATTAGTGAATAAATAAAATATACACGTTGTTGTCGTGACACAAACTCGTATTTGATTAACACAAACCATACTGGTTCTCCAAATTTGTAATGTTGGGCTCCCAACGCCCGGAATCAAGTATCACAGATCTCCATTTGTGTGAATTACTGTGATACAAATATCAAATCCAGTCCTTTAAAGACAGAACAGGATTAATAGCAAGAGAGAATCGATATTGTCGACTCCAGTTTGACGAAAATATCTCGACAGGAAAAAACTGTTGGGACGGGGTGTCACACCCTACCCACGCTAAGCCCCACTTATCGACACCCTGTTATGTAGGATATAGACAATACTTCACTGCTCGGATTCGAGTACAATTTTATCCTCTCGGGGGCTGCGCGGATTATTTCACTCGGCTAATGTACAGTACTTTTGTATTTATTTTATTTTCTCCTTATTTGTTTTTCAAAACAACCCTTAAAAACTGATTCCGTGATTACTTTCTTCCAATGTCCAAAAAATAGTCCGTCAACACTGGGGGTGGGATAAGATGCTGGGAGTGGAATACAATTTTTTGCGAGTGTGTGTGGGAATACGATTTGTTTGGGGGGGGGGGGGGAAGAAAAACGAATTCTGGAAAAAAAATATCCCTCGTAGTATGAATCATGTCTTTCACAACGAATTGGAGGGAAACACCTTGTAATATGACTCCTTGTTACGTTTTCATAATCTCTGATTCTGGGTTATAACTTATGGCCCCTCATCGGAACGGGCTCATTGAGCCCGCATTGATGAGAGTCATGGATTGTGATTTGTCATGGTTGTGGTTTGCCAAATTGAATATCCGCTGTTGAAATGCATTCAATCGGAATAAGCCTAATATTCGAAATATGGCCGCTTACCCAACAAATTTGGAAATTAAACCCAATGGAATACATCAATTATTCCACTCCCAAGTTACGATTCGGGGCCCTAACTTATTGTTGAAATTCACCCTGTCTGAATACGCCTAAAAATTCAAAATATGATCCCTTACTGGAGGTCCGAGTCTAAACACGAAACATATCCCTTCACCCCAAATTTAGTAAAAAATATCTCTTGTAACTTTTTTTTTAAACTTATGATTCGGGATCATAGCTAGTTACCCCTCATCGGGGCGAGCTCATCGAGCCCGTTCCGATGAGGGGTCATGAGGTGTGATTTGCCGAATTGATTGTTTCCTGTTGGATTTTGGAATTTAGGAAAACATATCCCTTGCAGTATTATATGAATCGTGTCTCTCAATTAACGACCTTGAGTTATAGCTTATGTATGACCCTTCGTTGGAGGGGGCTCACTGAGCTCATTCTCACTGCCCTGCTGTAAACCTATTATTGAATCAGAATATGTTTCAGATAGCCCAACCTTTCACAAACTCCTAAACTACAAAGTTGTAATACATTCGTCTTAGACGAAGGAACATGCCACCACATCAGGGTGGTCGTACTCGTACAGTACACTTTGCAGTCTTCACATCACTATTTATTTGCTCCCTTCAGTTAAAATTGCATACATTGTGTCAGACTGGCGAGCATAAACGTGCTTCTGAACTCTTACTTTCTGAACCCAGATATCTAACAACACGTGTTGATTTACGACAGGTAAACACAATCGATGTATATCTACACTCACACGGAGGACTTGGCGATTTCCGAATAGATGATGGCGGGTAATCTACCATTTGACGAGATTCGGACCGGGTCGGACTTTGATTTTTCACACCAATATAATGAGTTCTTGAAAAAACAGACAGACGATGAAACTCCTTTGAGTATGGGGCGGAGGGAGGAATGTAAGTTCTATGACCCCAATGAGTTTCGTACCCTTAACCAGAACATAACCAAATCACTCGCATTATTCAGCATTAATTGCCAAAGTCTGTCAGCTCACTGCGATTCTTTTTGCGAATTGATAGCAACCATGCAGGACAAAGATAACCTTTTTGATATTATCGGTCTGACAGAAATTTTTAAAATACCGCTCAACATGACATTTTCCTTAGATGGTTACCATCAACTTATCAAAGCCTCCCGTTCCGCAGACGATGATAGTCGTGGCGGTGTTGGTATGTACATTAGAGATGGTATAGACTTTAGTATTCGCCATGACTTATCAATCGTTATACCTCATGTAATAGAATCGCTTTTTATTGAGATAACAAACAACAAATCAAAACGCATAGTAGGCATAATATACAGACCTAACACACCCCCAAGAGCGGATATTAATCTTTTTCAAACCCATCTAAATCTTATCACAGATATAATAAACCGCGAAAACAAACCAGCGTATATCATGGTTGATTTTAATATAGACCTTTTAAAATTCGAAACGCACAAAGAAACCGAAAACTACTTAA
Source organism: Pictodentalium vernedei (assembly GCA_031216915.1). Taxonomy (NCBI): domain Eukaryota; kingdom Metazoa; phylum Mollusca; class Scaphopoda; order Dentaliida; family Dentaliidae; genus Pictodentalium; species Pictodentalium vernedei. The sequence goes on along the minus strand of CM062294.1, from coordinate 189,186,720 downwards.
ATCTCATATTCAGCCAGGGATTCCAACCATTTATAAACCAACCAGAATAAGAAATCATTCAGCTACTCTTATAGACCATATCATCTCAAACAACATGCTTACCAACTCAAAGTCTGGTATTATCATCACAGATGTCTCCGATCATTTCGGAACCTTTTACATTGAAACGACTTCTGAGAAAAGAAACAGTCCAGCCTTCATAGAGAAGCGTATTTTTAATCAAAACAGTGTAGATCACTTCAGAATAATCCTTACACAGATTGACTTCTCGTCAGTCCTCAATCAAAATTGCCCTAATATAGCTTATAATACATTCTTAGAAATCTAAATGGAGGCTTATGAGGCAGCATTTCCAATCCAACGTGTGCGTTTGAAATCAAAATTTGTGAAACGACAGCCCTGGATGGCAAAAGGCCTCATTACTGCATCCAACAACAAGACAAAATTCTATAAAAAGAAATTAAAATCCCAAACTCACGAAAGCATTCAAAATTACAAAAATTACTGCAAAACATTGAATAAAGTGAAAAAAACAAAGTAAAGCCATGTACTATAAGAAAATACTCACTGAAAGTAAAAACAATATTCGTAAAACTTGGCAAATTTTAAATAATGTCATCCACGAAACTAAAGATATACCAACTCCTTCCCCATACTTTATTAGTAACAATACACGAGTGTATGATCAACGTCAAATTTCGGAAGAGTTCAACAATTTTTTTGTAAACGCAGGTGCCAACAGATAGAAAGGTCAGACAAATCTTTCAGTGACTTCATGAAAGATTATTTCCCAAATAACTTCTACCTTACTCCGACATCCCCAACAGAAGTTATAAACACAGTTAACTCAATGAAATCAAAATCAAGCAAAGACTCCACAGAAATAAAGACTTGCCTTCTGAAACAGACTATAGATACCATACTATTACCATTAACCCATATAATCAACTGTTCATTTTCAACTGGAATAGTGCCCGATAAAATGAAAATCGAAAGAGTAATCCCAATATACAAGTCAGGCGACGAACACACTTATAATAATTATAGACCGATAAGTATCCTCCCAACATTCTCAAAAGTCTTGGAAAAACTTATTTCTAAAAAATTAATCAGTTTTCTTGAGAATTTTCAGATACTGAAATCCAATCAATATGGATTCAGACAAAAACACTCAAACATTCACCCAGTAATGCAACTTTTGAGAGAAATAGCCTTTGAAAACAACAACGATTCAAAGAATAATACCCTTGCAATTTTTATAGACTTTTCCAAAGCTTTTGACACCATAAACCATGACATCTTATTGAAAATACTTGAACACTATTGTGTTAGGGGAATTGGTAATCTCTGGTTCAAGAACTATCTCTCAAATAGATCACAATCCGTATCTTTTAACACAGAAACATCTAACTTGGCGAAAATAACCTGAGGGGTTCCACAAGGATCAGTCCTCGGTCCCATTCTATTTTTACTATATATCAATGACATACACGATGTGAGTAAACTCCGCCTCTTATCGTTTGCTGATGACACAACCGGCTCTTCAACAATGGCAGACAGAAACGGCTTGGTAGATTTTGCAAACCAGAAACTTAAAAAAATTCTAAATTGGTGCGGGGCTAACCAGCTACTTCTAAATTCTAGCAAAACCAAATATATGATCTTTCACCTAAATTCAAAACAAATACACTCTCCCACTAGATGTGTCCAAATAAACGACCACAATATTTCGCAAGTTGGATCAAACGAACACGAGCAATCTTAAAAAATTCTAGGATTGAATATAGATGCCCATTTGTCATATAAAACTCATGTATCACAGTTGTGTTCAAAGATAGCCCGTGCTAACTATATTCTAAATAAAGTAAAAACTATACTTCCACACGAAAGTTTAAGAATCCTGTATTTTACATTAATACAGAGCCACCTCACGTATGGCATTCATGCGTGGGGTAATTCCAAGCCAGTAAACAGACTTTTAAAAATGCAAAAGCGCTCCTTGCGTATTATAAACAACAAAAGATATAACAGTCATACTGACCCCCTGTTTATTAAGGACAGAATACTAAAAGTCACCGATCTGTTTAAACTTCACGCATTGCTATTCGTGTTTGATTGGAAGAAAGACACGCTTCCGCGAAACTTTACCAACTTCTTTAGTCAGAGGGATGACCCATCTAGCAGAAGAACCAGGGCCAGCGGTTTGCTACAAATTAATAGAACAAGAACAAAATTGCTGGATAAATACCCAATTTATAACTACCGAAAACTGTGGAACGACCTGGATCTAAGTGTAAGAACTATTGATAGTAGACAGATCTTCAAGAACGTAATTGTTTGCCAAATCCTAAATTCTTATTTAAATGACCCATCATATAATAACCCTTACTGCCCTGATTGTTCCGACTAAAAATGGTATACCTCCGCAGGTCCGATCTCGCCTATCTCATTTCCTTGGTGGTTACAGCAAACTTCTTGAATGTTTAAATCATACTAAATTTACTAATATCTACAGAATATATACTTAATATACTATATACTAATTAATTAGCCAGCATGAAGGATGAGAAACCATTTTCTTCAGTCGCCGGGTCCACTCAACGCAGTCTTTGTAAAATAGTGTTTGTTTGTTTGCCTTTTTCACCAATCTGAATGCGGTTGCTACTAATGCGGGTCTAGTCTGAACACAATGTCGCAATTCAACTCTCTTGTATTGATTTTTTTTTGGGGGGGGTGCGGGGGAGGCAGCAGACAGCCAATCTGGGTATGCCACTCCCGGCGATGCACTTATTATTGTATTCATTATTTATATATTTCAGTATTAATTTTTTGATGTATTTGTTATACTACTATGTATTTTCTATTTTAACGTGCATCGTGAATAAATAAATAAATCAAAATCAAAATTCCACTATCTTAGATCGCACTGGGTTTGACGCAGACGGTTCTTTGACGGTATCTTAGCATGTGATGTTGAAAAGTATTTTAGAGGGTTTCCGTATGGACAGAAAAGTCCGGAGTTTTAACGAAAGTGTGGGAGGTGAGGATGATAAGCACTTCCAGGACGCACCGTACTTACCATGGTTCGCTCGGACTCGGTGGGAAAAAAGTTTAAAAATGCATTTTCATTGACTGTCGGGCCTTGACAGGGGGCGAAAGGAGGTGTTTAAAAGTGTGCGTACAGGGTGTTGTGAGGAGAAAACCGCTAGTAGCCCAAGAACATTAGGTTTCACTAGGGAAAAAAATCGGAGAAAGCTGATTTTTTTCAGGGAATGTCGAGTACATGTCACTGAACGATTAGACAAAAGTCCCCTAAAATCCCAGTTGAGCTTTTTTTTCTACAGCCTTTTTTCGAAAACGCGTTTGAAAAAAATCAAAAAAAATCGCACGAACTTTGTAACCTCGAATTGATCCAACTGTATTTTTTGTTTACGCGTATTTCGATCTACATAATGTCTAATATACATTTACCTAGAGGAAAATGTGCATTCTGTGACAATTTCTGCGAAAAATTATTGAAAATTCACAAAAAAGTATCGGATTTACGCAAAAAATGACGATTTTCCTAACGGATTTGCCCAAAGGGTCGTAGTTCAGAACGGGATGTTAGTTGGACAGACGATAAAAAATCCACCACCATTTGAAGACTTTTATCATTGCGTACAAAATAGACATTATGGAAGACCCCCTCTGCTTCTGGCCGAGTTCCCCTTTTGGCATAAAATTCGTCAGCATGAGAACTCAACTATTTTCGGGCTTGGGACCGAACAGACACGTCTGTGTCTGGCAGCATTAGATCAATAAATAATATTTACAGAATGTACAAAAATCAATAAATAATATTTACAGAATGTACAAATCAATCAACATGGATTAAGTTACATTGACTATTATCAACGCTATATACAGAAATGACATGACCTATATACATATTATTCATCGAACTCAGAAATTTCCGACAGGACAGTGTTTCTGTGGTTGTTACAAGAATCCGAACTGCAATTACACAAACCTGAGCAAGAGAGTCCTGCCTTCTTACACCCACACCTTTTTGTACAAGCACTCTTGCAACCACAACTGATCAGATTCAGTAGGTTATCGGGGGCACATGGCTTTGTGGCTGCAGTCGGTACAAGAAGTCCATTGTCTAGCGACCACCCCCAATCCGTCGGAGGAAGCGAAGTGCCCAGCCATTGTTGGACCTGGAAATAACATCTGTAGACATGTTGTTGTGCAGCATCGCTGCTTGTTGGGAGTGAGGCTAGGTCTATGGGTTTATTCAGTTTAGATTTTGCTACATAACGCTTGTAAGTGACATATCTATATCGGTCGAGAGAGGAAACAGTTTTACTCCCGTATAAGATCAGGAGAAGTTGTTCCCCGGCAGCGGCTACTGCACTTGGTGTACTGTCATCCGCCAAAATTGTGTTGACATACTGTTGTGAGTCGCTAGTAACATCGGAGACAATTGTACTGAATACTTTCTTCTTACCAACTCGAAAGAGTGCAGAAGTAGTGTCACAACCACTTATAGAATGTGCTACAAGGAGGTTGCTTCTATGGTCACCCATTTTGGTTGCTATTTCACTAACTGAAACTAGTAAGTTTGGGGTAATGGAATACATCATGTGAATATTACATCCCGGTTGAACTCGAGAGGTAAGAATGACTAACAAGTCTGTGTCTGTTCCCACAACGACAACATTGTTGTCATCTTGAGCGATGTCAAGTGCAGTTTCGGCTATCAGTACATCAGCATCAACCTCGGCCTGCTTGGACTGAATATTGATAGCAGATAGCTCCTGCATTAGAAGATCGATCAGTTGGGTTTTGTTCTTGGCATTTGCAAGGAAATCGGATTGGGGTGTGGTGGCTGGTAACTCGGGTGAGATATTGATATCAATGGAATACCTGTCTTTAGATCTACGGGCTTGTTCCATGCCCTTTGTCGACATTGTACAAGCATAACCATCAAAAACAACCACGACGTTCGCCCCAAAATGTCTCACTAGATAATTGGAATATGATGTACATATGTCCTTATATGACGACTGTTTAGGCCATACAACTACCCTCAATAAAAATCAACCATCTACAACAAACAGAGAATGTTCTGGGATTTTAGTTTGCTCGGAACCGTATGTTTTGAGGATCTTACCGAGCGTGCTTTTCTGTGTCTTCCTCATTCCAGCAGAATCAAACAATGCTGGTGGTTTTGGGACGAGTTCATATTTGAGATACTCTTCCATCTCTGCTTGTGACTGAATAACACATGTGATGCGGTTGAACAGAATTGTGGGGTCAATCACTACCTTACTTCCACGGACTTTGATGCTATTTGCCATCGATGCGAAAGACTTCACAGTGTCAACACGTCGTAGTTTGATGCTGTTGAACGTTTTGCTTACAACATTCGATACGCAACATTCACCAATTTTGCGAACTTGGTCACAGTTCACAGTTTCGTCGGCCACAAGCCCGGTCGCTATAGAGACTAATTGTAGTAGTGGATCTCTATTCTGAAAGGGGGAATGCACTCTGAGCCAGTTCAATAATTTGGTGATATCATTGGCATCAGTCAATTGTGAACTTTGACGGAGATCCCGATGTTGTTCGCCATGACCATTGTGAACATGAACAAAATTTTCGAGAGCATTACATATCGGAAGGCAAAGAGGTAGTCCATGTACCCATTTCGCAACAGTGCTATGGGTTATTCCCCTGCCATGTGTGAGACCACCAGGGAGCTTGAACATTCTCATTAAACACTGCTCTATGGTCTGATCAGAATATATCCCGTCCCAGAATTTATCTGAGCGCCTTATGGTAAAGTAACCTTTCTCAGTGAACAACTTCAAATCATCCTGTTGCATTATTTCTGTTAGCTCATTCATCTGCTGCAAATAGAGATGAGAACTTTTTGCGTATGCAAAATGACCACCTGCATGAAATACTGGAATCATATTGCGAACACAATATGTGTGGAGTTCCCAGTCGCCTGTGCGGTCTGCTCTCAAGAACAACTGGAGAAGACCTATTTGCTCGTAGTATTGTACCCAAAGCTTTCCTGTGCGTCCTATGGACGCATTCTGGAGCAGTTCGTGTAATTTTGACAGTAGATGGTTGACACTTTCTTGAATGACAGCGTCAGCTGTTGTACAGTCACCTCTGGCAAGTCCACAGAATATTTCATTGACTTCTGTGCAGTCTATGTTATCTAGTGTTCGGCTTTCTTCAAACACAAGTTTTGTAATGGCAATTTGTGTTAGCAAATGGGCACGAACTGCTCTTGAATATGCATGACCACTGATCAAATGATGGATTGACCCACCAGCATAAACAGTCCCCCAAAGTTCATCCAAGCCGCTACCAGCCATGATCGAACCAATTGCCCCTAAATATGACATAATCATATGGAAGCCTCCGAGTCTAACGAAAACTTTTGTCAACTTATCTGCACACATTATATGCCAATGCATCTTGAGTGTAGGCGAATACCACATTATGTGATGTAATCGAATATGGAAATTGAAACAATGATGCTATAATACGGTATTTGAATGAGAAAAGTCGATGCCGTTTGAATTTGAGTTTAGGGGGTATGGTTAATATTTCACAGGTTTCACCAGTTCATTATGGAATAAATGACTATTGTTATATATCATTATAAAGCCACTGCTTTTCTGCAATTTTTGATATATAATTTAACTCCCAAAGTAGTCGTAGATTTGATTTAATGGACGTTGTGTACCGTTGTGTGTATGAAAACAATAATTTTTTTTTCGTAATTTTGTACATTTTCGTGAATATTTCACCATTGAGTGTGAGGATTGGTACAAAGTTGGCATTTTCTGTTGGGGATATGTATTCTCAACATAATTCAGCACGATATTTATTTTTCTCACCCTACTAAGGCGAATAAGAATGAGAAATATGGAGCTGGGTCGAATTTTTTTTTAAATTTTTTTTTTCATCAAAAAAACGCTATAACTAAAAAAGCTCAACTCGGATTCGCGGGGACTTTTCACACTTTATCCGCATTGTGTGTCCCGGAAACATATAAAAAAATCAGCTTTCTCCGATTTTTTTCCTTACTTTCTCATTGTTATGTCTAATGTGCCTGGACTATAGTTGCACTGCATCTTTGAACAACTGAAAAAGTTCTCTTATATCGCGTGATGTGTTGCAATCGGAAAATCTTCAACTTCAACCATCTTCCAACCCAAAGGATAGCCTTCGGACTGGAAAATTACGGATGTGAAAGGAATAGATCGCACATATGGCATGCGTGTGGTAAGGGGGAGGGGGGGGGGGGGAGTCATATGTGGCAAACGAGGAGGAAATGATATCAAATGCGAAGTAGGCGCTAAGCTATACGTCATTTGGGAAACTACTGCGGGATATTCCTCGATATCCATCAAGTCGATGGATATCGAGAAATATATTTTAGATAATTTGCGATTATTTACAGGCTAGCATATAATAGAAAATGGCATCAGAAGAAATCAACCTGAAATCAAGCAGAAGCAAGCCGAAAGACGAACAAAGTTCAGAAGACGGGTAAGAGGACACTGAGTTGACACAGCATGCTAACCCCATGAGGGAAGGCGGTGCATAACAAAAGTTAACGTTGAGATGGAGCTTTCACGAGATAACCTGCCTGGCAACAGATCAGATTCAGCCTGTTTGGTGACGGCAGGTACATACAACCCACACTGTTCTGTCTGGCCACAGATTGCCTCGATAAGGTCAAGAATACAATTCTTCTACTTGAAGCGTTTCGTTTCTATATTGTATTCCTGCACGGTTTTAAATATGAAGCGATTTGCATCTTTACTTGAATGCTCTGATCCATACAGTAGCATAGTAAGATTCACGAGAAACGGTATCTGCTCAATAGTGCGGGCTCGGACCTTCGAGTAGAGCTGACATGACATCAAAAAATGGTCAGACAATTCGATTGCACCCCATCGACAGTTAGGCGACAATGTCAGGCGGTCGGTCTGCATGTAGATGAGAATTGAGATCACTACAACACAGACGCAGTCTGCAATGGCGTAAATGTAAAAGTGCACAGCACTTGGCATTACTAAAGACTGAGGGTGATCCCGGGTTATAACGATCTAGGAATCGTTTGAAATTGCTAATCGATCTATTTTGTCGAACAGGCAACGGAATATTATTCCACAATTTAGTTATAACGGGAATAAATGAATACTGATATAACCGGGTACGGCAGAAGAGGACGCGGTGGTTATCACTTGTACGCAGACCATGGTTTGTGATGGATGCTGATATAACAGGGGACACTTTGCTTCCGAAATATTGAGGCGTTATGTGGTGGTTCATTTTAAAGAACTTCATAAGCTTGTGTTTCTGACGTCTACTCTGAAGAGTATCCCAACATCTTTCAGTCTATAACAGGGCTTTACTTGACCGCATGGTTGTTTCAGTGACGATTCTGGCAGCAGCTATTTTTATCTTTTCCTTGTCAGCTGCAGTAATTTCTGTACAGTTGTTCCACATCGTTTGTCCATATTCTAAGAGAGGTCTGGTGAAAGCAAAGTAAATTTTCTCAAGTCCACTTCTCTTCAGGGCACATTTATGCATCCTCATCATGTCTATTCATGCCCAGGCCTTTGATCAAATATGACCAATGTGATTATTCCTTGAACAATTGTTATTTAATATAAATCCTGATTGTTTGTGGTTACTTACCGCGGTTATTTGTGCATTGGAAAGATGTAAAGGTAATTGGGCGGAAGGAGTTCTTCTGTGCGATATTGGCGTAATATCCGTCTTTTGTAAATTAAATTCTACCAACCACGTTTTAGCCCAATTTTCAATCGTTTCTAAATCACCATTGATTAAACCAGCAGCTTGAATCGGATTTTTCACAATAAGGTATAAGGAAGTATCATCAGCAAAGAGTCGTATATTACTATTTATTACACATCCATTAAACTTTAAACCCTTGTATTCAACGGAATCGCCGCTGTGATATAAATGATTCTGTATTCAACGGGTGATATACAAGCCGGAACTTTTTCACCGCACCGTTTAGTTACGCTTCGAAAAGTTTCCAAATTTCGTTATATAGTCATCGACCGTCTGTCGCATAGTGTGAAAATGAAAACGTTCAAAGCAAAATAAAGTCGGTTCACAAAACATTAGCCAAATATGAGATAATATTTTTAAAAAAAACTATTCATTTCCAACCAGAACATTAACCCAGTCCCGTTGCCGCCCGTTTTGTGGATCCCATTATATCTAAATCGGTCAACTTTATTTCGGTAAATCTTCGTACATCTTGACATGCTTCGAACTTCTTTTAAAAACGTTTCTCCCAGCTGTTTTGCAAATCTGCACATATTTGTACTTATATTTTTACTAACAGTAATAGCCAACAAATGGTTAGGCGTGAATGGGCATCAGCCCATTCACGCCTAACTATTTGGTGGCTATTACTGTTAGTAAACAGCGATACGAATTTTAACAAACATGATTTTTTATCGATCCATATGATCAGTATAGCTTCAATCAAAACAAACTCTTCACCTTCGGGTTTAATTATCGGAATTAAAATTTGTTTATTTAAATGAATTTTAATGCATGTGTTGTGTAATAAACACAGAACGCGATGTGTGTTTGAATCGGTGGGAATTTTACATAACTCGTTGGAATGGCGTAATCATATTTCGCTCGAGCCTACGGCTCTCGCGAAATATGACTACGACATTCCAACTCGTTATGTAAAACACCCACTGATTCAAACACACACCGCGTTCTGTCTATTTACATTTCAGTAATATCATTAATATATATCCAAAACAGAAGGGGCCCAAAAGTCGACCCTTGTGGTACTCCAGAGCAGACAGTTCTCCATGACGAGGACTCAGATGCTACAGTAACATTTTGTGTTCTGTCAGAAAGGCATGATATCAGAAAGTCCAGTTGGTCCACTTCAATTTCAATTCTCCCACGCTCGTAAATCAAACCGGCGTGCCATACTTTGTCAAATGCTTTACTGACATCACAGGAGACTATCTTAACTTTTTTGCCTTCACCCAGGGCATGGCAGAATTCGTCATGTACATCGGTACATGGAGAACCGGCCAGTCGTTAGTGTGAATCTGGACAGAAATTGACAAAGAAGATTGTTACCAGTAAGAAATGTCCAGAGGCACTTAAAACGCATTTCTCAAATACTTTACCGAGACAACTAATCTATGATATTGGGCGAAAGTTAGTCATCACGTGGAAGGATTATTCTTCTGGAATAGCGAAACGTTAGCACTTTCCCACATGATCGGAAAATGACAATTATTTAAAAGGATACTGAAAAGGACCAAAAGTGGACCGCACAATAAATTCTCTTTTAGGAGACGTGCGCTAACGACACGCAGTACAAACCCTTTGGTTGGATCGATCGACTCCAGAGCCCCAAGAACTTCCGCGCAAGGGAGGGTAATGCTGTCTATTGTTAAACCACACTTTTGGACAGGAGGTGGCAGAGAGGTCGTGTCATCGTCCACGGTGGATACAGAGCAAACGTATTCATTGAGCGCCTCGGCATTCTCATTGTTCGACGTACACATTTTGTTTTTGGTAAGTATTGGTAGGAATCCCAGGAGAAGCATTTCCAATATACGTGATTGAATTAGAGTGTCACTGACGCTATTCACTGACAACTGCGTTTCGTTTGCAGTTGTGTTTAGTCGACTTGAGGGAGGTCGCTGCGCATGACAGTTAGCTACTTAGATACAGCCGCGTTCTCTGCCCGATCAGCCGTCTCAATTCATTATGAAACCATTTTGGTTGACTGGGCCTTGAGAAAAGTAAGGTTATTTGGATTAGTCTGGATGCCAGATGTGGCAGTTTTTCAGTAAAATCTTTAACAATGTTATCCAGATTAGAATTATCGAAATTTACATCCCACTCTTCTCTCTCGATAGCAGCATTTAGGCTGGTGTAATTTCCTAATGCATACGTCCAGATGCGTCGGTTATAAGCAGTGGGGTGTGTGCTTAACAAAGTCATTTTCAATTAAGATGGGTGAATGGTAACGAGTCAGGTTTGGGAAAAGTGGATCCAGGACTTCACGGGATAACACAATCACTGTGCTGCTTGCGGCAAAACGTCGATCAGCGATGCCACTGACTCAGCAAAACACATCGGTTCGTTCACATCTGTGCCGGGTTGAAATATTTGGCAATTTCTGCAAAGTCTTTCCTTAGTCGGAGTAGCTGATTGTCATTAAAATCCACAATAACAATTAAATCAGATATTGAGGAGTCTTTAGTTGCTTCGATGGACGTGAAACTAATATTCCGTGTTTCTCGTGAACTGTTAGACGGCCGGTAGAACACGTCAAATAGGAGGGGGTCTTCCGAGGCTTGACAGCAATTCAAACCAAATATATTTGATGTTTAATATTTCCCGGTTTGGTCTTCGTCGGAAGCTAATAGCGGGGGAGGAATTCGTCACATACAGGTGAATTGTGCACTTGGTGATACCTTCTTGAAATTTGGCACACTGTTAGTGTAGGCTATGAGGTTCTCAAAAACGATCGGCTACAAGTTGACACCGACCGGTGGCGACCAGTAGCGGCACAATCCAAAATGGCCGCCAGCGGCTGAAGGGAACCTCCTTTTCGACGGTCTACCGACTATACATCCGATTGTAAGGGCGCGAAAGTGAACTCTGATCCACGCACGTGTTGGAAACAGACGTGGGAGATGATGTAGAATAAAACGAGATTCTCTATACGGACGCATCAATTTCTTGGAACTTGAAAAGAGCGTTGTTTCTCCGGGATCAGCGTCATTCAGGCAAACCTGAATGACGCTGATCCCGGAGAAACAACGCTCTTTATGAAGCAGTCTCTTTGCCATACAATCTCTTGTTTGGCGTAATTCCGCAAGCAATTCTGATTTGTCTGTCGAAATTAATTCGAGAACGCGATTGTTCACAAAAATCATTCACAGAATGAGTGAGAATCCTCTTCGTGTACGGACTAGTACTGACTGGGAACGTTGTTGCTTTTGCCAGCAAGACAGTTCCAAGAAATTGATGCGTCCGTATAGAGAATCTCGTTTTCATGACGCCTATAAAGCTATTGAGGAAGACATAACGCGCTTCCTAGATAATGGCGTTGAGCTTCCATATAATTTGACCATTGATTGTTTGATGAGAGAGAGTGATGAGTGTATGTCGATGTCACTGTTGACGAATAAGGCAATATATCATAAGACATGCCGTGACAGTATTCGGACTCACATCGTACAGCGCGTGCTACACAAGCGAGAGCGAAATGAGGCAGTGGCATCCTGCTCCACGCTGAGTCCTAAAAGAACACGGACAAGTTTTGAATCTGGCTGTGACAGGAAACTGCCCCAGTGTGTTTATTGTCACAAACGCGAAGGTGACAGCAGTGAGCCTATTTGCAGATCAATGTCTGATAACAATAAACTCAAAATTATGGCAAAGGAAGCCGAGAACTGGGTTGTTTTTTCTCGGGTCAATGCAGCATTTGATTCCGCTGCTAGTGATCTTTACTATCACAAAACCTGTTATTGTAAGCTTGCCAATGAAGCACGAGCGGCTAAATCTAAAAAGTCGAAGAACGCCGAACATTCCGCGTCAGGCCTGCCCTATGACCCTCTCGTTATGGCAGAGCTCATAACATTTGTTGAACACAACGATTCCGCGATGAAGCTTGTCGATCTCAAGAATCTGTACAGTCGGAGGTTGAAGCAAGTCGGTTCTGATTGGCTTAGTGAAGAAATACATTCCACTCGATTCAAAGAACATTTGTTGCAGAAATTGGGCGATGGCTGGGACGCCTTCACACAGGGTAGAGATGTGTTTATTTCAAGTAGGTTTCGAGTTGGCTCCTTGTTGTCCGAATCTTTAACTCGTATAGTGTCTGAGGAAGAGGCAAAAAAGATAGTTGATGTGGGTCTTCTTCTGCGTAAACACATACTCATATCTCAAGCTCCTTTCACGGGATCATTTTCATCTTATTGCTTGAGCGAGCCTGTACCCAACTCACTCCTGACTCTTCTTAGAGTTCTACTTGAGGGCACATGTAGTATACAGAACTTAGGCGATGATGAGACTGTTAATGCCAAGACTCGAGTGGCTTGTACTATTTCACAGATGTTGATCAGCAATTCAGCGAAACGCTCCGAACATGCACAAAATGTTCACCAGAGACGTGACAGAGAAACTCCAATGCCTCTTTATGTGGGTTTGAAGTTGCATGCCCATGATCGTATGAAAAATCTTATCAGAGATTTTCATCAAATGGGACTCTCTGTCTCTTATGATCGCGTAATGGATGTTCGCAGGAGTTTCGCGAGAGCTGTTTCACTGCGGTTCAAGAACGAAGGTGTTGTAGTCCCAGCTAACTGCAAACGTAATGTTTTCTCGATAGGAACCACTGATAACATTGATGTATCTGGTAGATCTGATATGCATGGTACGTCCATCACACTCATTGGTCAACTGAGCAGGGACAATGTGGGTACTGATCCCCCACCACTGAGTTTAGATGTTCCAGAAGACACACAAATTGAACTCCCAGACGACTATGCATTTGTTCCTTTCGTTGAAGACTTTGGTGGGGACATCAGGCTTGAATCTCCAGATGAATGTAATGTACGGCCCAATGAATATGCAGATTTGAACGTGGGAGAGAATGACTGGTTGTCTCATGTGTCACAGATCAGCAATAAAGGGAAGGTTGATGGCAGCTGGCAGCTTGATGAAGTCCCTGTGACCTTTTCAGGCTTCTTTTCAAAACATGAAGATCAAGACAATGTCAAACCTCGTGCAGTTATTGGGGTATTCCCTGTTTTCAGTGAGCAGAAAGCGGACTCACTCAGTATGCAGAAGCATGCTATGTATGTGGTCAGGGAAGCTACTGCTTTCGTAAACCCCGGCCAGATACCTGTCATTGAAGGTGACTGTCCGTTGTATGCCAGGCAGAAAAAATGTCAATGGCTGTTCCCAGAGGAGATAGGTGAGGATCGAATGGTGTGTATGATTGGATTCCTGCATCTTGAAATGTGCACCCAAGAAGCTGGTGGTAAGCTTATGGGTGGTTCTGGTTGGGAGCGAATGTTTCACCTCGCAAAGATATTCACACCCGGTGTAGCATCATCCCTACTTGGTGGGAAACATGTCAAGAGGACGCGACAGGCATATCTTCTCACTCTAGCTTGGCTTGAGATCCTCAGAAAGAATGCTTATGAGATTTACTGTCAGCAGACTGGGCCCCATGAGTCATTTGAAATGTGGGAACAGAGGATTCTTTCACAATCTCCAACTGCGCGCTATTGGGGTGAAATCGTTCGGAACTTTCTCTTGACAAGCTGTCAATTCGTTCGGAACCAACGAATCGGTAACTGGCCTGGTACACTGTGTTCTATCGATGAGTTGTGCAGTTACTTTTTTGCCCTAGGACATACAAATTATTGTCGGTGGGTCCCCGTATTTCTGAGAGACATGTCTCAGCTACCCAGGCGGCATCCTTCAATCCACAACAAATTCATGGAAGGCCATTTTGTGGTCCAGCGTAGTGAGAGGAAGTTCAGTATGATGGGTTTAGATCAGAGCCAAGAACATAGTATCCAACTACTCAAAGAAGACAGTGGTCCAAAAGGTCTCTATGGCCAGGCTGAAGAGAAAGTCGTTATTGAGCTTTCAAGGTCAGAAGTTCTGCGTGTTATAGATGAGTATGAATATGCAAGTTTCCACACAACATCATCAGATAACACGGAACACCCGGAAAGTTCGGTATCAGAGCAGAAAAAATTTCTGAATCAATTGAAATCTCTCCTCGATCTGGTGAATCAGGGACTCATTATCAACCCTTATGATGAAACTAGTGGTCAGCTGGTGACATTAGATACTGGTGAATATATGGACCCCGAAGTTAGTAAGAGTTTACGGTCATTACCCGAAAGGGGCAAGCATTTATATTCCACTTTCTTGAAGGAAAGGCTTGTGGAATGCACCGTACCCCTGAATGATGTTATTCCCAAGGCAAATATATATACCTTCCTTAACCCACCCCCAGCCAACCTGGACAAAGGCCGAGACAAACTCATGTCAAGTAAAGCAACTGCCGCAATAGTTACCCAGATGTTCGTTTCACTGCAAGCCCGGCCTGATTCAAACATGGATGAGTTTTTCATGCACGAGAATGCACGTGATCCGCCAGCATTATCCGATAGAGGTAAGCTACGGAGTGGGACAAAATCTCAAATTCTCAATTGTTTACCAGCTATTCCTGCACAAGGGAAGAATTCAGCAGCTAGACAAGCTTCAGTTGTCATCTTGGATATGCCTGCTGTAGTCCATGTAATCAAACCACAGAAAGCGGATCTGTTTGGAGAATATGCTCGATTGCAATTATTGCCATACATCGAATCTCTGATTAACACGAACACCACAAGGGTTGATGCGATCTATGACTGTTACCCCGAAGGCAGTTTGAAGAATCAGACGCGAGCAAAACGCCTCGGTGAGACAGCAGTTAGGTTGATACGGGTGTCCGAGAACGTCCCTTTACCTAAAGGGAAGAATTGGCAGGCATTCTTGAAAGTTAGTGAGAATAAAGACGAATTTTTCAAGTTCCTGTCTGCTGAACTGCTGAAATTAACATCAACATCCGAGTACCAGTTGTTAACGACATCAGGAGAATATGTACTATGCAATAAGGATGTTAGCTTATGTGACATATCTCCATCGAACCACGAGGAAGCAGACACGCGCATGATGCTTCATCTCAACCATGCAGTCTCACAAGGTCACAAAATAGCTTTTCTTCGCACGGTTGATTCTGATGTCGTCATTCTGTCTTTGCACCATTTCGCAACATTCCGTGACCTTGGACTCAGTGAGCTGTGGATTGGGTTTGGAATTGGAAAGGCATATAAAGATATGCCAATTCATGAGATAGCTTCACAACTTGGACCTGATTACTGTAAGGCCCTGACTTTCTTCCACGCCTTCACAGGTTGTGATGTAACATCCAGCATGCTCGGCATTGGGAAGAAGACAGGATGGAATGCATGGATGAATTTTCCCGCATCAACTGAAATGATGATAGAATTGACTGAGAATCCGCAAGTCTTTTCAGAGGATTCCCCTCATATGCAGCATATCGAAAAACTCACCATACAGATGTACAGTAACAGTTGTGTCAGTACACGTGTCAATGATGCGAGACGGCATATGTTCACACATGGCCTTAAGTCTATGGAAAACATCCCGCCCACCAAAGCAGCTCTGTATCAACATGTAAAAAGGGTAATTCTTGTGTCATCTTTCATTTGGCATCGTGCTCTGCAGAAACACTTATGTGTGCCAGACCCATCACAGTACGGATGGGAGTGGAATCCACGTCTCAATATTCTGGTCCCATTTTGGACTCACCTAGGAGACGCAAGTGCTGCATGTGCACTGATGCTCCACTGTAGTTGTGCCAAGGCCTGCAAGGGCAATTGCAAATGCTTGAAAGCTGGATTAAGGTGCACACCTTTGTGTAAGTGTGAAGGTGGCTGTTGTAACAATATTGAGTAGTATACTGTCATGTTAGGACCAGTCATCTCCTATTCTGGTATTTTTTTTTCCATTTTCGGCCAGTTAACACATGTCATGTTTCTAGTTGAGTTGATTTTGCTAACAAATGTTCATCCCATGTGGCTTGCTACATTGTCCGGGGTATAGGAATACAGTTTTAGATTTCGGAAAATAGTCTGTTATTTACTGCACAAGACGGTGTTAATTCATGCATAGCATGATACAATATCCCCAACTATTTTGCCTCTGTACAACAGTTGATACCTTCGTTCACCCGTGTGTTCATCTATGGTATCCTTGTCTTTCTCTGGCCATAGGCCACATGTGACTAGTCAGTTCCTACTCCATAGCAAATCAACTTGGAAATCCTTCATCTTGTAGCGCACTCATGTCTCAATGAATCCATACCTGAGTTGATCTAATAAATCTAACGTAAGGTATCAAATTGCCATACCGGATCATATTTCGATAAGTTATTCGCTAAAACATTTCGACCACTCATCGACATCAAAGGTCATGTTTTGGCTCCCAGTGGTGGCTATATCTCTATATCCCTGGTAAAGTAGCATACCATGAGGGATGGGCATTAAGTGTCGGCAACATTAATCCTGACTTGGAACACACCACATCTTAACTGGCCGAAAATGAAGAATACTACTTGTAGTCAAAAAATATTCCTGTACCTCGAATGACTGCAAACATACACTCACCCCTTCTAGTCCCATTTTGCCAATGTTCTATACTGGCAAGATAACATTGTATAATTAACAACGGGAACTAATGCATCCCGAGTTCATTCCAGCACTGCCCTTGCTGGCAGACGTGTCGCTATGGTGTTGAGATTGAACCAGAACTCCTCTAGAAATTTGATAGTTTTATTTTCTTAGAAAATAAATCTATCGAAAATGCCGGAAGTTGAGAATAGACTGTCACTTTAATTGGATTATCAAATGTCCAAGTATCCCCACTGCTGCATACTATCGAGTACCCTTGTTCATGTGTTGACAGGAATCTCTCATACCATGTTCATTTGACCATTGCATTCCCGAGAAACATTCAACACTAATTTATCTACGGACGGACGATCATACTGACAGTCAGACACACAGACGCACACATCGACGGAAATTCTGATCCCATTATCCATTAATCTTCCCCCCAACTTGTTCCAAGGGCTTCACTCCATCATTCACATCAATTACAGCACATGTATGGTGTTAGGTTTGGAGCTTCAGTTGTGCGATCGGCGAAAATAGCTTTTTTTCGATCCGCTTGGCGGCCATTTTGGATTTCGCTGCTAGTGGTGGCTAGAGGATGGTGCCAACTTGTAGCCGATCGATTTTGAAATCTCTGATGCCTACCCTTACATCATGCCAAATTTCAGGAAGGTATCACCAAGTGCACAATTCTAGCGAATTCCTCCCCCGCTATAATGCCTTCTTTAAAATAAACCGCCACCCCACCTGCTCTCGTTAACCGGTTTTCACTTATGGGCTCCTGGATGAGCGATATTGTTGAGTCACTATTTAGCCATGTCTCTGTGAGGGCCAAGATAATCATTGAACACGCTTAATAATATCTAATTTAGGTTTAATACTCTGTGTATTGAGGTGACATATTTTTAATGTATTATCTTTACTGCGTGAGTCAACAGAGTCAGGGTTGGATTCAGGTCTAGTTCACCGGATAACATAATTATCACACTAAAGACAAACAAACATAGGTCTATAGCAGGTATTGTGCATACTGTGGGTTTATGTAGAAGAGTGGCTTGTACAGAGGCATTTTATATCTCGTAAATAACAGGCCTGGTGAGAATCATTACATAACACGTAACATTGTTAGCAAGGCCGGCATTCGACCATGACTTCCCTTTTCTGCCTCATGCGAATACATGATAGAGGAACAGGGAAGTCATGGAAGTTCTACTGAGATCGTAACTGTTTAAGCGCATGAACAAATTGGATAATACTAATAAAATTGGACTCTTCGGCAAACTGTGCTTAACCCTTTACCTAACATGAAAAGCAGACGACACTTGCAAAAAACAAATTCTTGAATAACTAATTTTTTTCATTTTTTGTCTCAAAAACATAGGTTATGACCCCTCGTTGGAACGAGCTCGACGAGCTGCTTCCAACGAGGGGTCATAACCTATGTTTTTGAGACAAAAAATGAAAATATTTTGAAAATTAATTGGCGATTTTTGAGAATAGCGGTGGCCGGTTTTGGCCGTTACGTTGGGTAAAGGGTTAATGCTGCAACCATAGACTACAGTGTTGGATGCACCAATCCGACCGCGATAAACCTCCAGAGAATACATTATGTAACACCGGGATAATAAAATATGTCAGGTTCTCGAAACTTGGGGTTGTTGACCCGTAACTTCGTTTAAAAGTGATGGTTACAGTTTAAGTTCAACTTGGGTTTACAGGTGGAGTCAGAGGTGGAAGGGGGTTCACAAAAGGCATGTACAAGTACATAGGATGACAAAAGATGTTGCTTTAAGCTGATATATATCCAGAATACTGCAACATCAGTACTACGTTTTGGATAATGGTGACCAACCTCGACATTGTCGTTAATAATTGCAATATATACATTAACAAAAACATAAGCTTATCAGGAAGAAAACTGATCAGTTATTTTTACCCTAAAATTGGATCAGTTAACCCTTTACCTAACACCTAAAAGCAGACGACACTTGCAAATAAAATTATTGAACAAGCTCGTTCCAATGAGGGTTCATAAGCTATGGTTTTGAGACAAAAAATGAAATAAATAATAAAAATTGAATGGCGATTTTTGTGAATAACGCTGGCCGGTTTTTGCCGTTACGTTAGGTAAAGGTTTAACAATGAAACGAATCTAAAACTGCATGTTTTAGACAAAATATTAGTACTTTGCTGTGTATTACTTATCAAAACGTTTATTCCTAAAGTTGAACATTTGTTATGCAAAATGGTTATTTAGGGCCAAGAGCCTTTACCGCCGTACCCCCTCCGGAGGGGGAGGATTCATCTACGCCACTGAACACCCAACAGACCCAGCACCCAATTCAACAACATCTACAGTTCTGGGAAAAAAGAGCGCCAACGAAACACTCGAGGATAGGAGGTCTCCACCCACACAATAATAATCGATATCTTTGGCAATACATAAAGGGGACAGCTGGCTGAGTGTTTGAACATGGAAGGTTATTTGAATATTCAATTTACGTATGTGAGAATGTATATGTATACACATAATTTACGGTCCTGATGTCCTTGATACATGTACATAAGCTCTTGGAGAGGGGAAGTATGTCCCTCCATACTTGCTAATGGAAAAGTCCTATGAGTTTTCTATTATGTATACTATCAAACGAATTGGCGTAGTCGGCTGCTGAAGACTCCATCTCACAGGAACCTTATCGGAGAATCCGGTGATGCCGTGGAATACAATTGAACATTGGCTAGACAGCGATTACAGACAACCTAGCATCATTACAAAAGACAAGCCAGTTAAACTAGGTGCTGTCACATATGGACCCATCAACCCAAAGGGAAAGGGACAGAGCATGCTCTTTTTTATGATTGATCAAACCTGTCAAGTTCGCAAAAAGGTCACTTCAAACTGGTACACATCATTTCTCTCATCGGTTATCAGCGTCGGTGCTTGCCGCCGATAAGTTTCTAAGAACAAAATCATAACATTTCAAACAGGGCAGATATGTTGTATCTAGCAATGTATCCAGCAACAACACAACATTGGATAATCACTTACAGGGACGCGGCTAGAAGTTTCCGATTGAGGGTGGGGGTAGGGTAGTGAATTTCCAACTAGGGGAGAGTCCCGGTCACTCCTCCTAGTTGGAAATTCACTACCGAGAAACAGTTTGAAAATGAAGCCATGAAAGGGGACATAAAAAAATTGATTCTAGTAACTAAAATTCCAACATATTTATGATAGAATTATCAGGTTATTATTATTTGACATATTATACCATTATTTGGTTTTATTTCGGGAATTGAATATGTGCTAAACAAATGCTCAAGTTGAGAACTTTGAGCAATTCACACTGTCCTAACATTAAATCAGATCTTATGCAGGAATGATCAATTTTCGATGTTTCATCATTTTTGTAACTGTGAATGATAGAATTAACTCAGGATAACGATTTTACATGATGTGATTTTCTTGTGCATTTCGAGGATTTTTTTTTTATTACGAAAAGTAAACGTACTATAGAAATCTAGTACCGATTGGCATCATGCATACTTATGAAGCTCGGTACTGCGTGCATTGTAGCTGCAAATAGTAACAGTTAGAATTTTTTTTCCGATTTGAAACAGAGTTGGAATTTTGGGAAGTAAAGGAGACACCAGCATCACCAAAGAAGCTCTAAAATCCCGATAGATGGAATTTGCAACTACTCATGACTTGCCCTCCGAATTTCCAACTATAGGAAAGTTTGGCCAGGATTGGGGGGGTGAGGGTAAATACCCCCATCCCCTTTCGACACGTCCCTGATCACTTACGACAATAAAAGTGCTGTCAATATACCTTTGATAACTGCGTGAGTATCTTTCAGTTACATAATCACTCCGTGACATCATTGGTAGTCACATCATACGGAATTTCATAGAACAGTAGTTGAACAGTGTGACCCCCATCTCAGCCCAAACACAACAATGTCCTGCAGGCATATTTACCACAATAGTAAGTTAAAAATTAAAAAATGGTTGTACAAAAAGAAATATGCAGAAAGTATATACATTTATTCACTATATGGGGATAGCTACATTAAATCTCACGGGCAATATATTTTAGCACAAATTACACCGCAACCTTCAAGCCAGACACAGCTGAGCGCCTACACTAGCAAACCCCAAGAGCCCTCTGACTCAACGACACAATATATGTCGTTGAAGCAAAATGAGCTTAGCATTTGCCCATGTCAGACACCGTAAACAATTTATTATACCGCACTCCTTAATCCAACTTAATTTTTCCAGTCGGTCAAGGCTGAGCGCCTATACCAAAACAAATCCAAAGAGCTTTCTGACTCAACGACACAAACATGTTGTTGACGTAAATAGCGATTAGCATTTAGTCATGTCAGACACTGTATACAAAATCATATTACCACGGCCACAAACTTCAATGTATCGCTACCAAATTAACCCAGCTCAGTCCGCGTTCGAATAATCCTCAAAACTCCAGCCCTGGACGCATGAATTTCACATTCCAGGAAAATGTAAATTAAACCTCACCGAACGGCTAATTCATGCCTATCCCCGGGTACAATCAAGATGAACATTCCGTCAAATGTCAAATTTATACTCACGGACTTTAAATATTCAAATACTCCATGCCCAAGGAGGTCACAAAAGAACTTGGTTCTTTTAATTTAAAATAATTACTCGAAAATCATCTTACTGGCTCAACGGTCCATCAGAGAGTACCCGGTCTTGATTTCTGCTTCAGTAAAAATACTAAGACTGCACGATTTTCTAGCTAAGAACGCAAGCAAACAACCTCGTTAACTCAATCCTGTTTGATCTTGTCCACGCAAAACGGGCGCTGTGTTCAACATGACAATATTATCACACCGGATATTTAAGGCAGGCACCAAAGTTTATGTTATCCCACCTTATATATTATACAAGTGTATTAATCCACTCAATATTTTAAAATCACGCATGGATGCAGGATACCACCTACCGACCGATCTCGACTGAAAGCCCGACGAGATCGCTTGCCACCACGCAAAGACATGTGACAAGAGATCTTAACGCCAGATTAGGTGATGTCCTACATTCATGGCAAATGCCTCAACACTCTATAGCACAAATGTATTACAGGATCCGGACAATTCGTCCTTGGATCCGGTTCTAAAAATATCTCTGGCCTACAACATTTAAATGAATACAAACCAGTGACATACGAGATGCGGTAGTTTGACTATGGCGAAGATACAGTACATCTTCGGCACATACAGTCCCCAATGCATAAATTTCCCGGATATATTCCGGGTTTGTAGTCTAGGAAAATACTTCCTACAATTATTTTCCTAACATCATCCATTTTACATTTTAACAATAACACTTTAACATTCTCTATAAATACCGACAAACAAAAGTGTTTATTGTCCAAGTCATTCCCCCCAATTTGCACAAAAATTCAGCCTATTCCACGTATATTAATACGGTTCAAACTATGAACCATTTCACCAGGAACTCCAACGAATTCCATCTGAGACCTTGATATTGACAGACTCAAATGACCTAACATATATAGAATATACCCATAGTAGCTTGGTGTACCAAATGTTCACCTCGCGTGGTGAAGTGGTGTTAACCGCGCGCCTTCGGCGCGCGGTTAACACCACTTCACCACGAGTTGTGAACATTTGGTACACAATGCTACTTTGGGTATATTTTATTTATACCATGATCGTCAGATTATTAAGAGTCGCTATTATTTTTTCTCGATATTACTGTGCAGCAGTCGCAAATACGTGCGAATTTGTTTTTGTTTACTTGAGGATCGGTGGGTGGTACTTCCGCTGTCAGTTTTATCACCGAAGCGAAATTGAAAAAGAAAGAGGACATTTTTCATTTTAACAACATAATAAGACACTATTTCGAGTTATGGATGCTTTATTAACATGAGACAATGCATGTTTGTTAATTTTAGAAAAAACGTAATAAATAATTGCCACTTTCATTTCACTCTTCGCGAGGCGACGTGCGATAAATTTAGACAAGTTCGCATTCAGGTCGACGTCACCAAAGGTCAGCTTGGATATAGTTTCTCTGTAGGTGTAAATGTTGACTTCTGAAATCCCATTGCTTGCGTAATCACCACGGTTGGTGTGTAAAGTTAAAATTTATGTCATAGGCTTTTCATATGTAGTAGAATAGGTAATCATGGTATACAAATATATACATGTAGCTTCCCATAATTAAACCTTTCATAGTTTTAATAAGATAAAACTATTAAAACTACATTTAAAGTCTATTTGCACAGACCAATGTTAATTTTATCATTAGGTGGGTATCAAGCCGCTACATATACTTCAACAGTTTGTTGCGTAGGAAAACATGTGATTTCCTCAGATGTTTCGCTAACTAACTATCGACGAATCATCAAGGTGTCATACGATATTTCTTCAGAAGACGATACCATTCCATTCTATACCACTCAATGTTTGCTAAGCACCACATATTTGACACATCATTGTGAAATTGCGATATTTTGGGTGGATATGATTGAAGAATGTATTGAGATGGCCCCCAGTGTTTACGTTAGCTCTCTTGACAGGCAGACTTTTCTTGACATGTCGTCATGGGAAGCATGTACCCCTTGATTTCCACCATGTTTTCGTGTACTGTCTACATGGACATGAAATATGTAGGGTATTCAGTCTTCATTTCAACACACACCCTTGTGTTTTAATGACTGAATATGGCGAACGAATGCATCTGTAAGAAGACTTTTGTCTGAAGCAGAAATGTGGTGGGCTGTAGGGATGGTGGAACAAGGGGCTACCCGTCATCAGGTTGGTGAAGCCCTTGGTGTGCACCATACGATGATCACCAGAGCCTGGGCAAGATTTCAGCAGTATCGCACACCAGCCAGACGACATGGTGGTGGCAGAGACAGGGCAACATCTGCGGCTGAAGACTGGTTTTTGATCATTTTGGCCCGTAGAAACCACTTTGACACAGCAACCAGCTTCCCAGTGACCTTCAGAATGCATCCGGGTTAAATGTTTCGACGCAGACTATCCGGGCAAGGTTGCACGAAGGTGGTCTCCGATCGAGAAAACCATGTATTCGCATTCAGCTGTCCCAGATCCACCGCCAGGCACGATATGAATGGGGCCATGGGTCACGTTGGATAGACCAGAGAAGATTGACGTCCTCTTCTTTTAACAGATGAGTCAAGGTACTGCATAGACAACACAGGTAGGCGTTCTAGGGTATGGAGAAGACCAGGAGAGCGATTCCATGTAGCCAACATTGCTGAGCATGACCGATATGGTGGAGGGTCTATAATGGTCTGTGGCGGCATCAGCTGAGATGGACGGACAAAGCTCTGTGTCATTGACCGTGGTACATTGACCGCACAGCGGTATATTGATGAGATCCTGGATGCCCACGTCAGATTGCTATGTGCGTGATAGATTCATTCTGATGGACGATAATTCCCGTCCTCATGTTGCTCATGCTGTTCGGGAGTACCGACTGAGGGAGCGGATTGAGTGTATGGACTGGCCAGCAAGATCCCCTGACCTCAATCCATTCGAACATGTCAGGAATGAGTTGCAGCTTGCAATTTCAGTCCGCCCATTCCAACCAAGAAGTGTCCAGGAGCTTAATGTAACTCTGGCCCAAGAATGGAACAGCATCCCACAAGGGACCATCTGGAACCTGATTGGGAGCATGAGAAGGCTTTGTCAAGCTGTAATTAACAATAATGGGACTCATACTCGATATTGAATCCATATCAGTTCGCTCCGTCAACATTTTGGCAAATTTGAAAAATTTCCTTTTTACCAATAATATCCATTTTCCGTGGTTATTGTATTCAAAAGCTAAAAACTAATGTGAAACAGAAACAAAATGTCAATTTCTGTGCTTAAATCATTAAAGATATAATTAAATATAAAATATATAAACTTTCCATAACAATATTTCAATTGAAACGTAAAACAGGTAGTTGGATATACTTGGTGTATAACAAACTTTGAGTAGTATATATTGCATGATCTGTTTTTGTTTATAAGTCCCCAAAAAGGCCTGAAAAAGAAGTTCATAACACAGCAGTAACTTAAACACTTAATTATTTAAATTCCTAACGAATACAGACTTTCAATAAAAGAAATGCTAATCAAACGTTCAACAATTTTAAATTGGGAATGACACCCGGCTTTGTAAACGTCAGTAGTATAGCTCGTATGTTTCAGGAGTTATTGGCAGGATCTCAATGCAGGATCTCATCGTACGTCATAGTCACGTGACGTAGTGGCGCCATGTTGTGTTGTCATGGTAACCCGCGTGAGCGGCCATCTTGTGACGTCATCTCCATAGTGATACGTGCTGTGAGTGCGCATGCGCAGCGCGTGTTGTTAGGGTGATACGTGTTTCCGTCGTCCATTTTGTGTACTGGAGGCCGCCATGTTGGTTTCTATGGTAGCACGTGATTGCTATGTTACCCAATTTTTCTGCAATAAGACGGGGTATGTTCGGAGGGTGTGTTCGATTGTAGAAGAGTAAATCTAATTACCACAACCAACCCGACAATCTCTCCAAATCACCAAAATCCACCCAACTTTTTACTATTTCGAATTCTTTCAGAATTCTCTGCTTCTGTGTATATGTAATAGTTTACGTTTACCTAGGCATGTTCCTTTGTTCTGGAGTATACTCCAGTAGCGTATAAGAGCATATTAATTGGAACAGTTTACCTTACTATAATTAGCTATTCTGGTCTGTTCTTGTTAGTTCTGACCCTATTCCAAGTACTCTTGTTGTTTCATTTATCTAGATTATAACTAACCAATCAGATTGCTTGATTTCCCATAACCTGTATGCAGAGTTATCTCCCTTCTGCATAATAAAAGCCTATATCCAATGGCACCTCAATTTTAGCACCCCTTTTTTGAAAACAC
Organism: Pictodentalium vernedei; assembly: GCA_031216915.1. Classification (NCBI taxonomy): domain Eukaryota; kingdom Metazoa; phylum Mollusca; class Scaphopoda; order Dentaliida; family Dentaliidae; genus Pictodentalium; species Pictodentalium vernedei. Next base: position 189,160,466 of record CM062294.1, on the reverse strand, counting down.
CTGTGGCTATGGAATCCCTTTTTTGTCATATGTGCTTATGTGAAAAAGCACAATGTGACACAATATGCCCTAGCACAAAGGCACATGCTTTATGTGCCGATATGTGCTTATGTGAGAAGGCACAATGTGACACATTCATAAATCTATGAATTTTACCGACTCCTGCTGATAATCTTCAACTAGGTGGTCAACTTCATATGGTGTGTCAAAGTCATCAAACAATATTTCATACACTGCATCATCCCTCCATCTGTTCTATCAAGGAGACTGATCACCTGCCCTGAATACCAGTTGCTTCTTCCAAATTCATCAATCCATTCATGTGAGATTGAGGGGTTCAAGAATTTCTGGATATGTTTTCTTTTTGAGCGTGATTGCACAGACAAAGCAGATGTAGATGGCTTGGGGTCATCCAGGTCAGAGGTTCTTTCCTTGCATGAGCGTTTCTTTACCACCTTATCAAATGTAGTAACATCTTCTGAAAACTGCAAAGATATGAAAAGGTAGTGAACATGAATGACCTCTTTCATAGGGATTTCATACATATAATATTGAAGAACTGATCGAGAAGAAATGTCACTATAGTTAAGCTGATGATATACATATATGGATTACTACAAGAGACACCAGTTGACTGCCCTTCACACTAGATGTATACAGTACAGGTGGTTATCAAAATCTGACATACTTGAAGCATGAGGAGCCGTTAAATGCAGTTTGTAAGTTACATTTCAGGCAAATTCTGCGATGAATAGCGTCAAATTATAAATCCAATTTTCAATCCTAAAAATGCTATTGCTATCTTTTTGACCAGTTATTGTGTTAGGATAGAATAAACATTTAAGTTACTAGTACTCTTGAAACACATTTATTCCATCCACACACAATAAAGAATTGTTTGAGAAAGTATAAATAGTATTCTTGAGAGTGAAATGTTCTTGTCAGCTTGGGTAGAATTGATTACAACTGAAATAGCTATGGAATGGTTTTCCACACAGACAAAACATACAACCTCACATATTTTGTTTTTAATAAATATAATGCCACACAGTAAAATAATGTGTAGGTCTCCTCAAAAAGGCTGTAAAACATAGGTACATGTTGACTCCTAAGATCCCTTGGCAAAAATGAAAAATGTGTTTCATTATCTTATGTACATTGTATCGGAGTTCATGGATGGTTTGAAAATCAGCTCTGCATGTGTATAACACTAGCAAATAAAGCAAATTTACGATTTCACAAAAATAACCAGTGCTGAAAAACAAATGAAATTTGAAACATTTGATATGTTGAAATACAAGGAAATGGAAACTTAAATCAGTAGCCTTTGTGTGATCACACGTATCAGTTCACAAATATATGTAATTCAGACATATTACTAATAACAGTTACCCATATGCCTGGTTCTCTAATGCCTGGATACCTGCCAAACCTTTTGGCTGCTAGCTCAGGTAAGATAGCCCGAAAATAGAAAGCCTCTAACTTTGGAAACATTGTTATTTCCCATAATTTGACATCTGCAAATATCCTCTCGACATGAAGCTCATGAGGGTCAACTCTCCGCACAACTAAATCTAACCATGGATACTTCATAACATTGAGCTGACCCTGAATTTGGAAGAAGAGATTGTGATTTCTTTTCAGTGACAAAGAACCAAATGAACTCATTTCTAGGCAAAATGACTTGTCTTGAACGCATACCTGCTCAAAAGTAAGTACTTTGTTCAAAAGCACATGCTTCACCTCAAGTAAACCTTCTCCAGCTATGGTACTCTCCACTCTACCATCGGTGCTTGCTGCCAAAAATGGATTTTCAGCCTGGATGAAGAGACCCATCGGTTGATCTTCAACCCTTTCACCCTGCCTTTGTTTGAAGAGCTGGTATTCTTTAATGGCCAATGTTTCCAGTTTAAGTCCCCTTCTTGTCAGTCTTGTCCCCTTGAATGTGGAATACAGAAGTCGCTGGACTGCAGCCTTAACTGGAATTGAAGGTTTCCTCTTGACAATTAGGCCAAAACTGGAGGGAGTCAAACGCCTTTTACGTTCCTCCATCCACAAGCCACTGAGACATTGTAATTTTGTACTCTTCTCGATGTCCTTTGCCATACTTTCAGTGACTTCAACAAACTTTCCATAGAAATTGTCCATTGCTTTCTTCAATTCCGCAGGGGATACATCAGCTACTACATCGACTGCTTCATCATCATATTCTAATCGTGCCTTTTTACTTTGCCTGACACTTTTACCTGCAAACTTTCTCTTATAAGGGCTCTTTTTGCCTCGTGTTTCCTCTGCAGCATCCAGGACTGAGATCCATGCCTCTCTTTTCTCTTGTTAGCTGCATGAAAGTTGGGTCCTGCAGTTGTTCCAGTGGCCGTTTCACAGAGAAGTGGACTCCATGTGGCGCCAAAGTTTTTTTACGAAGGGATGCACCATAGCATCTAAAATTCCATGAGCCTCTGTTGCAGCGATTATAGAGTTTTCCCCCATCAAATTTCATGCGGATATTCATCCAGTTTTCTGCAAGATTTGTAGTGGCATTGGAGAGAAGGCGGTCTGCCTTCATTGCAGTGTTGTCCAGCAACTTGTAGACATCTTTGTACATATCCTCATACAATTCCGTTAAAACACTGGATGAACTCCTAGCTTTCTGCAAATCCTCAGACGACATTCCCTCAGTCCAATATTCCTTCAAGGATGTAAAAACATCCAAAGGATCTTCTGCAATTGTCTCATGCTCCGTGGTGTCATTGGTTTCTGGCACAGCCTCAGTATCAGAAGATGATTGTGAATGTTTGCAGAAATTGGTACATTTGGTATGATTTCCATAAACATGACAGACAGCATTTCGGATATCGTGTTGTAGGAGTTTTTGTGTTTCATTTTTGTCTGGTAAAATACTTTTGCATCTGTATTCTATTGCTGATCGAACAGTGGAGACAATCCTAATGCGAAATAGTTTGGTTAATTTTCCTTTTCCCTTATACTCTGGATTTTCTGCTACTAATTTTTCAAGTTCCCCCCTCAAACATTTACAAATATGATTGGCGCATTCTATTTTTCGAACCTGACAACCCCATACTTGAACAATTCCCTGAATGCGAGCATATACAGAACTATCTCCATCTCCAATCATCCGCATGTACCGAACACCATGCATCTGTTCTGCAGCTTTGAACCCTTCCACAATAATATCGGATTCCATGGCTTGACTTGATTCACTCCAATTTTTGAAACATGTATGCTTCTTTGGCTCTTTTATTCAAAGCAACAGCACATATAGAACAGTACTTGTTCCGCACACCAGTGTAAAATAGTTTTTTTGTTTCCGCCCCAATAATAATAGCAACCCCACCCATGGCATTGTATGTATGTTTGTGTGATCTTTTTGACCACCCCCATCACAAAGTACAGTAATTGCAGGAACACCTTGGTTCATATCATTTCTATTAATTGCCAATTTTCTTTCGGTTGCTCCAGCATCAAGCAAATCTTCGTACATTACAGATTCCCACAGCTTCCCAATTTCATGTTCAACTGACGTAAATATATGTTGAGATGTACCTGGCATATCAAAGGTAGCACACTGTTCATTCAGTGCAGAACATCCACCTCCAGTTACCATTGCTCCCCAAACAGATCTTACATTGACATCATGTCTTTTATGAAAGTCAGTGGTACCTATTTTTTCACTTGTGGGAAGGAGAAACTCCTGCTGACATCCCTGACACTTTCCACGAAGGACAGTTGCCAAGCCACGATGAAGATGATCACAAACTAAGACGAATGGATCTTTATTTATAGAGATCAACTTTTTTGCTTTGTCACAAGTAGCAACATGGAAGGAAACAGTATTGAAATGTTGATTAAGTTTTTTAACATCTATTAGTCTGTATCCAGACAGTGGCAGATCAAGAATTTTTGAAAATTTCATTTTCACTCCTCCTTCAGTAACTGTTTCCCCATTTTTGGGAAGCACTTCTGTTTCATACACTGGGGGAGTTTTTTTCATCACAATTTTTAAAGAGTTTTCTGCTGTTGATTTGATAACATAAGTATCAGTACATATTTGGAATTCTTCACCAGTATCAGACAAATCAAACAGTTTCTGCTGATGTTTACGAACATGTCGCCCATGCGGCTTTCCAAAGTTTCCCCTATTTCGTCTATTCTTTGCTCCACTAGCATGTCCCATGTTGAATGTTAATGATCAATCCTTTATAATCTTGACTATGTGTGCTACATATACTGGTGCTCACCTGAGAAAAGACCATAGTTGTTTCACTAACACACTTTCCTATTCCCATTACCCTTTTTTCTAAATACTGGACATCCCCCAACCCCCTTAAGGTGCTCCATACATGTACCAAATATGAATTACGTTTGTCATGCAGATAAGAGAACAACAACAGGCCTCAAGAGGTCTTAATCGCTCACCTAACAAAGCAGTTCAAAGAAGTATTTGGATCACATTAAGGTAGCCATTGTTCATCGACACTACAGAGGAATGAAGTCATGAATTTTTCCAGAACTCTAGTGTCCATGTTAGATGCTTATTATCATAGGTCTTCCTGACTGCTTCCAATTCTATCAACTGTAACACTGCTTAACTTCCGAGGGTTGTTATGTCACCGCGGTTTTAAAGGCAAATTGTTTGGAAAAACACAATGAAATGGATTTGAACAACTATGAACCTAGCTTCACCCCTACTCCCACCACAGAGGGCCCAAATATTCAACCTGGGATTCGACTTGAACAAACTTAGCTACATGCATATACATTATTATATGTAGAATGCTGGACTATCTTTGAGTTGATTTGTAAGACAAGTTTTCAACAACACCTGACTATATTATCAGCAGGGGGGGGGGGGGGGGGGGGGGCTACATTATCAAGCTGTTGTTCTTATAGATATGCCAAAGGTCAATCTCCAATCAATTGTAACAAGGCAATTTGATGTCAACAATTTTTGTACAGTGGAGCACACTTAATTGGATATCTCTTAACTGAATAATAGCCCTGTTAATTCAACTTAACTGAATATAAATGCCCATCAGAAAACCATTTACCATACCCCCAGTTCAAATTTGACCTGTTAATTGAAGATAGTTTATAAAGTAGATCCTGTTAATTGAATAGTAGACCCATTTCTGGCACTCTGAATGGCCCCATATTCATTTCTATAGTGGACAGACAGACAGGCAGACATACATACATATATACATGTACAGACATTCTAAAATATAGTGTACAGATACAGTACTTGGAGAGTGAGTTGTAACGAAATCACCCGTGGAGTGAGTTATCACCCAGGCTATAACTGTCACATTTTGTACATACTGACAACAAACAAAAGCAATGTTTCAGCCAATGGACCTCTGGGTTAAACCCTGAGGTCCACTGGCTGAAATTTTGCTTGTGCTTATGCTTTGCTACAAATTTGCAATTGTTGCTGGGGTGGAATCTTCTCTCTGTGGGTGATTTAGTGATAATAACTCTCCACGTACTGTACAGGCCCATATAAGGTGTATACAGGGTGGATATATTTCCCCAAATTAATAAACATACATGTATGTTTTTAGGAACACAAGAGTAGACCCTTGAGGGTCAACCTCCACAGTTTAAAACAATTTTATTTTTTTAGGAAAAGAAGTGGATTTTCAGAGAAAGTGCTCACAAGATTCAAAACTGATTTTCACAAATCGGGACAAATCTAAGGCCTGGCACTGAATAGTGGCTTCCTGCACTCAACCACTAACATGTGGATGACAGGGAATTAGCTTTGGTATTTATGAGAATAAGTTGCAAGCTTAATGTTCTTAAAAAAACATACTCTTCTACAGACAGTGGTTGGTAGATGTAGACTTTTCAGAAATGTATTTCTCGGCTTGAAACAATAAAGCACTGAAAAAACTACCTCATGCAGATTCTAATCTATTGCCATTAAATCACCTTAATGCTCCTTCATACATGTACTTCAACTTGATAATATATACGGTAATACCATATGATGCAGTTGTCATGCTTGTGTCAGCTGCGTGTACACACTACTTGATGACAGACATGTGACTGTCACCCAACAAAACTTTTGTTGGATTAATGGATCACTAGGTGAGGCATTATGGTAAGCACTAATGCCACAAAGGCTGCCCTTTTCCAGATTTATACAGGCTATACCAGCCACAGGGGTTTAGCATGATAGTTGAAACAATGTTGCAAACAGTACTGTAATTGGAATATTGGCTGAGAAGAATGTACATGCATACAGTTAGTTTAATTATTTGGCTATTACATCTGTATATGTATTGGTGATGTGTGGCTTCATTAATGCAGGAGATAAAGTTTCAGGCTAACCCACATGGGTGACATAACACTGTTCCCAGGTGTCCACTCTGCTAAACTATGCATCTGCTGTTCACATGCAATGTACTTTTCACTTCTGATTTTTTTAGTCTTTTTTTTGTGAAGTCCAAAGCATGGTTGATTACATGCATGCATCAAATCAATATCCATTTATTCAGGGTTGGATCCAGAACCATGTAGATTTGGAAAGGGACTTTTTTCTTGGTCTTGGGTAAATAATTCAATTGGTCATCTAAACATGAATCCACCAGGAAGCTCTTTTCTAGAGATAATACAGGTACATTGTAGAATGGATACCACATTATTAGGAGTAACTATCAGAAAAGCATAACTGCAATGAAACCTGATTTTGCTGTACAAATTTGGGGATGATGGTATTTATGTCAAAAATTTGGAATTGGATAGCATGTACACCATTGGGAAAGGGCCCTTATTTTGTCACAAAAAATGCCTGCATTAAACCCTTATTTACTACACTGCTTTGGAGTTAAAGTAGCAAAAGTTGAAATCATTGAGATATACATGTAAGTTGTATGTTAGTCTCAAGTAAAATACTATACTACATGAAGGTGTTTTAAAACAACTCTCACAAAACTTGATCAAATGACTGGTTGAAATTACTACCAACAGAAACAAACTGTTCAAACTCAAACTTCTTTTTTTGACATACCAAAATATTTCAAATGATTTCTTCTACAAATAACCTTTTTTTGGACAACAGACTTCTTGGTAGATGTGCATGTAATGAGACTACACTTGTAATATTGTTTTTTAAAAAAGAAATAATTTTCATTTTTGGTTCCCATAACACACTATTACAGTGCCACCACCGTGGACTGGCCACTTTCCACGGGTGGGCAATATTTCCATGGACGCAATAACATTAGATCCCAAGCACTAATTATAGGAATAAGCATCAAAAAATTAATTAATGAAGCACCGGGTACAACGTGGTGCTTCATTTATTGAATTTTTGATGATTTTTCTATATTCCTATGATTAGTGTTTGCAATGTAATCATATTGCGCCCATGAAAGTATTGCTCACCTTTGGAAAATGAACAATCCACGATGGCTGTACTGTATATATATGACATTATATGCATTTGTACATGAATATTAAATACATGCAACACAGGTAGCTCTGTTTTTTATCTGTCATCCGAAATGAGTAATAATCTGACTATATCAACAAAGCATTCCCTCATGATTGCAAGCATGCCTTGATGATATAGTGGGATTATGTGATCACTCAGAACTTGAGGCTGATCCATCACTGCCGAAACAAGGTAACACCTCTAACCCCTACATGGTTATCTTGATACTGATAGCACCTGTGAGCAGCCTGCCTGGAAGTATAAGGTTAATCCATATATGTTTCCATTTTCAAACCAGATCTGGACAGTATGAATATTTTATCTTACAATCAACATGTATTTTGTCTGTATTAACTCCCAACTGCCGTGTATCCGCCCCCTGGCCCTGATACAGATGTTTGTATCAGGGGGTCGGATACAAGCACGTTCATTTCGCGTGAGTTCCATTTTTTCTTTTTGTTCACACGTACAAATAAATAGTTTGTTATATATTCTACATTTTTTTACTTTTCCCCATTATATTGTAAGATAAAATTATTATTACCATTATGTGGATGGGAAAATATGTATCCCAGTCGAGCTCTGAATTCTAGGGGTAGATCACAACCAGTCTTCGACTCGTCGTGATCTGCCCTTAGAACTCGGATACATATTTTTTACATCCACATAATGGTAATAATCTCTATATACCTAAAGAATCAGCCTTGTCCTTGATACAAACTTTCTTGCTTCAGTAGTAAAACTTGCTTTGAAAGTCAAACTCAAGGCCTACTTGTGAATTAAAACATTGACCTGATGTGAAAGCAGTGCAACAACAACATAGATATTTACTTGCGCCTAACTTACAACTTAAATGTCTTCTCTATATCCCTTTCAAGTTTCAATGAAGCTTCTTATTTTCAGGCTGTCTTAACTGCACGGCCAAAGTTACATAAAATGTAGTTCAACTGAAAATGTTGATGGGCTGCATTTCTGGCCATTCTGGCCTGCCTTATATACCCACCAAGCTGGCCAAAATTGGTTACATTCGGAACTGACTTATTTTTTGGAAATAATAAGTGTTATGTCCCCGCATTGATCATATTTTAAAAAGGGTTTTGCACTTTAGTGAAAAATTAGTATTCTTGTGACAAGATATTCGTGACAACTCAACTGCAAATTGTAAACACTGGATACAGCAGGTCAGTACTTGAACGTTTTTGCGCTGTGCAATTACAAATGTGTCTCTGTGATCGTGCAAAACATTTCAACAGTCAGTCGATGGGTATAAATTGGTATTCTTTTCCTATCAGAAGAGGTTTGATTACCGTTTTGATGGATCACTAACAGCAGAAAAATACGTAACTTGCCAAGCTTGTAGCAGACAACGGAAGTAAGCAGTTCGGCGTATTTGGACAAATAAAAGAAATAGTCCGCCATACAAATACATTTTGTATCCATTTATTCCTAATAAAAGTGAAATCAGTAAATGATTTCTAGAAATATGAGGTCTGCTTTACAGAGACAAAGTCATATATTTTGGGATACAAAGACTATATTCTGTTTGTTGAGCGTATTTTTTCGATGTGAATCGCCAGTGCTTTTTACCACCGGCAGCTGTAAAAAAATTGGAAGTATTGTGGTGGATTCTCCATGCACTTGGTATTTTCTAGAAAAGACGTTTAGCATCATCAAATACACCAGTTATATAGACTTCGGTACTGAGAAATTCAGGGCCGATTGGTGGGGGGAAAAATAGAAGATCGCCGTTTTCAAATAGTCCCATCTAATTTCGTGTAAACCCACTCCCATGTGGCTGCAAATGCAATTTCGAGCGTATACACCTGTTCAACTGAAAGTTCCACTAACTTGTCATTTTACATGATATTATAAAACTGTCCATGTTGGTAAAAGATTAATTTGGAATACCGTTTATGTGGGCTACGGTTATTCGTGTTGTCAAAAAGAACTGCTTATAAAAACACATTTTGAACTCCACTATATCAACAAAATACTGTATGGAGTGTGTTTTGCATTAGTTTCAATGCCACATAAATTTTCTGTGTTGATATTGCTGGAAGGCTTGGTAATTTGATTCCGAAAAATCTGTTTTCTCAACAATTTGCCTGTTCCTATAGACCTTAATATGTTTAGAGCCCCAAGTAGAATTTGGAAAATAAGTTTAAAGCTACTAACTGTGTTTTTAGACAGTTATATCCCAAGTGAAGAACAATCATTCATCAGAAACAATTTGTAGGTCGCGACAAGCTGTTGTTCCACGACGAACACTGGCTTGTCATACAAAGTGTGTCAATCTAACGACTGGGAACTGAATGTCTGGCCCTGTTGAATGTAATTTGTGATCTGCAGTTTTTCATCAGAAACAGATTGTGTGTCGCAAGCTTTTGCTCCACGAAGAATAGCGGCTTGTCATATAAAGTGTGTCAATCCAATGATTGAGAATTGCATGTCTGCCACTGTCGAATGTAATTCGTGACCTACAATTTGTCCATCAGAAACGGATTGTGGGTCGCGACAAGGTGCTGTTCCACGGAGAATAGCCCCTGCTGACTGCAATTCTTGACCTACAGTGACCTACAAAGTGTACCAATAAAATGATCGAGAATTGAATGTCTGCCTCTGTGTTGGCTGCCCCATAGCAGCAGCCCTGTGTGCTGTCCCATGTAATTATGCAGCAAACTCATTGTGTTGGCTGCCTCATGTAATTATGCAGCAAATACACTTTTTGTTGCAGCCATACTAATTGTTGTCAAATGGCTGCCTGATAGGAATGTAAAATATTACATGACAGGATTGTGAATGTGGCGCTGCCTGTCACCAGGAAGCCTTAACTGGCTTGTTGGTGCTAGGCTGTTCCATATTTACAGTCCTGTGTTGGTTGCCCCACCCATGTAATTCTACACCTCTGCAAATGTTCACTGCCTCGTAGAAGCAGCCAGGCCCATGTGTAGACCCTCCATTGGAATCTTAAAAAACATGTTGAGTGTGGTGCCGTCTGTCGCCGGGAGGCACAAACAGGCTTGTTGGTGCCAGGCTGCCTAAGATGATTGTGAATGTGGTTCCGTCTGTCACCGGGAAGCCTGAATGGGACCTACAAAGTGTACTAATCAAATGATTGGGAATTGAATGACTGCCTCTGTGTTGGCTGTCTCGTAGTAGCAGCCCTGTGTTGGCTGCCCCATGTAATTATGCAGCAAATACACTTTGTTGGCCGCCCCATGTAATTATGCAGCTAATACACTTTCTTGATGCAGCCATACCAATTGTTGTCAAATGGCTGCATGATATGAATGTAAAATATTACATGACAGGATTGTGAATGTGGTGCTGCCTGTCACCAGGAAGCCTTAACTGGCTTGTTGGTGCTAGGCTGTTCCATATTTACAGTCCTATGTTGGGTGCCCCATGTAATTCTACACCTTTGTAAATGTTCTCTGCCCCGTAGAAGCAGCCAGGCCCATGTGTGAAGCCTCCATTAGAATCTTGAAAAAAACAACAAAAAAAACATGTTGAATGTGGTGCCGTCTGTCACCGGAAAGCCCAACGGGCTTGTTGGTGCTAGGCTGTCCCATATTTATAGCCCTGGGTTGTCTGCCCCATATTTACAGCCCTGTGTTGACTGTCCTTGGTAATTATGCAGCAAATACACTTATTACCAAACATAATATTTTAACAGCTTTGTGCCCTATCACGGCCATCCTTATCAGTTCTCCATTTGGTTCCCACCGACGTCCATGTACACTGGACTGTATCACGGTCATCCTTATCAGTTCTTCATCTGGTCTCCAATTTTAAGGGTCGAGTAACTCAACGTCTCAGGCTTGCTTACCAAGGTAAACAAGTTCGGCTTTATTGGTAAAATGGGACCCGGTGACCAATACCGCTGGGCGCAGCCCCTCAGCAAATGGGTATAAACGATTGACTAAGTTTGACTTTATTTACCTGCTGCAATCACTATTAGCCATTTTGTCGAGAAACGCGACCTTCAACAACAATAAATAAATAAATAACTCAATGTTATATACTCCAGAAATCCAAATCCGAACTTCGGCCTCTTCCTGCTCAAAGTGCATTTTTACTTTTTTTTTATTTCTTTCTTTTTTTCCCTCAGCCTTCACCAATTGAATCTCAGTCTTGAATAATCCTTGAGAAACCGTTGAATTTTTCTCCTTAGGCTTCGTATATTCCAAACATTCAAATCCGAACTTTGGTCTCTTCTTGCTTGAAGTGCATTTTCTATTGAAATCTTATATTACACTTTCAATACACCCAAGAAAATAAATTCAATACATGTATACACTTGATCCCGCTGTTTTTAAGAGGGTCAGCAGAGCTTTTGAGAAACCCTCAAGAATTATGCGTGCCTTAAAAATCTCTTGAACTCGCCATGACCCTTGAAAAAACTATTGAATATGTTAATCGTTGACAAACCCTTGATTTTTTTGTACATACGATTACAAGCGTAAAGACATAATATCAATGGCCGGATTCAGCCTTCTCCAACTGTATCTCGGTCTTGAATAATCCTTGAAAAACCCTTGAATTTATTTCTAAGGCTCCGTATGAACCATGGAAAAGAACGATTCCAATAATACACAATTCCACCATTCGATAAGAACCATCTCAATAATACACCATTCCACCATTCACTCTCAAAATCTTATTTCTTTTCAATCATGAAATTTGTATATATGTTCTTGTTGATGTTTGTGATTATTGTTTTTGTGCCTTGTGCACACAAAGGCTCATGCATTGTACACAACTGACTATTTAAGCGTAGGTAATACACACCACATACACAATATATATATATGGCTGTGAGATTTATTAAATCATCTGAAAATATTAGCAGGCAACGACCAAATTATGTTTCTGTGATTATGAATTGGTACGAAATTGTAGGACTTGGCAGTGTTTTTGTGAATAATGGCGGGTAATATTCGCCTCGATGAGATACAGACGAATCCGGAATTTGACTTCGTTAAGGTCTATAATGACAGAACATGTGAACTTTCCAATGATGATTCCCTATTTAAGGGACTATATAAGTAATGAAATTTTGTTTATTTTGAAAATTCTCACCTCTGATATTCCTTCAATTCAAATTAAATATACATAAAATGTACATCAAAATGATGGTTGCAATATATAGAACACGAAACACATGTGTACTCAACTCATAGAGTCGACTGTAGGCACCACTGGTTCCTGGAAGTCTGCTGCCATATTCGCACCAGAACTGATAATTTAATAATATTTCACGAAAACAACTTGCGGCCAAATGTGCTTTACATATCCAAGAACACAGCTAGGAGATAAAAATTCTTCAAAACACGGCGACAGAACTGCATTGGGGAAAATTCTAAAGCCTTTGCTTTTGTTTAAGTATGAGTATACTTTCGATTTCCGGTCCACGTTATCGGACAGAAAAAGCATGTAAAATATTTATTTATATTTATTTATTATTGTTTAAGGTCACATATTTATGCACAATGGCTAATCATGACCGTGACAGTTTTACGGGTGGAGGAAGCCGGAGTACCCAAAGAGAACCACCGAGCAACGACGAGCAGCTGCCAGCTCCCCAACATCGTAACTCCGCACTGCAGCACAGGCAGGGTTAGATTGGTTGAAGACATGCGCACCATCGACGTGCAGTACGCCTTAGTACACGGCGTCATCGTGCCCCCACGCGGGCAATGGAGATGAAGTGTCTTGCCCAAGGACACAACGCGGTTGCCGCAGGTGGGATTTGAACCGAGGACCTCTCGGCTTGCAGCTTGCACCTCTACCAACTGAGCCACCGCGCTCCCAAAGCATGTGAAAACAACGCCGTCTAAAATCAAAGAATGAAAAAGAACGCCTTCATACAGAAAACTGTTATTAGATTGAGATTGCACAGTTGTCATATTCAATGCAAGGTATCATGATACCTGTTGAAATTTCTTAGAATTACGATTTTGTTTTTCGATGGAAATTCGTGGTAACGAGTGATTTGCGCATGTCTGTCGAGCATGGAAACCATCTTCAATAAAAGATGCAGACAGTGTTGTCCTTTTCCAAAATGCAGTCCTATCGCTGTATTCGAAAGTGTTTTGAATGCCAAGCTTTGTTCTGGGATATATGCAGCACATTTGGCCACAAGTTGTTCTGATGAAATATTATTTTATTATCAGTTCTGGTGCGAATACGGTAGCAGACTTCCAGGAACCAGTGGTGCCTACAGTCGACTCTATGAGTTGATTACATATGTGTTTCGTATTCTATACATCCCAACCTTCATTTTGATGTATAATTTGTGTATATTTAATCTGAATTAAAGGAATATGAGAGGTGAGAATTTCAAAATAAACAAAATTCCATTACTTATATAGGCCCTTAAAGATAATACAGGCGATTGTAATTATTACTCGCCCAATGAATTTCAATCAAAGAATATCAAGCAAAGTGATCAATTCTCAATGTTTCATTTAAACTGCCAAAGATTAAATGCATACTGGGACTCCTTGAATGAATTGCTGAGCGACTTTCATGGTCAAAAAATGCCTTTAGTATCATGGGGTTAACCGACATATTTCAAATACCTTCGAACATGTCGTACCATCTGGATGGCTATTATCCACTCATTAATAAGAACCGACCTGGGGGGGGGATGACGGGAGGGGTGGGATGGGTCTCTACGTTAAGGGAGGTCTGGAGCCGATAATACGAAACGATCTGTCTGTGTTCTTCCCCATGTAATTGAGTCTCTGTTTGTCGAAATCAAGGTAAATAATATCAAAAAACTAACTGGGGTCATACATAGACCAAACACACAGCCAAAAGCGGATATAGATGTCTTCCTTATAACACTAAACGAAATAACGGACCGAATAAACCATGAACGCACGGAGGCACGTATTATGGGAGATTTCAATATCGACCTATTGAAAACGAATTGTCATCCTAAAACACATTTTTTTCTAGATCTCGTGGTTAGTCAGGGCTTTTTACCGTGTATTACTCGACCCACTCCGATAACCACTCACTCAGCAACCTTAATCGATCGCCTCTTCTCAAATAATATAACCGCAACCTGTTCGTCTGGAATAATGATCACTGATGTTTCCGATCACTTCGGCGTATACTATATAGAAAATATTACCACAGCAAAGGATAGTCCGAAAATTATACGTAAACGTAAATTCACTGAAGCCAACGTGGCCACATTTATGTCACTTCTTCACCAAAGCGATTTTTCGTCAGTTCTTGAATTAAGCTGTCCTGATGCAGCATATGAGAAATTCATGGATATCTATTTAACAGCTTTTGAAAAGGCGTTCCCTGCAGTAAATGTGCAACTGCAAGCTAAGTTTGTCAGAAAACAACCCTGGATGTCCAAAGGACTTATGACTTCATCTCTCAAAAAGTCAATGTTTTATAATAAAAAAATAAAACCCCCAACAGAACAAAACATACAAAACTACAAAAACCACTGTAAAATATTTAATAAAATTAAAAAACAAAGTAAAGCAATGTATTATAATAGGATATTAAATGATTGTAAAAACAATTTAAGAGACACTTGGAAAATATTAAATGAAACAAAGTAAAACGTACAACTAGCTTCCCTTCTACCTTTATCAAAAACAATAACTGTGAAATAAACGACCCAAAGAGAATAGCATGTGCACTCAATGACTTTTTTGTAAACACGGGAAGACGTGCCAGTACAGAATTGACGCAAACAGATCAATCCTTCCGAAACTTCATGGGTCCATCTTCTGCAAATAACTTCTACACAACACCCACTACTCCTTATGAAGTGATTGATGTGACAAAACGAATGAAAGCCAAACGATCAGAAGACTGATGGCTTCACAACATATCTTCTGAAGAATTTTATAGATATATTAGCCCGCCCGTTTGCCCACATCGCTAACCAGTCTTTCATTAGAGGTGTTGTACCAAACCGAATGAAAATTGCCAAAGTCATCCCAATCTATAAAACTGGGGAAGAAAATAGATTTAATAACTATAGACCTATAAGTATTCTTCCGGCCTTCTCTGAATTCTTAGAAAAATTAAAGGCAAATAAAATGGTTAATTACCTGGATGCATTTGATATTCTTTATCAGCATCAATATGGCTTCAGAAAAAATCACAGCACCACACATCCTCTGATGCAACTCCTTAGACATATTGCTATAGAAAACAACAAAAGTAGTAGTCAGGGGCTTTTGGGGGGCCTAGTTTGCAGGATCTCATTGCAGGATCTCATGTGACGCCATAGTCACGTGACCCAGTGCCGCCATGTTGTGTTGTCATGGTAACCCGCGTGAACGGCCATCTTTTGACGGCATCTCCATGGTGATACGTGGTGTGAGTGCGCATGCGCAGCGCGTGTTGTTAGAGTGATACGTGTTTCCGTCGTCCATTTTGTAGACTGGAGGCCGCCATCTTGGTTTCTATGGTAGCACGTGATTGCTATGTTGCCTAAACCCTTCTTATAGGACAGGGGTATGTTCGGAGGTTGTGTTCGATTGAATTGGAGTAAATCTAATTATCCAAATAAACCCGAAAATCCCTCCAAATCACCCAAATCCACCCCAAATCACCGAAATTGACTTTATTTAATACGGATTTCCCATTTTATCGATGTAGCACGTAGTGCTATAGTACCGTGGTGGTGCCTGGGGGTGTGTTCGATTGAATCGGAGTATCACGAATTACCACAAACAACCCGACAAGTTGTACTATTTCGAATTCTTTCAGAATCCTATTTAGGGTCGCGAAACTTTTGGCTTATAATAGTAGCACGTAGTGCTATAGATTTTTAAAAGGTCGTGCTCGATTGAAGTGGAGTAATGTTCCCATAATCCCTTTTTGGATCCCATGACATTTTTTTTCCAATAAGAGTAGCACGTAGTGCTATAAGACAAATTTACCCACAATCTTCTGCTTCTACTTGGAACTATATTTTTATAAATTCCTACGCTCTATTTTTAGTAACATCCTTAACTGACCCCCTAACTAATTGTTAGGGTCTATATTTAGCAATTTCTTTAAATGACCCCCCCTAACTACATGATTTTAAATAATAAAATTAATGAGGATCAAGATGTTTTTACACTGACCAATCAGAGCGAAGTTAGTCTACCAATCAGATTTGTATATTCCCATTGTGTTTCTTTTCCATTGACTTCTATACTAATTTTCTAAATTTCCCAACTTTAACCTATAATCCTATAGGAAACAAACACAAACTCCCACCGAGAATCAAAATATCGATCAAAATTTGTTGAACTGGGGTGATGTTTTCAATCACGTCCATCGCGTATATATAAATTACTGAGAAGTGTAACGTCGCGTCATTCTGTTTCGTTCCTTCGAACTGAACACATCGCTAGAGAGTTTTCTATAGCAATTTTGCCTTCGCAAAACTTTTATGAAGATGGAGTCTGATGCTGCTACTGCTGTTACCAGGACTGATGTTTATGCCTGTGAAGAGTGTGGGAAGACCTTTACTGCAAGAACGAATCGAGATCGCCATCGCAGAAATACCCATGGAGAGAAGAAGACTTACGGCCGCACCAACTGCAATAAGACCTTTACGAGAAAGGATTATCTCCTTGACCACCTGAAGAAATGTTTGGAGACCTACACATGTATGGATTGCGGCCAGGAGTTTAACCAACTACTCCATTTTAACCGACACAAGAGCGTTGCCCACCGACCAGTTCCTGTACCATCTAAAAGGAAGACCGATGAACCAAAGAGAGAACCAACTAAACGACCACGGACCACGACGACCACCCGTTATGATGTTGACCCAATTGATTTTGACAAGAATATGATGTCCGAAGAAGAGACTGATGAGATGTTGACCATATACGAAGATAACTGGAGTTCTATTAGAACTCGCCATATGATGAACAGAATAGTCCAGGACCAGTATAACTACCGGATCAATGATGTGAACCTGAAAATGCTGAATGATGAATTGATGACTACCATATTTCGGCTACAGCACTTAAGATTTAAAATTAATCTTAGTTTTGGTTTTATCCTTCTCGTGGTATCGGTTGAAGATAATTGAAGGTTCACCATCGATATTCTCTTTCACTAGGTGATGCAAGTCTTTGTTTTTCTGGTTAAATAATGTGAAGTAAGTGTCATCATTCATGGTCTGGAACAGGTATTTCAACGTAAGGCCTGGAACACTGATACCATCTTTAAACATATCGATGTGGCGTTCTTGGTAGAAAGCAAACTGCTTGTCAACTGATTCAAGGAATGGTTTTACATCTCGGTTATTATACCAGATCAGAAAATCACGGAAAGTTGTCATCTCCAGGTCGTTCCATACATGCTGGCTGTACTTGTATTCTTCTTTGGATATATTTTCTTTCTTGTGAGAACTGTAGAAGGCTTCATGGTCTGGTAGGTGGTCTTGATCCAATTTGTCCAAGTTGTCGATCGATTCATATGGTAAAAATCCCTTCGTCACGGAGCAGCCAAATACTTTCAAAAACTTGTCATAGCTGAATCCAGGAGCGAGGTAGTTGCAAATATCAACAAACTTGAAAGATTCTGTCGAGACGCACATGTAGTTATTTGATTTCTTCACTGCAAACTTGAGTGGATTTTGTTTCTTCAGGACATTCATATCATATTTTCCAGAGTTGAATCCGATGACAGGCATCTCTTGCAGGTAGTCTTGAAATGCCTTCTCCAATTTTTGTAAAGGGTGCATCTTGGATGTATCTTCTCCAATAGATCTGGCTTCCGCTTCCAGCGTTTCATCAATTTTCTGTCTGAGTTTAAATAAGGTCCAAGCATGATAGGTCTGCATCAGTTGGTGACAATGAGACGAAATATCTGTGAGGTATGTCATCATTTCTTCAACAAGTTCTTGAGAATTTCCATTTGTAATAAAACATTTCGGTTCTTGGTATTCTGGAACATTACTACATATGCTCACGCTCAATGGTTGGTGTTCTGCTTCCCATATCCCGTTCACATAGATGGTATTTTCAAATTTTCTATGAGATCTCTGTACTAATTTGGCAACAATTTGGTCATCATCATTCTTGACAAGTTCATATACTTGAATGTTTACTTCAAAACATTTCTCCAGGTCGGGTAATTCGGCTAAAGTTACTCCACGGAATTCATTCTTTGGCTTCTTTGTACACTTGCTGTACATGGCATCTGTTGCATTATTCAGATTGTGTGCTGTGGAACCACTCCATAAAGCTAAACAGCGGAAAATACGCAGGTTGTCTTCGTAGGTAAAATAGCAATTTCTATCTTTCACCAAAGCATTTACTGCTTTGTTCTGGAGAATATAATCTGGAAGATCTTCTACCATTCCAATTGGGTGGTCTTTCAGCTTATTCACATAAAAGGTGACGTTCGTAACTCTCTCCACATGCCATATGGTGTTGGGTCGTTTTAATTTGGCCCATTCCAGGATATCTTCTTCCATGACATCATCAAGGAATTCTTCAAAGTCTTCTTGGCAGCATACTAGTTGTGGAACATCAAGTATCCGGGCGTTGCTTTGTGATGGATGGTAATACTTCAGTTCATTCGTTTCATTGTGT
Source organism: Pictodentalium vernedei (assembly GCA_031216915.1). Taxonomy (NCBI): domain Eukaryota; kingdom Metazoa; phylum Mollusca; class Scaphopoda; order Dentaliida; family Dentaliidae; genus Pictodentalium; species Pictodentalium vernedei. The sequence goes on along the minus strand of CM062294.1, from coordinate 189,141,419 downwards.
CGCAGGATAAAACCAAAACTAAGATTAATTTTAAATCTTAAGTGCTGTGGCCGAAATATGATGGTCATCAATTCATCATCCATCATTTTCAGGTTCACATCATTGATCCGGTAGTTATACTGGTCCTGGGCTATTCTGTTCATCATATGGCGAGTTCTAAAAGAACTCCAGTTATCTTCGTATATGGTCAACATCTCATCAGTCTCTTTTTAGGACATCATATTCTTGTCAAAATCAATTGGGCCAACATCATAACGGGTGGTCGTCGTGGTCCGTGGTCGTTTAGTTGGTCCTCTCTTTGGTTCATCGGTCTTCCTTTTAGATGGTACAGCAACTGGTCGGTGGGCAACGCTCTTGTGTCGGTTAAAATGGAGTTGTTGGTTAAACTCCTGGCCGCAATCCATACATGTGTAGGTCTCCAAACATTTCTTCAGGTGGTCAAGGAGATACTCCTTTCTCGTAAAGGTCTTATTACAGTTGGTGCAGTCGTAAGTCTTCTTCTCTCCATGGGTATTTCTGCGATGGCGATCTCGATTCGTTCTTGCAGTAAAGGTTTTCCCACACTCTTCACAGGCATAAACATCAGTCCTGGTAACGGCAGTAGCAGCATCAGACTCCATCTTCATAAAAGTTTTGCGAAGGCAAAATTGCTATAGAAAACTCTCTAGCGATGTGTTCAGTTCGAAGGATCGAAACAGAATGACGCGACGTTACACTTCTCCGGAATTTATATCTACGTGACGGACGTGATTGAAAACATCACCCCAGTTCAACAAACTTTGATCGATATTTTGATTCTCGGTTGGCGTTTCTGTTTGTTTCCTATAGGATTATAGGTTAAAGTTGGGAAATTTAGAAAATTAGTATAGAAGTCAATGGAAAAGAAACACAATGGGAATATACAAATCTGATTGGTGGATTAACTTCGCTCTGATTGGTCAGTGTAAAAACATCTTGATCCTCATTAATTTTATTATTTAAAATCATGTAGTTAGGGGGGGGGGGGGGGGTCATTTAAAGAAACTGCTAAATATAGACCCTAACAATTAGTTAGGGGGTCAGTTAAGGATGTTACTAAAAATAGAGCGTAGGAATTTATAAAAATATAGTTCCAAGTAGAAGCAAAGGATTGTGGGTAAATTTGTCCTATAGCACTACGTGCTACTCTTATTGGGAAAAAAACGTCATGGAATCCAAAAAGAGATTATGGGCACATTACTCCACTTCAATCGAACACGAACTTTTAAAAATCTATAGCACTACGTGCTACTATTATAAGCCAAAAGTTTTGCGATCCTAAATAGGATTCTGAAAGAATTCGAAATAGTACAACTTGTCGGGTTGTTTTGTGGTAATTCGTGATACTCCGATTCAATCGAACACACCCCCATGCACCCCCACGGTACTATAGCACGCCACATCGATAAAATGGGAAATCCGTATTAAATAAAGTCACTTTCGGTGATTTGGGGTGGATTTTGGTGATTTGAGGGATTTTCGGGTTTATTTAGATAATTAGATTTACTCCGATTCAATCGAACACACCCTCCGAACATACCCGCCCCATGAGAAGGGTTTAGGTAACATAGCGATCATGTGCTACCATAGAAACCAAGATGGCGGCCTCCAGTATACAAAATGGACAACGGAAACACGTATCACTCTAACAACATGCGTTGTGCATGTGCACTCACACCACGTATCACCATGGAGATGACGTCACAAGATGGCCGCTCACGCGGGTTACCATGATAACACAACATGGCGGCACTGGGTCACGTGACTATGGCGTCACATGAGATCCTGCAATGAGATCTTGCAAACTAAGTCCCCAAAGCCCCTGACATACTACTAACAAACCAACAAAAGATTTAACTCAAGCGGTATTTATAGACTTCTCGAAAGCTTTTGACATGATAAATCGTAGTATTATGATTAATAAATTAGAAAGATATGGATTCAGAGGTATTAGCATTGACTGGTTTAAAAGGTATCTATCTAACAGAATCCAATATGTAAAATATGGTGAAAATAATTCGAATGAAGCCCAAATAACATGTGGGGTACCTCGGGGTTCCATACTCGGGCCACTCTTATTCCTGCTTTATATTAATGATATTCGTCGCTCGACTTTGTTAAACCTCCTATCGTTTGCGGATGATTCGACAGTATATGCTTCAGGTCCAAATGTAAATAAATTGGCTGAATATATAAATCATGAATTAAGCAAATTAAATGAATGGTGCTCAGCCAACCCGCTTGTCCTGAACACAAGTAAAACTAAGTATGTTCTCATAAATCCAGCTCGTAGCACGCTAGTCCCAGAAAATGTGTTTATCAAAATACAAAACCAAACAATAAAAAGAATAGGAGGCCAGGAACAAGATAAATCATTCAAATTCCTTGGTCTTATAATTGATGACAATTTATCATACAAGGCCCATATCTCACATGTTTGCTCCAACGTTCGAAGAGCAAATTATGCAATAAATAAAGTAAAAAAACTATTGCCACATAAGGCTTTGAAAACATTATATTTTGCCCTTATACATAGCCACTTGTTATATGATATCCAAGTCTGGGGTAATGCTCGGGCATTTAATAAAATTCTCATTATGCAGAAACGATCACTTCGTACCATTAATAATACAAATTACAATGCCCATACTGATCCCCTATTTATAAAAGAAAAAATACTTAAAATTAATGACTTGTTCAAACTCCAAGTAGGTCTTTTCATATTTGATTGGAAAACAGGACAACTTCCGTCGTCATTTAATGACTTTTTTAGCCCAACACAAAATATTTCACAAAAAGTTAGGAGACAATCAGATCTATAATACATATGAGTAGAACGCGTACTAAAGCTCTCGATAGGTTACAGATCCACGCATTTCCTAGGGTGTGGCATGAATTAGATCAAGATTTAAGGTTTATCACTAACAGAAATCTATTCAAAAAATTATTGACACAAAAATTCATCTCACAGTATTCAAGTAGTGTGGAATGCGACAATCCCTATTGTCGAGATTGTAATTTTAATGTCAATAGATAATTATGGATTTAAACCCCTGAAGATGCTTCTAAAAATAACTAAATGTCTGCACAGCCATTAACTAGGCACCTTACTATACTTTGGTCTTTTTCCGAATTGTGTGCTCTTTGCATGTGTTAATATCAATTAATATACTCCGATTTAGCTGCCAAGTCCGACACTTTCAACACCAACAAATTAAATCTGAATGTAACTGGATAACATGCCTTTAATCTACATCCATAGTCAGTGTACAATGCTCACTATGGAACAAATATTAGTGGGAGATGACAGGTAGACAGCCAATCTGGCTATGTCATCTCCTTACGGTATAAACATTTACTCATACTCTCATATTGCACTAATGTTTTGGTTATTTTTGTGCTTACAAAAAGCTTCTTTTATTATGCGTGCATTGCTGTAATTTCTAACTATACCGTTAAATAAATAAATAAATCTAATCTAATCTAATCTATTCGAGTTAACCGATTTTTTAACAGACTGCAAACATGTTAGCGCTTGCAGCCACTTACTGCCAAAGATTATATTAAATCCATCGAAACTGAACGAGCACGAGAGAAACAGAAATGGGGAAGGCTGTGGATCCGCCCCTTGTTTCATCAGTCATTGGTTGTGTTAAAATATATGTATACAAAAAAACTTGACCCGCCAAAAAAGTGGGGGTTACCCACACCCACCCACCCCCCGATTCCGCCGCCATTGTGGACATGCCCATGTGGACATAGCGTAATATAATCTCTCCATGCTCGCAGGTAAGGCACCTCAACCATAAAACTGTATGCCACAATCAGCATCACACTATTCAGATTTTCATTCAGTTTATCCCATCACAAACCGCAGGAAAATTACAACCGGGATTACCCTACGAACTGTGATGATACAAACTAAGAATCTCTTCCGCAATAGATTAGGTTAAACATATTTTATTTGCAAGCAAGAAAGCAAAGGTACTGGAGGACAAGCGCTCAACACTTAGCTAAGCCTCTTCTCCATGACATTAACAATCCAGTATGTTATGCTTGCAGCTGAAAATGTACAAAAATAATAATGTTTTTTTGCAGATTAAAAAGAGAAAAGGAAAAGAACAAAGGCATTAACGAACAAATGTGTAGTAGAAAGATAAGGCAAAGCGAAGGGGAAAGGGCTCTAGTTAATTTAGATACATGTTTTTTATTAGGGTTTAACGACACATTAACAGCCAGGGTCATATAGTGTCGGTGACAGTTTTACGGGTGGAGGAAGCCAGAGTAGTCGCAGAGAACCACCGAGCAACAACGAGCAGCTGACAGCCCCCCAACATCGTAACTCCGCGCTGCAGCACGGGCAGGGTTAGATTGGTTGAAGACATACGCACTGTCGACGTGCAATACGCCTTAATACACGGCGTCATCGTGCCCCATGAGGACAATCGGGGTCAAATGCCTTGCATAAGGACACAACGCGGGAGTTGGAATCGATCTTTAGATACACTGATTAAATAGTCGGTGTATAAAACGTTCCACTAAGCTAGGTCAATTTTGTAAGGGTTGGGCTGGCTCAGGGCGCATACACACACTCACAGACTCACAAGTGCTCCCACACAAAACTCACTCTCACGCACATGCAAATCCACGCACTTACACACTAACATTCATCCAGATCTTCTAATCTGACTGCGGCTCAGACAGGTTAGCGGACAGGGAGCTTCCGCAATATGAATTAAACAAACCATTCCGGTGTTAATTTCCCTGATAATTTTGAAAATGTTATTTGCAGACTCTGAAATTAATATTTTCCAGAGTCTACTACTTCCAATTCATGGCGTTGTGGCCACCCTCCATCCAACGAAGACGAGGGAGAAAACGACCTCGTCGGCAAAATGCCGGACAGATTTCATATTCTGTCGTGACCTCCATGAGCAATATCACCGTTTTCACCAATGAAATCTTCAAAATGAGGGTTGTTGAAGCGCTACCCCCCATTATCTTCTGAATTTGTTACCAGGCGATCAAAACATCGTTTAACCCTTTACACAACGTAACGGACAAAACCGACAAGTGCTATTCATAAAAATTATTTTTTATTATTTTTTTCATTTTTTTTCTCTAAAACATATAGGTTATGTGTCGTCTGCTTTTCATGTTAGGTAAAGGGTTAATCAATTAAAGCAAATTTGGAAGTTTGACTCACGTTTTTCCGGGGTATATAAAGCCACACTCTATCCCCAGGTTCATAAGGCTTACCATGAACCCGCTGGACATACAATTTCTTACTGTGTTTTATAGCTGTCTCAGATGAGTGGCTGACCAAATGAAAAATTTCAGCCATGCGACATTCCAGATCCCACACATACTGTGCTGGGCTCAAATCTTTTTCTAGAAACATTACTTGCCACAAAATCCACCAGCAATCGAACCTCTTTCCCAACCATAAGATTATTCGGGGTATGACCGCACCAAGATGAGCAATCTTAACGAAATGGAAATAATATTCCCAATCGCTTTGCTTCTCTTCTACACAGCAAGCCAACATAGACAATAGGATCCAGTGGAACCGCTCAACCTGTCCGTCAGAGTGTAGGAGGTAAGGAGAGGTTCTAGTTTTTTCTCACCTCAAAATACCTACAAATTTAGGGAAAAGGGTCCCACTCGAAATTTGATCTTTGATCCGAATGAACAAATTTCGGCATGCCAGATCTCACTATTCACTCCTTTACACCAAACTCGCCAACAGTACGAGTCTGTTGATCAGGAATAGCATACCGTCGCCTGGGTGCTAGAATGTCCTATGTCATATAGGGTACATTGCGCATTCTAGAACTCAGGCGATGATATGCCTCTGTCCATTTCGAAACATAATCCGAAATGACCAAAACATAATCGTTTCCATTGACATCTTCCAAGTGGACCTAAAATGTCCAAGAAAATTATTTTATCCGTTATCATAGGAGCTCGAAGAGCCCTGTTTGACGATTTTCGACGTTGGCAAAATTCACAAGTTTGAAACCATTGCTCAACATTTTTCTTAATCCAATCCAAAAAAAGACTTTGCCTAAATTTTAACAATGTTTTATAAATACCCAAATGTTCTCCAACCAAAGAGTTATGAAAACATTTCAATTTTTTTTTCTTTAAAAGTTAAAAGTCCATCTTGGACGATCCACAGTTACTTATTCTTATCATCTTTTGTTTCAAACCCCTCTCTGATCAACATGCCATCCTTAAATAAACTTTTGTCCCACTGAGAAATATATATTTTATATTCAAAGGGTTCACTCTTGTAATAACCAGTAGCGTAAAATCAACCAGTAGTGTAATATTAATCAGTAGTGTAATAAAAATTAACCACTAGTTTAATAATCAATCAGTAGTGTAATAAAAATCAACCAGTAGTGAAATAACCAGTTGTGTAATAAACTTAACCAGTAGTGTAATAAACATCCATGAAAACCAATAATTTTTCAACAAAATTTGAAAAAATTTTGGGGTGGCTCAAATCATAGTTTATCCATTTTTTTAATCATTTTATCGTACGTTTAAAGGCGTTTCGCAAGTCAAACAACATTTGTGGGTTCAATACGGCGAGGAAAGGTATTTTTTATTTTTTATGTGATGTGCGTATTTTCTGGTGTTTAATGTCACTTTGTGGCTTTATGTAAATTCAAAGTTGGCCAATTAATTATCATAATGTTGTGTTTTTGAGAGACTGTTGTCATGGTTCCATGATAACAGAATAAATTTTCATGGTAACTTACAGGTGCTGAAGTGTGACATTCAAGGACGTGTCTCCTGCGTGTTGTCTTCGGTTATAACAGTTAAATCGGCCCTGACGGATCAATAAATGTCTCCGACACCCCAATATATTACACTTTTGGTTGATTATTACACTACTGATTGTTACAACCCTTCAACTGTTCACTAGACGGCTTAACACCATCGATCTTAGCCGTTAATAATTTCTTCAAAAGTGGATCGCTCGGCTGATTTTCAACAGTGGCGATCACACATGCAGATAAACCAAGTGAGCTAAAAACCAGAGGTATTCGACTTGATGTGTTAGCATTCTTATGTTGCTCACACCATCGATGACCTGTCGAAAATTGGAACCCACTTAAATATTCTAGCCAAAGGGCCACTTGACCTGTTGTTTTTTTTTTAAATTAAACTGCCACCATAGGGATCCATGATCTGTCCGAAGTGTGAAATGCTTGCCGACCAAAAAATGACGGAAATTGTTCACACTTTTAATCACAGCCAACAATTCTTTCCGGGTCACCCTATAATTCCGCTCCCCAGGCGAGTGTACTTTATTAAAATATGCTACCACTTTTTAACAACTGCACTGCCCGACTTACCTGTTCAGGACTTCAGGAAAATAAAAAAGGAAATCGTTGAAGGGTTATTTTTATATAGAAACGAAGTTTCACTGGAATTTTCTAGAAATCGTGCAATGCAATTACAATTTGAATCGCTAGCGATAGCTGAAAATCGTCCCCTGAGTTCCAATGTGTTTTATGTGCCTGTAGGAACATAGAACACATTGCAACTCAGGGGACGATATAGTAACACGGGTTCCCCTCACAAATTTTGTTGGCGATAAAATGCGTTCTTTTTGTTGATAGTTGTCAAATGAATAGCTGCATGTCCTTCTAATAATTGCTTCTAGAGTCGTGAAGGCGTGCATAAACACAGAACGACATATGCGTGTGAACGGGTTAATCGATATAGCACTTGTGCCATCGCGAAGGGATAAAACTCCAGGCCTGCGGCCTCTCGTTCTATCCTTCCACACTGGCACTCGCGCCATATCGATTAACCCGTTCACACGCATGTGCCGTTTTTTGTATTTACCTTCCCTCAAATAAATCTCCATATCTAAACTTTGCAGCAAATCCATACCAATAATGCCCCAAATCGACAACTCTGCACAATAAAAGGTATGTTCTAGTCTAGATCTACCGACCACACTAGGTAAAGTTACAACTCAAGCTACATTCAAAGTTTCAACATTAGCCCCAATAACCTAATGGGGGTGGGGGGGATGCAGACTCCAACCCAGAAATGTCCATACCGTGCTTCTCTTCCACTCACTATAATAATGGACGAACTAGTATCTAACAAAAAATATATCTTTATTCCATATAATTTAAGGTGAAATAATCATAACCAGTCTTATTTCTCTAAGGGGTCTTACCAAATTCACACTGGGGTTTTACCCGCAACCCAATCCCCGCTCTTTTAAATGTGAATCACCATTTGACCACCGACCACCTCTCAGTCCAAACCTTCCCCGAGCCGTTCTTGCAGATTGTCCACCTCGATCCTGGCAACCACGTCGACCTTGGGGTCCAACCTGTTCACCAAAATGACTCTCTCCTACTTAACCTTAATCTTCCTCCTAATTGCCTGCTCTTCTACTCCCAATTTTTTTCAAACTGATTCCTCAACTCCCCAACGGTTTTTACCAGCACATCTTCAGTGTTCGAGTTTGGGGGTTCACATTAACCGGCGTTGAAGAATCCTCATCTCTTTTATAAGATTCCTCCTGCAATGCCAAACGAACCACAATATCTAGCGTTTTCGGTTTTCCTCTAAGCACCTGCATTCTAGTTTCTTTGTCAGTAAAGTCCTCTATAACACTATCATTGGCCAAGTCATCCCTGACCAAGAGAGAGGCATCAGGATAAGCCCCCTTCACCAAGCTCCGTATACTGCTGGCTAATTCTGGCAAAGTGTCGCGTGATGTTCGTCAACGCGCCCTCAGTTGCGACCTATATATGTCCGTTTCCTTATAGGGATCAAGCCGATCTCTCAAACTCAGCATTATACGGGGGAAAACGCCTTAACGTAAGGGCCTGAATTCTCATTAAATTGAAGGACCACACCCCTCAATGAAAACAATAGAACTTTACATATGGTGGACTCAGTCCATTCATTAATCTCTGTGCATTTTTCAAAATGTGTCATTAAAGGTTTCCAGCGAAACAATAGGTTTACGCGAAAATCCACGATAAACTTGAAAATTCCTTCCTGGACCCTCGGCCGGTGTATCTGGTGGTGACACTCTAAAACCTCTGACTGGTGGTGCCTGTGGTAACACTCCATGACCTCCGACTTGTGGTGCCGGTGGTAACACTCTACTCTCACGCGTGCGATTAGCACCTCCATGCATTAAGGGCATACTAGTTCGAGTTGCAGCATCAAAACTTTCATTTAGCGTAATAAATTCTTCAGCCTGCCTTTCCCATTTCTGTACTGATTTCAACAACTCCCCGGCTTGTTCATTAACTGACTGCAAAACTCTATCCCTCGAAGGGTCACAGTATATCCCTTTTGATGGAGTGGGACCAGGTGTAAACACCGATTCCGGCAGGGTTTCCACCATTCGTGTACTCGGTCCATCCACCATAAAGTCTCTTGACACTGACCCTGAATTTTCCAGATATCTCTCGAAATCTCGCCTGCCACCGCCCGCCGTTACTCGAATTTCAGTCCAAATTCAGTCAGCAAAACTATATAAATGTTTCTTTCTTTCTTTTTTAATAGGTTTGTAAATTTCTATCCAGTGCTAAAAGCCTCACCAACTATCAGCGTCACGGAAACAAAAACGTCCAAGAATATATTTCGCAAAATTTCATCCTGTCGGCGACGCCAAAAACTTACGTCTATCGCTGCCCATATTCAACAATATCTTACCTCCTACAAGTATCTGGGAATTTCATTGGTTCAAAGACGTCACAGGCAGACTGCATATAAAACCATATACTGCCTGTCAACATCAATATACGCTGACGGCTATGGGTAATCTCCCCTTTGTTCATTGATTATTCAAAATGGCGGCAGCCAATAAACCCTTCAAGTTGAAAGATTGAGTGTTGGAACCACATATTTGGTCTGAAGTGCAGGTTAGCCAACTTAAAAGGCTTCATATTCTATGGGTGTGTGTCATGTTATTTTCGAAATGAAACTGTTTGGTATGTATGAATTTGCCTTGTTACAATTTATGAGAGAGTGCCTGAACTCTCCCATAAATTGTAACAAGGCAAAGACACGCGAACACATTGTGAGAATTCTCTCATTTAATTTTGATCGCTGCTGTTATTAGTTCTGTGCATAGATGCAGCAGTCGGTAAGATATATTCGTTACACAGTTTGTTGGTGGCCTAATATGGTATATATGGTATCAGTTAATTTCATATATTATATGGAATTAACTGGCACCACATATACCATATTAGGCCACCAACAAACTGTGTAACTAATAATATCCCACCGAGAAAAAGAGCGAGGGACACTCATGATTTTATGTTTGGGGTTTGGGGCACTACACCACAACGGTAAGTTTACCCCTTCCAAAAATAAATTTAAAAAATGGTTATACAAAAAGAAACAATCAGAAAATATATAAAAATGTATTCAGTATGTGGGGCAGTTACATTAAATCTCACGGTCAATATATTTATAGTACAAATTGCACCGCAACCTTCACCTCAGACAAAGCTGAGCGCCTACACTAGCAAACTCCAATAGCCCTCTGACTAAAAGACATAATATGTCGTTGGAGCAAAAAGAGCTTAAGATTTGCCCATACCAAACACAGTAAATAATTTATTATACCGTGCTCCTAAATCTAATTTAATGTTACCAGTCGGTCAAGGCTGAGCGCCTACGACAGAAAAATCCAAACAGCTTTCTGACTCAACGACACAAAACACGCCGTTGAAGCAAAACGCGCTTAGCATGTAGTTATGTCAGACACTGTATACACAAGCATATTACCACGGCCCCAAAATTCAATGTATCGCTACCAAACGAATCCAGCTCAGACCGCGTTACATTAATCCTCAACACTCAAACCCTGGCGGGATGAATCCTCGCATTTCGCGAGATATATAAATTAAACCTCACCGAGCGGCTAATTCATGTCTTTCCCCGCGTACCACAATCAAGATGGACATTCCGTCAATATCAAATTTATACTCACGGACTTGAAATATTCAGAAACTTCATGTACAAGGAGGTTACAAAAGAACTTAGTTCTTTTAATTCAAAATAAATATTCTTACCCGCTCAACGGTCTAACAGTACCCCTTTATTGATTTCTGCTTCAGTAGAAATAGCTAGCTGCGCTATTTTGTAGCTAAAAACGCAAGCAAACGACCTCGTTTACTCCCAAACGACCTCGTTTACTCAGTTCTATTTGATCACGCCCACGCAAAACGTGCGCTATCTTCAACATGACAATAATACCACACCAGATGTTTAAGGCAAGTGTCAAAGTTTATATTAGCCCACGAAATATATTATTCAAGTGTATTAGCCCACCCAATATTTTAGGTTGGTATTATACAACGGGACAACAGTGATCATTGGCAACCAAGTATTGGAACAAAAGACATCCCAGTTAAGTTGAATAAGGAGTAGTTTGTGGCCCGATGACGATCTGTGACAACTTCCAACATACATGGCTGCTTATGGAATACGATTGAATTGTGGCTTAGCAGCGCTGCTGGTTCCCTAACTTCAAGATAATGGACATGCCCGTTATGTCGTTAGCTGTCATAACTTAATCCAACAACACATAAATTCCCTCCAATATGCGCGATGACATATGGAATACAATAGAACATTTGCTTTACAGCGGCTGTTGATAGTCTAGCACCAAGACAGTGGACGTGCTATTACACACAAGGAGCTGTTACAACTCGATCCAGCACCTGAAAGAAGGGAGCTGTACGAGCTGGTTAGCTGACAATCAGAAGAAACGGCACACAAGTCGTTAACTGTCACAATTCAGCAATCAGGTCAATCAAGTTCATACTTCATACATTCATGCATATATACAAGCTGAGTGGCCGCCAGATTGGAATCGAATAAATGAAGCGGATTTACCGAGTTCAACCCGTTGGCTGTGACAAAATAATAGTCAAGAAAAACATGCAAAATATACCGTTAGTCGGCTCTCAAGAACTATTCATTCGTTATAATGAATTGTTTGGTCATTCTATTATTTTGTTAAATAGCGATTATTGACATCCTAGCATCAAAACAATGGGCATGCCAGTTACACAGGAAGCTGCCACGACTCCATTAAACAACCCACCGAGTCAGTGGATCGACTTATGAAAGCTCCTTCCAACAAACATGATGTATACAATTGAATGGAATATAATAGAACATTGGCTCAAAGGCGACTTTTGGCAACCTAGCATCGAGGCAAAAGACATGCCAGTTAAACAAGGAGCTGTCTCAGCTACGTACAACAGCCCACGGAGGGAGCTAATGGGTCAGTTCACGGGAGCTCCTTCCAACAAATACATGGGATAAGGACAAATCAGGTTCTGTAATCTGTTTTATTTTCTTTTCATTTCTTTTTTTTTTTTGATGATCGATCGAGTACAAGTTCACAATCATGTTAACTGAATGTGACATTTATCTTTTTCTGTCATCAGAATCGGCATCGGTGCTTACTCTCGATTTAATCCTTTGGACTCTAGTGATATCTTCCATGCTAATTCAATGGTAGCAATTGGAAGAGTCCATACTTATTATTTGGGGTAGACCAATCAATATTTTCAACGTGCAGCCTCGCGGTGGTCTACCCCCAAAAATTTACTGAACAGCCATCCAATATAATGACGTGGTGACGTATCGTATTCCTGACCGCAAAAACGGCTGCCCGGGCTTAAAGGGTTAAGTTCTAAAATAATTTTTTATTAATATTACAAGCTGAACAGGCACATTGTATCTAGCTTTGTATCCAGTAAAATTATACTGACACCACGGGTACGTGCAAATGCAAGCAACCAGTATAACGAGGCAAAGTGAAGCAAAGAAAATAAGGGCAAACGGAACTGCGGGAGAAGCGAAACGATTGTCACACTGTTTTTTTAAACAAAATTGCGTATTGTCAGCAAGACAAAATGTTCCAGCTGGAAAATTCAGCACTGAGGTTCAATTTTCGATGAAGATATGTGTTGGTACATGCAAAATATGCTTGCAGGGAAGAACTGGGGGAATATGACCATATAATGCCACAGCTGAGACATGACAAGGAAAAGTTTTCGGGCGTTTTGAGAAAGAAACCTTTGCGTGTTTTCTGTCCTTTGAATCCGATATAGCAGGACGTTTGAACACAGCAGTAATTAATCCATCGATATATATTGCTTTTTGAGTTCCCTAGTTCCTGTGCGTTTGCACAGATAGGATTCCAACACCAAACTTCACTGGAGTATGAATGAATGAATGAATGAACTTTTTATTTCGCACTGTACGTAATGTTGAGAAAATGCAAAGTTGTTTAGATTACTGTTTTAACAAAGTCAACAGAACAAATACATTTTAAGTATAGTATACTACACGTATAATGCGATGAGGTTACGTGGCCACTATTGGCTGCCTTACTGCTACCTCCATTAACCAGGGTTATGGGAGTTTGATGCTCATATATATGAGTGGGAAAGCATAATGAAGCCTTAAATAGTGAATCCGTGTGTCATAGCGACTGTCTGTTTGAGAACAAATAACTGGATATCTGACTCTTGCTGGGTAGTCTTAGAACACATGTAGACATGTATCACTGTAACCAACTGCTACACTACACGAGTAGAAAGAAACGGGACCTAACTAAAGTGTCGTTCGCTAAATATCCAGAATTCTTGTTCCAACGTTGCTCTATGACCAAACGATAACCATCTGATGCCCATATTGACCATGCTGTCCGACACAATTTATCCTAGGCCTTGCATTGATATGTTTACGCATGCCTACCCACTATACACATACAAAAAGCACACAAACACATACATAAGTTGACACGTAAACACACAAAAACGGACACACATACACACACAAACACACACATACACATATATGTTGTTTCAATGCACAGTGCAGTCTTGACAGTACGGGTTTTTATATGAGACAAACGTTGAACTGGGAGATAAACGTCCCTTGTTTTGTTAGACATTCGGGAATTTGACTATGGAAAACTATTTCGTCGCCTGAGTACTAGAATGTTCTGTGTCCCCTATGGGACATAGAACATTCTAGCACTCAGGCGACGATTTGTTAACGAGCCCTCAAAGGGCGAGTCAAATTGTTTTCTATAGTCAAATTTCCAAATGTCTAAGGAAACAAGAGACGTTTATCTCCAGTATAATTCCTAACATCGTTAGAAGTGAAAAAATTCTCCAAACCCGTTTTAATTGACGAAACACGATAAAAAAAACCTGCCATTTTCGATCTCTGACCATTTTCCATGATCAGATTTACAATGTGGGCGTCGAAGCACGACGCTGACAACCGTTGCTATAGAAGCCAACTCCGGAGTGTGTTCGATCTGTGATAGGAGCGGTTTAGCGCCATTGCTCGGACGTAGCGTAGATACAGACATGTTCTAATTGACCCGCTTCCGGCAATAAGAGCACGGTAAGAGTGAATTTACCTGAGATTAGAACACGGAGAGCTGACCGGCTCTCAGCCAATCAAATTACGAGTTCAGAAAGAACAACAAGGTCGAATTTTACTGATGAATTAGAATATTTAAATGAAGTTTTGATTACCTGTTTTTTTAAGCAGACTGCGACTCGAAGTTTTTCTGATGCTTTGTTCCAGATTATTCCATAATTTGTAATAAACTTGTGCCGAAAAGGATTCCAGGACGTTAGTTCTCGCCTTCTTAATCTTCAGAAGACCTGTTTGCCTAGTTGCCATTTCATTTACATTGTTGCATTGTTGTTTATTCAAAAAAAATCCGTTAAAAGACGATGGAAGGAAATATCACGTTTCTATGATAATTCGCTCGTGTTCAAGCGACCAAATCTAAAATATCTATTTCACATGGCCTCACTTCGCATAAATCGTTTCGCGGAAATCACCGAGTCCGCTTAGCTATGTTTTGCTTCGCTAATCGCGTGGAGTGTGCACGTACCCTCTGACTATAGACAATGTACTTTAGTTGAATGGATGAGTATCGTTCACTTGCGTGGTCCCTCAGAGACAATCTTGGAAGTCATATCATGCGGAATAGAATGGAACATTGGCTAAACAGCGGCAATTGACAAGCTGGTGTCGACAAGATGGGCATGCCACTTAAATAAAGAGCTGTTACAAGTCAATTCTTCGCCACAAAGGGGCTGCTGGATCAGTATACAAAGACTCCCTCCGACAACCGTAGTGACATACTAAAAACAATAAAATATTAGCCTGACAGCGATTGTTGACAACCTATCAACAATACATATATATGGAATATAATGGACCATTGGCCAAACAGCAGCACTTTACAACCTAGGGTCAAAACAATGGACATCCCAATAAAATAAGGAGTCGTCACAAGTCGATCTGTCAGCTCACGGGAGTTTATGAATCAATCCGTGAAGACTCCTTCCAACATGAATGATGACATACGGAGAAACAGTGTAACATAATATTGACAGCGACTGGTAACAACCTATCAACAATACTATGAACATACTAATTAAACAAAGAGCTGTTACAACTGAATCAAACTGTTGTACTTTCTGTGGGAGAGGCGAGGCAAATACCCCTGGTTTAAAGTGATCTTTTAGAATCGTATAGGCCGGTTTACCACATAGCCAACATAACCGGTACCGGTACGGAACATAGAATGTCCCGTCGAAACCGGTACCGGGACAAGACCACAATTGAGTGACATCACAGTCAGATGGGAGAAATCCGTGTTTAAACCGACCCAGTCCCCTAGATCACAAAGACAAACATGGCATCGTACCAATCATTCTGCGGCGACAGCAAAATAATCATCAAGCACAAACAAGAAAAGTTTTGTGCAGAGTACAAGCGCGCAGACAAAGGAACATAGAAAAAATACAATTCGTGAATACATTCAGTAAGATTTCACATTAGATTTACAGGCTTAAAAATAATTTACATTAAAATAAACATTGTTTGTGCTATATTAAAAAATGAAATCCATAACATTTCATGAATTGTTTTAATTTAAATTGCATTATCTTATAGGTGATTTTTTATTAGTCTTTATTGTTATCAGCATCTGTGGTATACCATGAGAGAACATGAGAATAGATTAAAGATTTGCCAATTGTTTATTCGCCTATTTACTAAACGTTTGCACCCCATCTGTGTTGATCATATTTTACCATTGTATGAGAACAAATATAATCAAATCTATAACCCAGCTTGCATAATATGCTAGTCTTGGGAGAAAAATAATAATATATATTAAATTTACTCACATTAACTTTAGGCTTTGGTAAAGTGGCAAGATTTTAAAAAAATAACAGCACTTGCGTTCAGTTAGTCTTGACCTAAAGGTTTAATGTATTGGAATTCAACCCTTTTCAGAGATAAAGAAGTCACAAAATATCATATTGGTGATAATGGGAACAATATTTTATGGCAGGCAGACCAAAAACCCTGCTACACATCGATTCATAGATATGACCTCTAGCCCAATCTTTATTAACATGTGCACTTACTTTGTATAAGTGGCACTGAATAAATCAAAGTTAATCTAATTTGCGTAATTTATTCACGAGAAAAACACCTGTATTATATATGATGCACGCCAAGTTACTAAACATTCATATACAAAAATTTATTCAAATCGCTACTTTCATATAGAAGTTTCATATACAAAAAACTGATTGACCTAATTTCGTTAAAAAATAGTTACCGGAGACCATCTTAAATTTCGTACCTGAACCCCAAACACTTGTGATAATGATAACAAAGGCTTCCCAGAAGTTTCGTAAAGATGGGTTCATAAGTAAGGCCTCTAGCCCGAGCCTTATTGACATGTGCACTTACTGTGTACAAGTTGCTCTGAATTAACGTTCTCGTCTAATTTGCATAATTTACGCATGAGAAAAAAAAACGATATGTGATGTGTTCCGTGTTACTAAACATTCGCACAAAAATTTATTCAAATCCCAACTTTCATGGTCTCTAGTTCGAGCCTTATCGGCATTTGCACTTACATTGCTGCAATTAATACTGAATAAATCAAATTTAGTCTAATTTGCATAATTTATGCACGAGAAAAAAATATATTATATGTGATCTATCCCATGTACTAAACATTCATAGAAAAAAATATTCAAATCAGAGCTTTCATTTGGAAGTTCTGCGCAAAAATCTGATTGCACCTAATTTTGTATAATGACTGGCAGCGGCGATCTTGAATTTTAGACAACAGCAGTATCTAGATTTTGCTCCCCTACAACATATTGGAATCCCCCCCCCCCCCCATCCCATCCATGATTTGGCATTATGGCTCAACAAATGGTACATGCTAATTCTGAATGCGTCTCAATCTGGATGAAGGGTGTGTAGTTATGGAGAGGGTGGGCTCATAATTATTTTACAGTGATGATTCTGGCGCAACGTGTACATTATATCCAATATTCTAGGGTAAAAGAATTTTCCTGAGTATACTTACTCCTGTTCCAAATTTAACCCGAGTTCGTTGCCGTTAGAAGTGAAAGTTTCAGTTCGATACCTTTGCATAATGTAGGAGTGCATTCCAACACTGCTCTCGTTGAAGGGTGAAAGCGAAGTTGCACATAAAATATCGAACAGTGATGATGATTTTGGTCCAAATATGAGTAACATGTACACTATATCACATGTTCCCAAGTTGAAAGGTTAAATTTTATCTACGCATGCTTATTCATGTAAAAGAATTAACCCCCACACACACTTATAAAAAGTACAATGGTATGGTAAGAACAAAATAACTGGTAATACCATGTGAATACCAGGTATTTTGGGACGTAACATGCTTTACCATGGTACATTTTTATAACATCCAATTCAGCTGAGTTTGAAAGTGCCAGATCGCAGTTCGATATCTCTGTATATGTAGGAGTGCACCCCTAGGTTTATACTTGTCGACGGGCTGACACGAGTTTACACGTAAAATGCAACTGCCGATGTTTGGCCTACCCAAGATTAAAAAATATATAAACCTCAGTGTAAAATTTCAGCTAAAATTCAAATGTAAGTGCGAAACTTCAGCTAGTAAACTCTAAAAGTGATTACGTACGTTCGGGCTCCTCTTGTTAAAGGGTTAATGGGTGAAGGGTTATAGTAGCAGGTAATATTCACCCCGCCCAGACTACTCCTTATCAAAAAGATTTACCCACAGATGTCAGCTGCATATTTCTGAAAAACATTTGAGCTCTTTTTGTTAAAGGGTGAATGAGTGAAGGGTTGTCGTAGCAGGTAATATTCACTCCGCGCACATTATTCCTTTTCAAAAAGATTTACCCACATTTATCAGCTGTCAGCTCAATATTTCTGAAAACGTAAGAATAATTCCACATCGCTGTTGTGGATGAAAGGTTAATGCGACGCATAACTCGACGGAAACCTCTCATTGAACCTGAAATATCGTGCATGTGTTGACAAAATTGTCCAAAATACCAAAGAGGGCAGACACCTCACAAAACACGCAAACTAGAATCTTAAGCCAACTGTTGAACGCACGAAGTTGCACCACAGCGTATTCTTTCCTGCATCTTTTCTGAAATCGATAAGAGTACTGCTGAGTTTATCAAAGGAACATGTCCCATCCTATTTAAAAACTATTCTTATGTCAATTAAGCCAGCAGTGAATTGTTTGTGAATCTCTTTAATAATACTGACCATCAAAAGGTGAGATGTGCAAACATTCGCTAAACTAATTAAACAAACCCATTGCATTTTAAACGCCATACACACATAAAACGTATGTAGAAACGAAACTTACACGGCTTACAATTTGAAGCGAGTAACTTTGACCTACGTAATGAATATATTTAAAATGACGTATCTATAACGAGAAGGTGAACCTTATAATTTGAGAGTACGGCGACCTTTATAAGAGAAACGTGTCCCAACCTATTTTTAAAATCCATTATGTAAAATCGTTTTCGGACTTTGAAACCAGAAGACTCGGAGTGTTATGACGATATCGTTTATAATATATTTAAGTACGCCATAAATGCAGAGCTATTTATTGCACGCTTTTATGGTTGTGTAATATTGAAACAAACTGTATATAAAATAACAGGCCAAAATTAATTAAACCAACGAGAGTTAATATCGAATGTGTCCACAACAAAAGGTTTCCGTTTTTTTATTGTTGTAGTCAATTCAAAATATCAAGAGAATTAAATTTTTCTCTTATTTGTGCCAAACAATGTATCAAATAGCGCGAATGCGCGCTAAATACTTGCTCTGAAGTAGCCGATGACGGTTCTTTCATTGTCTTTGATGCCGCGTTTGGAAAGTTAAAATGATCAGCCTTATCGAGGTGGTGGTGCAGACAGAACATTCTCCTTTAGAGTGTTTTGATATGTTCATTCACAAATAAGCTGAAAGTATGTCTTGTAAGTGTGCCAAACACAATTCGTCCCCTGAGTTCCAATGTGTTCTATGTGCCAGTAGGCACATAGAACATACTGGAGCTCAGGGGCCGAGTTATTAGCCCTTTACCCTCGTTTAGTTAGGAATTTCCCCATAAAATAATTTTATTCCTGTACCGGCGGGCCAAAAGCTTCAGTACCGGTGCCGGTTGGAGCATGAGGGAACCGGCGGTACCGGTACAGGTACCGGTTGACGCGCCTGATCTGGGAGCTCAAATTCAAAGGGGAAGTTTGAGGTGTTTGGGTTGACTCATTGATTTGACTTAATTTTTCTGCTGACGTTCCTGTGAGTGCTCAATATAACCTATTTCTTGTCTTGCTAAAAATAAAACTACTGTTAATTTAGTTGTTGTTAAGTCAATGTGTAGCTGCTTGTGAATTATTTTATTACAAATTATTATGTTTTGGTAAACCCTTTTGCAGATCAAATGATTCAGTGGTGGTTTACATGAGAAATGTTCCCTTCGTTTTCAATATGATTGTAATAGGTAGAGTTTCTATCACTTCAGACTGATAAAATGGTTTTAGTATGGTACAATGTGATGTAGACTGTTTTGAAGGTTTTCAGCTTCACGGGTTATTTGTTTATTTAATATAGTTCACCACACACGATTAATCACTAGACATTTTGATTGCGCTAACCACGATACTACATATATTACAGGATAAAACATTTTGTTTGTGAATTCGTGTTCCACTAAAACATAGGGTTTTGAATGAAATATTTTATATTATTTAGAGATGGGCGGAATTGGAATTTTGATTTCTGTATCGGTTTCGGCAATTTGTTGACCTTCGATGCGAACTTGACATATCTAACTCACCGTCCATCTTTAAAATAATAATAAACGAAACAAGTAAAAACTTTTGTATGTTATTATTTTAAAAAAATTAAAACTCGTTTAACAAAAAATATTATGCGAAATATTATAAGTTTTTTCCGCCAACATGTATGGTATATGGAGATTTAATACCTGGATGTCGGTTTCTAAACGCCGAGTCGCAGGCGAGGAGTTTAAATGAGACATTCAGGTATTGCATCTCCATATAACATACATGTCGGGGAAGAAAACGTTTTTGTCCAGTCTGAAACACAATAGAAACATGGTGGAAATTTTCAGTTTGTTTTTTTTCACAAACGCACAAAAACAATCTCAGTTAGAGTTACATCCCTTGGATCGTTAAAGAAACGAGAAAATAGTATTTTGTTGACATTTCGTCCACTGAGTGAGTTCCAATGTGTTCTATGTTCGTACTGGCACATGGAACACATTGGTACTCAGGGGACGAATTATTTGCTCGTATTTTATTTTTCTCAAGTTGTAAAATTTTAAATACTCGACTACTTAATTTATAACGACAAAATTTGATCGAATTGTCGGAAATCTGATGATGTTTGTGACTATTTTCAGAAATTTTGGTTCGATTTTTATATCGAGGCGAGCAAACGCGAAAAGCTTTCGTTTAAAGCATATACCGCCGATGTTTCGCGTGCACGTACGCCCTGGGTGTTGCAGGCTGTCATATACCTTGGATGTTGGGTGCACCCGTTGTCATGGCCATTTGTCCAATGCATTCTAACCAACCAGAAGACAGATTTTTAGGAATATAGGGACAATTTCATCTACATGACCACTCGGTTAGCATATACTTAACTCTTTTACTGCTATAGGTCCGTACTGAGTACGGACCCTAATATTGAGGTCTGATGCTAATAGTCCATACTGAGTACGGAGATACCGCATACAATGAATGTATACCACAGCACACTATTATTCTCAAACATCAAAAAGGTAACTCCGACCAATAGCCTAGCAGGTTGTCCAAACTTGGCCCCTCAGGTCATTATATATATTTTTTTGTTTGTCGTTTTGTGGCAGAACAATAAAACACAAAATTATGTAACGGTCTGTTAGGCCCAGTTTGGACTACCTGCTCTGCTATTAGTCGGAATAACATTTTTAGTGTTTTAGAACCCCAAATATGACTTAAAAAAATTAGTCATGTTACAGCTAAATTCAAGTGATCAGACAACTCCCCTCACCTACCACCCCCCCCCCCCCCACCACACACACTCACACATACACAAAGACACTAAGTCAAGCTTGGAGGCGTCATTTAAATGAAGATCGGATATCTGGGTATGAACAAGAATGTCACTGCGCGGGCTTTAGTTGGTATCAAGTTAAGCGCCAGTGGGATTTAAATAATCGATATGTCGTAAATGGCTTGTTGACTTCAACCCATTAAAGACTGAGTCCCCGTTAGTTTCACGAAAAAGTGATAGAAATTGTCAACCCCCTCTGAAAATGCGTAACGAGAGCATTTCCGAAGTAAGTAGTCATGCACATCTTGGTATACGTTTAAACAGTCAGGGTTCCTGGAAAGAACACATTGAAGCAATAGCCTCCAAAGCATGGAAGCGAATTGGTCTTCTAAGAAAGTATAAATACAAATTTGATCGCAAAACATTAGAAACAATATATCTGACTTTTATTAGGCCGGTTCTTGAGTATTCAGATGCAGTTTGGGATAATTGTGCTGAGGGCGAATCCGACGAACTGGAACGTATCCAGTTGGAAGCTGCCAGGATCGTAACAGGTGCAACCCGTAGCGCCAGTAGGGAACTTATTTATTTGGAAACGGGATGGGAAACTCTAAAAGCAAGAAGAGAGAAGCACAAATTAAAACAATATTTCAAAATGTATCATAGGATGGTCCCTGCCTATGTATCCATGCTGATTCCGCCACGATCTTCGGCGTCCCACGATTACGGCCTACGCCATAACGCCGACCTCGCAGCCCCATTTTGTCGAACCCAGCATCATTACGAATCCTTTTTGCCATCAACAACACGATTATGGAATGCGCTGCCATCACACATCAGAGAAAATAGTTCATTGCAACATTTCAACTCGTTCCTAAATAGAAATAAACTGTTCGTTCCAAACTGCTTCAAACGAAGTAAAGACCGTAAGGCACAGACCCACCATTGTAGACTTCGCTTGTGTTGTAGCAATCTTAACGATCATCTGTTTAGAAACCATTTATCAAACTCCCCATACTGTTCATGTGGAGCCCGTGAAACGAGTGCTCACTATTTGTTGCATTGTCCGTTCTATGTAGAGAGCAGACAGCGCACACTAGCAACACTGCCATTCACAATTTCAACGGATATTCTCTTGAATGGAAATGCTGAATACACAGCGGAAGCAAACAGCCTAATTTTTGAAAAAGTACAGAGTTATATTACTGCTTCCAAGAGATTTTACTGAACACACCTGCAGTGCTCGCCCCTCTTGTGCTCTCCCTTTATTAAAGGAA
This sequence comes from Pictodentalium vernedei, assembly GCA_031216915.1. Lineage (NCBI taxonomy): Eukaryota > Metazoa > Mollusca > Scaphopoda > Dentaliida > Dentaliidae > Pictodentalium > Pictodentalium vernedei. Next base: position 189,118,650 of record CM062294.1, on the reverse strand, counting down.
GCAGCTGCCTTTGCCCCAGACACCCCCACCCCTCCACCTTTCCCCTTCTTTCCTCTTTCATATTATTTTGTTTCAATCATAGTCTCTTCCATGCCATGAAAGTCTGATGTATTTGTTGATTGCAGGAGACAGCTTACATAAGCTTCGGCTTGCTGCTGAATCCACTTTCTAATACTGTATCTCAGCATGCTGTTCTATACCTTGTATATTTATATGCAGTATTGAAATAAAATAACGTTTAAACTAAACAATAGATCGGGAGACTCAAAGTTACATTATAACATACGTTCTCTAACCCTTTGCCCCACACATGCCTACCTGAACTCGGAGTATGAGGTGCGTGGGGGTGGGGTGGGGGTATTACAGAGTCTATGATTCATAACAATACAATGGCTCATGGCTGCGTATTCCGGTTGCAGGACGGAGAAAATTGAGTAACAGTGTCATTTCAGAATTTACTCAAAAATTCAATAACAGAAAACAGGTTAATGTTAACCCTTTGAATGCTGATAGAGTCTTCCAAGTCAGTTCGATTAAAGCAATTGGAAGAGTCCTTATTCATTACCTGGGGGTAGGCCATTGAATATTTTCAACGTGCAGCCTTCGGGCTGCACGTTGAAAATATTCATTGGGTTCTCCACGCATTTACTGATCAGTCATCCATCTTGATGAAATTACGACGTATCGTGTTTTGGGACCGGGAAAAGAGACTTCCGGCTTCAAGAAGTTGCGGTAATACATGGATAAAATTGATAGACGTGTTATAGGGTGGAAAAAAGGGGAAATTTTAGGTAAATATCTTTCTGGGCGAAATAGTACAATTTCGTATTTCCAGTATTTTCTTTCAGATTAAACTGTACTTTGAAAATTTATTTTCAATGCTTTTTTGAGAGTTGTTGACAGTATTTGTATAATGACATGTCAAGTTATTAGTGATTTGCTCAATAGCATAATTAGTTTTCATTTTTGTGGCCACTGCGGACCGTATGAATACAGTTAGTGTTTAATTCAATTGGGAAGTAATCAAGGTTTGTTTTAGTCAACAAACAAGCTGAGTGAGTTGTGAATTAGCGTGTTTGCAAGGTAACGGTTGACAACAACTATACATTGAAGAAAGTATATAAAGAGTTACTTGACTGAAGGACGTATTGCACTATTTCTGTGTATCTTTTTGTATCACTGTAAGTGTTTACCTTTTTCTCTTGCTATTTCTATCTGCACTTTTCCGCTAAAAACGAATATTTAAGTCTATACAATTAAATTAGAATCTCTAATAACCTAAATTATAAATTATAGAATTATTTACAAATATAAACAATGGGTAAACAAAGTCAAGTTCAGGTAAACAATTCTGTCTTTAATTCTGGCAGTCTAAGCAACAGTGGAAATTCCACTAACACTGACATGGCATCGATGTTGTCTGGCTTCCAGAAAGAAATAGCCAGATTGAATGACATAATAGAGGGTTTGCGGTCAGAGCTTCGAGCCCAAAAGCGGCAGGCAGATAAAAAAAGGCTAAATTGAGAAGGGAATTGGAAAAGGCAATTTTGAGAGCCAAACCAGGTAAGGAGGACCATACTCCTCCAGCTCCTGATTCACCATATATTGGCGCCGCTACAGAAATGAGAAGACCTGCGTCCGCTGGCTCACTGGCGGTGGTATCTGAAATAGATTCAGATCTAATTACCCCCAGCCAGGATAACTGGCTGCGTTCCATAGTAGAAGAAGCTACCAACACGGCCCCAGCTACCCAGCTGAGGCGGTTGAAATTCAATTAGATTAAAATACAACTAAAATTCCCAAATCGCAGCGACAGAAAAAATCACCAAACCAAAATCGGTCAAAAAGGAAACTCTCCAATGAGTTCCGTGAAAATGACGAAACCGTGGACGTAGAAAACGAAAATGGTTTCTGTATGACTACTGATCGGCATGTCAAGAAGACAAAAACTATCAATGAAAATTCAATGAGTACCGCTACTGAATGGGTGCTCTGTTACACCACAGAGCCTACATCACCGGAAATAGTGAATTCGACAGCTAGCCCAACCGATAGCGCGACCTACGCCGATAAAGTAAAAGCCAAAACACCCCCTAAGGTGACCAATAAAACCAACAAGACACAGAGCCATCCGCAACCAAACCCCTGTGTCGTAATCACACGCGTCCACCCTAGCACGGAAAAAGACGCGATTGATAAAGACCTTCCAGTGTCACAAGTGTCAGAAATCTGGGCACTTGTCACACAAATGCAACGGGGAGCAACGATGTACGAAATGCGATGACAAACACATCGCGAAGGCATATAGTGCTACAATTCTGAAATGCCCCAATTGCGGTGGTCAACACCCCAGCAACTACCGGGGTTGTGGCCACTTCAAAAAAGTTAAAACAAACATCCAGCTTGAAGCTCTAAATGTAAGTAATGTCGAGAACTCATCCTCCCCTTATTCCACGTGTACTCTAATGGCTGGCTCTATTTACAGCATAATGAAGAAACACATGGACATCAGTCTTTCGGACGTTTGCAAAGAGATTAGTAAAACAGCCTCTAAGTTATATAAAACTCAAATATCTCACACGCTATTTGAAGCGGCCGTCAACAAAATATAATTATGTAACAATATTACAAACAGTAATTAAACTTAAATAAGCTTAGTACAGTTATTCCTAAACCATTCATGGAAACATTAAAAATAGTCCAGTGGAACGCTCGAAGCGTTAATCAGAAAAACTTGCAAATGTCACATTATTTCAAAAATATGGACGTAATTGGAATTAGCGAAACATGTCTCAAACCAAACAAAAAATCTCATTATGTGGTTTTGATGCTATTAGAAGAGATCGCCCCGTCCAAAAAGGTGGCGGTGTCGCTCTGCTAATAAGGCAGGAGATTAAATACAAACAATACCCTGCGACCACCTCAATGCTGAAGTAATTGCAGCTGAAATTGAACTTGACTACAAACACGTGGCCATCATATCATTTTATAACAAGCCGCAAGCAACAGTAGACAGTAAAGCATTTGAATTATTTACCAAAAAGTACAAGCACTGCATATTCTTGGGTGACTTGAATTCCAAACACCAGATATTCGGTTGTCATAAGACTGAGCCTAATGGTGACGCCCTTTTCAACATCATTGAAGAATTCGATCTATTCGTGGTAAATAACGATCAACACGTAACATACATAAGCATCAACCCACTCCATCAATCAGATATCCTAGGCTTGATTATCACCAGCAAATCACTAACCAGCCAAATGCAAGACATATTTGTAGGGGATGATGAGCTAGGCAGTGATCACCTGCCGGTTCACGCCACTTTGGAATGTAATACTGGTCTCGCAAGGTATCCTCTCGTGATTAGGAGGAACCTATCAAAAACTGACTGGAACCTCTTCAGAAACATTATCGAAGTAAAAATAAAGGTAAATGACCCCTTAAATGCTCATGAACTAGAAAAAAGCCTACACCCACCTTAACGAGGTTATCAACACTACACTAGATGAAATGTGTCTCAAGCAAACATTAAAGACGCGGATAAACAGAATAACCCAGACAACTCTTCAAATAATCAAACAAAAAAAGAAAAGCTTTCCGGGCTTACCAAGCAGAGAATGATCAAATGAAAAGACCAGAACTTAAAACCGCGTATAATCGCCTACATGACTGAAGAAATAAAAAAGGCCTGAGCTAACGACAATCGCGTAAGATGGGAAACCGCAACAGAAAACCTAAATGGGCTGAGAGAACCTAAGAGGTTCTGGGATACATTTAAAACTTTTACTTGCGAAAAAAGCAAAAGTGCCAATAATAATAATGCTCTGAGGACTAGCAACGGAACTATGGCCATGGACGACAAAGCAAAGGCCAGCGCTTTTGCCGAACATCTAAAGAAAGCGCACCGTCCACAAAAAGGAAACAGACATGACAACGATTTTAAGGTAAAAGTAAATAAATTTGTCCAAGATAACAATTCAATTTTCAATGAACGGACCTTCGATCAAAAATTAAAAGCAAGCAAAGAGGCCAATTTTGGGGGATTTATCCTAGATAGCAATCTCAGTCTAAACAGTCACGTAAACTCAATTACGGTTAGAGCTACTAAACGTATCAATTTTCTGAAGATGATCAGAGGTAGAAATTGGGGAGCAAACAAAGATGTGCTTCTCAAGCTCTGCAAAACATTTATACGTCCGGTACTAGAATACGGTGCCATAATAACAAGTGACCTGAGCAAAACCAACATTCAGTAGCTACAGAGGGTTCAAAATTATGCTCTGCGTGTAGCACTATGCAAACCCAAATGGACACCGATAAAGGAACTTCACGAGCTAGCACAAATAGAAACTATTGATACGCGATTAAAAGACCTACAAAATAAAACCCCCAACAGACTTCAAGAGAGTGAATTAATGGTTGAGCTGAACGAACACCGACCCCTTAACAGAAAAACAAAATAAGTTTCCAGAAAATAAAAAAAAAATAAAAAATTATACAATATACTTAAATTGCGTGGAGTCAGTGAGGTTTGCCTCGCTACTCATTGAGAACTTTAGGAAAGAGTCTGTGAGGGCTGCCTCGCAACTCTGCTGAAGCGGGATTGAAATGCGTTTAATAAGACCTATATAACAAAACTCTCCACATACCCCAGAAAAGTGAATCAATGGTGAAGCTGAACGAACCCGAACCCTTAACAGAAAAACAAAATAAGCCACAGTAAATTAAAATTACTCATAATTAAACTGCGTGGAGTCAGTGAGGATTGCCTCGCTACTCATTGAGATCTTTAGGGTTGAGTCTGTGAGGATTGTCTTGCAACTCTGCGTGTGGGGAGTGGGCTCCGAAGAAACACACACCTTACCCCAGCCATAGCAACAATCACACTACAGTCATAATATACAATAGCGGATACCTATCTTTCTCTCTACCAAAAACTTTTCTAACTGAACATTCTCAAATTTTCTTGCAACACTCTTATCAGGAAGACGCATGGAAATGGTAGACAAACCGTAGGAGGAATTGGTGCAACCTACCTTTCTGTTAACATACGCAAGAAACCACCAAACACCAGGAAAGGATTGAAACAAGCTTGTCTGGCTGGGGACGAGTGTACATTTTATATAAATAAACATTTGAATAAAGATTTAACAGCCCTTAATTTAAGGGTGAGGGAGGGTGGCGGATGGGAGGTCATTTGGAATTCCTAAAGGATAACCAGATACCTCATAATCACATACGGCATCCTATCTCCCAGAAGGCTTGATTTATTTATTTATTGGTGTTTAAGGTCACATACTTATGCACAATGGCTAATCGTGACCGTGACAGTTTTACGGGTGGAGGAAGCCGGAGTACCCGGAGAGAACCACCGAGCAACGACGAGCAGCTGTCAGCTCTCCAACATCGTAACTCTGAACTCTGCACCGCAGCACAGGCAGGGTTAGATTGGTTGAAGACATGCGCACCATCGGCGTGCAGTACGCCTCAGTACACAGCGTCATCGTGCCCCCATGTAGGCAATCGGGGTGAAGTGTCTTGCCCAAGGACACAACGCGGTTGCCGCAGGTGGGATTCGAACCGAGGACCTCTCGGCTTGCAGCCTGCACCTCTACCAACTGAGCCACCGCGCCCCCAGAAGGCTTGATGGATGACTCCCGGTTTTTCAAAACTAAACAGTTGGAGCTTTCTCCACTCCTTTTTTTTGTAACCGCTATGGTCATATACCGGGGCCGCTACCAAATCGGCGTTGCTGTTTGGTTTTCTTTTTTCTTCTTCCCTTAAGTTTGCCATCGCACAACATTAAAATTCTGGCTCGCCCCCATAGTGGGACTCAAACCTCTACCATCGCCAAGCTAGAACCGAATAGAGCCCACTCTTTAATAGTCTTAATGACGTTGAGGGATTGATTATTTACAACCTATCACTCCAACATAAACTGCCGGGAACTCTAACCGCGTGCATACCCCCTCAGACCCCATTTGAGGCAATAGGAAAGCTAGTCCTGTGTGAGCCAAGTGAAATAAAATAAAGTTAACCGGGTCGCAGGGGATTTGTAAATCCCACGTCGTCCCTGCGCGCCTTCGGCGCGCTAAAACCTTTCATTCATTCGGAAGTTAATCGTTCAGTCATGTAAATAAATCCTAATTACAGAATTTATATCTTTCTTCAGGTAAGTGCATAGTTTAGTTTTGTTTTGCATTTTGATGGAAATAATAATGCAATATTTTATGTATAGCGCATGCGGGTTTATTTTAAAGTAACGGCGATAAATACTTGTAGTTTGTGATTAGTAAAACCTTGTTACTGATATTTTACATTTAACTGAATGGCGCATTAACCGCGACTTCCAATAAATGTAAAATGTCATAGACCTGTGTAGTATAAAAACAGAATATTATTCTGGGTACTTGCAGAAAACAAGAAAGTTTTATTTATGTTATGGTGGTTTATTAAATAAATTACTCTGCTAATGATGGCTTGTCTCGTGTTGGAGAGAGCACTAAGGTGCGATAATAATAATAACACTTTGGCCAGCCGCTGATTTGTCGCGGTTCTCGGACGAGAAGGCCTTGCTTACCCCTGTACTCCCAACTGTCTCTCTATTCCCATGCTTCTCCTCTCCTCCCAACACTCGGAGACGAACTGCTTGATGACACCCCTTGCCCCGTTCTTCCCAATCTCTCCGATTAGCATATTGACCCTCTCCTTTGAGTCTCCCCGTAACCACATGCCCTTCATTCTCCCATCCCACTTCCCCATTATACTCCCAGTGAATCTTATTCTTTTAGACTGGTACTTTGGCATTCTAGAAGAAAGTGTTCCAGGGTCTCTACCATGCCCAAATTACACATCTGGCACTCCCTTCACTGTCTTTCCCAATTTTCCCCTCAGCTCCAGGGATCGCGACCTCATCTTGAACAACAGTGACTCCCCAAAGATGCCATCAAGGTACTCTTCAAAACCTGGCTTCTCCTTATCACGCAGGCCACCCAAAGACCCTCTCTCGCCAATTACGGTTACAATCCTCCATGACCCTTTCTCTGACGATTTTTTTACCCTGGTTTGCCCCAACGTCCAGGTCCGAGATCTCCAATGAGTAGTTGTCTACTAGCTCCCTCACTTGGACCATCCACCCCGTCTTAATATTTGAGTTGCAAATTCTCAGGAACATTATTTTTCACCATCGGCTGTCGGGGAGATTTACCAAATAATTAAGATAACCGAGTTTCAACAGGTCTATCCTGTCCTTGATCCTCATCCACCCAAGCTCACCCCTGATTGCTTCTAGCGCTGCGGCATTACTTGACCCCGTTATCCATCGGCCTGCATCGTTCTGCAGGATATCCAAGCTCTTTACGGCCGTCTGGTTAAGGGGTACCACTTCCGTACCGTATGTTATACTTGGCAGACCCATCATTTCCCAAATGGTTTTCCCCACGAAAACCTTACTGAAACTGTTTCTCCCTATAAGTTTCATTTGGCTAAGGATTCGCTTCCCCTTCAGAATCAATTTATTTGTGTGGTTTCGGTAGATGCCTCTTTCTGTAATGTTTATATTTACCCCCAAATACTCGCAGTCACCTGTCTCCCCTACACTGAGAAGTTTGCTGCTACCTTCCGGAATGCAGAAATCACCCACTCTCCACCTTCGAGTGGGGTCCACTTTGCGGCCCACAGGTATAACTTTACCCTTGCTTAAATTAAGTTCGAGTCTCCATTTGCTCCCATATTTCTCAACAATTCCATGCATTTTCGTTAGCCCCTCTTCGCTTTCTGACACTAGCACCATATCGTCTGCAAAAATAGCCCTGGGATCATCAAGTCCCCAACTGCTACCCCCTCCTCGCTATGCAGGAGTTCATCTCCTAAATCTTTGATGTACAATGCAAACAGGATTGGCGAAAGGATACACTCCTGTTTTAGGCCTATCTCCATAGGCACACGTTTTGTTGTAATGTTTCGCAGGCTAAGTTCACTCTGTACGTCTTTATATAATGCTTTCATAATTCCAACAAACTCGCCTCCTAAGCCCATAGCCTCCAGCTTGCGCCACATACCTTCCCGCCATACTTTATCGTATGCCTTTTTGATATCCAAAAAGGCCATAAACATCTTTTTCTTTTTTGCTTTCGCGGATTCTATCATTTGGGATAACGTGAAAAGATGGTCAGTAACTCGCCTTCCCTTCCTGAAGCCATTCTGGATTTCTCCCAAAAAACCCTTCTCTTCAATCACCTCCTCTAGTCTCCCATACAGGACTTTACAGAAAACTTTTCCAGTGTTGCTACTGACAGAGATCCCTCGATAGTTATCCAAAACGTCTTTCTCCCCTTTTTGTGAATAAATGTCACTTTGCTTTCTCTCCACTCCTTTGGGACCTCTTGATTTTCTTTGGCTAGATTGATTAGGGCAGTTAGGCTTTCCACGAATTCCACTCCCCCTTTTTTGATAAACTCGTTTGGAATTCCATCCACTCCTCCCGCTTTTCCATCCCTTAATTTTGAGATCACATTTCGCACCTTCTGCGTTTTAATTTCGCTGCACACGAAGTTCGATAGGTTTTCCTCGACCTGATTCGGACACTCAGGTGGGCTCCCCATGCCCCATCGCTTATCGTTTACCTTTTCCCAGAGCTTGACTAGTTCTGATGCGACTTAATCTTGGTCGTCTGTAACTCTGCCATCTACTTTAATACTCTGTGGGTTACCTCCTTTGTTACGTTTATTCACCCATTTCCAAAATACGTTCGAACTCGACTCCCCCCCCCCCCCCGCCCCCTGTCGTTCTTATCGTCCTAATAAGACTGCTATTTCGCACTCTCCGATTATCGTCTTTAATCTTATTTACTTTATTTCGTACTTGTTGGTAATCTTCCTTTGCTAATGTGACCTCATTGCTTTCCGCCCCCTTGGCTTTTCTACTTCTCCTGTATGCAGTACATTTAGCTTTTCTTCCCTTTATGGCCCTTTTCAGTTCTTCATTCACTCTGTACCCAAGTTCCCGTGTTTACACCCTGATCTTTCCTGCACTTTCCTTCCCTGCCTCCACTAGGCTCGAAACTATGGCGTCGGCCATCTTCTGGACATTGCCCCCCTTTGGTACGGTTGCAAGCTTTTGTTTCAGTTTTTCATTGAACTTCGCCCAGTGAGCATCCTTTTTGAGTTCCAAAATCTCCTTAAAGTTCCTTTGCTTTTTACTAGATTTTTGGCCCTGATCGTCACTGTAATCAAGTTGTGATCACTATCCAACTCCATTTTACCCTCAGAATCAACTTCTACCCCTATCACCTCCCTCCATAAATTAATATCTGTGAGAATGTAGTCGATTATTGTTTTTCTGTCGTTCCTCTCCCAGATCCATTTCCCCTTACACCTCGCGTCCCTGTTCAGAATCATCAGACCGATCATCAGACCGAGCTCGTTTGTGAAGTTCAACAGCTTCCTTCCATTCCTGTTGACTGTTGACTTTCTTGTCCCCATCCTCTGTGCCTTCTTCCTTATCACCTATGTGGCCATTAAAGTCACCCATCAGAATTATACCGAGCCCCTTGTTTTGTAGCTCTGTGATATTGGCCCTTAGTGTTGAGTATATCGAGTCATTCTACTCGGGTTTGCTTCCCTCCACCGCATAGTACACAACCCCAAGGGCAATACTTTTGTTTCTCAGATTGATCCTTACCCATCCAATTTCTTTTGATACATCAGCCGAGGTGCTGACCTCTTCCAGGTCTGTGATCATCGACGGTTTTAAACCCTCTTTAATGTACATGCCTACCCCTTCCCCTTTTTTCTGGCCTTCCGTTCGCCCTACACCTATCCACACGCACCCCCTTACTTGGTCTACCCGTTCCTCGTGTCTTATCCACGTTTCGCTTACGCCCATGACGTCAAACTCCTCTGCCTCGATCAATGTAGCAATTTCACTTACTTTCCGGTGGAGACCCTGGATGTCGCTATAACCCACTTTCAGGGTATCAAGATTCATTGGCTTCCGCCTACTGGTCCCATTATTATTTTGCTCCTGTATGTTTGTATATCCTATTTAGGGTACCTGTGCTTTCCATGGGATGCTATTCCTGTTGAAGTGGATTTTTGGTCCCTTTTCCTTATCCCCCTTATCCATTTTTTTACAACTATGGTTCGTAACACATTTCCTGTATTCATTCCTCCCTTCTCTGTTCCCCTTCCCCTCCCTATACCAAAAAGGCTCCACCACCTGCAACATATTTCTTCCTAAAACCTCTGTTCCCCTTGGGCTAAGATGGAGACCATCCCTTCCATATAGGTCCTTTCTGCCCCAAAATGATCCCCAATTGTCTACAAAGGGTATCCCAAGTTCCTTCCAATACTCCCCCAATTCCTCATTGGCCCCAATGATCCGCGAATTACGCTCGCCCCCACCACCTAGTACTAAGAGAAGCCCCGAAACCACTGTGCATTCTTGGCATTCAGCTGAGTTATTAAGTCCTTGTAAGTCTCAATAAGCTGAACTGATTTTCTCTCCCTGATGTTGTTGGTCCCCACGTGTACAACAACCACTGGGTCTGGGCCTGACCCCTTAACTAATCCACCCACTCTGTCCCTTAGGTCCTCCACCCTAGCCCCTGGAAAATTGGTCCTGTTGACACTGTCGGGCCCACACAGCACCCTATCTAACCCCCGCACTATACTACTCCCTGCAACCACCAACTGCCTCTTTCCTGTCCCATTACCCCTGTTGCCACCTCTGTTCCCACTGGACCGGCTCGCAGTCTTACACTCCGTCACACTAACCTCCAAGCCTACCTCCACCTCTTCAGACCCCATCTGCTCCTCAGAATTCTCGAAATTACATAACACACTGAATCTATTTTGGACACTGCACTCCCCCTTTTGCCCACTCCCACTACAAGCCTCCTTGTCCTCGTTTACCACTTTCCTAACCTTCCCTCTGACTCCTGCCCTGACAGACGCCACATTGTCATCGCTATCTCCCTCACTATCCGATTCTAAACGAATACGCCTTTTGGCCCCCCGACTCACACTACTAGCCTGGGGATTTGACACTCTAGCCTCTACTTCTCCCCTACCCTCAACCCGAGGCGCCTTCCTATTCCCAAAAGACCCACTATCCACGTCAAAAGTCCGCTTCCTACTACCCGCCACCTTCCAACCCCCATCGAATGCCACCCTAATTGGGGTAACACCAGACTTTCCTGCCTTCCCCAGTTCCGCCCCCCCCCCCCTCGTCTCCTGCACCTCTTCCTCCAACTTTACATAGGCCTCTAACAGCTGCATTAACTCTACGCAGATAGCGCACATCCCCAACTCCCCCAGCCCACGCCCATCCACATACACCATATCACAGTGCTTACACACATCCGCTGTTGATAACTCACTAGCCCCCCCCCCCCCCCCCCCCGTGCTGGCCTCAACCACTGCCCCCACCTGTACACCTAAACTAACCGTTTCTACACTGCTAGTCTGAACCTCCCGCGTCAAGAAACACTTATCGTCCATAGCCAAAATTAAAATGAGAAACTTAAATTTTGAAAAAGCGGTCGAAAACGTAAACAAAACAAAACACCGAAAATGACCCTCGCGAAGATAGGGAACACGCCACTTATATCCGACAGAGAAACTAAACTAAACACTAATATAACTATCTTTTATTGCCAATCGCATCTATATAACACTAAAACAAAACTAAAACAACACAAACACCTGGAAGAAAAAAATAAGCTAACTTTTGACAACTGAAATGACAATTCTCCCTGTAGGCTTTTTCGATTACCAATAGATGCAAACCATCACTAACTTTATCGCCTTATTTGGATTTGTTACAAAAAGGTTTAATTGCGGTTTTGTTATGAAAAGGCAATTATTTCACGTTATACTGAAGTATCATTTTAAGCCAGTTTATTCTCTTTAAGTCTCACTCCAAAAAGGTAGAACTGTTTGTCTTGTTTATAAGTAAATATATTTAGTTTTGCTCTGTTATGTCACATCAAGGCAACTGTTAAACGTGACCTTTACCAGTTGGGTTTGCAGTTGTTTGTTTGTTGAGCGTGACAACATGCGTGTGCATGTTCCATACAAAGTAGAAATTTGAGCTCACAAAACACTTTTGTTGAAAATGTTGAAATAACACTTGGCAACTTGATCGGTGTGAAATAGTTGCAATAAGGTATTCTGAATTGTAAAGTAGAATTTAGATTTTGTTAAGTTTAGATCTCCAGTATTTGATTGTTAATTACTGTATATAATCATTCAGTCATGTAAATAAATCCTAATTATGGAATTTATATCTTTCTTCAGATCCCCATAAGTCCATGGCAATGTGTCAGACAAGCGAGTTCCCCAAGTAAACAGTGAGGTAGACAGAGACCACGCCCACACCCTACAACCCGATTTATAACGGTTACGCGGTTTCAGTTCTTTAGGCAATGGGTGAAATTTCACCAGCTGAGTGACTCTCAGGCAGTGACGGCGTTTCCGTTTTTCCTAAATGGCTATGCAGCAGTATGGTACAAACCACTAGATGAGGGCACCAAGAACAGTTTGACTGAACTTTCTTAAGAGTTTCAATAGACGATCAAAACAAATATGCTAACAGCGTTCAGTGCTTTTTATTCCCACGAAATGGACAATGGAAACGTTTCAAATTACTTCATGCGATTATTACAGAGAACTGTTCATCATGGTATTCCTGACGATTTTCTGGTCAGTGGGATCAAAAAGGGACTAAGGACGGAAATGAAATTCATCGTTATGATGAAAAATCCAAGAGACTTCAGGAGCTTATATAGTGCTGGACTTCTAGCAGAACAAGCAGTAAAGTTATCTACAAATTCAGCAGCAAAGGAGAAATCAAATCGGGATAATGTACATAATGAACTAACTGTGTTTAAGGATGAGATCAAAAAGTTATTTCATGTAAAAGGAAATAGGGGTCATACTGATTGTACAAGAAATTATAATAGTTTATAATGTTGATCATGTATCTCAGAATTCTGAACAAAACTACTCACCAGGTTATGTTGTCCAAAATTCTGAATACAGACAACCAAATACTAAATGTTTTGGCTGTGGAAGAAATTGCCCCAATAGAAATGTCTGCCCTGCTCGCGATTCTAGGTGCATAATAACTGTCTCAAAGTCGGCCATTTTCAGCGGGTTTGTAAATACCAAAAAAAATCAAGAAAGTAGAACATCGCTCATCCCATGGCAAACGCAACACAGAGCCGAATAACAAATGTGTGAAAGAGGTGAATGTAAGTGGTGAGCCAGCTTTGTCACTTTCGTTTCCTACAACAACAAATTCGGTTCTGGTTCACATCAATGGTGCAAGGACGAGTGCGTTAATTGATACGGGTGCGACTGTCAGTTGTTTCGCGCAGCGTTTCTTGGATAACACTAGTTATGGCAGAGCAAAGTTTGAATGTTCGGCAGTTAAGAATATGACAAGTGTTGGTGGTAAAACACATGATGTGCTGGGTACAATTTTATTGCCTATTTCATTTAACGGTTTGAAACTAGAACATGTAATTTATGTATTTGAGAATCTCCATAGACCCTCAATTATTGGTGTAAATTTTATGAAGAAACACAAGGCCGTTATAGATCTTGACTCCCAAACCCTGCATTTGGATAACGGTAAAGCTGAGGTATATTTGACCCGAACAAATGTAGCATTGGTGCGTTCATATTCCAAAATTGTTGTCCCCCTGAAACTGAGATGAATATTTGTGTAAAAATTTCGAATAATGTGGGTAACCCAGTGGGTATTGTTGAACCGTCCCCAGATTTGTTGAAGTTAGGAATTGTAGGTGGAAAATCTGTGGTAAACGTTAAAAATAAGCTTGCTAATATGCCAGTTATTAACCCTTCAAACGTAAGCATGGCACTTCCCAAGGGAAAGGTGTTAGGAATATTTTCTGACGTGGACGTGAATCATGTGCACACATTTGACTCAACGAGTGACATTGACAGACATAATGGTGACAAGGTGACAAATATAAACAAGACAGAAAGGCAAGGGCAGAACTGGGAGCCTATACAGTCTGACTTTGAGAATTCAGATCTCAGTTACACAGAAAGAGAAAAGTTTTAAGTTTTCTTGAATAAAAATCGTGATGTGTTTGCAACAAGTTTGAGTGAATTAGGATCTACAAGTGTTACTTCCCATTGGATAGAGACAGGTGATGCCCCGCCAATGGGTCAAAGGTTTTATAGGCAGTCCCCTGAGGTAAAAATGGAAAAACAAATTGATGAGATGTTAAAAGCAGATATTATTGAGCCAAGTGATTCTAGATGGCAAGCTCCAGTGGTTTTGGTCAAAACGAAAAGTGGGGATATCGTTTTGCAGTGGACTATAGGAAACTTAATCACGTTACTAAACCTGTTTCTTTTCCCCTCCCTCGGCTTGATTGTGTTTTCGGCGAAGGACAGGCAATTTTTTTCTCGGTGCTCGATCTTGCCAGTGTTTTTTTGAAATACCTATGGACAGTGAAACTGCCCATAAATCCGCTTTTGTGACACATAATGGTGTGTACCAGTGGAAAAGGATGAGTTTCGGTTTAATGAATGGGCCTTCCAGTTTTCAAAGGTTGATGTGTCAGGTTCTTAGGACAATGAATTTTAAATATGCGTTGGTCTACGTGGACGATATTCTGATGTCCAGTAAGGATTTGTCCCAACCTGCATCATCTAGATGCTATTTTCAATCAACTTCGGAAAGCTAAGTTGACGTTGAAACCAAGTAAATGCAAATTTACTGCTAAAGAAGTTACCTCCTGTGGCCATGTATTGAGTAAAGATGGTGTAAAAGTTGATTCGGCTAAAACAGATGCTGTTAAAACATTTCCTATGCCAAAACGCAGCATGATGTTCGTAGTTTTATTGGTTTGTGTAACTACTATCGTCGATTTGTGAAAGGTTTTTCTCACATTGCACACCCCTTAACATGATTGCTTAAAAAGGATTCAGAATTTCATTGGACAGAAGAATGCCAGACATCATTTGATGAATTAAAAAATAGATTAGTTTCGGCACCTATTTTGGCTTTTCCTGATATGACTAAACCTTTCATTTTGACAACAGATGCTTCTGGTTCGGCTATTAGTTACATTCTAGGTCAGCTGGATAGTGAAGGCAGAGAAAAAGTTGTTGCATATGGTGATCGTTCTCTTAAGGCTGGTGAAAAACGGTGGTCAGTTTCGGAGTTGGAATGTTTATCGGTTCTAGAAGGGATTAAAAATTATCACATTTATTTGGCAAACAACAAATTTACAGTTTATACCGATCATAAGTCATTGTCATATTTACAAAAAGTTAAGCATTCAGTGGGTGGGTTGTGTCGTTTGGGCAATTCTTTTGCAAGGATCTTCTTTTGAAGTAAAACATAGTCCATGAACAGTAATGCAGACTGCCTCTTCAGACGACCATATGATTATAAAAAGGTTGACATGGAGACTGACATTTTGGACAGTATACCTAGACCAGCAAAAAACAGTGCCAACGAGGTGAACACAGATTTTTGGTGTAATGAAAATCTACAGCAAGTAACATTTTTCTATGGTGAAAAGCAAAATCAGCAACAACCTCCGATTAGTGCAATGGAGGTTGATCAATCGTCAAGTAGTGCAGAAACTAATGAAAATGTTATAGCCAAACTACAGAGGGAGTGTCCAGATTTCACCCCAATAATTAAATATTTAGAGACCAGAAAACTGCCTGATGATGAAAAGGTTGCCAAACGAATTGTTCTGGAATCTGATCAGTTTCTATTATTGGATGGTGTCCTAAACCATATGTTTCAGCAACGAACAAAACGCTTGCCACAGGAAATGAGCTTTATTCGGCAAATCGCACTTCCACGTGTATCCTTCCATGAGAGTAAGGCTGGAGGATGTCATCTTGGTGTCGAACGAACTCACCATGCTATACGTCTGAAGTACTACTGGCCTCGTCAATATCAAGAAATTGATGATTACATTCGTTCCTGTGAGGCATGTCAACGCAGTAAGCGAAATTTCCACGGCAAAAATGCTCCGCTAACATCACCTCCGGTAGAAGGCGCCTTTGATCGCTAGCATTTCGATATTCTGGGGCCATTAACTACCACAACAAGAGGGCACAAATATATTCTCCTGATTGTTGAAAGTCTGTCAAAATGGTGTGAAGCATTTCCCCCGAAGACACAATAGGCTTTCGAGATAGCCAGAGTTCTCTACAATGAAATTGTCTGCAGATATAGGGCCCCTCACACATTGGTATCAGACAGAGGTGCGAATTTCATGAGTAAATTGGTTCAAGCAGTTTGCGAAATGTTCCAAGTTACTCACCATTTCTCTAGTGCCTATCACCCGCAGACTAATTCGGCTTGGGAACGTTGGAACAGTGTGATTGCACAGTCATTAAGGACGTACGTTAACAAATAACAGAACAACTGGCATACAATTTTACCAAGCATTATGATGGCATTCAGGATGAGTCCTTCCACTCACAGTACACAGTTCTCACCATTTAGGGTTTTGTTTGGCCAGGAGATGAACCTGCCATTTGATACGGCTGTGTTACCACAGGACAAAGTACCAAAGGGTGTACGCCAGTATGTAGAGGAAGTAACGGAGAAGTTAAAAATCGTTAGAAAATTAGCACAAGAAAACACGAATGATGCCCAATTAAAACGTAAATAAAGATATGATAAAAGCAGTAAAGAACCACACTTTCAAGTCGGAGATCAAGTCCCGAAGCACGATCCAGCTACGCCAAAAGGGTTAAACAGTAAATTGAAAAACAAATGGCAAGGCCCGTACTTCATAACAGACAAAGGACCAAACAACACGTTTCACTTGCGGAATTCTGAGACAAAGAAAGTGGTAAAAGGCCCTTGCCATTCCAACAGACTCAAGGCATACAGAGCTCCAGGTGACAGAATAACTGACCAAATTTCAGGAAATATCACACAGACACAGCTCAGCAACACACAAAATGGTACAAGATCACAAGAAGCAACGAATAGTCAGTCCAGTCAATCAAATTCAAAAATGTTCCCTGTCGAAAAATTAATAAAAGTGAAGTACATCAATGGGCGGAAACATTAGTTGGTTAAATGGAGGGATAATAAAGTTAAATCATATGAACCAGATTAAAATATCCCTGAATCCGTAATTAGAGAGTTTCTAATTCGCAGAACACAAATTGGAAAACGACGTAAGCGGCCTCTAAAACTATTGAAATAAACATGTATATATATATATTAGTGTACAGTGTAACGCATTTGCTAAATTAAAAATAAAGTTATTTAAAATGTTTCAAGGAACTGTTATTGTTTATAAAAGTCAAGATCTTTACCCTGACTAATTTATATTTCAAAAGTTGGACAACGTGTAATAAGTGTTTTTTATCCACGTCCGAAAAGTTGTAAAAGTGCGAATGGTAAATGGTTTATTAGAAAATAGATGGAGAATTACTCTCTCATATATGAATGGTGATTCTTGATCATTATATGAAAGGTGAATTATTGATTAATATGGTGAATAGTTGCTTTATTTGGTTAATGGTTGATTGGTTTGGTGACTGGTCGATTACTTTGGTGAATATTGAATGGTTGATTGGAGAATGGTTGAATAGAATACTAGTGATTTTTGACACTTGTTGTTTTCGCCATGACGTTAGGATGTTGCACTACAATTGAGAACATTAACGTTTATTATCCAAATATTCTTAGGAGGACGAAAGTTTTTTCTCGTCGGAGGGTATTGTTATAGGGTGGAAAAAGGGGAAATTTTAGGTAAATATCTTTCTGGGTGAAATAGTACAATTTCGTATTTCCAGTAATTTCTTTCAGATTAAACTGTACTGTGAAAATTTATTTTCAATGTATTTTTGAGAGTTGTTGACAGTATTTGTATCATGACATGTCAAGTTATTAGTGATTTGCTCAATAGCATTATTAGTTGCCTTTTTTGTGGCCACTGCGGACCGTATGAATATAGTTAGTTTTTAATTCAATTGGGAAGTAATCAAAGTTTGTTTTAGTCAACAAACAAGGTGAGTGAGTTGTGAATTAGCGTGTTTGTAAGGTAACGGTTGACAGCAATACATTGAAGAAAGTATATAAAGCTTTACTTGACTGAAGGAAGTTAATCCACGTTGAAAATTAACCGCTGCAAAACCCTTGCGTAGTCGTCACAAGGGTTCCCACAAAGATCAATGATGGGGATATTGATGAAGCCCTGTTGGGAAGTAATCAAGGTTTGTTTTAGTCAACAAACACGCTGAGTGAGTTGTGAATTAGCGTGTTTGCAAGGTAACGGTTGACAACAATACATTGAAGAAAGTATAAAAAGCTTTACTTGACTGAAGGAAGTTAATCCAAGTTGAAAATTAACCGTTGCAAAACCCTTGCGTAGTCATCACAAGGGTTCCCACAAAGATCAATGATGGGGATATTGATGAAGCCCTGTCGGGATACTCGTGGCGCAGACTAATATCGACGGCAACAGGCAACCCTACGTAGGAAATTAAAGTAAAATGCCCCAATAGAGCCATAAAACTTAACTTCATTAAGAACGGTGTTTGTATAAACGGACAAAAATATGAGACTGAGGAGTATCGTGTTTTGCCTCAGCCCACACAGTGCCATAAATGCCAGAAATTTGACCATATGTCGAACAGATGCAAAGGAGAGTTGCGTTGCATGAAATGCGGCGAAAAACATATAACAAAGTCATGCAAGGTTTCAACACTGAAATGCCCAAATTGTAACGGGCAACACACAAGCAATTATCGGGGGTGTCCCCACTACAAAAAAAGTTAAAACCGGCATAGAACTCAAAGCTATTAATGTCAACAGCGTAGAAAACTCAACCTCTCCACATTCGATGTGCAGCCTAATGGCTGGTTCAGTTTTTAATATAATGAACAAACACTTCGACGTCAGTCTTTCCGACATATGTAAAGAAGTTGGGAAAACAGCATCCAAGCTATATCGAACTCAAATCTCTTCCTCGCTAATAGAAGCCGCCATAAATAAAATATAAATCACACCCACAACACGTGAACTAGTACAATTACGTCAGGTACTGAACACTTATGGATAAGTTGAAAATAATTCAGTGGAACGCTCGAAGCGTTAACTGCAAAAGCTCACAGATGTCTGATTACTTCACAAACGTAGATGTAATTGGTATCAGCGAAACATGATTAAAGCCAAGTAAGACATTTTTGCTAAGTGGATTCAACATCATTAGACGAGACCGTCCCACACAACGTGGAGGCAGAGTCGCTCTCCTCATAAGGCAGGACTTAAAATATAAAACGATATCAAGCGATCATCTCAACGCAGAGGTGATTGCCGCTGAGATTGAACAAGATCATAAAAAAGTTGCCGTAATCTCATATTATAATGAACCGAAAAAAATAGCTGACAGCAAAGTCTTTGAATTCTTTGTGAAAAATCACAAACACTGTATTTTCTTAGGTGATTTCAATGCCAAACATCAGGCTTTCGGATGCAATAAAACGGAGCCCAATGACGACGCCCTCTACAATACTATCGAACAATTTGATCTTTTTGTATTAAATAACGACGACGACATTACCCACGTCAGTAACAACACACTCTACCAATCCGACATCCTTGCCCTAATTATAACCAGTAAATCACTAACTAATCAAATGCAAGACATATCTGTGGGGGACGGTGATCTAGGTAGCGACCACTTGCCTGTTCATGCTACATTACACGGTTGCAGCGGACCCACAAGATACCCCACAATGAGGAGGAAGAATCTATCCAAAATTGACTGGGACCTATTCAGAAAAATAATTCAGGTTAAAATGAACAAAAACGACCCAATGAATACCTGCGAGCTCGAGCAAGCATGTACCAATCTCAGTGAAGTCATTAACAACACTCTTGATGAGATTTGTCCCAAACAGACGGTTAAACCGCGGGCCAACAGAATAACGGAAACCACACTCCAAATAATAAAACAAAAAAGAAAGGCCTTCCGTGCATACAAATCACAAAAACTTCCAACTAAAAAGGAAGAACTTAAAGCCGTGTATAATCGCCTCCACGGCGAAGTTAAAAAAGCAATAGCAAACGACAATCGCGTGAGATGGGAAAAAACAACGGAAAATCTAAATGGACTCAGGGAGACTAAAAAGTTTTGAGATACTTTTAAAACCCTTACTGGACAAAAAACATAAAGACGCCAACAGTAAGGCTCTTAAGGTCAGCGATGGAACTATGGCCCTGGATGACAAGGCGAAGGCTAGCGCCTTCGCTGAGCTTCTTAAGAAATATCAACGTCCACATGAGGGCGATAGGGCGATAGGTTTGATGACGAGTTCAAAGAAAAAGTAAACAAATTTGTTCAAGACAACAAGACAACGTTTAACGATGCCAACTTCAGCCAAACGCCCGAGGACGGAGATGGCCATGAACTCACGGAACCGATAAGCCAAGAAGAAGTGTCTAACACAATTAAACAAAGTAAGTCTTCTTCTTCCCCAGGAGGGGACGAGGGTCTCATACAAAATCCTGAAACAATGTCCCAATACTTTTTTTCAGTAGACTCACTAACCTCCTAAACTGCTGTCTCTCTAGTGGATACTTCCCAAAATGTTGGAACGTAGCTACAGGAATAAGGATACCCAAACCCGACAAGGACTTGAGCAACCCAGCTAATTACCGCCCAATCAGCCTACTCAGCTGTATTGGAAAAAATTTTGAACGGATTCTCACGACTTGACTCCGCAGCCATCTCGAATCAATCAGCTTTTTCAATAAGTGGCAAAGGGCATACAGAAGCCAAAGAGAGGGAATCGAGCATGTTTATAGACTGGTAGATTATATGAAAACGGCGTTCAGTCAAAATGAAATAGGAACGGCGCTATTACTCGACGTAGAAAAAGCGTTCGACTCTGTTTGGCACAATGGCATGAGATACAAACTAGCTAAAATGGGGCTACCTACCAAAATTCTAAGGATCATATCATCTTTTTTATCTGATCGAAAAATCAAAGTGAGGGTCAACCGCGAAGTGTCAGACGAGGTAAAACTCGAAGCGGGCACTCAACAGGGTTCGGTCCTCAGCCCGATTCTATTTATAATATATGTGAATGACATTGACAAAGTAGGGAAGAACCATGTTGAACTATCTCAATTATCAGACGACAAAGGAATGTGGACGGCCAGTAAGTCTCGAAACATAATACAAAACCGCCTGCAGGATACCATCCGCGACCTGCAAGACTGGTGCGCTCTGTGGCGCATCAAGCTAAATGCCACGAAAACACAAAAAATCACATTCTATAAAAAGCAAAGGAAAAAAGCTGTCCCTAATATTGAGCATAAGCTTTACGACCACAAACTTGAAGCTAGTAATGAGGCAAAGTTTCTGGGATTCACCCTGGATAGCAGTCTCAATCTAAACAATCACGCAAACTCAGTCATTGTCAAAGAACTAAACGCATCAATTTCCTGAAAATTATTAGAGGTAAACATTGGGGAGCCAATAAAGAAGTTCTCCTCAGGTTTTACAAATCATACATACGCCCAGTACTAGAGTATGGGGCCATAATAACGAGTGACCTGAATAAAACCAACACTGAAAAACTACAACGGGTTCAAAATTATGCCCTGCGTGTGGCACTGTGCAAACCCAAATGGACACCGATAAAGGAAATTCACGAGCTAGCAAAAATAGAAACTATTGATACGCGATTAAAAGACCTACAAATCAAAACCCTCAACAGACTCCAAGATAGTGAATTAATGGTTGAGCTGAACGAACAACGATCCCTTAACAAAAAAAACAAAATAAGTTTCCAGAAAATAAAAAAAAAATTAAATTATACAATATAACTAAATTGCGTGGAGTCAGTAAGGATTGTCTCGCTACTCATTGAGAACTTTAGGATAGAGTCTGTGAGGACTGCCTCGCAACTCTGCTGAAGCGCGAATGAAATGCGTTTAGTAAGACCTATATAGCAAAGCCCTCTACATACTCCGGGATAGTGAATCAATGGTGAAGCTGAACGAATACCGAACCCTTAACAGAAAAACAAGATAAGCCACAGTAAATTAAAATTACTCAATATAATTAAACTGCGTGGAGTCAGTGAGGATTGCCTCGCTACTCATTGAGATCTTTAGGATTGAGTCTGTGAGGATTGCCTCGCAACTCTGCGTGTGGGGAGTGGGCTCCGAAGAAACACACACCTTACCCCATCAATAGCAACAATCACACAATAGTCACAATACACAATAGCGGATACCTATCTTTGTCCCTACCTATAACTTTTCTAATAACATTCTCAAATTTTCTTGCACCCCTCTTATCAAGAAGACGCATGGAAATGGTAGACAAAGCGTAGGAGGAATTGGTGCAACCTACCTTTCTGTTAACATACACATGAAACCACCAAACACCAGGCAAGGATTGAAACAAGCTTGTCTGACTGGGGACGAGTGTAAATTTTATATAAATAAGCATTTGAATAAAGATTCAACAGCCCTTGTAAGTGCTTGATGGTGTGTGTCTGTGAGAGGGTGTTTTATTTGTTTTGTTTTTGTTTTTTTTTTGGGGGGGGGGAGGTCATTTGGAATTCCCGAAGGATAACCAGATACCTCATAATCACATACGGCATCCTATCTCCCAGGAGGCTTGATGGATGACTCCAGGTTTTTCAAACTAAACTGTTGGAGCTTTCTCCATTCCTTTTTTAACCGCTATGGTCATATACCGGGGCCGCTACCAAACCGGCGTTGCTGTCTGGTTTTCTTTTCTCTTCTTCCCTTAAATTTACCATCGCACAACATTATATTCTGGCTCGCCACCATAGAGGGACTCAAACCTCTACCATCGCCAAGCTAGAACCGAATAGAGCACACTCTCTAACAGTCTTAATGGCGTTGAGGGATTGATTATTGACAATCTATCACGCCAACGTAAACTGCCGGGAATTCTAACCGCGTGCATACCCCCTCAGACCCCATTTGAGGCATTAGGAGAGCTAGGCCTGTGTGATCCAAGTGAAATAAAATAAGGTTAACCGGGTCGCAAGGGATTTGTAAATCCCACATCGTCCCAGTGCGCCTTCGGCGCGCTAAAACCTTTCATTCATCGGAAGTTAATCGGTCAGTGATGTAAATAAATCCTAATTACGGAATTTATATCTTTCTTCAGGTAAGTGCATAGTTAAGTTTTGTTTTGCATTTTGACGGAAATAAGTATGGAATAATTTATGTATAGCGCGATAAATACTTGTAGTTTGTGATTAGTAAAACCTTGTTACTGATATTTTACATTTAACTGAATGGGGCATTAACCTCGACTTCCGATAAATGTAAAATGTCATAGACCTGTGTAGTATAAAAACAGAATATTATTCTGGGTACTTGCAGAAAACAAGAAAGTTTTATTTATGTTATGGTGGTTTATTAAATAAATTACTCTGCTAATGATGGCTTGTCTCGTGTTGGAGAGAGCACTATGTACGATTACCAATAGATGCAAACCATCACTAACTTTATCAGCTTATTTGGATTTGTTAGAAAAAGGGTTAATTACGCGGGTTTTGTTATGAAAAGGCAGTTATTTCCAGTTATACTGAAGTATCATTTTAACCCATTTTATTCTCTTCAAGTCTCACTCCAAAAAGGTAGAACTGTTTATCTACTTTATAAGTAAATATATTTAGTTTTGCTCTGTCATGTAACATCACGGCAACTGTTAAACGTGACCTTTACCAGTTGGGTTTGCAGTTGTTTGTTTGCTGAGTTCGACAACTGACGTGTGCACGTTCCATACACAGTAGAAATTTGAGCTCACAAAACACATTCGTTGAAAATGTTGAAATAACATTTGGCAACTTGATCGGTGTGAAATAGTTGCAATAAGGTATTCTGAATTGTAAAGTAGAATTTAGATTTTGTTAAAGTTTAGAGCCCCAGTATTTGATTGTTAATTACTGTATGTAGTTATTCAGTCATGTAAATAAATCCTAATTTCGGAATTTATATCTTTCTTCAGATCCCCATAAGTCCATGGTAATGTGTCAGGCAAGCGAGTTCCTCAAGTAAACAATGGGATAGACAGAGACCACTGTCCAAACCCAACAAACCGATTTATAACAGAAGTATAATACATACCTTACTGATAACTGTGTTCTATGTTATTTTTGCATCGAGGGAAACGACTGCAACCGATGACAGTAGCTGCTTCCTTTTGTTATCTATGCCAGGTCCGGTTTTCTTAATTTCAGTACTGCGATTAGAAAACGGGACATATAATTCGACCATCTCACGACCGGGTGACGATGTTGTCGAAATATTCTGTCCACTTTCTTTAACAGGAGAACCAAAGGGACCTGAAGCGCTCACCCGACAAGTCCGAATAATTAGTCACTTAGTATTAACTTACATTATTATTGTTTTCTTCACTGATTGGCCCAGTGGTTTGAAAAAAAAATCAATTCCAAATATCCCGAGTTCTACCAAGGATATTGCGTTATTTCAAATAATTCACATGAATTGAAAATTACCAGTTTTCACATAATATAAGGTAAACATTTGAAAGGATTAAAACGTGTGAATGCCCTATTGGTGGGAACTTCAATCTTCAATAAAGATGCAAACACCAAATATTAAAAGACTCTGACTGGAGGGGCCTGAATAAAAAGATTTTAAAAGAATTTATTTTCCTAATACAATGTACTCAGAAAATATCTGGGTTCCCATAAAGAGCCCAAATATAAACCCATGGACTTTATTTGACGATACTTGAATTTGACCTCCACGGGGATGCTGTATACTATTAGTTACACAGTTTGTTGGTGGCCTAATATGGTATATATGGTGTCAGTTAATTCCATATTGGCTAGAGTCCAATATGGAATTAACTGACACCATATATACCATATTAGGCCACCAACAAACTGTGTAACGAATATATCTTACCAACTGCTGCATCGATGCACAGAACTAATAACAACAGCGATCAAAATTAAATGAGAGAATTCTCACAATGTGTTCACGTGTCTTTGCCTTGTTACAATTTATAACAATTTATGGGAGCGTGCCTATAGACACCCTCCCATAAATTGTAACAAGGCAAATTCATACATACCAAACAGTTTCATTTCGAAGGTAACATGACACACATCCACAGAATATGAAGCCTTTGAAGTTGCCTCACCTACACTAGAAACCAAATATGGGCTTCCAACACTCAATCTTTCAACTTGAAGCGTTTATCGGCTGCCGCCATTTCGAATAGTCAATGAACAAAGGGGAGATTAACCATAGCTGAAAGCGTATGTTGATGTTGACAGGCAATATATGGTTTTATATGCAGTCTGCATGTAACGTCTTTGAACCAATAAAATTCCCAGATACTTGTAGGAGGTAAGAAATTAAATAAATATCAAGAGATTTTCAGACTGGTGGATTTGAATATGGTGATTTTCATAAATATAATTCCCTTACTGCACAAAGCTAACAGTTAGTCACCCACGGATATGTTTGATGATGTAAAAACTGTTGCGCTGCGACTATGTTGATTGACTGGGCGTTATCTTGAAGGGGTTGGAGCAGATTAAGTTGCGACGCTTTTTGTTGTGTTTTTTTTTACGTCCCAGCAATCCAACTGTTTTAAGATAAACAGTCTTCTCGAATTCCCAAAGCATTTATTATGCCTCACGCCTGTGGCATCAACCCTGAATGGTTAATTTGCTACCCTCTAAAAATCATAGTACTGGAGTTTTTTTTACCAAAACACGGGTACTATCAGAACGTTCTTCATGAGAACAAAGAAAATATAAGCACCATTTACGTTGATCAGCGTTGAGTTCGCACGCGCTGATATGAATTTCTGAATACCGAACGCTGGCGCCGTGTATGTTTAACTTGTTTCGTCACCGACAGACACAAACATACATACTTACTTATAAATATGTCATCTTCGTGGGCGTCTTTTCAATTTTAAATGCAAATAATGAGTTCATAAGAATCAGAAATATTAAAAACTCACGTGTTGTTCACCACTTTAGTGAATCATGAATGTGACTTCAATCAATTATATGTCCACAATTCTAGTATTACTCCTCGACCTCACTGAGTCTCTGCCACAAGTTCAAAATTGTTTCACTGCGCTAAATTCTAACAACTGTCGTCGTCCGAGAAACATGAATTTATGTTTCATTATACTACTTATCACGCAAGCGTTTATAATGAATTATAACACGAACAGCGTGATGCAGTTAAAAACATTGACATTTGGTAATATACAAACTCCCAAAGATACGGCACTTGTAACAAGTCATTTTCGAATTTGGTGATCTGGAAACTCCTAAAGCGGCGTATTCGTTTGAAATGACGTAACTAAAAGCACGCTTCTGGATTCGGCCTCCTTCTAATATGATTGGTGGCATGCTGCAGTTAACGCTTAACAATGAAATCTATTTTTTTGGTTCAGCATAATAAAATAATTAGAACGTTTCTATTCATGTTCTATCGGTCGATAGAACCTGAGTTTGTGTGATTTCTGTTAAAATTTTTCAGCAGCTGCAGGTAATATCGACCGATGGAACATGAAAAGAAACGTTCTAATATTATAATATGATCAGCATTACCTTCTCGTTGCTTCAAATATATATGATATAAACCTGATGCTTCAGAATATTTGGAATTTTAATATCTGGAAAGGGTGAACTGAGCAAGTGGGAGAGTTAACTCTTTACCTAACATGAAAAGCAGAGGACACTTGCCCAAAAAATTCTGGAAAAACTATTTTTTTTCATTTTTAGTCTCAAAAACATAGGTTATGACCCCTCGTTGGAACGAGCTCGTTGAGCTCGTTCCAACGAGGGGTCATAACCTATGTTTTTGAGACAAAAAATGAAAAAAATAATGAAAATTAATTGACGATTTTTGAGAATAGCGCTGGCCGGTTTTGGCCGTTACGTTGGGTAAAGGGTTAATAGCGAAGGAGGATCGGAATTAGAGGTACCGAAATTAGAAGGCGGACAACAGAGGATACGCATCTGGGAGGGAAGCTGGCTGCGGAATAAAGGGTGGCCAGGATTTCAGGAGTAACTTGGCCGCGCTGTCGCGGAAGGGTCCCTGCTGTTCAAACTGTGGTCGATGTCGTTAGAGCACTAGAGTAAGATAGGGAAAGACTGCGAAATGGGGTGTCAAATGTTTTATTTAGAAGTGAACACCCGGGAACACTTTTTGTTAAAATGTCCAAAATACAGGTAAGACAGAATTTAGACTAATAAGGAGTTGGGGAACGATGTCTAAAACGGCCCACCTTAACGTTATTTTAAATACCTATGGCATAAAACAGTGCAGAATATAAATTCCGCCCATAATCTGTTCTTTGACAACAAATAGAGAAAATAAATAGCAAATAATTCAGTTTATCGTCTTACAAAACAGCACAAAGCGTCCACGAAAAAAATCACCTTGACGGCCTATTTTACCCATGCATTCAAGTTACAGGAGTGAGAACATCCAGTACAAGGTGTCATTACTGAATTTATTCAAATAATAAATGACAGAATGGTGGTTTCCAAGTCTGTTCAATTAGGGCAATTGGAAGAGTGCATATTCATTTTCTGTCGGAAGACCTTTCTATATTTTCAAGGTGGCGCCTTCGGGCTGCACGTTGAAAATATGGACTGTTTACTCCACACATTCACTAAGCGATCACCAACCTTGGTGCAATTATGTCGTATAATGTTTTTGGTGCGCAAAAGCGACCCTCAGTGGTCCAAAGGTTAATGTCATTGATATAAATCAAATTTTCGACGTAAGTAAATATTAACTTTTCAAACAAATCAAATTTTCAAATTTGGACTCGTGTCTGGGATATTCTTTTCTCCAGGACTGCAACATTGTAATATCGACGTGTCTTGTTCAGAGTAGCTGACTATTTGATACAGCACAAGTATATTTTGATAGTGTCACACGTCGTTTTAACCCCATTACCTGGATGGATTACTACAAACCATGATAAGAACAGGGTCAAATTTACCCGTGCATGTTGATTAAATTAGGTGCCGGGGATCATTTTAGCCACTTGTCAGAATTCGACATATAAACAACTGCCCATTGTCAGAGTTCATGTTATCCTATGTACAGTGCTGGCGTCGCATGTGGATTATTCGGAGAACATTACACAAACAAATGCTGCGCTTTCATTGCTGAAACACACCCAATGTGCCCGTTGGTAACAAAGCGAACACTGCATCCACTCTAAGCTGTAGTGTCATTTGCGAATATTCTCTGACATTAAAGGTGTATGGGGTGGGTGTCATTCATATGGGCTTAACCCCATCCTGTCACAAGTGCCGTCTGCTTGTCGTGTTGGGTAAAGCCTCAAATTCACTAGCCACGTGCCCTATTTATGTATTGAATAAAATTATTTATTTAAGGTCACTTTCAGCATCTATGGCTTAATGTCGACCACAACACAAGTATGAAATCATGTTGTTGTACTTGATGATGCCCATTTTAAAGGACGTCCGCCCCTGCCGTTGATCACATGATCATATTTTCCAAGTGAAGTAGTTCACCACTGCAAAGAAGCACAGTACCTGTTCCTGGGCTCCCCACGAGGTTCGTACCATATAAAAAAAATGCGAAAATAACTTACATTAACTGAATTTGAACACTTTGCTTTCATTCAATTTGAAACACTTCTGAGTCGAAGACCTCCAGACAAAAAGAAGCCATGAGGAATTAATCTGCAATAAAGTTTCAATTTCAATGCTGTGAAGGTACACGTTTTATTGACTGGGAATGACAACATTCACAACAATAAATGTTGCGGGACGTCACAATCATTACTTATTCCAAGTTTCTTATTCGACATTCGTTATCAGCCGATTCGGTTGATAACGAATGTGGAATGAAGAACTGTGAACTAGAAGTAGTTGTCACGTCCGTAAAAGTTGCATGTGTTGCAAGTGTAAAATTTAGCCTACGAAACGTTGGGTGAAATTGGTCAGAAATGTTAATTGTATTGAATTGTGTGGATAATTGTATTGAATTATGTGGATAATTGTGTGAATAATTATACTGAATTGTTAGGATAATTGTATTGAATTGTGTGGATAACTGTATTGAATTGTGTGGATAATTGTATTGAATTATGTGGATAATTGTGTGAATAATTATACTGAATTGTTAGGATAATTGTATTGAATTGTGTGGATAACTGTATTGAATTTTGTGGATAATTGTATTGAATTGTGTGGATAATTGTATTGGATTGTGTGGATAATTGTACTGGATTGTGTGGATAATGTATAGAATTGTGCGCATAATTGAATTGAAGGATAATTGTATTGAATTGTGTGGATAATTGTATTGAATTGTGTCAATAATTGTATTGAATTGTGTGCATAATTGTATTGAATTGTGCGCATAATTGTATTGAATTGTGTGGATAGTTGTATTGAATTATGTGATAATTGCAATGAATTATGTGGATAATTATATTGAATTGTGTGGAAAATTGTATAAAAATGTGTGGATAATTGTACTGAATTGGGTGGATAATTGTATAGAATTGTGTGGATAATTGTAATGAACTGTGTGGATAATTGTATTGAATTGTGTGGCTATTTGCAATGAATTATGTGAATAATTATATTGAATTGTGTGGATAATTGTATAGAATTGGGTGGATAATTGTATAGAATTGTGTGGATAATTGTATTGAATTGTGTGGATAATTGCAATGAATTGTGTGGATAATTGTATTGAATTGTGGGGATTATTGTATTAAATTGTGTGGATATTTGGAATTATGTGTATAATTGGATTGAATTGTGTGGATAATTGCATTGAATGGTATAGATAATTGTATTGAATTGCGGGAATATTTGCAATGAATTATGTGGATAATTATTTTGAATTGTGGGGATAATTGTATTGAAATGTGTGGATAATTGTGTTGAATTGTGTGGATAATTGTATTGAATTGTTTGGATATTTGCAATGAATTATGTGATAATTATATTGAATTGTTGCATAATTATAATGAATTGTGTGGATAATTGTATTGAATTGTGTGGATAATTATATTGAATTGTGTGGATAATTGCACTGAATTGTGTGGATAATTATGTTGAATTGTGTAGATAATTGTGTGGATAATTGTATTGAATTGTGTGGATAATTATATTGAATTGTGTGGATAATTATATTGAATTGTGTGGATAATTGCATTAAATTGTGTGGATAATTGTATCGAATTACGTTGCACCGTATAAAAAAGTTTTTGAAATGTTTCTAGTATGTGTCATTAGGAGCAAACTTCACAAACAAATGCTACGCGTCCATGGCTGGAGCACCTCCGAGGCGCCCGTTGGCAACAAAGCCAAAACTGGATGCACTCTACCCTTGCCTTTCCATCCCAGAATATTCCCTGGCAGTAGAGGTCGGTGAGGTTCATCCAGGACGGGGGGGGGGGGGGGGATGCATTTTCAACTTCATCTATTTATGATGTCAAGACCTCTACCCCGTGGAGAAAATCTACTCCAATATTGAGGGTATGAAATCATGGCGCTACCCCTGGTTGACATGTTGTTCATTAGCAGACTTAGTATCGCACTTAACCTTTGTGAGACGATGTCGATGGATCTTTCTCTTTTTTTTTTTTTTTTTGGCAGATTTCAAAGCGTTCCAACTTTCGCCCGGAGCGTAGCAGTCATCTGACAGATCCTCACTCAAGTCTTGAATTTCACCTCCAAAGTGCACTCGTTTGGGCTGCTATCGATAATGGCAGCTTTTCCTGACCTCGCTGATGACGGTAACTCACGGTGGCTTTGGGGATGAAGATACATTCTCAGTATTGTTCTGCCATGTGAAAAGCCCCCAAAGGTAATTCAGTACTTTCGACCCGCTTTGTTCATGATGAACAGTGTTTAGACTGGATGAACTGAATATTTGGGGTGGTGATGATGTTTCCGCAGATCTGGACGTTGCAGCTGACGAAAGGATATCCACTGCGTTGAATTCAGATACTTCAGTTGAGAAAGGGCAGGGGGGTTCCAAAATGGAAGGCACAGACGCTTCAGGTGAGAGAAGAATATCCATTGAGGCAGTTGGTGTGAAAACATGTTACGAAATACGTCTCGGTTGGTGGGCCAGATGCTGGTTATGTGAAAGCCATTGACTGATGTCATGCTGGATGCTGAGAGTATGCAAATCTGAATTGCCCTGTTATATCTGGGATGAAGTGACAACCCTTCTGGGCTCGCGACCATTTATAAACTCCTGGAGATTTGTATGTCATTAGAGGTTTCACGAAAGCTCCATTGGTTGAATTCTGTGAATGCAATGGGGTAGGCAAAGTACCATCACTCTCCTCGCACGCGCCACCTCCACGAAGGCCAGTTTCTCGATGGGTGTCTTGTGACCATCAAGCAATAGGAGTACGGGCCTATTTTGAGTATATAGGATGTCACGTTCTCAAACGATACATTTGGACCCTATAACTCAGAGTTCTAAATGTTAAAACTTGGAGCTTACGTGATATTTATGTTTAAAGATAACCTTGGTCTATACATGTTCAGTTTAGACTGAAGGAATATGTCACATGTGCAAGCACCAGGATCCAGTTATCATGACCCAAATCATTATTGTCATAACTCGAGTTCTAAATGTTAAAACTTGGAGCCTACGTGATATTTATGTTTAAAGACAACCTTGGTCTATACATGTTCAGTTTAGACTGAAGGGATATGTTACATGTGCAAGCACCAGGATATAGTTATCATGACCCAAATCATTATTGTGTGCATTCCAGATATATGACCAGCATAAACTAGGCGTTCTATGGAAATCTGACAAAAATGCAATCCAGCCTAAAGTTGGCCCATATGGTGCACGATTCCGGGATTTTAACGAAACCTGGCATACAAACCGATTTATATTTACTATAAAGACTCCTTTCGGTGCAAAGTAACAGCACAGATTTGAAATGGGTCGGTGGGCGGATCGGGGTAGTGCGAGTGGATCGAATGATGATAAAATAATGAAAACGTCGAAAATGCTTTTTGATCGTATCTTTCGAACGAAAGAACTTTCGAAACAGAGGTTACACGCCAGAATTACGAGGCCACTGATGGCTCAGAAAAACTTGAGTTGCTTCGCCTTCATCGTCTTCGTATGGTCAAATTCGGGCGGGCCCATTTTATCCATAGGGATCGTTTTTGACACTTCCCCCTTATAATGGGGGTGGGGGGTGGGGTGAGAATGGATGATATGTATGTTTATTGGGTGACACAAAGGAGAGGGTTAATATGTTTATCTGTGTAATTGGGAAGAATGAGGTACACGATAATATCAATGTTTTCGTCCCCGGTTGTTAGGAGGAAAGAAGTGGCGTTGAGAGGGGGTTGGAATGTGTGAGTATAGGGTTAATCAATGCCAGTAATATGTCAGGGACCAGCCTTTCCTGTTGCATATGGCCTCGGCACTACCTCGGAAGTAACGTCAAGTTTCTTGACCCAGTGACGTCATGTTATATGATCATGGTAACCCACGTGATCGGTCTTATTGTGTACGTGGTGTGAGTGCGCATGCGCAGCGTTTGTTTTTAATATGACACGTGTTTCAGTCGTCAATTTTGTATAACGGAGGCCGCCGCCTTGGTGTCTATGGTAGCATGAGGTTGCTATGTGACCCAATGGCCTACAATAGGACGGTGGTATGTTCGGAGGGTGCGTTCCTTTGTATAAGAATGTATCAAATTACCCAAATAGACCATACAATTTCCCCAAATCGCGAAAACAATTCAAAACGACTGAAACGGACCTCGCTTAAAGTATATAAGAGTAGAACGTAGAACTATATGGCGCGAAATTTGTATAAGAGTCGATCTAATTTCACAGTATTCTTGGTTAGAAGAAAAGTTAAGATGGCGGCAGATTGGCAATACGGTTAATTTGTCGCTCCCGGTATCTTGGATGATTTTGATTTGATTCATTTATTTTTAATATTTGGAAATTAGATAATTTGTAATCTTTGGGGTGGAGAAGAGATAAATGAGTTTGTTATCTCTGTTTGCATTCTTTAAAGAATATTAGAAGGATATTTTCTTGTGACTTCTGAAAATTAGTGTCTGAAGAAGCGAAACAAGGTGATTGTCTTTTCATCGAATTAAACATCAGTAGTGGTGAACTCTGTTCAGTTATTCAATAACCTTCACAATGAGTGGCAACAGAAGGCAAAGTGTGAACAAAGGGACAAACAGACGAGCCGCACGTCAATCTAAACCTTCGGATTTAAAGCGAACTTCTGACAACATATCACCTATTGACTCAAGAGCTCCCAAAGAAAATGAATGACCTGTTAAGCTCAAAATCAATAACTAAACTGCATACTGACACAGATACTACAGGAGGTGAATTGAGAGATGCTCAAGCTGCAGTCTCAAATTTAAGCAAGGAATCTAGGGGGCCTATTATAGATATTTCTGATGCAATTCTCACAACTATCTGCCAGAAACCCTTCCTGGAGAAACTGACTTCTCAAATCGCAGAAGTGAATACGTCAAACGACAAAATGGACGCTTTTTATGATCTTTTCAAAATAGAATTAAAGGCACAAATGTAAGAGTCATCTCAGACACAATCCCAAACGCTGTTCAAATGGGGCTAGAGACATTCATGAGCAAACACATAGCTTCACTTAAGCAAGAAATTAAGGACCTGAAAATTAAGAACGCCGAACTGAGAAAAAAAAATCCTAAAAGTTTATGAAAAACTCGAATTACGATTGGAAGAACAAGAACATTACAGTAGAAGAAATCGTCTAGTTTTCGGCAACATTCCAGTCGCCACGACCACTCTTAAGGAAATTAACCAGACCACAGACACAACAGCTCTGCTTGTATCTTAATTTACTTACTTTTGCGCCTCAGTGGTGATGAGCTGCACGATAGCTTAACTACTATGTCTGCTTTATTCTTTGAGCAATCCAGTGAATCTGTTACATCCTTCTTCGTAAATTCCGCCGAAGCAATCCCAAACCGTTGCAGGCCCTTGAATCTCTCGAAGGCCACGTCGATATTGAAAGCAGTAGCATCGACCTTTCTTTTCACGTGTTTTCC
The DNA here is from genome assembly GCA_031216915.1 of Pictodentalium vernedei. Taxonomy (NCBI): domain Eukaryota; kingdom Metazoa; phylum Mollusca; class Scaphopoda; order Dentaliida; family Dentaliidae; genus Pictodentalium; species Pictodentalium vernedei. Next base: position 189,084,518 of record CM062294.1, on the reverse strand, counting down.
AACTGTTTGGCCATAATTTTATTATTGTCCGGTAACATTGAAACCAACCCTGGTCCAAACTCTCTTAATTCATATCACGATCAGAATACCCTAAAAACTGTCCATCTTAACACCCAAAGCCTTAAACCTAAATTAGATCTTATAAAATGTGAATTCCCATCTGATGACATTTTGGCCTTAAGTGAGACATGGCTGCAAAGTGACCATCCCACTTCCGATGTTCAACTCCATGGGTTCCACTCACCACTGAGATTCAACCGCTCGTCAAGGGGAGGAGGTGTTTCAATTTACATTAAAGACGGTATTTCATTTCAACACAGACCGGACCTCGATACACTGAATGCGGAGTGCATATGGGCCGAAATATTCACAAGACGGAGCAGGGCATTAATGAGGGGTATACTACGTCCAATAGTTCTCTGGATACATGGGATGCTAAAGCAACATCCAACGAAAAAGCCAGAGACACGTCAATTAGGAACTTAATTGTCATAGGAGATTTTAATTACAACCAAATGGTTCCTTCGAGAAGTAGCTTTTTCGAGCTAGCTAATTACTTTAACCTTAAACAGATTGTGAGTGAACCAACTTGTTTCACTGAGATGTCTGCTACATTGATTGCTAGATCTCTTTGCAGTCAGTGACACAATCAACCTGAAAGCATGCGAGGTCCTTGAACCAATTATCCCGCACATGATCCGTTATCACTGTCCAATCTCAATTGAAGTCGAATTTTTAAAACCTAACCCTTCCTCTTTCAAGAGAAGGAGGTGGATTTATTCTCAGGGCAATTACGAAGTATTGAACCAGTCTCTCTCCAACACCGACTGGAACTCTGTCTTTGATAACCCATGCATTGATACTATAGTCTCCAATTTCATCGACAAAATACTCGATACAGCATCCAGACATATGCCCAACAAAATAGTTACTTCGAGGACTGGCCAACCGAAATGGATGCATAATGAATTAAGACTTCTGATAAGACAAAGAAAACGCTTGTATCGTACTGCCAAACGAACAAATCACCTGCACGCCTGGGATAAATATAAACTTAAGAGGAATGAAGTTATATCAGCTATTAGGAAGGCCAAAGCCATGCATCTTTCAAAAATCCAGTTCACATTGAAAAGCAAAGAAACCCCAGCATCACTTTGGTGGAAGACATTAAAAGCACTAATCAGTAGCAGTAACACAACAGAACAGGAATTCCTACATTGATCCATTCCAACAAAATATACTCATCAAGTGTTGAGAAAGCTGAAGCGTTCAACGAATACTTCAGTTCTATCTCAGTGGATGATTCGAATGCCTCCCTTCCAGACCCACCACTACATGTCTCTCAGCGTATTGATAGTATCACCCTACACTGCAGCGAGGTATATGCTGCAATGAAGTCGATAAAGGTATCCAAGGCGTCTGGTCCCGATCCAATAAGCCCGCGTCTCCTTAAGGAATGTAAGTCCTCTCTATGCGAGTCACTGTCAATCTTATTTAATACACTTCTGAATAGCTCATACTTCCCTTCACTCTGGAAAAAAGCAAATGTCTCCCCATCCTAAAAAAACAACCCTCAAACACAGTTACTAACCATCGTCCGATGTCATTGATCAGCTGTGTTGGCAAAATATTCGAAAAATGTGTTTTCAAACGCCTGTGGCTGTTTCGAAGTGAAAATAATATTCTCAGTCAATTCCAGTCAGGTTTTACACCTCGAGATTCAACCGTCCTTCAACTGACCGACATATATGATGAATTTTGTCGTGCACTCGATGAAGGCAAAGAAGTAAGGGTAGTTTTCTGTGATGTCAGTAAGGTCTTTGATAAAGTATGGCATGATGGTCTTATCCACAAACTGGAGAGTATTGGTTTTTCAGGGGAGAAATTTTATTTTTAAAATCGTATCTTGCGGATAGACCGCAGCGAGTTGTGATAGCCTCGAAGACATCTTCATGGAGGCCCATCAATGCCTCTGTGCCTCAGGGGTCTATACTTGGGCCCTTAATGTTCTTGATATACATTAACGACATAACCAGAGACCTACTTAGCCCTATACGCCTGTTTGCAGATTATACTTCCTTGTATCTCATCATTGAGAACCCAGAGCAAGACTCAAACATAATCAATCATGATTTGGCGACAATCGACCGTTGGGCCAAAACATGATTGGTTGAGTTCAATCCCAATAAAACAGCGGGATTGCTTATATCACGTAAAAACATTCCCAACTCTCACCCACCCTTATATCTAGGGGATTCACAGATATCGGAACTTTCCGAACATAAACATCTGGTGGGTCATACTAAATAGCACATGTACATGGAACGACCACGTTGACCACATTTGCTCGAAAGCCTGGTCTCGCTTAGACATGCTGAGGAGACACAAATTTGATCTCGATCGAAGTGTCTTAGAAAAAATATACTTTGCATTCATTAGACCCTTTCTGGAATATGCGGATACTGTCTGGGATAATTGTTCCGTATCCAATATTGCGGAACTAGAAAAAATACAGATTGCAGCAGCCCGAATCATTACGGGAGCAACAGTTAGGGTCAGTAAGTCCTTGCTGTATTCTGAAACACGATGGGACTCCCTTCAAGAAAGACGCCGCAAACATAAATTAATTCAGTTTTTAAAAATGTATCACCGCATGTCACCTCCACATATTTCCAACAAAGTCCCCCCCCCCCCCCCCACTCGTCTCCGAGACGAACTCATCATTTAGTCTTCGATCAAGTCAAAACCACCACGTTCCCTTTTGTCGAACCCAATTGTATCAGTCCTCGTTCGTCCCAAGCGTTACAGACCAATGGAAAAAGCTACCTTTACCTGTGCGCGAGAACTCATCATTGATCAACTTTAATACCTTCCTGAGTAATGGGAACCAAAGACCCCCAATGTTCTACAGTGACGCGAAATCTCGAGCGGCACAAATTTATCATCGCAGGATTCGATTGCACTGCAGTAGTCTTAATTCTCACCTATATGACAATCACTTATCACCCAACCCCTCTTGGCAGTGCGGAGAGCGCGAAACTACTGATCACTTCTTCCTGCATTGTCTGGTGTTCTCAAACGCTCGCAACTATTCGATTAATTTACTCCCCTATGCAGTAGACTCACCCACGCTCCTGTTTGGCTCCGAGTTCTTGAATAAAGGGGACAACCGTCTTATCTTTGAAATGGTACATGACTTCATTCTATCAAGCAAGCGATTCCATTGAGTTACCGCTCAATTACTGCACCCCGCCCTGCCCCACGTGGGAACTCCATTCCTGAAGCATTGCTTTTTTTGTACCTCAGTAATCAAGTTCTGCACAGGTGGCGAAATAGGACCCACTGACCTATGTCTTGAGTGGAAGGCCCACTCACGCCTAAACATCACCGAGTCTAGTATGCAAAACTCTTATCAAAGGAACTAAAAAGTAAGAATCAAATACCGTACTTATTACGCTATGGAGTTTTAAGTTAACATATCCAGTGTTCAAGTTGGCCAAATCAGGTTTTGCTTCGTTATTTTCCTGAATCTTCGCTTCTCTTTCTTTGTTCATATTTTCTTCCGACTCTCTCTCTCTCTCTCTCTCTCTCTCTCTCTCTCTCTCTCTCTCTCTCTCTCTCTCCTTACCCTATTCAATCTAAAGTTTAAACAATCTCACATATCGTTGACTGGCGGTCGGGGTCGTCTTCCCCCTTTTCGTATTGGAGGGGGCCGGGCCTTCACGCAACGATACGTGAGTTCGTTTACTGATTTATACCACCTGAAGGATTAAGTTTTTTTAAAATGAGCTAGGGAGACGACTTAAATAATCTGTAAACTTTCTGTCGAATCCCTTTTCTACTCAGCAACCTTTTTTCTTATATTTATTGTCTTTTTGTATACTACTGTATCATGTACATTGACGTCTTATTTCTTTGAACAATTATTGTGAACTGTATACATTAAAGAAATGCTTTAATAAATACTGTTTAAACTAAACGTTCTGGAGATTTGTAATGACAAACTCGGTGTGCCACTAACAGACAGAGACATGAGCAGGAGCCACGTTATTGGGAAAGTGAAAGCCATTCAAAACAGATCCAAGAAGATCTGTAATGTGATCTGCAGATTCACAACGAACAGACAACGACACGCTGTATTTTCATCGAAAAGGGCTCTAAAATAACACTGACGATATCTTCATTACTGAATCACTAACAACCTGAAGATCATCAATAGTTGGGCAACTGTCTGAATTGAAAAAGAACCGGACAATTAGTTCATTCTGGACCAGCGATGGACGCATATTCGCTATAACAACTGCCAGTGACAGGCCCTTGCTCATCAAATCAGAGGCTGATGTACGCAGACTTTCCTCACACGACTGTTCTACAGGTATAATAGAACTAGAATATTAGGCACAGTGTTTTCCACTTAGGATTTATTCTTTCATTGCTCATCAAATCAGAGGCTGATGTACGCAGACTTCCCTCCCCATAGTAATGTTCTACATGTATAATAGAACAAGAATAACAGACACAGTTTTTTCCACTTAGGGTTTATTCTTTCATTCACTCACAGACTTCCCTCACATGACATTTCTCATAGGTATAATTCATTCATCCATTTAGGATTTTAGGATTCATTCCTTCATTGCTCTTCAAACCGGAGGCTGATGTACGCAGATTTTTCTCATAGGACTGTTCTACATGTGTAATAGAACTAGAATAACAGATACAGTTTTTCCATTTAGGATTTATTCTTTAATTCACTCAGACTCTCCCCACAGGACATTCCTTATAGGTATAATCCATCCATCCATCCATCCATCCATCCATGGGTGGGTGGGTGGATATGTGGATGCCTGGGTGGGTTGGTGGGTGCATGAATGTATGCATATTTGTCTTCTCGTTAGGATGTATTCTTTCATTCACTCACAGGCTTTCCTCACAGGACATTTCTCATAGGTATAATCCATCCATCCATCCATCCATCCACATCCATCCATCCATCCACGAGTGAGTGGGTGGGTGGGTGGATGCATGGGTGGGTAGAAGCATGAATGTATGCATATTTGTCTTCTCGTTCACTTAGTCTTATTTGCATACTCACCCATTCAATCTGCTATTTCGTTTCACTCGGTGCTTAAACGGAATTTACAACCAGAAAGACATGTTCTTCGTGGTCACAGTTTCTACACACTCACTAAGTCCCTTCATAGTGTGATAAATTCACCAATAACAATCACTAGTTATCAACACTTCTATTAACCGGACTAAACTAATGTACACCACTCTCAGTCAAAATTACGATAAGTTGTTTATTAATGTGTTCGGAAACCTGACACAAATTACAAAAAGCTGTTTATTCAATCACAGGGACATGGGGGTCAGTTAAACAAAGAAAGAAATATTATTCTCAAAATATATAGGTACAGAAATAGCCGTCAAATTTCAGCCACTGTTTTACCGAAACATCGGTTTTCTTTCGTGGTTTCGTGATGGATTTTCGAATATAGTGCTCACAATATTTGAGTTCTGTGTTCGGGAATCCGGTACAAAACTACGAAGGGTAGTTTATTAATGTGTTCTGGAACCTGACACAAAATTACAAAAAAACTATTTAGTCCCATCCCCAATCTCATTGACAGAAGTGTTAGATTTCTTAAGTGTTGTTTGATCATCAACTGCTTTGTTTTATATTTTTGCCAAATGACACCCCCCCCCCCCCCCCCACACACACACCCTCCCCCCCCCCCCCCTACAGTCTTCATGTCAGTCAAACAGGGAATTAAATATTTTTCGGGAAACCTCCCCCTGCTTTATAACTGCTATGGTGAAGTGCCAGACAATACTCATTAGAATTTTACACTCAACATACCATTTAACAAAGCCTTTGTAGTTCAAAGGAGCGTATTTGTATTGAATCCGTATTTTCATGCCGGGCATTTGAAAACGGAGGTCGCGAGAGCCGTGTTGGAAAGTCTAAAATGAGAACTCGAAAAAAAAAGTCGTTCGGTTAATTTTAGCAATGAGACTTCTTCAACCGTTCATTAATTTATTGTAAATTAAAGGTATGAGTTCATCAGAGAATATCAGTAGCCAAACAGGGGGTACCCTGGGAAGTGAGGCAGTCCTAGCCTATTGTAGTAAAAAGGTTTCGTTTTACCGGTAACACAGGACCCAGTCACTAATACATGAGGTTCAAGTCCTCTAACTGGAGACCGAGTATAAGCGATTGTACGAATTTTACTCTTATTTTTATGCTGTAACCACGACCAGCCACTGTGCTGGAGTGTGTGACCTTAAGCACCAATACACAATCAGCAGTCACGTGTACTGATAATTTCGTTCAGAACTTGGCTGCGACTGAAAAGTGTCAGTTAATTCCAAAACAGAATGACTCCTCGTTGTCCAAACTGTGTCCACATTTAGAACCACTATCATTAACTCCTCGAACAGAAATTGTTAATACCAATGGAAACACCATTTAACAAACACTCCCATAAACACTCCGATAACACTAGTTCATTTACTATTTTAATTGCATTCACCATGCGTCATGTTTATTTCTTGTTTTCGTAGGGGTTATTTTATACGGCGCGGACGAGAATCGTATTGAAGTATCCTGCATGAAAACTCGAACAAACAGCCGTTTAGCTGGTGGTTTTGGGAAAGAGTCTTAGGAGTTCCGGGCGTGTGCAGCGGAATTGTTAGATTTGTTCCTGCTAGCGCTTTCGCCGCTGTCTCTGCGGATCTTCGGGCATTCTAAAAATGCCTGAAGATCTGCAGAGGGAGCGGTGGGGGAACTGGCGGGAGTGAATTTGGCAGGAAAGAATATGGTGATTTCGTTGTCTTTGTTTTTATCTTTGATGATTTCTTCCTATATATATATATTTCTAAATTCGAAATAAACAGTCACGGGTAATGATAACCTACTTCAAATTCTGGACTCACTCGCATAAGCTATATCGGTACAATGCGTGGAGAGTATGCTGTCACTGGATCGCTCGCGCAGAGGAGCTCCCATCCAGGTAATAATTGCAATTCTGCAAGGCACAAAATACCCCAAGTAAGTTTCCGGCCAATTCATCATTCAGATTCTATCCAGGTAATAACTGAAAATCTGCAAGGCGTAAATAAACCCAGGTATGGTTTTGGCCAATGCACCTCCGGTTAAACCCGGGGGTCTATTGGCTGGGACATTACATGCTTTTGTCCACATGTACAGAATTTAAGAGTGATGCTTTGGGTGATATCTCCGCTCCGCAGGTGATTTGGTTGCATTCCGCTCTCCACATATTGTATATCCACGGGTGATTTGATTACCATTCAGTCTCCACGTACTGGTAACTAACAGTACTATTAACAAACGGTAAAGTGAAACCAAAAGTCATGAACTCCAGAATTGTTTCCAAGAAAACCCGATGTTTTCGAAGACCAAAAACCCATTGAGCCATTACCTCCATCCAAATCCGCCCCACCCCCAATATTGACTCATTGTCGTTTGAATTTCGTCCATTTTAACAACTATTGTCATATTGTTAGGTACCTTAGTCTAAATCGGACCCCAGCCATCAACAATTTATTGTTGCACCGCGAACCCAAATTCTCCTACTAATGTATTCATCCGCTACTTATCCACTTGCACATTCACTCATTCCGTAGTTCAGTCAATAGAAAGAGTGAATTGAGAAGTTGATTCTTAAATTCACCTTTTCAATAATTTATTGTTGCACCACGAACCAAAATTCTCTTATTCATCCATTCAACCGCTACTTATCCACTCACACATTCACTCATTCTCATGTTCAGTCACTAGAAGAAGTGAATTGGAAAGTTGATTCTTAAATTCACCTTATCAAATTTCAATAATTTTTTGTTGCACTGCGAATCAAATTTCTTCTATTCATTCATTCAACCGCTACTTATCCACTTGAACATTCACTCATTCCCATGTTCAATTACTAGAAGAAGTGAATTTGGAAGTTGATTCTTAAATTCACCTTATCAAATTCGCTAAATCTTCCAGGAGTCCGCCAGTTCAAGTTAGATCCTTCCACTATCACGTTCGTCGCTATTAATAATATAATAATAATAACACTTTGGCCAGCCACTGATTTGTCGCAGTTCTCGGACGAGAAGGCCTTGGTTACTCCTGTACTCCCAACTGCCTCCCCATTCCTTCTCCTCTCCTCCCAATACTCGTAGACGAACTGCTTGATGACATCCCTTGCCCCATTCTTCCCAATCTCTCCGAGTAGCATATTAACCATCTCCTTTGAGTCTCCTCCTAACGACATGTCCTTCATTCTCCCATCCCACTTCCCCATTATACTCCCAGTGACTCTTATTCTTTTAGACTGGTACGTTGGGAATTATAGAAGAAAGTGTTCCAGGGTCTCCACCATGCCCAAATTACACATCTGGCACTCCCTTTCACGGTCTTTCCCAGTTTTTTTCCCTCAGCTCCAGGGATCGCGACCTCATCTTGAACAGCAGTGACCCCCCAAAGGTGGCATCAAGGTATTCTTCAAAACCTGGCTTCTCTTTATCACGCAGGCCACCCAAAGATCTCTTTGATTTGACCCCCTCTCGCCAATTACGGTTACAATGCTCCACGACCCTTTCTCTGACGATTGTTTAACCTGGTTTGCCCCAACGTCCAGGTTAACTAACGGTAAAGAGGAAACCAAAAGTCATGAAATACAGAAATGTTTCTAAGAATACCCGTAGTGTTAGAAAACCAACAGCCCATTGAGCTATTACCTTCACACAAATCCGCCCCCTCCCTCTCAATATTGCATCATCGTTGTTTGAATTTCACCCATTCTCAACACGATTGTCATTTTGTTAGGTTCCTTTGCCTAAATCGGTCCCCATCTATCAACATTTTATTGTTGCATCGCGAACCAAAATTCTCTTACTTATCCATTCAGCCGCTACTTATCCACTCGCATATTCACTCATTCTCATGTTCAGTCACTAGAAGGAGTGAATTGGGAAGTTGATTTTTAAATCCACCTTATCAGATTCGCTAACTCTTTTCTAGAAGTCCGCAAATTCAAGTTAGATCCTTCCACTATCACATACGTCCTTATTAACAAACGATAAAGTGGAAACTAAAAGTCATAAAACACAGAAATGTTTCTAAGAATACCTGTAGTTTCTCAAGGCCATTAACCCATTGATCCCGTACCTCCACCCAAATCACTCCCCACCTCAATATTGCATCATCGTTTTTTGAATTTCGTCTATTCTCAAACTATTATCATATTGATAATTAATCAATATTGTCTATTGATAATTCGTTACAGTTATAAATTAAAACGTCACGCATCAAAGCTCCTGATAGTGAGATGAAACACGGAATTCGTACACTCTCGTGTACAAATACATTCATTTCGTGTCTTCGTGCATGATATATCAATGCAGTGCTCGTGAGGATCGTATTGAAATATCTAGTACGATGACTCGATTAAAAGGCCTTCAGTTAACACATCTAACATATTTTGTTCAAAGGTTAATAACTTATCGTGTTAACCCTTTACCTAACGTAACGGCCAAAACCGGCCAGCGCTATTCTCAAACATCGCCAATTAATTTTCATTATTTTTTTCATTTTTTGTCTCAAAAACATAGGTTATGACCCCTCGTTGGAACGAGCTCGTCGAGCTCGTTCCAACGAGGGGTCATAACCTATGCTTTTGAGACAAAAAATGAAAAAAAATTAGTTATTCAAGAATTATTTTCGCAAGTGTCGTCTGCTTTTCAGGTTAGGTAAAGGGTTAATCAAAGACTATCGACCACGGGTACTAATAATTTCGCTCAGATTGTGAGCTAGATTGTTGAAGTGTCGGTTAATCAAAGAACATATTGATTCCCCATAGTCCAAATTCCGCCCTAAGTTTTAGTAAGCTATTGTGAGTGAAATACACGTGGTAATCAGAGACTCTCAGTAGTCACGGGTTCTGGTAATTCCGTTTAAATTCTAAACTCGTCTGCTGATGTGCCAGTCAGTTACGGAACAGAATGATTTGTCGTAGTCGAAACTACACTAAGTTCACAATTATTGTTATGAGTTGTTGTGTATTACACATTATTACTATTGATATCACAAAATTAAGTTTAACCATTAGTATACCTGATGTTTACCAACCAATCATTCTACAACCCATTTTTGGATTACTTTAAGTTCCTATTCACCAATCCACTAATCGCATTTTTCACTGGCCTAATAATCCATTGATCTAACAGCCCCCCTCCCCATCCTCAATACTGCATCACTGTAGTCCAAACTGTGCAACAAACTTACAACTATTGCCGTGGTGTGAATTGCTGTCAATCAATCATTAGTGCTTCCAACGAAAAAAAAAAAAACACTTAAGAAGGCCTCAGATAGTACAAAAGAAATCGTTATTTGTACTCACTGTACATCGCGTACGAAAACATTTATCTCGAGTTTCCATGCATGATATTTAAATACGGTACTAGTAAGAACCGTGATAGAATGTGCGAAAACTCAGTAAATCAATAAATGTTGTTCATAAATTTCCCCATCGGAATTTGTTCAATTTATTGAGTTATATGTACTTGTTAATAAGAGACTTTCTTCACTCGTCCTCGTTCTGTTGCTGAACTTGTCCCCCCCCCCCCTAACAACAGCATTGAAATTGAAATACCAGGGATCGAAGGGATCGAAATACCAGGGATCGCGACCTCATCTTGAACAGCAGTGACCCCCCCAAAGGTGGCATCAAGGTATTCTTCAAAACCTGGCTTCTCTTTATCACGCAGGCCACCCAAAGATCTCTTTGATTTGACCCCCTCTCGCCAATTACGGTTACAATGCTCCACGACCCTTTCTCTGACGATTGATTAACCTGGTTTGCCCCAACGTCCAGGTTAACTAACGGTAAAGAGGAAACCAAAAGTCATGAAATACAGAAAAGTTTCTAAGAATACCCGTAGTGTTCGAAAACCAACAGCCCATTGAGCTATTACCTCCACACAAATCCGCCCCCTCCCTCTCAATATTGCATCATTGTTGTTTGAATTTCACCCATTCTCAACACGATTGTCATTTTGTTAGGTTCCTTTGCCTAAATCGGTCCCCATCTATCAACATTTTATTGTTGCATCGCGAACCAAAATTCTCTTACTCATCCATTCAGCCGCTACTTATCCACTCGCATATTCACTCATTCTCATGGTCAGTCACTAGAAGGAGTGAATTGGGAAGTTGATTTTTAAATCCACCTTATCAGATTCGCTAACTCTTTTCTAGAAGTCCGCCAATTCAAGTTAGATCCTTCCACTATCACATACGTCCTTATTAACAAACGATAAAGTGGAAACTAAAAGTCATAAAACACAGAAATGTTTCTAAGAATACCTGTAGTTTCTCAAGGCCATTAACCCATTGAGCCCGTACCTCCACCCAAATCACTCCCCACCTCAATATTGCATCATCGTTTTTTGAATTTCGTCTGTTCTCAAACTATTATCATATTGATAATTAATCAATATTGTCTATTGATAATTCGTTACAGTTATAAATTAAAACGTCACGCATCAAAGCTCCTGATAGTGAGATGAAACACGGAATTCGTACACTCTCGTGTACAAATACATTTATTTCGTGTCTTCGTGCATGATATATCAATGCAGTGCTCGTGAGGATCGTATTGAAATATCTAGTACGATGACTCGATTAAAAGGCCTTCAGTTAACACATCTAACATATTTTGTTCAAAGGTTAATAAATTATCGTGTTAACCCTTTACCTAACGTAACGGCCAAAACCGGCCAGCGCTATTCTCAAAAATCGCCAATTAATTTTCATTATTTTTTTCATTTTTTGTCTCAAAAACATAGGTTATGACCCCTCGTTGGAACGAGCTTCTCGAGCTCGTTCCAACGAGCGGTCATAACCTATGCTTTTGAGACAAAAAATGAAAACAATTAGTTATTCAAGAATTATTTTTGCAAGTGTCGTCTGCTTTTCAGGTTAGGTAAAGGGTTAATCAAAGACTATCGACCACGGGTACTAATAATTTCGCTCAGATTGTGAGCTAGATTGTTGAAGTGTCGGTTAATCAAAGAACATATTGATTCCCCATAGTCCAAATTCCGCCCTAAGTTTTAGTAAGCTATTGTGAGTGAAATACACGTGGTAATCAGAGACTCTCAGTAGTCACGGGTTCTGGTAATTCCGTTTAAATTCTAAACTCGTCTGCTGATGTGCCAGTCAGTTACGGAACAGAATGATTTGTCGTAGTCGAAACTACACTAAGTTCACAATTATTGTTATGAGTTGTTGTGTATTACACATTATTACTATTGATATCACAAAATTAAGTTTAACCATTAGTATACCTGATGTTTACCAACCAATCATTCTACAACCCATTTTTGGATTACTTTAAGTTCCTATTCACCAATCCACTAATCGCATTTTTCACTGGCCTAATAATCCATTGATCTAACAGCCCCCCTCCCCATCCTCAATACTGCATCACTGTAGTCCAAACTTTGCAACAAACTTACAACTATTGCCGTGGTGTGAATTGCTGTCAATCAATCATTAGTGCTTCCAACGAAAAAAAAAAAAACACTTAAGAAGGCCTCAGATAGTACAAAAGAAATCGTTATTTGTACTCACTGTACATCGCGTACGAAAACATTTATCTCGAGTTTCCATGCATGGTATTTAAATACGGTACTAGTAAGAACCGTGATAGAATGTGCGAAAACTCAGTAAATCAATAAATGTTGTTCATAAATTTCCCCATCGGAATTTGTTCAATTGTGAAACAATTTATTGAGTTATATGTACTTGTTAATAAGAGACTTTCTTCACTCGTCCTCGTTCTGTTGCTGAACTTGTCCCCCCCCCCCCCCCCAACAACGGTATTGAAATTGAAATACCATGCAGCCCTACCCCCCCCCCCCTTCGTTAACTTAGCACCTCTAACATCAATTGTTATATAATGCTTGATATGGTTTTCCTACGTTGACACTATAAGTACCCGAAATTTTCCAAGTCCGATAATCCATTGACACCCCCAATCAGTTCTGCATTATTCTGATTAACCGTATTATCAGGCTAAATATAGTTCTCCTATCGTGTTAACTTATTAGCGAGATCACATACTTTGTTTTCTCCAGTAATGTATCAATCATTCACCGACTTGGCATCTAACGACCTGTGTTCTGCCACTCACCCATTCACCCAGTCAGGGTGAATGGTAAGACTTCCATGTAAAGTTTAGTTCTTTCCTCCTATCCTCACATTATCCACTAACTTCACCAGTTAAGCTTCATACCTTTCATACCTGTCCAAGATACCAAATGACGTGATGCTGAACCCAGCAAATTTATTATTAATGTATTTATTTTAGTGTTTTTGCCATATTTGTACAGAATTATTGTGTTCCCAATCTGACACCGAATCATATGCTAAAACTGCAACAGACTGTGACTATAAAAATAAGACAATTGTCGTCTACCAATTCAACCCCCATTAAACATTTCCAACTCCAGCTATATTCACCCTGGATTAATTCTTGAATTAAAACACCCAAAGAAAATGCGGTATTCTTTTCCAGCGGGAGGGTACGGTGACATGTCTTAATGGCGGGTAGCATTGCGCTCGACGAGGTGCAGATGGAAGTGGAGTACGACTTTATCCGACTCCACAATGAAAAAGTATGTTCCCTGCCAGAAAATGCCGAATCCCCATTCAAACACCACATAAACGATTGTAAATACTTTTCGCCTAGCGACTTTCGGTCTAAGACTAGCAATTCAACGCCGGATTCTCACTATTTCACATCAACTGCCAAAGTCTAAAAGCTCACTGGGATTCCTTTCAACACATGTTATGCAATTTACAAACAGAAAAAAAATTCTTTCGACATAATAGGACTTACCGAAATAGTCCGTATTCCCCCAGACACTTCGTTTAAACTTGAAAGTTATGCCCCGATTATAAAATGTATGAGACCCGACGATGATGTTGGCCGGGAAGGAGTTGAGCTATACATTAAAGAACGGATAACATATAAAAGTCAGAAGAGACATCTCAGTCTTCATTCCTCATGTCTTCGAATCCCTATTTATTGAAATAATAGATAAACATAACTCCAAAATTATTGGCATCATATATAGACCCAACAACCCACCTAAAGCCGACATCAACCTCTTCTTATCAAAATTAACTGAAATAACGGATGTTTTGAATTCCGAAAATAAAAAAGATTATATTATGGGAGACCTGAACCTCGACCTTTTAAAGGCATCCACACACTCCAAGACAGAAGAATTTATTGATCTCATGTTTAGCCAGGGATTTTATCTTTTTTTATTAAGCCGACGAGAGTTTCTAGACATTCTGCTAGTCTGATGGACCACATTTTTACAAACAATACTTCACAAACAGCACTACCGGAAATAATTTTATCGGATGTATCAGACCACTTTGGTTTCTTTATACACTGAAGTTACACCCAAAACATGTAATGCGCCACTGTTTACTCTGAAACAAATTATAAACGCAGAAAGAATCGCCGAATTCTCAGAGAGTGATTTTAACCCGGTAATGGAGTCGAATTGTCCCAACGAGTCAAACGAAACCTTTCTTAGCATCTATATGAAAGCCTACAATAAAGCTTTTCCGTACAAACGTGTTCGTCAGAATAAGAAATTTATTAAGAAGCAGCCTTTTATGACAAGGGGGCTTATCATATCCTCTACCAATAAAGAAAAATTCTACAACAAAAAACTTAAGGCCCCCAACGAACAGAACGTATTAAATTACAAAAACTATTGGAGAATCTTCAACAAAGTCAAAAAGCAGTGCAAAACCATTTATTATAGAGACATCTTAAACGAAAATAGAAACAATATGCGAAAAACATGGCAAATCTTAAACGAAGCTATAAATAAGGGAAAACGCGAAAGAGGGTTGCCATCGTTTTTTTACAGGATGATATAGAAATAAAAGAAGCAAATAATATAGCAAACGAAATCAACAAATTTTTATCAGCATCGGAAAGGATGTAGCCGACCAGATTCAGAAACCAAACAAGTCCTATTTAGACTACATGAACACTAATATCTCCAACAACTTTTATCTGTTACCCACAGCTCCCACAGAAGTCAGCCGAATAGTAAATAAAATGAAACCCAAATTATCAAAAGACTGCGATGGTATAACTAGCAGTCTTCTTAAACAAACAATAAACGAAATACTGGATCCCCTCACACATGTTATATATAATTCTTTTATTAATGGCAAAGTACCTGATAGGATGAAGATTGCAAAAGTGATACCTATATTCAAAACGGGCGACGAGCATAGATTTACCAATTACAGACCGGTTAGTATAATTGCCGCGTTTTCAAAAGTACTGGAAAAGCTAATGGAAACGATTTTACAAATTTTCTAAATAGATTCAATATGTTATACCCCCACCAGTACGGATTTCGAAAACGCCATAGCACCATTCACCCAATCCTCCAACTTCTGAAAAGCAAGAACAAGAAAAGAACAGCACTTTCACACTGTTCTTGGATTTGTCAAAGGCCTTCGACACGATAAATCACGCAATTCTAATATGTAAACTCGAAAAGTATGGTATCCGAGGCCTCACGAATAATTGGTTCAGAAGTTACCTGTCTGACAGGTTTCAGTGTGTTATGTACGAAGAACATGAATCAGATTCAGCGAAACAAAGCTGTGGTGTCCCACGGGGCTCAATTCTGGAACCTGTATTCTTCCTTTTATATATCAACGATAATAGTAAATCCATATCATTCGATCTATTGTCGTTCGCGGGTGATACCACGGTACACTGCTCCGGTTCAGGCGGGAATGCCATAACACACTATTTCAACAACGAAGTTCAAAAAATATTTGAATGCTGCCCGGCGAACCAATTGCTGTTGAATGCTAAAAAAACACTTATATTATACTTAACCCAAATAAAAGTAAGAATAATAATTTCTGTCAAGAGATAAAAATAAATAATCAAAAGACAAGCAAAGTCTGGGGAAGTGAGACAGAAAAATCTCTAAAATTTCTTGGAATAAGCATCGATGAACACTTAACCTACAAAGCTCATACATCTAGGCTATGCTCGAAAATAGCTCACTCAAATTATAACCTCAACAAAGTAAAACATATTCTCCCACGCAAAGTCCTGAGAACATTGTACTACGCCTTGGTTCATAGGCATCTGGTATACGGGATTTTAGCATGTGGCAATTCAAGAGCTATTAATAAACTAGTTATCATGCAAATTCGCTCATTAAGAATAATAAATAACAAAAAATACAATTTAAGGAAAATAAAATACTCAAAGTAGATGAATTGTTCAAATTGCATGCATTACTGTTCGCGCATGACTGGCAAAATGGCAGATTACCGGCTTCTCTTAACGATACATTCAAGATTTCTGACAACCCACTCGGTATGACAACCCGGCGGTCGGGACATTTAGACATAGAAAAAACACGTACACGAACCGTAGATAAACTTCATCTATACGCCATCCCGAAACTATGGAACGCTTTAGACGACACAGTTCGAACTATCAGTAACAGGGTTACATTTAAGAAAACATTGACCTCAACATTCCTTTCAACATATTCAACTTATGTCCGTTGCGATAATCCCTACTGTCCAGACTGTACTTAGTAAATATTGATCATAATGACCCATTAGCAAATTAAACAAATCCACAATAGAAACATACTAGTCGTGCGATATGTCCTAATCTTGCATCCTCGCCCAATGTAACCTGCAGAGTTTTTCCCTCTAGTTGCCCCACTAACCTCGCGTAGAGCCACACACGGTTAAGAAGCTGTAAACAATACTCTTGAGGAACAAATTTGCGTTCGGGAACACGTATTTAAGCAAGTGCTTGGTCAAGTCGGTCCGCTAATCATGGGGAGTCGCATGCGGTGAACTGACCGACACCTAAATGCTGTCAGCTTGTTTACGGCATTCGTCACCCATGGCGCGCCCACCGATATAGACCCCTCGTCCAATTATAAAAATCATGATCTTCTCTAATTGGAACGATATTACCACTCGATTTGACTGATTGTGGCTCTTGAACTTTACGCGGAGCAATGATGGTAATTTAGCAAGCAGGTTGCTCTCTGCCTAAACAGAAACACCACTCTCCCGCTGGCTCTTTATCGTAGCTTCTCACACTTGAACATAGTTTCGACCCAAGAAACGGAAAAACCGGCATCTCTATCATAGACCGGATGGATCGCTCCATGTTTACTCATCTAGTCACAGTCTGTTCGCGAGTTATGTTTCCTTTAGGGGGTGGCAGGTAGACAGCCAATCTGGCTATGCCACTTCCCATGGTATGCTATTTGTTACTCATGTATAATATTTAATTTCGTTTACATCTTACATATATGTATACCGTGAATAAAGAATCTGAATCTGAACCCAAATGGACCCGACAATTGTTTTACTTGTTAAAATTCTTCCAAAAGTCTCTCTTCAGCTTTTATCTATGTTCCCATGTTATTGAGTTTTTTGTCTTTCCCACCTTGTTCGTTTGTTCTGGAGTAGACTCCAGTAGAGTAGAAGATCCTATCTGTTGGAAACGTTTTGCTTATTATTACGATATTTAGATTGTCTGCTCTATTCAGTCAAGTTCTAGTCCTACTCTCGGTACTCTCGTTCTTATTTCGAACAGCACATTTCCAATCAATTCTCTTTACTGTAACTAATAACAAATCGGATGACTCAGTTCATCGAAACTCCACTGTCACACCGTTCTTTGATACAAGGGTTCCTAAATATAAGCCCAAGAGTCAATCGAGCAGTACTTGGAACGCGCATCGGTCGGACGACTCGAATGTCATCTAGCAAATGAGCTTTCGTCATTTTCCTGACCGAGTGATTTCCGATGTGTTAAATATTTCTCCCGCTGATTCCCAGAACATAAACATTTATGGTATTTATAGATTCAACAGTCTGGAATATTTCCATACTCGGAAAAACGAACCGTAGGTTCGTTTTCCGACCAAATAAAATATTCCAGACAACTGAATCTAAACAAAGGCGATGGAATATTTAAGGGCTAGACTAGTTTCAGACCATAGAAGCCTGGAATTCCCCAACAGAATTTGAGCATTGGCATGAGAAACTAACTTCCACCTTGTTGTGTTATTATGAGACACTTGCCCTTTTCAGCAGATGATTCAGAATCTTTGCATTCACCAACAAACATGAAATCGTAAAAACGCGACAACTGCATCTTTTCTTCTCCATCCATTGTATGAAGAAAGACAGCTTTTGGAAAGAATATTGACCAAAGTTATCAAAAGTATAATCTGTCCACTGCAGCTATTGTTCAGTTATTCTCTCGTGAGTAATTGACAGCGAACCCGTCGTGCTCTCCCACCCTGATTCCCCTGAATAATTTACACGGTGTCATTTTCTAAAAGGGCATTAATCCATCTACTGAATGCAGGTTCCATGCAAATTAGCCGTCTTTTTTGGGCGTGTTTTCTTTCCCGATCGGCTCCATGGTGCCTAAAAAATATTAACTCATTAATATCATTTGAAGAAGTTAAACTGTTTTTATCCTCACACTATTTAAAACTTTGGAGTTCATCTCTCTCCGTTTTCCATGCTACAATACAAGAAAAACATATTCGTGTACTTAATGTGTGAATGCTTTTATTAAACTGAAGTCAAATTACAAGTATCAAACGTCTTTCTATTGTATTTATTTATTTAATTTATCTAATTTCACTTGGTGTCAAAGATCTAGCGACGAAGACTCACCGACTTATAAGATGGTCTGAACTGTAGGCATTTGCCTGCTTCTCTGTAGAAGTTCCAATCTTCTTTACAAGCCTTCAGTTGAAATTTCCCGTCTACACACTGAAAGTAGTGTCGCACTGACAGAACGTGAGCCATGACCGAACCTTCATCGCAACTTACGCACTTCTGTAAATTAGGACTGAAGCGTTGACTTGTCGGACAATCCTTCAGTTTCCATAGTTGTCCTACACACTGGAAATAGTATTTTTTATCAATAGTCGCAACGAACCAGCCTTCGTAGCAAGATACGCACTTCCGTGATGGGATGTAGTAGTAATGATATGCCGGACAGTCTTTCAATACCCATTTCTCTTGTACACACAGCAAGTATTTTCGAGGATCTATTGAATAATCAGAAACCAAGCCGTTGGTGCAGTCTAGAATTGACAAAATAATTTAAAATAAAATTGTGTAATCATAGTGTTTGGCTGTCCATTGGGAAACATGGTCAAATAGATTAATATGACTAGAACAAGCTAAAATACCACCAATTTGCACTCTGAAATCAGTTGCGTTACATATCAACCCAAATCAGGAGAGTTGAGTGAATATGAACCCAACTGGGTTCAGATTTACTCAACCCAGCTAATTATGATTAAATTTGACCAAAACTGAGTTTTGAGTGTTGTATCATAAACATGTTATTCTACCTTGAGAGGATTTATAGTATCCTCCCTCACAAAACAGATTTCTTTATCGCATGTTTCTTCGTTTGCTGGAGATTTCTCGATACTGCCATCATCTAGAGTCATGTGATGTCGGACAGTTTTACAGGAGGATGAAGCCGGGTGCGGCAAGCAAATGTCAGACTATCCAACCTATTTTATAAATATACTTTAATTCAGATACAACATAAAACATAGCAATATAAATTTAAAGCAAAGAAACATTTTTTTATCACGACATTGAGTTGGTGGGGTAATGGCAACAGTGTACATAAAATTGATTTTATTTAGTTCATTATCAACAAGAGTATCTTGCATCTGTAAGGTCAGAAAACAAACAAAGAATGTAAAAAAATGAAAAACAGTATGGATTTTCTCATGACTCTAGAAACTCGCCAATAAATTCCATCTGATTTCAATGGAATCTGTTTTCTTCTGGGAGTGGCAGTGAGGTGATAACAGTTCAAGACTATGACAATATTTAAGTTGATCAAGGCGTCTTGCAAATATTGGGGGGCATTTTCGCACTTTCGAGGATTAAATAAATTTCTTCAAAAGGAGTTTACAGAGATCAGCTGCATCGTTGTATGTGCCTTAGTCATCTTAATTTCTCAGACTTACAAGAAAATATTTAGGTGTGGCTGTGAAAAGAATGTTGCCTCTTTCTTCCAATTTCTCTGATACGTTCTGCAAAACTGTTTTTGAAAAAGACCGTTCGAAAAACAAGTGCAACATTGTTTTCTTGGCTTCATTACAAAACGTACATATCTCTGTTTCTGACAGTTCACATTTACAAAGTTTGGAGTTGGTATCTATTATTCTTTGTAAAATTGTATACTGCAAGCGTTGCAGGTATGTATCGCTGGAAACCTGGAAAGCTTGTTTGTATATCCACGTTCAGTTTAACGACGTAAACTCCCTTTCGCGCCATTTTTCCGAAAAATAGTGTGTCCTGTATTTATATGTTGTCATAGAAGAGTTTTTGGCCGAAAACCTGTTTTGGGGTTGTGGTGACCTCATTTTATAAACATTACAATCCCTCAATACATTTTTCCCAAAACACATTTGTGTGCTTGCCTGTCTCTAATATCTCGCATATACCAGATTTTGTGGCCATCGAACGCAATTACATTGGGATCAAGACATTATAAGTTCTTGTGATAAATTGACATGTTACTGTCAATTCATCAAAATAACATATATGTTCCAATTCGACCTTACCCACATCCCAAAACCTACGTCTTGAAACACGAGAGGTTTATTTACAGAGCTTGTGGTCGTTAATACTTGCCTTGTTCAAGTCAACTTTTAACGATCACAAACTTAGTAAATAAACTTCTAGTGTTCACCGCGACAGCAGTAAATGTATAATCAATAAATCAGATAAACTCATTCAATCTTAGTTAAAATCGTAAATATGTTTGTAATTTAAACGTTTCAGTCGTAAAGAAGCACCGACATCTGCACACAGACAGCTTCAGTTCATGAAGCAACAAGAAGATGAGTCTGGAGGATTTATTAAAAGGGTACACCTATAAACCCTGGGTGGATATAAAGAATCTGACAGAAAGGCTGTCGACCAAATTTCGACAGAAGCATTTTTGTGTGGTTGTCGGGACAAAGATGCTGCAAAAATGGTAATGGAGAAAAACCTTTCCAATGTACTGAAGGCGCCGAAATTGATTAAAGCATCCATAGCTAATCAGAAAGCTATAATTGGTTACCCCTCCAAGTATCATCAGAGACAAGTGACATTCACGGAGCCAGATGAAAGTAAGTCCAACAAATGCTTCAAAATAAACCAAGTGGAGCTAGAGCCCAAAATCTCCTATTTAGAAGAAGAGATGTGAGATTTGAAAACCAGGACGAAGGATGGCTCCGCTTTGGTCAAGGATAAGCTTGATGAACAGAACTCCCCAGAAACTGGTCAATATTACAGAAGTCCACAATTACGACAGACATGGAAGAAAAATAATTACCCCCAAAAAGGATAAGGGGCAACAAAAAGGAAGAGGCAATTCTCAATCTCCTTGAAGAAAAACAGATAACAAAGAATTTAACAGCTCCAAGCAGAATTCCAAAAGCCAGAAAGTTTTAAACTAAGGTGGACTGGGAGGAATGGGCAACGCTCGGTCCAACAGCAAGGATTCCCAATAGGCTCAATGCAGGAAAATATTACAGTTGAGCAGACCCGGAAAATGTAAATAATGTACATAACTTTCCTGGTGATACTTTACTTTTGCCAGAGATTACTATTAACAGAGTTGATGGAGTGTCTTTGATGATGCCTTCAAAGATTAATAATGTTGATACTATTGACATTATTGACATTGCCGCTATGATAACTCTGATAGACGAACAGGTATTTAAGTCCTTTTATACTGCTCCAACCGATATTGCCAAAAAAGGTAAGATTAAAAGGAATTGGAAGCCAATTTGTAATTGGAGAAATAATTCCAGATGTAGATATTACAATTGGATCTAAAGCCTTTAAATGGGATATTTGTGTAGACCCTATTGATGATATATTTATATTGGGACTAGATTTCGTTCAAGCCATTAGGTGCATTGTTGATCTTAGCAACAGCACATTAATTATTGGAAATGAAATAGTTAAGGCGTCATTCCAGAAATGCAGACCAGGTACTAACCTACAAATATCGAGGGTAATAATAGACAAATCAGTCACCTTTCCACCCAACACTTTATCGTTTGTAACTATGAAAGTGGAAAAACTATCGGTTACTAAAGAGGTTTTCATTTTGAACCTGTACCTCAGAGAAATGGTGTCCAGCGATCATCAGCAATTGGCAGTGGAGAAAATGTAATGGTCGAGGTCATTAATAATAGCAATTGTTTTCAGAACTTGAAGAGAAATACCATAGTAGATACACCTGGAAGCACAGACGATGATAATGTACAATGTACTGTGACGAACATGATAGCAATACAGTAAGAGAAATAGCAGGTGCTGTTCACCGTTTCGCAGACTTTGAGCAGTCTGCACTTTTATTTGTAGCCATTGATTCTCAGTTGGACCAAAAACAACAGCTATCCATATTACAAGAGAAACTGACATCTCACCTGAGAGATGTATTCAAAAGATCTGCTTCTACCTTACGAATTAACAGAGCATAGAATTAGCAAAGTTGCTTGTTGAATGTCATGTCATCTTCGCTCGTCATGACTTGGCCTTAGGGTGCTTAAAAGAACAGGAGTACAGTCACGTACAGACATTGTTAGAGACAGGCGTAATTCAACCATCAACGTCTGATTGGTCTGCAGTTCCTGTTTTAGTGCGAAAGAAAGATGGAAGTGTACAATGGTGTGTGGATTTTAAATCACTAAATTCCAAAATGGTAAAATTAGTTAAATCCAAAGGAGTTCCAGTAGCGCCAAGCAAGATCGAGGCAAGGGCCAAGTAGGCAGTACCAAAACATCAACAAGAATTGATGTCATTTTTGGAATTCATAACCTACCACAGAGATCATATTAGAAATGTCGCTAGACTGAATGCTCCACTTTATGAGCTGACATCACCAAGATAGCAAATCATTTGGATTAGAATACACCACAATTCTTTTGATCACTTCAACGATGTGACGGAAACACATCCAGTGTTAGCATATTCTACCCCAACAGGCATTTTATCCTTGATACAGATGCTTCTGACAGGGCTATAGGTGCAGAACTTTCCCCAGTTTCAAGACGGGACAATTAAGGTCATTCGATATGCAATCCATGTTCTGCTATCTGCACAGCGTAAATACTACACTACACGAAAAGAGCTACTTGCAGTTGTATAATGTAGACACTTCCGACAGTATCTCTTGGTAAGAAAATTCACTGTCCGAACAGACCATAACACTCTTGTCAGGATAATGAAATTCAAAAATGGAGAAGGCCGGTTGGCTAGGTGGATAGAAGAACTATCACAATATGATATGCAGATAACACACTGGCCAGGAAAACAACATTCCAATGCTGACGGCTTATCCTGCATACCCGAAAAACTAGAGGAACGTAACTGTTACACTGCATGGAAAATGGCTGGAACCTTACCTTGTCATGGCTGCCACTACTGTAACAGAGCTCACGCTCAGATGGAAAAATTTACGGAAGATGCTGATGATGACGTTGTACAGCTAGTTATAAAACCGCTATCAAAAGAGACACAATTTCCAGCCGAGCAACCATTTTAATTTGATGTACCAAAAATGAAGATGCATCTAAGGTAAAAGTTTCACGAGTAATGTGGTTATAAGCCTATGACAGCTCAGATTTGAGGGAGATGCAACAGAATGATGAGAATCTCAGAAGGATAATATTTTGGTTGAAAAATGGTTCAACTCCTGACAAAAGTGAGTTATATCTTTGCAGTCTTTGTGTGAAGGTATCATGGTTGTGTATGTCCTAATTAGGTATCATGATGGCATTCTAGTGTACAGACGGGAAAATAAGCTAGATCGAGATTTGATTTTAGTCGTACCTGACACTCTGAAACAAGAAGCTCTGGATCATTGTCATGATGTGAAAACTGCTGGCCATCTGGGACAGAATAAGACTCTCCAGAGGCTGAAAAAGTCATTTATGTGGCACAACATGTCCGCCGATGACAGAACATATGCACAGTCCTGTCGAATTTCTAAAACACAAAAGAAAACAAATTCACTAAAATATTTTCATTCAGGGTTACCTATGGAGAGAGTACATTTGGACATCCTGGGACCATTTGTCACCAGAATTAGTGGAAACTCATATGTCCTGATGATGATTAGTAGTAGGAGAGCGATGAAACGATCCTTATTGGCAGGACCCCGGAAGTGACGTCATGTCACGCGACCTGGTGGCGTCATGTTTGGTTGCCATGGTAACCCGCGTGAGCGGCCATCTTCTGACGTCATCTCCATAGTGATACGTGGTGTGAGTGTGCATACGCAGCGTGCGTTGTTAGGGTGATACGTGTTTCTGTCGTCCATTTTGTATACTGGAGGCCGCCATCTTGGTTTATATGGTAATACGTGGTTGCTATGTGACCCAAAACCTTCTAACAAAACAGGGGTATGTTCGGAGGGTATGTTTGATTGAACAGGAGTAATTTCCCGATTTGTAGAATTAATACAAACAACCCGACAATCCCTCCAAATCACCGAAATTGACTTTATTTCCCCAATTTATCGATGTAGCGCGTAGTGCTATAGTGCCAGGGAGGTACCGGGGTGTGTTCGATTGAATAGGAGTATTTTTCTGACTTACAATTTTCCCCAGAATCCTCGTTTAATTACCAACAACAACCCGACAATCACCGAAATTGACTTTATTTACTACGGATTTCCCATTTTATCAGGTGTAGCACGTAGTGCTTTAGTTCCAAGTGGGTACAGTAGGTGTATTCGATTGAATAGGAGTAAATTTCTGGCTTAGAATTCTCCAAGAATCCTCGTTTAATTCGAAATATTACCACAAACAACCCGATAATTTTTACTATTTCGAATTCTTTCAGAATTATCTGCTTCTATCTATATATGCAATAGTTTTCGTCTACCTAGGTATGTTTCTTCGTCCTGGAGTATACTCCAGTAGCGTAGAAGAGCCTATCAACTGGAACAGCTTTACTTATTATTACTATATTCAGCTTTTCTGGTATATTCTTGTTAGTTCTGACCCTATTCCGTGTAGTCTTGTTGTTTCTTTTATCTAGATCATTTATATAAATTATAACTAACCAATCAGATTGCTTGATTACCCATAATCTGTAATCAGAGTTATCTCCCCTTATTACAACGAAGTCGTATCCGATTCTCATCACCTCTATATCCAATGGCCATATCCCATGGAATCCCATTTTTGGGAAACAACCGTGGCTATGGAATCCCTTTTTTTGTCGTATGAGGCTATGAGGGCTATGTAAAATCCCTCGATGAGACCTCATTTATTAACCCTCATAGCCTCATTGAATTTTGAGGTCATGAGGGCCATGAAAAATCCCTCAATGAGGTATAATTTACTACGACTCTTAGCCTCATTTCGGTATTTAACAGGTATATCCTATGGAATCCCACTTTGGGAAACACCCCTGGCTATGGAATTCCTTTTTGTCGTATGTGGCCATGTGTGCTATGTAGAAGCCCTCAATGAGGCCTCATTTATTATCCCTCATAGCCTCATTGAATTTTGAGGTCATGAGGGCCATGGAAAATCCCCCAATCAGGTATATACTACGACTCTTAGCCTCATTTCGGTATTTAACAGGTATATCCTGTGGAATCCCATTTTGGAAAACGCATGTGACTGTGGAATCCCTTTTTGTCGTATGAGGCCATGAGGGCTATGTAAAAGCCCTGAAAGTGGCTTCATTTACTAGCCCCCATAGCCTCAATGAACTTTGAGGTTATGAGGACCATGTAAAATCACCCAATGAGGTATAATTTACTACGACTCTTAGCCTCATTTCAGTATTTGAGGATACCTATGGCCTTGCATTGTATTATTCGAGGATACATATCGAGGATACCTTTTGGAGAATCCCTTTTTTGTCGTATGAGGCCATGAGGACCATGAGTAATCCCTCAGTGGGGTTCAATGTAGTCTTACCAACGGCTTCCATCTTGTCGCCAAAGCTCCAAGGCCACTACAGGTCTATGACCTATCTGTCCTATCATTAGCTTCTACAGCAGGCTTGTTCCATTGCGGCCTTGTACCAGTACTATTGACAAAACTATCATCCATTAATATTGACTTGTATCACTACATCATAGCTTTACGCTTTCAAAATGTTCAATCAGATTTCCCCTGTATACATATAAGGCATTCCGTAATTGAGATTCCTAGCCGAGTCCGTAAAATTTGGATTCCGTGATTTGGCATCAACACTCGAGGGTATGGAAAGGGATTGATAAAACCCAATTCAACTGTGACTTATTGCTTTACATAGCCCTCATGGCCTCATACGACAAAAAAGGGATTCCATAGCCACGGTTGTTTCCCAAAAATGGGATTCCATGGGATATGGCCACTGGATATAGAGGTGATGAGAATCGGATACGACTTCGTTGTAATAATGGGAGATAACTCTACATACAGATTATGGAAAATCAGGCAATCTGATTGGTTCGTTATAATTTATATAAATGATCTAGATAAACAACAGGAGTACACGGAATATGGTCAGAAATAACAACAATAGACCAGAAAAGCTAAATATAGTAATAATAAGTAAAGCTGTCCCAGTTGATAGGCTCTCCTACCTACTGCCCT
Source organism: Pictodentalium vernedei (assembly GCA_031216915.1). Lineage (NCBI taxonomy): Eukaryota > Metazoa > Mollusca > Scaphopoda > Dentaliida > Dentaliidae > Pictodentalium > Pictodentalium vernedei. The sequence continues at coordinate 189,057,755 of CM062294.1, read as the reverse complement.
ATACTCCAGGACAAAGGAACATACCTAGGTAGACGAAAACTATTGCATATATAGATAGAAGCAGAGAATTCTAAAAGAATTCGAAATAGTAAAAATTATCGGGTTGTTTGGTAATTCTTCGAACTAAACGAGGATTCTGCGAGAATTCTAAGCCAGATAATTTCTCCTATTCAATCGAATACACCCACTGTACCCGCTTGGTACTATAGCACTACGTGCTACACCTGATAAAATGGGGAATCCGATGTAAATAAGTCAATTTCGGTGATTTGGAGGTCTTGTCGGGTTTTGTGTCGTAATTAAACGAGGATTCTGGGGAAATTTGTAAGTCAGATAAATACTCCTATTCCATCGAACACACTCCCGGTACCCACTTGGTACTATAGCACTACGTGCTACACCGATAAATTGGGGAAATAAAGTCAATTTCGGTGATTTGGAGGGATTGTCAGATAGTTTGTGGTAATTCTACAAATCGGGAAATTACTCCTGTTCAATCGGACATACCCTCCGAACATAACCCTGTCTTGTTAGAAGGTTTTGGGTCACATAGCAACCACGTGCTACCATAGAAACCAAGATGGCGGCCTCCAGTATACAAAATGGACGACGGAAACACGTATCACCCTAACAACACGCGCTGCGCATGCGGACTCACATCACGTATCACTATGGAGATGACGTCACAAGATGACCGCTCACGCGGGTTACCATGACAACCAAACATGGCGCCACCAGGTCACGTGACATGACGTCAAATCCGGGGTCCTGCCAATAAGGGTCGTTTCATCGCGATCCTACTACTATGATTGACAAGTAAATGGATTGAAATAACAGCACTCCCAGACCAGGCAGCTGAACAAGTAGCCCGCAAATGTATTCTCCATTTTATAGTGACGTTTAGATGTCCCTCGGAGGTGCATACTGACCAAGGTAACAACTTTGAGAGTAACCTTTTTAAATCTCTATGCGAACAGCTGTAACTCGCAAAAAAACGGCCAAGTAGAGAGATATAGTAGGACTCTTCTGCAGATGATTCGATGTTTTTTTGAAGTAAGTATTGGGATAGAGATCTTCCCCTATTAGCCATGGCCCTTCACTCAATGGAGAACCAACAAACTGGTTCCTCGCCTAATCAGCTGATGCTGGGTCGGGAAATCATTCAACCTGTGGATTTGCTGTTCGGAAAAGAGGACATCAGCATCAAAGAGTATACTCCAGCTGAATGGGTTCCCCACCTAAATGAAATCATTCCAGCAATCCATAATTTTGAACACAAAAAACTTATTCAAGCTCAGTTGCGCCAAAAGAAGGACTACGATTTGAAAGTGAGTAAAAATCGGTAGATGTTGTTTATAAGAGAGACATGTCCACAAAGGTTGGACACTCGAGGAAATTAAGACCTCCTTGGACAGGACCTTATCTCGTATTAGAGAATAAATCACCACTGTACAAAGTTCCAGACAGAAAAGGTTGGTATTTACTTCACCATGATCGGTTGAAGAGGTGCCGAGATGCAGTATTACCTCTGAGGCTTAGAAGAATGAGGCATGATTTTTTACAAAAGGGAGAGGAGTGTACAGAGGCTACAGAAGCTTTTGAAATGGATGAGGATGACATCATTGAAACATTACAGATACGCCATTGGAAATAATGGAGAAAACAGAACTGGATGCAGTTGCTCCAGAAAAGTCTGAAGTGGTAGCAGGAGATTGCAGTAGAGGCGATCACTTTCCGCAACAACTTGAAGATGATCCTCCAAATATAACCACAACAGGGAGAAAAATTTACTTCCAGTTCGATTTTAGGATTATGAAGCTTAGTATTATGAGCTTCAGCATGCATAATTTTTCACGAGTTTCAGCACAACTGCACAGTTGCTTTTAACTAACACTCACAATAGGTAAATAATCTAGATATAAGAATTCTGCCTCAGACCCTTGTATTTGTATTTTTGTAGGTGGGTGAATTAGATAAGCCATATTTTGTTCCTGATTATGATGAGTCAGGGTTGGAGGAACACTCATTAGAAAATGGTTGGTCCAATGATTTATTCGAGAAAAGCTGTGAAATCGGGGAGCTTATAACTGTAGATAAAGTTTATTCAGAGGAAGAAACAATACGTACTGCGCTATCCCCCCCCCCCCCCAACCCTCCTCAGAGAACCATGACATTCTTGTGGTGGAATTGAAAAGCTCTGAGAAAACGCTCTGGTCATGTCCCTTGTGTGGTGCAAGGGAGAGAAATAATTTGAAACGCCATGCCACAAGCTTCCACATACCGTGGTATGTAGCACACATGACAGTCTGTTGGAGGTGCAAGAAGCAAGAAGGGATTTATTGCTTTCTCAAGACTAGACATGTCGAGAAAGATGATCACCTTGAGGGAGCAGGCTTCAATGACAGCAAATTAAAATTATGGATTTTATTAATCAATGGGTTTCTTCACTACTTTATGGAAGAATTCAATTTAAACTCATTGAATGAACTATTGGATTGTGTGTGGAAGTTAAAACTTTTCCCAATAGAAGTTACTTCTAAACCTTTTACTCCAGAAGAAGTGGTTACAATGGGACAATACCTTTCGATACAGGAAATGGAATAAGTAACCTGTGTTTCTCACTATTTATCCACCTAAAAGTTGCAGCCCACTTGTACACTGGAGGATTTGAACTTCAATATTATTGAAGTTGGAAAAGATCAAACGAGAGGCAGCGGTGGCTCTAGAAATCCGTTTCTTCTTTAATAACATGGTGACAGAAACAGAAATCAAAATGGAAATGACCGTAGCCATAGTCGACAGACACATGCATTTGGACCAATTGTTGAAGAGAACTGGAAACTCTGAGAAACATCGAGTCCATGGTAGAGGAGTCAAGATGTTTACCACTCCTTGGAGTAATTGCAAATTATGTATTTCCAGAGAAATGGAGAATATGGCAAAGACAGACGGCTGGCGATAAACGAATTTTCTGACCTTTGACTTGCACCCACATTTGGTTGACTCCAGATCAAAAGACCGCTGTTTCGAGGCAAATTGAGTCTTTTGTGACAATGTCTCAATGTGTTTGTGTTTTGTAACAATGTCTCAATGTCTTTGTATTGGGGGAGCAGGCTGCAAGCCGAGAGGTCCTCGGTTCGAATCCCACCTGCGGCAACCGCGTTATGTCCTTGGGCAAGACACTTCACCCCCATTGCCCAAGTGGGGGCACGGTGACGCTGTGTACTAAGGCGTACTGCACGTCGATGGTGCACCTGTCTTCAACCAATGCTAATCCTGCTTGTGTGGAGTTGGTATGTTGGGGAGCTGACAGTTGCTCGCCGTGGCTCGGTGGTTCTCTCCGGGTACTCCGGCTTCCTCCACCCGTAAAACTGTCACGGTAATGGTTAGCCATTGTGCAGAAATATGTGACCTTAAACACCAATAAATAAATGAATAAATTGGGGGAGTAGGCATTGACACAATCACTACTTGCAACTTTTGGCCAGTTTGCAGTCATAAATTGACCTGTGTAGAAAATAAAATCTCTCCACAAGAGAGGTTACTGCATCATGAAAAAGTATAACAAGACCATTGGAATACATTGTGTAAATTCAGGCAGTGGCGAAGCGGCTGAGAAATTCCTTCAAATATTTGATGATTTGGGGTTGAACCGCCTCAAAGTACATAGGAGCTGTTTCTATGGGGACATCTGCAGAACTAGTGGTTTGGCAACAGAAACTGCCAACCTGAAAGTTCAGATTTACAAACAGTATATTTAGGGACCCAGCCAATGCTGAAGCAGCTGGAGGATTGCCAGTTGAGAGGATTCTTCGAATCTGAGGCCCCATATCTATCACCTCTTCGCCAGTGTCCAGTAAACACACCCTGGATGCTCATGCCAGTGATAAGGTCCATTAGTAAACTGAAAAATGAACCTGTGTCTGCTTTGGTTGCTATAGCCAACCAAAATGCTTGTCATTTATATGGCATTAACTTGTGTTGAATTTGCTTTCTTATACATTTGTAGACATCTGGATGTATTGAAATGTTAGCATTTCTATGCATATATATATGTAAATACAAACAGATATAATATTTCTAAAACTACAAATAAATGAATAAATTTGTATATAAGCATTTTGTATTCATTTGAGTAATATCAGACAACCAAAAGTTGTACTTTCGGAAGTCTGGTATCTTTTAGTATAGGCAAAACTGTGTCATAAATAAAAAAAAGTAACACACGTTTATAAATTTTGTGTGCAAGAACAAGCATTCAGGGTACAGTTTCATTCATGTCTTTTGCACTGGATCTGCCTTTTGGTTAAGGCGCCACGTAACTATTGAAACATTTATTATCGATGTCTTAATGAAATGTGTAAAATCTCCCCCCCACCCCCCCCCCCCCCCCACGCCGGTTGAAAGTTCTAGCTTTTAATGATGAGCCTGTCTATAAGTGTTTCAGTTGGGTGAATATGATATGTGGCATAACTGTTGTCTATGGTGAAACTTATTGGTGGTGGAGTTTTGAGTTCGGCACATACTAACTATTAACATTCTCAGGTAAGGTTGCCATTCAAACAAAAAGGGGGAGGAGTGGAGAGAAACAAAGGAACTAGTCCAGAATGACACGGGTTTCATGACTGGTCAGTGCATACTCCAGTAAAACAGAATGTGTCTGAATTCACCAAAAGCTTCCTTGAGTTTAAACCAGACAGATATTGACAGAGCGGACGTTGTTTACAGTTGTTGCCACTGCAAATATTATTGTCGGATACTCGGTGAGTGTTAAACATACATAACTCAACTTACGCTACAGTAGTATGTCAAGGATGGCTAGCGCCCGATCACTCTGATCCGGACCCCGGAAGGAATGTCATATCCTCGTGACACAGAGAAGCAAAGTTGGGTTGTTATGGTAGCCAGTGTGAGCGGCCATGATGTGACGTTATTGCCATAGTGATGTGTGGTATTACTGCGCATGCCCGGTGCGTGTTTCTTTTTCTTTTTTGAGTGATGCGTGCTTCCGCGTCCATTTTGTATACTGGACGCCGCCATCCTGGTTTCTTTGGGGACACGTGGTTGCTATTTGACCCAAAACCCTCTGATTGGGCGGGAGTGTGTTCAGAGGTTGTTTTCTATCCAGGGGGGATATACCTAATTACCCATCTACCTAAAATCACACAAAGCGGCATTATTTTGTTTCGATTCCCGGCGAATCCTTGATAGAAAAGTAGCACATAGTCCATAATGATCAAAAGTGTCGCGTTGTGTGTCTTTTGTGTATTTTTGTATTTTTGATTGTACAAGTGAATGAAAAAATAACCAAATGGACCTGATAAATACCTCCAAATCACTGAACGGAATTGGAGGAGTTCTCATCAAGGGTTTATAACATTAGCACATACAGACTTTGCAATTCTTTTCTTCCTATTCCATTTGGGGACTGACGACAGTGGTTTGGATAGTCAAAGACTAAAAAGACTGATAATTTCTGAACTTAGCGTCTGTGGGGATTAAAGATAGTGGTGGTTCTTGGTGTTATTGTAGTTGGTATTGCCAGCGCCCTAGTCAGTGTCCTAGTCCGTTTGGCTGGCGTGGTGGTTGAGGTTGTCGCTGTTGCAGTGGGAAGTGTATTAGTTGTCTTGTTTGAGTTTTAGTCGTGTGTGTTATTGTTCATATTGATATTGCTGCTAGTGTTGTTATTGCTCGACTCTTTGTTTGTGATACAGTAGTTATTGTAGTCGTTGTTGGTATAGTACATATGAGGTTGGTTTTGTAGTGGTCATTGCTGTAGTTTATCCTGTTGGATTTACAGTGGTGGTTGGTGTTAGTCTAGGTTGTTGGGGTAGTTGTTTGTGTAGACGTTGATAGTACTGTAATGGTTGTTAATGAAATTGACAGAGTATTGGTTGTTGGCGTAGTAGTGGTTGCCGCGGTTGTGTAGTTGTGGTTGTGTAGTTGTGGTTGTTGGTGTAGTAGGTAAATTTGGTTGTTGTAGTATTTAGTATAGCCAGTAATTGTTTGATTAATAGTTGTTGGGGTTGTAATAGTTTGTTTTGTAGTAGCTGAGGTAGTGATTATTACGTGGTAGTTGTTGGTCCTGTCAGTGACGGTGTATTAATTTGTTGGCCTTGACAAGGTTTGTATTGCTGTTGCCAGCGCTGTAGTTATTGGTCTTGTCGAGGTTGCTGACTTGGTTTTCAAGTTATATAGCTGGTATGGTAATGTTTGGGAGCGCGGTGGCGCAGTGATTACGGTATTGGATTGCGAACCGGAAATTCCGCGGTTTGATCCCCGCCGAGGGCAACTGTGCAGTATCCTTAACCCACATTGCCCAAGTGGAGCATGGTGGCGCTGTGTACTAAGGCATACTGCACGCCGTTGGTGCACTTGTCTTCAACCAATGCTAACGCTACTTGTGAAGAGTTAGTACGTGGAGGAGTCTGCCATTTTCCTGTCGTTGCTCGATTGTTCTCTTCAGGTATTCCGGCTTCCTCCGCCCATATAATTGTCCGACCCAGCTTGTCTAAAGTGTCGTTAAACCCCAATAAATAAATAATTAGTAGTGATTAGTGTAGTAGTTTTAGTGGTTGCCACGGTAGTCATCGAGATTGTGAAGTAGTGGTTGCGCAGTCGAGGCTTTTGATGTAGTATATGTGGCTGGAAGTTATGGCATTTGTTGATTAGTTGTATAATTGTTGGTGTTGTAATGGCTGGTGTGCAGGTGGTTTATGTACTACAGCGGTCGGTTTTGCAATTTTATTGGATGAAAGTTCTAGTTGTGGTTGGTATAGAAGTTCTTGGCATAACAGTATTTGTGTTGCAATTATTGTAGTGCTTTGTGTAATAATGGCTGGGGTTGTGGACGTTGGTGTAATAGTTGTTGGTGTAAACGTTGTCATGCTTGGTAGTGTTGATGTTGTAGTTGTTGATGTTGACAAGGCTGGTGTCGTAGAGGGTGGTGTAGTAAGTATTAGTGTAGGTGTTGTGGCAGTTGATGTTGTAGTTGTCACTATAGTGGTTATTGTGGTAGTAGTTGTTGGTGCTGGCTGTGTAGGTGAGGTTATTGATGGTTGATGTTGTAGTTCGGGTGGGTGGTGCTGTAGGTATAATGGTTGGGGTGTCGAGGTTGGTGTCGTTGTTGTTGTAGTTGGTAGAGTAGATATTGGTGTTGTCAAGGTTGGTGTGGTAGTGGTTTGTGACGCTGTTGTTTGTTTAATGTTTGGTGTGATAGTCACGGTGATTGTGTAGTAATTTCTGATTCGAAATGATGCAGCTACCAAGTTTTATACTTGCAAACAGTGTACAACATTAGATAGCTGCATCGTCACATGAGTTAGAAGATAGCGTTTTAATGAAATATGTCAAAAATATGCTAAATTTTAAAGTGACGTCAAAATGTCACACTTATTATACCACCTACTTCAATACCCACAGCGAGTACTCCAATCACTTCATCTTCTACAGCATAAAACACTATTTTTCAACACTAAAACACAACCTCTACTATGCCGCCAATTATCACTACCAGCAGTTGGTACTCCAGTAGTATTGCTACCGCGCATGACCCCGAAACTGACGTCATGTCACGTGGCCCAGTGACTCCATGTTGGGTAGTTATGATAGCGCGCGTGACGCCATCCCTATAGTGATATGTGGTGGCAGCGCACATGTACAGCGTGTGTTGTTAAGGTGTCAAGTATTTCTATTGTCCATTTTACATACAGGTGGGTGAGGAGCGCCATTTTGGTTTCTATGGCTACTATGTGACCTAAAACCCTCTAAAAGGAAAGGGATATGTTTCATGGGTGTGTCCGACTCAATAGGAGTTAACCTAATTTCCCAGATAGACCCGACAATCCCCCAAATCACCCGAAACTGTCTAAAATCACAAAGCTCTCAATTTTGGGCATATAAGAGTAGCACGTAGTGCTATAAGTCTTGTTCCTTTGTATAAGACTCAATTTAATTACCCAACTGAACACGGCAATGTCCCCAAAACTACGGAAACCGACTTGTTGAAGCCCCATTTTCGGTTTTTAATGGTAGCACGTAGCGCTATAAGGTGCATTCCCGTATATAAGAGTGTATCTAATTGCCCCAATAGACCCGACAAGACGCACTGGCTCGAATTCTTTAAGAATCCCTATGTCTATTTATGTATCTATACGCTGTGCTATAGTTTCTGTGTATCCATTCAAAATCATCTGTTCTGATGTATACTCCAGTAGAGTAGAAGAACCTATCAGATGGAGTAGTTTTGCTTATTGTTCTTATATTTAGCTTTTCTGACATATATCGGCTAGTTCTAACCCTATTCCTAATACTCTTGTTCACTACTACTGATTTCAACTACTGCTACTAGGTTCTACGGGAGCTGTTTCCCATCATTGCCCTTCTATATTGTACCACTATTATTATTTGGCCTTACGTTTTCTATCATATATGTGGTTTTCAGTAAACTACCGCTACAGCTCGAATCGTCTATAGTAGTATAGCATGTAAAAGTATATTTGGTGAACCCCTAAAATGACAGAAACATTAAGCATATCCTTTATCTGTCAGGAAATGGCGTTGCTTCCTGTTCCGATTTTTGGAATACCACCGTGTCATGGGTGAGGTATGACCATCCAGTAAATCTACGAATATGACATTGGCATCATCAAGGTGACCTTTCAATACACGTGGACATGAGTGTTCAGTAATTCCCATTATCCGATTCCTCGAGAGGAAACATGTCAACAAAGCAAGAGCAAGGCAGTATAGTATCTGCCATCGGGTAGGCCAGTGGAATGGCAAAAAAACTTTACAAATAAGTTAGTGAGTGCCGGCCACCCGCTTTGTACGGCCACCCTAAATAATTAGGTTGAACTCTCAACATAAGTTATCTACAATTACTTGATACACATATAAACACAGACTAGATACAACAACGCTCATTGTAGACCAGATGTGGGTGCATAACTCTGCCGTACGATGAAATGTAATTATTGCCCTATAGGCTACTGTTGACATCTTAGTGGAACAATGAGTCATGGTATTATTAAGTCACTGATGACTCCAAGCATATCTACAGTTACCACAGAAAGCGTTATCACTGTTATAATTGTTTAGTAACTGTTACCAAAACACGCGTTTCCACAGGAATACATGTTGCCAGTAATCACGTGACTCACGCTGTCATTTCATGGCTTAACCAAATATATTTTCACATGGTATATTACAGTAGACGATTCGAGCTACGGTGGTAGTTACTGAAGACCAAAAATATGATAAAAATGTAAGGTCCAATAATAATAGCAGTACAAGATACGCTAGAAGGGCAATTGCGGGGTAGAACCTAGTAGAAGTCGTCGAAATCAGTAGTAGTGGTGATAGCATTGATGGAGCTTAGCTGTCAGAAACCGGTAGCAGGTTTATCACTAGACGCGTTGGGTCTGGCGATCGAAGGAATTTGCGGATATGCTATGCGCGTTGTGTATGCAATGTGAACAGTGCGCGAATATTCAGTACCAAGTGCAACAAGAATCGTGTACATGTGCTCTCGAGGCGATGCCAGTATTCTCTAAGCCTAACAAGGGTCAAATTGCTGGCAACAAATTGCGGTCAGTTTATGATGTTTTGTATTCAGTGTTAGGTCATGTGGTGTTGTGGGTTGCACTAAGTGTTTTCTATTATGCTTTTCACAGCTTGTAAATTTTCCGAAATCATTGTACTATTTATTTATTTATTTATTTATTTATTTATTTATTTATTTATTGGTGCTTTAAGGTCACATATTTATGCACAATGGCTAATCATGACCGCGACAGTTTTACGGGTGGAGGAAGCCGGAGTACCCGGAGAGAACCACCGAGCAACGACGAGCAGCTGCCAGCTCCCCAACATCGTAACTCCGCAGCACAGGCAGGGTTAGATTGGTTGAAGACATGCGCACCATCGACGTGCAGTACGCCTTAGTACACGGCGTCATCGTGCCCCCACGCGGGCAATGGAGATGAAGTCTTGTACTATACTAGACATTTAGTGTTATTTCTTAGTGATGTACGCTAAGGCCATGTGTCATTGTAGTATGGCACGAATTGTATCCATTTGTTGTTGATCACGGCCTTCCGCCGACTGCTGTCGTATTAACCTTTTAACCAACACAGATAACATCAAAATTTCTTATTTTAAATATAATTTTTTTCAAATTTTTTAAAAATGTCAACAAAACCATATCATGTGACCCCTCGTTAGAACGAGCTCGACGAGCTCGTTCCAACGAGGGTCACATGATATGGTTTTGTTGATTTTTTTTTTAAAAATAATATTTTTTCAACTACTGAATTAGCATATTACGCGGCTGATTCGTTGGGTAAAGGGTCAATGATTTAGTCTATGCATTTTTGATATCTGTATTGCGTCGTGCTAGGACCCGCGTTGTTTTGCAATATTTTAAGTCTGTGTTTGGTTGAACGTTTCTTGATACTGTTCGGATTTTATTTTATCCGATATAAGACTTGTTCAAATTTATTGAATGGGTAGTAAACAATTCTATAGGCACTGATCACATGCCCATGGTATTTTTTAATAGATTGTTCTCTAGGAGATAGCATATATTAAGATTATTTTAAATATTTGTGTTGTGCTACCTGGTCGCTGACATATTCACTTCACACTCCCGCTCATTTCGAGTATTTTCTGCCTACCGGAATCTTTACCCATTTATTGGAAATGCTATAAATCTCTTATTCTCCTTTATATTCTAAAGCCCCCCCCCCCCCCCCCCCCACTCCCCTCATCTAATTCTGAATTAAAAAAGTCTTGGTTCAAGAACCCCCCCCCCCCCCCCCTTCGCACACCCCTATTTCATTTTAAAACCTTGAGTGTACGTCCCGCAATTCAGGCAGTTGTAGCTCATCTCCGCCTGCAACCATATATCACCATTCATACGTCCCATAACTCAGGCAGTTGTAGCTCATCTCCATTTGCAACCACATATAACCATTCATACCCCTCACCTTTGCAATACTACCAATATATAACAGATGAAAATAGGTGCACTGAACATGAGGAAGCTTTCTACTTTTTATAGGTTTTTCTGGGGATTAGGTCGAAATTGGGTATGGGGCCCCTCAGCTTTTTCGTGGATATGTTTGTAAAGTCATCCGTTCTTTCTCTATATTCACTTTGCACATAAACATACCCGAGCTTCCGAGAATGTTCAGCCTATAGCTCTACCATTACGATCCTACAATCCTCAATATATTCACACCAAAGTAGAAATGTTTCACCTCAACTACGATATTTTCTTCTTTATTTGAAATATTCTGTATTCCTCTTTATTATTTCCCGATAAACCTAAAGTTGCAAACTCAAAACTGGCCTATACTATGACTCGAAACTTAACAGTTTAGTGAACTGAACACTCCACTCAACAAAGTGAATCGAATGATAATCATGACAGTTCAAGATCTCACGCGGAATCGATATTTTTGACTGAGACAACATGGCTTAGCTCATTAGTCCTTGTCTGAGTGAAACAACTCTGATATAAGCTGACTAATCGAACAAAGTAAGGTGACCTTTGCCACACACGGCACAGTGCGGGTCGTGACGAGTTGTGGACTGACTGCGTTAAACCGGTTACGCCACATTGACTTCACCTCATATAGAGGTGTGTGTAAGAGTGTCTGTCTGTCTGTCTGTCTGTCTGTCTGTCTGTCTGTCTGTCTGTCTGTCGGTCTGTCTGTCTGTCTGTCTGTCTGTCTGTCTGGCTGGCTGGCTGTCTGGCTGCCTGTCAGTCTGACAGACGGACGGTCAGTCAGCCCGTCGTCTGTGTGATCGTCCATCTATCCTTTTGTCCATCCGTCCGCCCGTCACCACTCGTCTGTCCTTAACTCTGTCTGTCTACATGTCCGTCCGTCCGCTCATACATATGTCTGCCCGCCCATCAGCACGTACGTACGTCCGTCCGTCTGTCCGCTTCCCTGTCTGTCTGTCTGTCTGTCTGTCTGTCTGTCTGTCTGTCTGTCTGTATGTCTGTCTGTCTGTCTGTCTGTCCTTCTGCCTGCCTGTCCGACTGCTTCTCCGTCTGTCTGCCATGCCCCTCTATCTGCATGTATCTGCATGTGTTTGTGTCTGTATCTCTACCAGAGTTTGTTTCAGGTGTCTGTTTGTCTGTCTGTCTGTCTGTCTGTCTGTCTGTCTGTCTGTCTGTCTGTCAGATAGCGAGCGTGCTTTTTTGCAGAGGACCTAACTCAATTTGGTTAGTACTCTATAACACCCGAACCCACCCTTGATATCGTTCCCATTATAAATACCATTATCCTTTCCATAACAGTTTGTACGGTTTGTTTTGTTCATTCTCTTCTTTTCAGTGATGTCCATTTTGCATTTTCATTCTGGATCTGTGTTGGCAATACCAAATTAAACACAGTAAAAACTATGTTTCGATGACTCCCACTGCCCTGCACCAACTTTCTACTAAGTATCTTACAATCGAATAAACATGGGGATTGAATTAGCACAATACAGGCAGTCAGTGGGCGTTTTCTACAACTCCATGTACTCCATGGTGAGGGTTCGTCATGGGATCTGTGGAAAATCCTCATTTGCTAATAAATTATAATTGTCCACATTTTTTCTAATTGCAACCAGCATCTTCTTTCAACTATTAATCATTAGGAGTGAGGACATTGAGGTTAACCCTGGCCCCACATACAGTAAAGACATGTCAACTTCTGAAGCATCTCCGATTTCGATACTGAACTACAGCATTCGTAGTATTCGCCACAAAGTCTTCTTAGCGACGATATCGATGATTTCGACATTCTCTGTTTTACGGAAGCTCACCTTGACGATGAGTATGACATCAGTAATATTTTGCTACCTAACTTCTCCGCTCCATTTACTCACAATAAGAACCAGTTCGGTGGCGGCATCGCAGTGTATTTCTCAGTATATACCATAGAAAGATAGACTATCTCTCATTTAACGACGACATTCTCTGGTTTGAGGTTGGGGTTAAACATAAATTTATTTTATGCCTGGCATACAGATCCGAGAAAGAATCAGTTGCAGACTATTGGTCTAAACTAGAAGATAAAATAGATCTGGCATTATCCCTTAACCCCGCGATAGTAGTTACAGGTGACATCAACTCTGATCTCCTAAACCCCCAAAGCAAACTACATTCTCTCGTGACATTTTCAGCTTAAACAACGTAATAACAGAACCTACCAGAGTAACTTCTACTTCGCAGTCACTACTTGATCCGATAATCGTTAGCGACACTGTTAACGTGGTCAACTCAGGAACATTGGAACTGGGATTATCCGACCATAGAGCTACTTATGCCCATATTGCCAACTCACATTTTAACAACCACGTTACGTTTCGCGACATCTGGCTTTACAACAAAGCCGACTTCGAACGAATGAATACCATGATAGGTAGGTCCGATTGGGAAAATTTAATAAGCGACGCACGCTCCTTAAATGATGCTGTGTCAAACTTTGTCTCGGAGTGCTTAAAAATAGCGAAGCAAAGTATCCCCAATTCCACAATAACAGTGCGAAAAAAGACAAACCAGGGTTTCACAGCGCCATTAGAAGAGAGTTACGCCACCGTGACCGATTAAGAAAATTTGCTTTCAAAAATAATAAACCCCAGCTTTGGGCAAAATATAAAACAGACAGGAATAAGGTTAACAACATGAAAAAATTTGCGAAGAATGTATACATGGAAAAAGTTGACGAATCTCTATCCCACGACATGGAACCTAAGCATTTTTGGCATGTTGCTAAAAAGTTTCTGGACAATTTTTCTAGTACTTCTGGCATAACCCATCTTTACCGCCTATACTAGGAAGGCTGTGAAATTATCGAGAACGATACAGAGAAAGCAAATCTCCTAAACGAAACTTTTAGAAGTAACAGTGTATTAAACTCGCGTTCAAAAACCCTTCCGCCCTTCAAACGGAGATGTCCTCACTCCATTAGCAGCGTATCGTTCACTGAGCAGGACATCTCGGATATTCTAAAAAGTTTAAAAACTAAAAAGTCACATGGTCACGACGGAATGGGTCACAAAATGTTGAAGGAAATAAAAAATTTTGTTAGTAGACCCCTTTTTCTCCTCTTCAATAAATCATTGTCAGAGTGCGTCTGCCCCGACGAGTGGAAACTTGCTGATGTGATTCCACTTTGTAAGAAAGGAGACAAATACTGCCCGAAAAATTATAGGCTCATATCGTTGTTATGCTGTATCGGTAAAATAATGGAACGTGTTGTCTTTAGAGATATCCACAAGTATTTCCTTGAAAATAGTTTATTTCACAAATTCCAGTCAGGGTTTTTGCCGAATAATAGTACAGTGTACCAGTTGATAGAGGTCTATCATAACCTTTGCAACGCCATAGATAAAAATATGCAAAGTTGTGGTGTTTTTTGTGATATTTCCAAGGCCTTTGACAGGGTTTGGCACAGCGGTCTAATTTTCAAACTGAAGCAATATGGGGTTTCTGGTCCCTTGCTACGATGGTTTCAAAGCTATTTGGCACACAGAAGTCAAAGGGTGAAAATTAACGAATGCAAATCCGTGTACAGAAACATAGAAGCGGGAGTTCCTCAGGGGTCTGTTCTTGGACCTTTTTTTATTTTTGGTCTACATCAATGATATAGCCGACGATATTGAGTCTATTGTTAGACTCTTCGCTGACGATACCTGTTTGACGGAATCATCTATTGACATTCATAGCATTGAGTCAAAAATGAACATCGAACTCCAAAAAATCAACAAATGGGCCGATACCTGGCTGGTCAAATTTAATGCTAAAAAATCCAACGCTGTGTTGTTTACACTCAATAGGGATGTCATTATTGTTTTGTTCGACAGCGAAACACTTGACTTTGTTGGCGTCCACAAACACTTGGGGTTATCCATCCAATCAAACTTGGGCTGGGAAGCGCATATTGACGACATTTGTAAAAAAGCCTGTGTTAGACTTTCACAGTTAAGAAAACTAAAGCATATTTTCAATCGACAGATTTTGAATAAGATGTATAATGCTTTCATTTTGCCAATATTGGAATACGGGAGTCCGGCGTGATGCGGAGCTCCCCAATATATGATGAAGCGTCTAGAGGATATACACTGTGATTCCGCACGAATCGTATCAGGGCTGACGAGATCAGTATCGCGAGATCTCCTTTTGGTTGAAGTTGGGTGGGACACCCTCGAAACAAGAAGACGCATACAAAAGATGTGTACCTTCTACAAAATCGTAAACAACGATGCGCCGATTATCTGCAGGAATTACTACCACCAAGAGTTCGTGACACATCTGGTTATAACCTTCGAAATTCGGCAGATTTTATGCCTTATTGCATGCGAACAGAGCTATTCAAAAGATCAGTTTTCCCCTCGTGTACAGGAACATGAAATAGTCTACCAGTGTCCGTGCGAAACAGCAGTTCACTTAATGAATTCAAAAAACTCATATCACCGCCTGAAGGGAGACCTCCAGGATACTTCTCCTGTGGTGTCAGAAAATACAACATTATTCACAGTAAAATTCGAATTTGTTGCAGCGATTTGAACAGTGATGTTTCTCAATTACATCTCCGAAACTCCATACTGTCCCCATTGTCCAGCTGTTGTTGAGGACGCAGAGCACTATTTCTTCGTTTTCCCTTTTTATTCAGAATCTCGCAACGCTCTCATTGGAAAACTACCGGAAATTAATGTTAATTTGAACTCCGTTGATATTTTACTGTACGGCGATCCCATTTTAGAACATAAAACTAATACCTCACTTTTTAAATTTGTTCGAAAATTTATTCGTAACACACGAAGATTTGATAATGAGTTTCCATCCTAGTATTGTTTAACACCTGCAGTTCATTGCGACTCCTTAGGCGCGTGATTAGGCGGCGAAAATGTAACTAATGGAATGGATGATTACGGAAATTAATATGTAAATACTTTTTTTATTATTATTATTATTATTATTATTATTATTATTATTATTATTATTATTATTATTATTATTCGCCGCAGGAGTGCTATGTCGGTGGTAAGATTTGAGCGCGATAGTAAAAGTATTATCTATAGTAGTAGCAGTAATGATGGTAGTAGTAGCAATAGCAACCACTCAGTGCAGCGGCTGGTTGACCCTCAGTATGGAAAATCAAATTGACAGAACAGACTCAAGGTACAGAAAGGACATCAATCAATCAATCACTTGTTTTTCTCTCTCTCTCACTATTTTTTATTGCGAAATTATATTTTCTTGTATATATTTTTTTACATTTCTCTCATTTGTTTGTTTCGCCATTGTATTGATTGTTTGTATCATGTTAAGGGAGCGGAGGGTATACTAAGTGGAAAGCACTTGTCCTCCTTATTTGTTTGGCAAATAAAAATATGTTTAACCTATTTAATTCTGTCTTATACACCAGAGGTCAGTCTTCGTGTAGTTACCTGAGATTCCTGAGATTTTTCCCGGCTATATCTGACACTTTCTCGAATGATTCGCTCTGAGCTACTCACTAAACGACCACCAGATTGTTCGATAAGTATCAAATAACGAATTAGATTTTGTCTTTCAATATGATCCCACCTACAGTCTATAACCAGTTATCTTCATTAGCAAAACAGAACGTGTGTCCATTTATCTTGCACTGTATGGGACATGCAGTCTATAAGAAACTGTATGAGCCATGAAGTCTATAAGCAACTTTCATCTAGAAGTTTACCCTCATGCCCTTCATGTGGTTTCTCAGCTATTTTAGGACCATCAGAAAACACAATTATGAGCCAGTAGAAATAACAGTTTGGGGAGTCAGTACTGGTGATATTATTGTTGATGAACTGCTGTCTCGGAACACTGGTTGCGCTGCTGGCTATAACCTAAGTAGTATGTCAGGAATGGCACGTACCGACAAATACAATTATAACAACAACCACAACTCTCCCACAACTCACGTGACTTATGACATCATCGATGACATAGTCGGGGAAACAAATAAACCACACATGCAAATGTATGTCACAAGTCACGTGACTTATTGAATACATAACATCTGACGTATTTGATGACGCCACTGCTCACGTGACTGATGACATCACTGATCAATATATCTACCAGAACAACGACCTTGAACTGGGGCTATGAAATTATATCATGTGCTGTCTTGACAACATATTATTTTCAATGATGCATTGTGATATAACGTAACAAGTGATCTCACATTCCAATGACTTTACACACGAAGTTTGCCAAGCATCTCACTTCCAACAGACCAGCCCCCATGTACCGTCAATTACAACTGCAACACCAACCACTCTGCAATACCAACTTTTATTTAATGCTCAGGCATCAATTCACGCTGAAAAATTAAGTCATATTCCCCTGTCGGTCGGCAAAACGAAATATCAAAATGATATTTAGAAATCGATATTTCATCGTAGGTTCGGATGACGAATCACATGTACTTTAAACGAGTCAGCACATCAGTAATGAATTCCAGAGTCCCAAATACAAACGAATTCGAATAATTGATAGTGACAGTGACTAAATCAATTCATTAAATCAGCGGTTTCAAAGTTTGACTTTCTCATTCACCTTCCAGCGAAAAGCCGAAATCACTTTCAGTTCAACTTCACACGTCTTCAGTGCATTGAGTTCAAAAAAAATAAAATGACGTGTCTTGTTATTGAAAATAAGAAAGTGGTGTTTTTTGTTATTGTTCTATTTCTTCGAAACACATTGCGATTATTTCAATTCACCAGCCTTGGTAAATCGTAAAAGTTAGGGGAGAAATAAGACGGGACTACTTTTTGTGCGGATATTCACACATTCCAATGGTTGGAGTTTGGTTGTTGTAATTTTTGTATGGACGCCGGTTCGGCACATAAATTTTGCGCCTTAATGGCAAATAAAGGCCACAAATTGGAGAGTTTGTAGTCGTAGAGCATTAAATAAAAAGAAAATTCACGAAAATTTGATGAATACCGAAAATATCTCGTTCGTGGCTACAAGAAATATGAGGATCTTCACTTGCGACTGCGTCGCTCGTGAAGATCCTCATATTTCTTTGTAGCCACTCACGAGATATTTTCGGTATTCATCAAATTTTCGTGAATATCCTCTATATTTACCATGGGAAATCAAGCAATCTGTGCGGTTAGTTAGTTTCAGTAAAGTGAACCGTCTGGGTGATCCGGATAAATGAAACATGCTGTCGAAGCAGGAACAAGAGTACTCGGAACAGGGTTAGCTAACTATAGTAATAAAAAGCACAATTGTTCCATCTGATAGGCTCTTCTACTCTACTCGTCTACACCGGGACAGGCTAATAGGGTTGGATAGACAGAAGCAATAGCTTATAGATACGTAAATAGAAGAAGGAGATTATGAAAGAACTTCAACTATTGCAATTTGTCGGGTCTATGGGGGGAATTGGAGTAATTTATACACAGGAACGCGCTTTATAGCACTACCAGCTACTCTTATAAACCGAAAGTGGGGCTTTATCCATTTCGGTAACTTTGTGTGATTTGAGAAATGTTGGGTTCATTTGTGTAATAGGATCGTACATAGGAACGCGCCTTATAGCACTCCCTGCTGCTCTTATATGCCCAAAATGGGGAACTCTGTGTCTGTTTTAGGTTATTTTAGACACTTCTGGATGATTTGAGGAATTGCCGGGACTATTTGGGTGACTAGACTTACTCCCACTCAATTGAACACACCCACGAAACATACTCTATTCATATTAGTGAATACACAGTAGCCGCGTGCTGTAGTGCACATAAACCAAGATGGCGGCCTCCAGAATACAAGATAGGATGACAGAAACACGTGTCACCCTAGCAACACACGATGTACTGCCACAACATATCACTATGGAGATAAAGTAACAACATGGCCCCTCTCGCGGACTACCATGACAACCCAACACGGCGCTACTGGGCACTTGACATGACATCACTTCCGATAATAACTGTGATTTCTGATTCGGGGTCTAGTGAAGACGTTCCTAGCTCCCCGAGAAGTGGCATGTATCAGATATGGTTCCATGATGTAGTCGTTTTTAAATGTTCTGTATGTCCGTCATTTGATTTTGCTTTCGTTACCACCGTCACTATCGTAAATGCTTGCGAAGACATTAGTTTCGTGTCTACTCCAGAGCTCTTCCAGCATGTGTCTGTTCTGGTGTTTATGACTGATATAAACGTTATCGGTGTCTAGTTGTGTAAGATTATGCAAGTATGTAACTTGGAGCTTATCTCTTTTAAATCAACCAATACTACACAATCACTGTGACTATTACACCAAACACTAGAACAAACAACTGCGATAAAAACCACTACCACACCAACCTTAAGAACACAAATATTTACTATACCAACCATTACAACTCCAACTTCGTCCACATCAACCATTATACCTACAACACCACCAATCTCAACTACAATACCAACCACCACAACTACTGAACTGACAACTACTGCACACACTATTACAATACCAATGCTGACAATACCAACAACAACAACACAAACACCTACCTGCACCTACAACAACAACCACTGCAACTACTACATCAACAACTATTACACCGACGACTACTATACCGACCACTATTGCAACCACTACTACATCCACAACATCAACTACACAACCAGCACCAACAACTTCAACCCCAACAATTACTTTATTAACAACTATAACACAAACTACCCCAACGTCTACGCCAATACTTACGGCACCACCCTCTACGACACCTGCATTGACAACATCAGCAACGACAACATCAACAATACCATGCAATACGACGTTTACTCCAACATTATATTACAGCAACATCCACAACACCAGCTATTATTACAGAAACAACTATAACTATTGCAACATCAAAACTATTATGCAAATAACTACTATACTAATCACAACAACTAGAACTTTAGGGCTGCACGATATTCAAAACTGAATACCGGTATCGGCATTAAAAAAATACCGCGGTATACCGGTATATCGAAAACTGTTCAAATATATGAACACAAGTACCACAATCGATACTCGATGCATCACAGTCGGAACGAATTAGCATGCCTTGGTGATGCGGTTCGAAAAACCTTAACCAAATGCAGACGATATCAAAATTTATTATTTTCAAAATTAGTTGATCAGATTTGCCCCAAAGATTTCAACAAAAATATCGTGTGACCCCTCATTGGAACGAGCTCAACGAGTTCGTTACAATGACGGGTCACCTGATATAGTGTTATTGAAATTTTTGAAAATTATTTTTTTAACTGCTGAATTTATATATTGCGAGGGCACAAGAAAACAATTTCTTAGATAAAGGGATTATATTATTCGTTCGGGGCTACAGTTGAAAAAAACTCAAGACATCTTGAAAATTAAATTGTGGGTAAATAAATAATGACGATAAAGCGATATTTTTGTAATTACCCCGGTATTCAATGGATATTGGTTTGAATACCGGTATATATCGGTATATATCGTGCAGCCCTATAGAACTCCCATCCAATGCTACATAAATCACCACCATGGCAGCCATCACAACACCAACAACTGTACTATTAATCAAATAAATAACAGCCACATCTACTTCATTAAAAAACTTCAACTGCACAATCATTATTTCTGTTTTAGGTTATTTTAGACACTTCTGGATGATTACCGTGGCAACCACTAAAACTACTACACTAACCACAACTAATGTTTTATGTAACGATACTTTTGACAAGCTGGATCCGATTTACGGGTGGAGGAACCCGGAGTACCTGGAGGGAACTATAGAGCAAACGATGAACAACTGTCAGACGCCTCAATGTACTAACTATACACAAGCAAGGTTAGCAGGGTTGAAGGTAAGTGCACAACCGGCGTGCAGAATGGCTTAGTCCACAGCGCCATAGTGGCCACACTTGGGAAATCGGCATTTAGGATACGACGCAGTTGCCATGGCATGGACCGAACCGTGGGGCGTTCGGTTTAAAGTCCACTGCAGTAACCACTGCACCACTGCGCTCCCAAACATTACCACATCAGCTACTATGACCTGAACAACCAGGGCACCAACCGCGACAAGACCAATACATACTGTACCAGCAACTGCAATACCAACCTAGACAACACCAACAAATTAACACACTATCACTGACAGCGCAACTACCACATCAACAATTACTACCTCAGCCAGTACTACTCAAACTTTTAAAACCCCAACAACTATTGATCAAACAAATACTGAGCTATAGCAACTACTCCAACAACCAAATACACTTACTACTCCAAAAGCCTCAACTACACAACCACTACTTTACAACCAAAGTAAGCACCACGGCAACTACTACTACGCCAACAACCACTACACTGTGAATTTCATTAACAACCATTCCAACACTATCGACGCCTAAATCAACAACTACAACACCAACTTAGACCAACAATAACGACCACTATAAAACCAACAAGCTCAACTACAGCAACAGCCACTACAATAATAACGTCATAACGACTGTACTAACAACTACTACCTCAACTACCGTAACACCAACAACTTGAGGAACATTAAGGACACCGATACAAACAATAGTAAACACTGCGACTAAAGGTCAAACAAGACAACTAAAACACTTACCACTACAACACCAACTACCACGCCAGCCAAATGCACTAGGACACTGATGAGGACGCTTACAAGGCCACCATAATGGCACAAGAACAACAACTGCCATTAGAACCATAATGACACAGGGACCTACCACATCAACAATGACAACACCAACATCTACTGCACCAACTTGTACAACAGTTGCTACAATCACTACACCAAGACTACTATGCCCACAATTACTCTACCATCTCCAATATCAACCACTACAACAACTACTATACCAACAACCTCTACTACGCCAAAAACCATGACAACGTTATCAACCATTAATACACATTCACTTTGATAACAACTACCAAAAACTACTCAACCAACCAATACTCCGCCAGCCTTGACAGAACCAACAGCCACAACACCAACCACTACAATACCAACCCCGATAACAGCAACAACTGCTACAACCCAACAGTCTCATAAGTCTACAACACCAACCTCTAAAACATGAACAGTTACAACACAATCAGTGCTACAACCCAACACCTGGTATACCAACCACTATTAAACTGACATCTTCTACTACAGCAACTAATGCGCCAACTACTGGAACCCAAACCCCATACCAACCACCACAATGTTAAAGCAGCTACTACACAAACATCTTCTATAACAAAACCCACTACTACAACAACTGCAACTACTACATGAGACAGCAAAAAACTAGTACACCAACCTCGATGAGACCCATCAAGTACAATACCATCCACTACTATATCAACCATTAAAACATCAACCACCACAACTACTACACCAATAACTTCAGCACAAACTACTGCAACGCCAAGTAATTCAATACCAAACTACATAAGACAAACAGTCCGCAAACAACCGCTGTACTTAGTCCCCAAACAATCAAGCCATCACCGAATTCACCTCTTAATGTTCTCCAAGAACCAACGGTCAGCCTTGTCGTTAGTTCCCAGCCGCATCGAGTCACCGACCCGTCACTATCTTTAATCCCTGCAGTTCGAAAATTATCAGGTTTTTTAGTCCGCAACAGTCCCCGAGTCTCCAGACCACTGTCGTCAGTTCCCACATCACAGTCGTGTCTGGTCCTCAATTGTCCTGAATAATCCCAAAAAATCCGGGTAAGTTCCAAAACCATTACTGTCTCCAGTATCCGATAGTCCTCAAAAGTCCCTAAACCATAACTGTCTACAGTCTCCAAAAGTCCAAAAAGTCCCCAATAGTCCTTAAACCACCACTGTCTTCAGTCCCCAAACACCCAGAGGATATGTGGGACTTGTGGTTAGTTAGTTGAAAAATATCTTCCTATCCTCCATGTACACTCACAAGGAAAGCAGATAAGGAAGAATAGAATTGTAAAATGTGTATGTACTAAGGTTAAAAATCCTAAATGAGAACTTCAAGTCCGCTCGGTGATTTTAGTGTATTTATCAGGTTCATTTGGTTAATTATTCATTCACTTATACAATCAAACATACACTCGAACACACTGCGAGACTATATAAGATCTTTTAGAACTATGTCCTACTTTTATAAAGAGGATTCTCCAGGAATCCAAACAAAATAAGATCAATTTTCTGTTTGTTTTGAGGAGAGGGGTAAATTTATATATCCCCCTTGGATCGAACTGTTTCTTAAACACACCCCATAATCTTGTCAGAAACATTCAATATAAAAGAAAATATTACTTACTCACTTGATGGCTACCATCCGTTGATCATTCGAAGAGACCTGAGCACGGCGATGGCAGGGAAGGAGTAAGTCTATTTATTAAAGATACTATTCCATTTAAAATTCGCGAAGATCTATCTGTGTTTATATCACATGTCTTTGAATCCCTGTTCGTCGAGATCGCAACGAAAGAAAAACAGATCATTGGAATCATTTATAGCCCTGACACAGCCCCTAAAACCGACCTTAATTCATTCCTGGGAAAACTGTCGGACTTACTAGACACCTTATGTGATCTAAACGAGACTGTTTATCTTATGTGTGATTTTAATATCGATCTACTGGGCTTCGGCAAACACACTAAAACTGACTTGTCTATAGATAACATTTTCTGTGCTGGATTTATGCCTGCTGTCACAAGACCAACGCAAATCACGGATCACTCCGCCACTATAATCAGTAATATCTTTTGTAATAAAATCAAGTCACAAACATCTCGAATAATTATCACTGATGTAAGCGATCATTTTTCAAAATTTCATGTAGACGAATCAGCCAAAAGACATGTCCATACAGTACAAACTCCGAAAAGATCATTTAAGCAGGAAAACACTAACCTCTTTAAATCCTTACTGTCTGCAAGCGATTTCTCTAATGTAATGAATGCATCATGTCCGAATGAAGCCTACAATACTCTACTTGACATTGTGCAGAAAAAAATGTTAAAGTTCCCCCAAAGTTTGTAAAGCGCGAACCATGGATGACATCGGGTCTTTTAAAGTCATCATAAACCAACAATGCAAAAGAAATTGAGATACAAAACGTACTGTACTATCTACAACCGATTAAAACGAGCTCATAAAACAGATTATTATAACACTATACTTCGAGAAAACAAACATAGTATGAAAAAACATGGGAAATATTGAAAAAAGTAACTAATAAATCCAACCCTACCCTTACTGCCCAGTCGACATTTGTCGGTGATAATTTTGAAATAACCAACGTCGAAGCAATAGCTGCCAAATTTAATTCATATTTCGTTAACATTGGCAAAATCTTAATGAGGCATTGCTTCCTTCTTATCGTCTATTTTCCTAAAATATTGAGAGAAACAGTGACGAATCCTTCTTTATATTATCAATTACTCCACACGAATTAATTCAGTGCACAAAAGAACTAAACCCAAAACCGATTATAGACCATGACAGTATATCTTCAAAATGATAAAGAAAATCATATATGAAATCGCTGAACCCCTAACACACATAAATAACCTTTCATTCTGAACTGGCCTTGTTATAACCGGTAATGTTACAACGCCGTATAATGTTACACCAACGCATAATGTTACAAAAAATGTAGCAAACAACGAATAATGTTATAAACTTCGCATATTGTTATAACTTTTTCAACCCGTTATGTTATAAAAATCGACGCATGATGTTATAACTTTTTTCAACCCGTTATGTTACAACAAATTAACCGATAATGTTATAACGTCTGAATACTAATTCCAGTTACAGCTCTTGTTAAAGGTGAGACGGAGCATGTGTCCCCATAACAACACGCGCTGAGCATACGCACTCCTGCAACCTATCATCATAATAATGACCTCACAACATGACCACCCACGTGCACTATCATGACAACCTAACATGACCGTCCTGTCACGTGACATGACGTCACGTCCGGGGTCCTGCCCAGAGGTCCCACAAAATGGCTCATTTTCAACATACATAACTACTCAACACCAACACCACCACAACACCAACATCAACACAACTCCTCCACAACATTCTCCTTCTCCCTAAACTGGCTGTTCTAGTGATTCCGCTTTTTCCAGAACCTGTAATCCCAAATTCATCACTTCCACTTCTTCCAACATCTCCACCATCTATATTATCATACCGTTTAGCACTACTCCCTTATAGCATTCCCAGATAGCCTTCTCTGCAAAATCACTCTGATGTACTAATCCATGATCTCCTCTCTTTCTCAGCCAAATTCCTGCCCACCCCTTTCAATCCTCCTAAACCCCATTCCTCTTCCTACCCAGTCTCGCATCTGAGCCTTGTTCCGTGCAACACTACCAACCCGCCACATCCACCATATGTGCCTCACTCCATCCAACTTTTTGCCCTCTTTTTACTCACCCTCATTTTTGTTCACTGTTAGTTGTTAAAATGTCAATTTAATGAACAATAAGATATTCTTATGACTATGAAATATGCGACATATGTGTTTTAGATGCCCAAAACAAGCAGAAACCACCCACCCCAAAGGCCCCAGGGGACTATGGTACACTACATTTCTGGAAGCGGAGACTACGCATGTTGGTAAATGTATCAACCGGATAAAATAGCGTCCCTCCACCACCCCGCCTTCACCATGTTGGGCACAGGACGATCATGGTAATGACGTCACATGATTGAGTTACCCGGATAATCCGCGTCTATGTAACGTGACTAAGTCATCCTATCAATCCCGGAGAGTTGGGGGGAGGGGGAAGCAGGGGGGGGGGGGGTCTCCTCGCCTTAACCAGAGCAGAAACCTTTAGTATAAATATTACATACCTTTATGCGGCAATAAATGGTAAGTGGTAAAGTCCATCTACAATAGCTGTAACTGGAATTAGTATACGGAAGTTATAACATTATCAGTTAATTTGTTGTAACATAACGGGTTGATTTTTATAACATAACGGGTTGAAAAAGTTATAACATCATGCGTTGATTTTTATAACATAACGGGTTGAAAGAAGTTATAAAATTATTATTAGAGTTTATAACATTGTCGGTTGTTTACTACAGTTTTTGTAACATTTTGGGTTGGTGTAACATTATGCGGCGATGTAACATTATCGGTTGTAACATGCCTTGACCCAGCGAAAATCAAAATAGCTAAATTAATATCCGATTTCAAATCTGCCAATCAACAATTATTCACCAGCTATAGACACATCTTACCAACGTTCTCTAAAATATTAGAAAACTTGACTATTAGAAAACTTGATGTATTCTAGATTAATACATTTCCTGGAGGATAACAAGATAATGTCATTAATTAACAAGATAATTCATCAACAGCAGGTTGGTTTTAGAAAGGCACAATCAACAAAATATCCACAACTACATCTTGTCAATAGAGTCGGCGAAATGAACGATCAGCCGAAAAAAGCCGACAAAAGACTGTATATTATCTCCTTTTCGCGACTTCTCCAAAGCATTTTATACCATAAATCACTCTATTTTACTTAAAAAGTTAGAATTGTATGAAATGCGAGGCCTATGCGAACCCCTATTAATTATCTCTCAGAACCCCTATTAATTATCTCACAGAAAGATGTCAATCGGTATCATTCCAAAATGTCTGTTCAGGCTTTCTTGACATATATACAGGTGTTCCGCAGGGGTTTATCCCTGGTCCTCTTCTTTTTATTATTTATATCAACGATATTATAAATTCTACGTCTATAAAATTGTTATCGTATGTCGATAACACTACTACTTACACGGCTGACAATAACTTAAAATCAGTCATAGAAGAAGCTAACAACGAACTCAACAAGGTAAACAATTGGTGCATGGCGAACAAACTCGATCACAACGAAACTAAGACAAAGTTTATCATTTTTCATCCACGAGGTGATAGTTACTCTATTGGAAGTAGGAGAATTGTGCTTAACAACCATAACTTCCAACGCAAATAATCAAGAAGAAAAATTTGTCAAATTCTTAGGAATTTTTTGTATGAAAATCTTAACACGGGGAGCACATTGGAACTCATGGGATGATATTAGAAAACATAGAATAGATTTCTGACATGACGGAAAAAACCAGTCTAACAGCCATCTGCAGTATGGCTATAAAATGCCCTCTTACTAGTGAACACGCTTTACAGGATTTTCAGGATTGCCTCGATTGTCACGTCTGCTTCTCATTTTCATTCTCTTCTTTCATCTTTTTCTTCTCTTCCTCTCTCTGCTTTTTTTCTTTTTTTTTTTGTTCATTTTGTTTTAAAACGGGAATGACGGGAAGACAGCCACTAGTGGCCACGTCATCTCCCAGTGGTTCAGTCATGTAGTTCTGAAGTTTGCCATCTCTCTGTATATTTTTGTTATTAACTGTATACAAGTTGTACTACTGAAAATCAATTAATTAATCACCTCGTCCAATTAGAGGGGCTGGACCATATAGCAATCACATGTCGCCATAGAAACCAAGATGGCGGCATTCAGTACACAAAATGGGCACGGAAACACGTATCATCCCAAAAAAACAGGCACTGTGCATGTGCAGTAACACCACATACCAATATGGCAATAACGTCACATCATAGGGGCCCACACTGGCTACCATTACAACCCAACGTTTCGTCTCTGGGTCAAAAGGCTGCGCCGTTACTTCCGAGGTCCGGGGCAGAGTCTGGGTGATCAGGCGCTATCCATCCCTAACATAACGTATCCAAAACTGCGTTGACATCATATACATATATAAATATACTAAAGCTATTAAAAGGTGTTGTTCAGTTTAAAGGATTAATTTGACAGACCTTGTAAATTCCCCTTCTTCGAGTTACGTTTGATAAAGAAAAATGTTCGTAGGTTCCGAATGTGAGACCGACGTCTCTGAAAAGGTTATATTGCATCATAACATCGCTCTTTTTGTGTGTGTTGTTATTCAGTTCAGTACCTCTGTAACTGTAAGATTGATACCCGGCGTTGCTCAAAGGGTTTACGGTTAGAGGATTAATACAGCTTGGCATGTAGACTTCCCCATTCATGTTACTCATGCCAAAAACAAAACACCCTTGGGTGCCAGTTTCAGTTTCGTATCTCCCAAAATGGTCCATACCAGTGTTGTCCCGATTGAAACGTTAACACAACAAAATTCTTCCTGCCCGTGTAACTAGCGACAAAAATTGAACGTAGTTAATAATTTCAGATCGATATTTCTGATAATTTAGAAGTGCATCACAACATTGCTCTGGTGGAATGGTTTAGGTTCCGGGGTGAAATTCTAAACATAGGGCATATGTTGAAACTAAGGCCATGTAAAATGGAGATATATTATTAGTATCAGGTATATGATTACATTAGGCTTTTTGTTGGACAAGCGAATTTGGAGTTTTGGTCCCAAAGTTGGAGTCTGATACATAGGGGTAAATTACCAGATGAATTATGGGAAACAGGTAGGTGGGGTGGGTGGGGAAGTTCTGCTTTTGAGGCTGCTGGGTGGCTGAAAATGACTGGTTTCGGCATTTTCCATGCAATTTTTCAGGTTAAAGTCTTGCCTTTGACAATAAATTATTCCACCCACATTCAGATTTTGTCTATTTCTATTTAGTCAGATAGTGTTGTATGTTTTTTGGTGGATTTGGGAAATGTAATACATGTTATGGGTTAGATAACTAAGTTACAGATTATTTGCTTTTGAAGAGAGTGTATGGCATGCCCTTTTTGGAATTGCTGGAAATCTGTGGAGCGGAACCTCAAGGAACATTTTTTCGTCGGTGTCAATTCTTGAACCAGGAAGTTTTTTTATTTGTGTTTGAGTTATAAATACATCGTTTTTCAAAAAACCTTTCATTATTTCTAGTTTGTGTACAATTCTTAGTGACAGTTAACACTCATCAAGTGATATTTTAGCACAACTGGAAGGAAATAAGTGGAAATTTGGAGAAATTTATTGATGTAGCCCAATTTCGCACCCGTTTTGAATTTTCGTCAAGATTTCGAAAACACATTAATGTAGAGCACAGCCTTTCCTAAACACCAAGCCTTGTATTCATGACAAATGTATGCAATTATGAACAGCCTGGTTGTTATTGTTGACCAGAGATTTGCGGTCATGGTGTCTATTTTTTTTTATTTTGGTCATTGGTGTCCTGTCTGTATGTCAACCGTCCGTTAGGCTGTTTACACTTTCATATCTAGAGAGCAACACCCCCTCCCCCTCCCCCACCCCTAAAGCAATGGCTATTACTGCTTATTGTTTTATTTTTTATTGTACTTAACAGTGCTATTGACAAGTCCTGGGTAGTTAGTCTGACTGGTGGTAATAACAAAAATGCTCTCTAAAGTGGCTCAGAGAAATGTGAGGGTTGAGGTGGTGTGGTTGTGAAAATCAGGCAAAAACTGTCCGCAAAAGCTATTTGACAGTCAGAAAAGCCATACTGTATCTTTTTACTGGTTGAAAATAGAGGCTTGTGGTTTTTGTTCTTTCAACTTAGATTAGGATCCAGATTCTTTTGCCTGGGTGAAATCCAAGGAGAGGTCACTCTTATTTCTCCTTGAGGTTCCGCTCTACAGTTTCGTACTTTTGCACTAAACATAAGGCATATGTTGAAACTAAGGCCACGTAAAATAGAGATATATTTTTAGTATCAGATACATGACTACATTACGCTTTTTGTTGGACAAGAGAATTTGAAGTTTTGGTCCCAAGTTGGAGTCTGATACACAGGGGGTAAATTACCAGATGAATTATAGGAAACAGTGGCTTCGAACAATTGGCTATTTTTTAAAATGTAATTTTTACACGGGTTTGTTACCAGACAGGTAACTAAAAAATCAAACAGAAACATATATTGTTTTTGGCATTTCCGAAACAGGGGATGCTCTGCTCCAGGGGTAGGTAGGTGGGGTCGGTGGGAAAATTCTGCTTTTGAGGCTTGCTGGGTGACTGAAAATGACTGGTTTGGGCATTTTTTCATGTAATTTTTCAAGTTGAAGTCTTGCCTTTGACAATAAATTATTCCACACACATTCAGATTGTTTATTTCTGCTTAGTCAGATAGTGTAATATGTTTTTTGTGGACTTGGGAAATATAATACACATTATGGGTTAGATAACTAAGTTACAGAATATTTACATTTGAAGAGAGTGTATGGCATGGCATTTTTGGAAATGCCTGCGACACTGTGGAGCGGAACCTTGGTGGTTAATTAGTTAATGCCACTTCTCACAGACAAATAACCCTGGCCATGTTACTCATCATAATAAATCACCACGGGACTAAATTCCGGCTGAATGCTTCTTAAAATATAGCCTATATGGCACCGCTACAGTGCTATGGTTGAAGGTTTAGAGCGATGAGGCAAGTAAAATTTAGCCTGTCCAATTAAACCTGCCCTTGAGTGCGGTAGCTCGGTGCCCAGAGCATTGAATCGTAATCCGAGATATCCGCTGTTTGTTTCCAACAAGCGGTATTCCTGTTGTGTCCTTAATCCCGATTGTCCGCGTGGTGGCAGGGTTGCGCTGTGTGCTGAGGCGAACTTTTCGTCGATGATGCACTTGGCTTTAGCCAATGCTAACCCTGATTCTGCGCAGTTAGTCATTGGGGAGAAGGGGTGGGGGGGGGGCTGGAAGTTGCTCGCCGGACCTCGGTGGTTCCACCCTTAAAACTGTCCGACACAAGGCGGCCTTGGCTGTCGAAAGTGCCGTAAAACTCAATAAAATATTTAAATGAACTGGATGGAGTTTATGAGCTTCCGAGATGAATTTTCTTATTGGTCAGCAATGACAAGTTACAAACTAAACAGCACATAGCGCTGATACGTTACCGTATTCCGCGACTCTAGCATGTTTGGATAAATAAAATTATCTCGTTACAACGAAACAATATCGCGTAATAGCCGCAACAATTATCTCGTTACAACGCAACAATACCTCGTAATAACGCAATAATTATCTCGTTATAATGCAATAATGTCTCGAAATAGCGCTATATTATCTCGTTATAACGCAATATTATCTCGCTATAATGCAATAATTATCTCATTATAACGCAATAATTATCTCGTTATAACGCAAAAATATCTCGTAATAACACAATAGTTATCACGATATAACGCAATAATGTCTCGAAAAAGGCAACAATAATATCTCGGAATAACGCAAAATCTCATCGTTATAATGCAATAATTATCTCGTTATAACGCAATACTATCTCGTAATAACGCAAATATATTTCGATATAATATAATAATATCTCGTTATAACGCAATAATTATCTCGTTATAACGCAATAATATCTGGAAATAATGCAATAATATTTCGTTATAATGCAAAAATTATATCGTTATAACGCAATAATATCTCGTTATAATGCAAAAATTGTATCGTTATAACGCAATAATATATCGTTACAACGTAATAATTATCTCGTTATAAAGTAATACTATTTGGTTATAACGCAATAATATCTCGTTATAACTCAATAATTATTTCGTAATAACACAATAATATCCCGTTATAACGCAACAATTCTCTCGTTATAACGCAATAATATCTCGTTATAACGCAATAATACCTTGTAATAACGCAATACTATATCGTTATAACGCAATAAATTCTCCCAATAACGCAATAATTATCTCGTTGTAACGCAATATCTGGCCAATCGGGAATCTTGCATACGTTTAACACTTTGAACCTGAGTGGCCGCTTCCTCCTGCCCAGGATATGGTACTTCATAATTCCATGACATAGTACTTCATATCTGTATAAAGTAGATTGGCTGCTAAGGGCATGTGTGCGGTAACCCAATCAATATTTGCTAGGTGCATCCCTAAGGTTGCACCTTGAAAATACTAATTCGTCTACCACCAAATATTGAATATGGACTCTTCCAATTGCTGTCATTAAACTGGCATGGGAAGACAGCCATGGTTCAGTGGGTTAAAAGGGTAATAAAGACTTGTACAAATTGGGCAAACTATCATTTCGTTCGCATGTCGTTCCGAATAAGTAAAGCGACCGATTGTTCATTCCCCGATAAACTAGACATTAGACAAATCACAAGAACGTGCACTAGACTTCCCCGTGGATTTCATTCGTTAGTTCATCCAAAACCATAATCCACTTATTCTTTAACCCAACGCACACCAATTCAAAATTTTTTAGGTTAATCCTTTCGACCCGTTGCGCGTAAATTTTTGCGTGACGAATAAAATGGTAGTGGACGATCAGACGATATAAAGATCAATAAATCTGAAGCGAGGCTCGGTAATAATTTAATCCAAAAGATCGTAGAGCTGTTGGATTAAATTATTACCGAACCTTCCAACAAGCCTGGACGGTTTCGCCCATTTCGCCATTGACACTATGGACAGGAATGACACATTGCAGAGGTCCACTGTTGAAACGGTTACGTATACGCATACATTTACTTCTCAAGTATTTGCGAATTTTGAGTGTATATGAATACACATTTATACTTGACTTATACTTGTGAGAAGCACAAGTACACTTTGCAATCAAACCAAGTATTCTTGGCTCCCTAATTTGCATATAAAATCAAAATAATTTACGTATACTTGATGTATACCTTCGGGATATACTTCTGAAGTACTTCTATCTACACTTAAAGTATAAGTTAAAAATAAATTATTTCCATAGGGATCGGTATTAAATGTAACCATTTGGAACATTCTACTTCATTCTCCACGTTACCCTCAAAAGATGGCCTGCTCCCTTGCCTTTACAAGCCCCCGGTGTTCCAGCAAGCAATCCCTCTGTCATCTCCCCTTTGGGCCTATCACCATTATAATATTCGTCTAACAGCCGTTGAATGGTAAAATATTTGTATTTAGCTGTCAATTTGAATGATAGAGGTAAGCTGTGGAATGGTGCATTCGGAATTTTCTGAAATCTTTATGTTCTTTCAGGAGAGTGATTGCGGTACAAAATACCCAACACAGTGTCGTGATAAAATCTGAGTAAATTTCATTCCTGTTAATTTTCCTGATCGCTGCAAGAAATTAACGCATTGTATGCATATTAAAACATGGTTTATCTTTAATTAAAATAATACCAAACTACCAAGTTTCACCAGGAACTCTTTGCAGATTATGAAAGTTTATAGTTTTCACCTTTTCAGTGTTTAATTTTTCAAGAGTAAAAGTTACGTTAACTTACTGGTAGGTGCTTCTGACGTCGGTGCTGAAGCTAGAATGAAAAACATAACAAAAAATTGTTAAATTTAAAACGGCAATGCCTATCGGAAGTCGGTGAAGAAAACAAATCTAAATTCCCTGAAACCAATTACTATACTTTGCGCATGCCCCAGTTGTGTAACCCTAATCGACAGAATAAGTTCTTCATTAACGTTTTGACATGCGGTCGGGAAATTAAAACTTTCCATTATTGCAAAGTTACTGTGTTACCCGCGATAAGAACTGACTTAGATGACACTTGTGGAGTACGGGTTGTTGGCACCCTCCACTCTCGTTGTCTGATACGCTATTTGACAACAGTTACAGTATACACAAAACCAAAACAAAGCAAAAACAACATTAAAAAACGTAGCTTGCAGATTAAGTCCCATCAAACGAAAGTTTTTGAATTGTTTCGACGCAGGGGACCCTTACTACAAGAGCCTATCAGATCGATTTGATCCATTTATTGACACAACCAATGGCCATTTAATCTTACAATCGCAGACGTCGGACGGATGACATTTTGATGTATGACTGAATAATTTTCCAATCTACGAATTCCCTGTAAACTATGTCGTCTACTATAAAAAACAACAATATAATTTTCTATTCACAGTAATATATTTGAATATCTATTCAGTTTTTAACTATGCAGATCGAACCATGAGTACTTTGCCACCGCAGATCCTCTACTGAGTGCAATACGGCGCTGTCTGCAATGTTTTTTTTTCATTTACCTGACTGGAAAACTTTTTGTTTGGGAGGTGGGTGACACCTCTCTATACCCTTTCAGTGTCGATCCTGGTCATGGTTGCGGTTCAGTTGACTACGTAGATTATTTTTGCCTACAAATGTTAATATTCTCAAGTGTTATTAAATAGAATGGCGAAGTTTTAACTTACGGGTTTCATCGGCTCTTTTGCTTCTATCTGCTCCGCCTGGAAATAGAATCGAAACAAAAGAAATCATGAAAATATATTATGCCAGTAATTCTTGCTTGTGCATCAAGGGTACTCGCCCAACTGCCTTGACTTTCGCGAATGAAGTTTCCGTCTGAGGCGACATTGCTAAAAATTTGATGAGCAACCGAAACACGCATAGCTGAAAAGAGTTAGTTTTCTCCAGAGAGACTAAGTTTTAAGTTTATAATATATATTATCACCAGTATGTGTTTATCGAGAAACCTATTCAAGCCAAGACGGTGTTCATATTAGGTATCAAGTTTTTCGATCAACACATATTGGTGATGACAAATTTATCTTACCATCTAGAAAATCCACTTGGTGGTAATAATCAATTTATCTTACAATATTCCAACTTCTCTTTCTTGACGTGTTCACATATATTTTGACAGCCATTTAGCGTCTATGAAATGGTATTTTTATGAAAGAATATCATGATGACGTCACTGTATTACGTTCTTGGGCTCTGCACGACGTAATACCCATTTATTGTTCCACTTATACTATAACCGCCAAAGTAATGTTTCAGCTATGTGCTTCTTTGTTTTATTTTTCAGCCCTAACGCATGGTAGGCCTTTATAAAAATATCAGCATGGCAAAAATTTGTCATGTAATTACTGTTATCAAAACGATGACCTCCACGTGTAATCTGTTTTTAATGAGTCCAGGCCAAAACGTCCTATTTCTGAACTGAATCATCGTATACAACTATAGCTGATACAAATTGTTATCAGCCTAGATATTTTAGATTGTATCAGAGGAATAGTTGATTGGTTGTATGATAAGTTAATTTCTATGCGAAATTTATTTGTTAGCCTTCTTCGAAATGTAACCCAGGAAAGTTTCCATACATCATACCTTTCCGGGGGCTCTCTCCGTAAATGACATGACAAGAAAATAGTATTCAATTCCTACATGCATGTTGGTTATTTTAGGACTTTTAGTCACTACTCCAAACTTGTACCCAAATTCCATAATATAATTTTGTGACGCCAGATGCCCTCTGGACGTATCGCAACAAACATTCTATTACGGCTGGGTTGTCATACTATTTTAATCACGGGATAGTCTATCACTAATATGAACAACTACTCATAAAACATTCTGTTGTACAAGAATTCCCATTCCAACTTATTTTTCGTTGCAACTCAGACAATCATAACTCTAGGAAGCGTAGACAAGATGTTATTACCCAGCATTTTGAAACCTTCTGAACAGTGGCATAGCCATGGAGGGTTGGCATTGATAGCTCACACACCGAGATATGAGAGGTAACTATATCAGCATCTCAGGAACACACCATGTGCCACTCCGGTCAAATCTGGTCGATCCGCCTGGATGGTATTAAGCTCTTCACTGTCTAAAAAGAGTTAAGCCCCCTTCCCCGCCACCTCCCTATAATACCAGTGAGTATAAAGTAAATGGAAAACCTGCTATTTGCAGTGGGAGAATATGCCTTATTAGTGAAGCAAGGGTTTCTAGAGCTTTCATTTTTATTGAATGAATATTAGGCCCCGTTGGCGTCATCACAACGTTAAAAAACGACACGTTGTTCAGTACCTGATGGAACAGCCTTAAGAATATCTAACACAACTTTAGCTAACATAAAAAGCAGACGACACTTGCAAACAAAATTCTTGAATAACTATTTTTTTCATTTTTTGTCTCAAAAAACATAGGTTATGACACCTCGTTGGAACGAGCTCAACGCACTCGTTTCAACGAGGGGACATAAACTATTGTTTGAGACAAAAAAATTAAAACATAATGAAAATTAATTGGCGATTTTTGAGAATAGCGCTGGCCGGTTTTGGCTGTTACTTTGGGTAAAAGGTTAATCGTTGTGGCACACTGCCCATGACCTTCCGAATTTCTCTCACAGTGATATTGTCTCATTTCTTTAAAAGCCCACGGCGGTGAAGTGGTCAAGAGCCCGCAAATATTCACCTGTTTTAAGGATGTATGCCCGACCCGATAGAGGAATGCAGACTTTCACAATATGAGTTATTCGTATACCCACAGGTATTATAGGTTTGTTTTGGACAGTATATAAATATGAGTGTTGAGCACAGTGTGATGAAATGATGACTAACAATTTGTTTACACAGTTTTGAATTTACACACATTATGATACGTCAAACATGAACCTTTCCTTGAAAAAAGGCACGGTTTATCCCGTTCAAAAACTTTAATATCCAGATTGGTTGGAATCTATACTAGCCCGCCACTGCCTGAACTAACTTGTCCATGTTTCTGTGATACATCTCACCATGACAATAACTATTATTACTTTCCAAAGTGTGATTTACTGAGATTTCCGGATTTGATTATAAACGATATCTTCACAAATGAATTATGCAATCAACAATTGGGTCATGTATTCGTGCGCGCAAACGAAGACTCTTTGCCGTGGGCGTAAATGGGACTTCATTGGCCTTTTTTTGGTTATTTTCCCTTTACCGAACATGAAAAGCAGAAGACACTTGCAAAAAAAAATTGTTTAATAACTATTATTTTTCATTTTTTTTGTCTCAAAAACGTAGGTTATGACCCTCATTGGAACGAGCTCGTCGAGCTCGTTCCAATGAAGGGGTCAGAACCTACGTTTTAGAGACAAAATATGAAAAAATAATGAAAAATAATTGGCGATTTTTGATAATAGCGCTGGTCGGTTTTGGCCGTTACGTTACGTAAAGGGTTAAATAATATAATTATCGTTAAACTGAAAAGTAATAAACAGAGTAATCGCTTGACTGGACTGGTTACGTGAAATAATTCATTCGAGGCGAGGGACTATATTGTAAAACACTCGTGTGGATTCGCACACTCGTGTTTGTACAACGTCCCTCATCTCTCATGAATTATTTCACGAAACCAGCCCAGTCAAGCGATTACTCTCTATGTTCTATACCGGCCCATAATAATAATAAAGTCTCGATTTGTGAATCTGTCAACCCGTTTTAGTACGAAATTGGAACACATTTTTTGTTGTTTTAGTTGTTGTTACGACGTGTTCTTTATCGCTATACCGGACAGGGTCGAATCGATCCACTCCGTCATTGTGATGTATATAGCACAAATCTGATATTGGTTCAACAACATTCGTTCGAAATTGAGTCATTTTTAGAACTACAAAGATGTAAAAAATCATAATTAATTGACGGTTTGTGGATTTAGAACATATTTTATATCACGAATAGGAAGAAGAGGACACAACTCTCATCCAGTCTTTTTCGATTTTGCAGTATCTCACTGCGTGCCTTTTATCAGTATCAGCACTATCGCACTCTGACGCTTAAGTGACTTTTTATGCCCACAGGATCTCGACAATTTCTCTTTGAAGTAACAAAATTCGGCGCTGACCACTAGTAATTAATTAAACATTTTCAGCACCACAGATAGAAGACGAAAAATCATAATTAAACAGCAGTTCTACTACAATGCACTCAGGGACGTAGGATGCTTATAATATGGGGGGAGGGGGGGGGGGGGGGGGTATTGTAAAGTTTTCTCCAATACAGAATTTGAATCTTTCAACTGAAGTATACAAGCGTGTGCTTAGCTACGATTTGTTTACGTTACTATTTATAGAATATTACACTCTTTCGAAGGATATTTGCGAGAGAACGTATGCGTTTCTATTTTTAAGGCGGGAAAACCATTTATCAAAAGTATAATTACAAAGTCACATTACTTTTCTGTTTCTTTTTCTGGAGCACTGGAAGCATTCGAGTTGAAACAACACGCCGTTTACAGAGCACAATCTTTTAGAGATGTTGAACAAACGCGCCCATTAATTTATACGGGAATCGGGAAATACACAGAACGACACGCGTGTGTGAATGGGTTAATCGATATGGCACGAGTGCGAGCACGGAAGGATAGAACGAGAGGCCATAGGCCTTTGTCGATGGCATAAGTGCCATATCCACTAACCTATTCACATACGCGTGTCGTTCTGTGTTTATTACACGCTTTCGCGTCTATAAAACAATTATTAGAAGGACACTCAACAATTCGTTTGATAATTATCACCAAAAAGAACAACTTTTGTCGCCAACCAAACTTGCGAGAGGAACCTGTGTTACTCTTTCGTCCTCTGAGTTCCAATGTGTTCTATGTGCCTACTGGCTGCCTACTGGCACATAGAACACATTGGAACTCAGGGGCCGACTTTTAGCTACCGCTAGAGATTGAATTTGTAATTGCATTACACGATTTGCAGAAAATTCCAGAAAAATTTCACTTCTTTATAAAATAGTCCGTCAACGATTTCCGTTTCACACATGTGAGGAACATATTTTTATTGCCCGGGCGGTTTAGTGTTGCTGTAGACAGGGATTAAAAAGAACAGGCGTGTAATAAAGTTAAAGTCATGCAGCCCGGAATCGGGAAAGTTAAAGGGAGGCAGCCGTGTATAGTTTCCAACAGAACAACCCGCCTCTTATGATTGTGGAAATGACAGATGGAACAAAAAAGGCTAGTTGATCAAGTCACAGGCACTGGAGTTGCAAACTGTAAGATAAATATATCATAACCAGTATGTGTATGTACGAAATATTGTATCAGAGTCAGGCTCTTGTTTCTAACACTATCGCGGCTCGTCGAGATATGGCTTTAGAAATGAGAACTCGACTGTGATACATTTTGTACATACACTTAATGATGATAATATATATTTATCAAGCGCTGACCTTTTTCTGACCATTAAACCCATACGTTAAGTGTGGTAATTCTCGATCGTCCAATAATATTGCAGTCGTGCGCAGTTGTATTATGGCACGAAATTAAAATCCCAATCGCTGCATTTTGTACGCGGGTTATCGAACAAATAAAACTCTTGAGTTTTTGAACCGCTGTTTCAACAAAATTATATTTCCGATTGCTCAACATACCTATGTCTCTCCGGACTATTTATTTTTAAACGAATGCTTGGCCAAACAATACTTTTAAACAAGTAATCCTGTTCGCCTTTTTGGAAGTGCATTTTGTCTCTGCATGGTCGGACGATTTGGGCATCTTTCTCTTTTTGGGCATCCCATTCCTTGATTTTGAAAATTAAATTATCAGCATAACCATATATGAGTCTCGATACAGATGATAAGAACCGAATTGTGACACCTGTGGGGTTTTTTTCCATTTTGCGCTGAGATGAGTTCTCGGAGGTCACCCTGGGTACGTGAAGAATGGAATGGTTTTGGACTAAGTTATTCAGGGAATATCATTTTCAAAATGACACAGCTTGAAAAAATATTACTTTGCAGAACACAATGACTGATATACTGGTTCCTTATGAGATCATATGTGTAGAATCTAACGATAAGGATTAGATTGGTAAATTCGTGAACAAAATGTGCCATTTTTCACATTCGAACAAAGTCCACCGATGTAGGTCCATTTTTACTGATCGAAATGAGTTATCAACCTATTTCTTGCCCCATCTGCATGACCCCCCGAGTTGGTGTATATAGAGCGTATCTTGGACAGTGTTCCAAGTCTATGCGCAAATGGAATTTACAGGCTCAATAAATGTAAGAACACAAGCCTTCGGACTTCTCGGAAACCTTTTTCAAGTGTAATTACCATTGCACTTGAAATGATTTCCAATAAGGTCG
The DNA here is from genome assembly GCA_031216915.1 of Pictodentalium vernedei. Lineage (NCBI taxonomy): Eukaryota > Metazoa > Mollusca > Scaphopoda > Dentaliida > Dentaliidae > Pictodentalium > Pictodentalium vernedei. Next base: position 189,017,916 of record CM062294.1, on the reverse strand, counting down.
AAGCTTCTTACATTTAATTACTCTTTAAAGGTGTTACATTTCAATTCTCATCATCGGGTTTTTGGATCAAGTGATAAATAAAATCTTTAACTTGTCCCCCAGTATATTACTAATTTGTATATTAGTCTTTTTACTAAATATTCGAAGCGTGAACTGCACAAAATGTGAAGTCAGAATGGTGATATTACTCTTCCGTTATCCCTAACAGACAGTGTTAAAATTAACCACCAAATACTACTAATTATTCGGTGTTGCAGCAGAGTGTACGGAACTCCACTACCCTTCTGTGATCCGTATTTCCTGAGGTTCAAAGCTGAAGGAAATACGATTGTCAGAAGCGTTGTACAGTAGAGTCCCGTACGCCCTACTGAAACACCGTGTGACGAATTTATTACCCCGTCCCTGCGGTGTGTCGAGTTTTGTTTTATTATATAATCCCCATTATTACAGTGGACCTCCAGTTCAACAGCAAGATCTTCAGCCGGACCAACTTTCAAAGTTGCCTTCCTTCCCAGAATCACTAGTATCACTATTCACTACCTCCTTCAACATCAACCCCCTCTTCACTGTCGTCACCAGTCTCCTCTGCTTATTGCGGAGGAGGCTGGTGACGGCAGTGAAGAGGGTGTTGATATTTGAGGAGGTAGAGCTGATAATTCCAGAGATTCTGAAAATGAAGACGAGATTAAGGCGGGTTTGGGCTTTCACACTTCTCTAAGAAAAAGAACAGAGGAAGAAGATTACCAATGAAATATGTTCATTTTCATTACATGTAAATGCGTTTTGTTACTCTCGTAAATTTGCTTGCCATTACCCGAGAAATATCCCGGTTCCCGCTTCTGAGGGTAATTTCATACCCATTCCAGGTTCTTACAAAAATTAGGTAATTTTTAAACCCAAACAAAGACCTTCCACAAGTATATTTTTGGTGCCAAATTCTGTATTTTTATGCTAAACGAAGTGTTTTAGTGCCATTGCCATCCGACAGCGTGAATGCAGGCAACACTCACACGTACGCCTATTTCTTTCAGTAAAAACGCAGGAACCAGTTTGCAAGTGTGCAGTTATGGGCGGCCGTGTGCTTTAACGGTGGCTCGAGGGGTGCACATTTGTGTTGTGTGGTCTACAGCTCATATTTGAATTACAAGTAATGTGACAGATGTCCGTCTGCTGTACAGGTCTACGATTATTCGAATTTCGCATCGGTTCACGGGTCGATCTCTCGATTCGATTTGGTTCGTTACAGAATCATAGACTTGCGATTGAATCGAATCGACCGCGATTTACAAAGATCGTGTCCAGTGTTTCACATAGTGGTCCACCGCCGTCCGATTTCCGAATAGTCCCCATTGTAGTCATGACGTCATTATCAATGCAATATATTTAGCATCAAATAAAGTTAAAAACACGGTATACCCCTAAAGTTTTCGCTTGCATGATGTAAGCTTGTCGGCGGAAAAGCCATGAGTTGTTTCTCTGCGACTCGCTCGTCGTTAATGGAATGAATCGCACCTTGAGTGTAACAAGGCCTCTCCAGAAATGCTAGAGCATTGCAGGCGGCGCCTTGTTGCACTTATTGCCACGACCTGCAATTTTCCCGCCAATGTCCAAACCAAGGGACTAAATTAAAGACACCGCTGTAACCGGATCCATTTCTGAACGCTGAGCGTGTTATCGCATCCACTGCATCACATGGTGTAAACGAGTAGTCGCTAATGTTTTATTTGTTATCCGATTCGATTCGTAAGAAAGAATTGTTTCGCGAATCTGTTGTCCGTTTCAATTCAAGAATTATTTCGAAGTCAAATTTCCGATTCGTAATGTTATTATTTATTTATTGGTGATTAAGGTCACATACTTTTGCACAATGGCTAATCATGACCGTGACAGTTTTACGGGTGGGGGAAGTCAGAGTACCCGGAGAGAACCACCGAGCAACAAAGAGCAGCTGCCATCTCCCCAATATCGTAACACCGCACTGCAGCACAGGCAGGGTTAGATTGGCTGAAGACATGCGCACCATGAATGTGCAGGACGCGTTAGTGTACGGCGTCATCGTTCCCCCATGTGGACAATCGGGGTTAAGTGCCTTGCCAAGGACACAGCGCGAGAGTCCGAATCGATCGCACAGACGGTCACCCATCCGAGGACTAACCGGACTCGACGTTGCTTAACTTCGGTGATCTGACGAGAACCAGATTTGTAATGATCTGGTCTATTGGCGTTTTGAGTATTAAATCTACGTGCGTAAACAAGGAGGTACGACGAATGTGAACTCACCTCCTCTACAAAATTGAAAATTCACTTGAGGGTCTATCTCAAGCCACAGGGAATACGGTGTATCGGGGTAAGTTGTTTTAAAACATAAATTTTCTCGTTCACATGTAGTTTCTTTGAAACTCCAAGGCATCTTTGATACTTTTTAGTGACTCAGCTATGAAAAAGGTATCAAAGGGCCCAGGCGTTTCACAGAAACTAGTTTCATGGTTCTGGTGTGACAGGCTCTATATGTTACACCGAGCTTATTGTTTAATTTCTTTTGGAATCTCATCTTAACAGAATAAAATATGTTTATATTATAAAATCTGGAAAATAAAATCTGCCAACAGTACAGTCGCCGTGGACTGGTCGTAATCCACACGAGAGCAGTGATATCCACGCATGCCTTTACCGGGTAATAAAAATAATCATCAGCTAAATTTTAATTAATGAAGTACCGGGTTTACCCGGTGCTTCGTGAATAAAATGTATGATGATTATTCCTATAATTAGTGTTTGCAATCTAATTTTGTTGCGTCCTTGAAAAGATTGCCCACCCCGTGAAAAGTGACCATTCCACGGTGGCCTTACTGTATCACCTTTATCGATCTTTGTTAAGTATCTTTTCACATACAATACAATAGCGCAAAAGAGCTTACATTTTAGATCCAAAATTTCACTTAATATATTCCCAGATGCTTCCAAAGAGATCCATTTGTTACTCCATTTTACCGCCAGTGAAAACCACGGTGACCCCGACGGAGTTGGTGATCGTCGATTGTCACTCAGTGCACCTCCCTAACAAATTTATGTGCATGACCCCCCTCCCCCAGCCCTCACCCCACCCCGACCCCCCGTTCAATACGTCCGTGTGGGGATTCATGTAACTACAAACAACAGACTTAAGGAATGAAGGAGGAAGAAACTTACCTTCGATGCCAATGTCGATCAAGCAAACCAAAAGGACGAGTTTTATCTTCATGATGAATGTAACTTGGTAGTAGGTTGGCTTCACTTTCCCGAAGCCGCCGCTTTAAGTAGATGCTTCTCCCAAGAATAGTGCTCATATATATCAAACTAGGTGACAGCTTGTCGAATACTGATAACGCGCGTAACAGTTTCAGGTCTTTTTGTCAATTATCCACGCTGTTCATCCCTCAAAGCGTGATCTATTCTCCTGTCGCCCGATCTCACACTGCCTGTTCGTTCATGCACATGCGTATCTCTTCATGTAAATTATTAGTCTTGCGACAGATCGGCTGTTAGCGTGGTAGCTCATTCGTGATAGCATTAGACGTCAAATCGAAAAGCCCATGGCTCGATCCTGGCCAGCAGTAAGTACGTTATATCCTTGGGCAAGGCACTTAATTCCGACTGCCCATGTGGTGGCACGGTGGCGCACCGAGTACCCCGGCTTCCACCACCCGTAAAAGTGTCCGACACGAGGTGGATCTTGCTGACGAAAGTATCGTTAAATTCCAACAAACAAACTTACAGAACAGCTCTCATTCAGGTAGCTTTGATCGGGACTTTCGTTTGGTCAAAGTTCGGCATAACGGAAAAGAAAATCCACAGTGCTGTGATCTGGTTAGGGTGGAAAGGGTCAGTATTTTCGACTTCTCGAGTTTTGTTCCAAAACCTTTTAGATTTTCGCCCTAAAAATCACAGTTTAGAGTCTGAAGGAAAAAGTATTCACCGTTATAATTGGTACTCCTCCTCGCGCTAAAATGTACTCGAGGGGGTTTCTTTGTTTTCCTGTGTCAAGCCAATATCCTATTTAAATGGAAAGTTCGTATCGCATTTAATTGGATACACCGCAAGTGGTAAATGTGGATATATTTATAGCAGATCTGTAATCATAGCTTACAAAGGCTTCCGCACCATCAAACATTAAATAAAACCCTGGCACGAAAACTACAAACACGGTATTTTATTTATTTATTGGTGTTTAAGATCACATACTTTTGCACAAGCTAATCATGACCACAACACGGAAATAAAATCAAAGACAGTCAATCGTTTATACCCCATGTTGCCTATTTTAGAGGACTCCCACCCAAGCACTATTGACTGGGCCTATTTTACCAGTGAAAAACAGCTTGTTTACCACGGGAAACAAACACTGCTTCACTCCCCGGGGTTCCTGTGGGGGGCTAACGCGGTATCAATTGTGAAATCTTTTCATATAGAAGGCCACCTGTCTTTCACTACTTTTGCTTCTACCATTGATGCCATAAATTTGTCTCTTCTACCACAAGGAAAACAGAATAGTAGCGTGGTACAGTGTCTTCCTTTTCTATTTTAGTGTGCCGATCGTAGTTGTACTACACCGGAGGTGCCCAACCCTCCACATATAAGTAGCGAATGGCCCAAAGTCACTTTTCCAGTTCTTGGACTCAAAGATATTAACTCTCTTCTTGGGCACCCCTTCCGCTGTCCGAAACACCCCAGTATTATATAAAAAAGTAGCATTCTACCACCAACAGGTTTTTGTAAACAAAACGGGCAAAATATGTGTCAATTATAGAGGAGGAAAGAAATGTTGAAAAGTTTAAGAAGAGAAAATTAGGAGGGGGCTTATTGTCTGGCCTCACAGAGCACTGGTATGGCTGTTCTGTGGTCTTTATAAATTGTCCACCTGGTATCTTTGGTAGTGGATTGTCAGCGACTGCATTATCTAGTTCTGGTCATTAAAGCGAGATGGCGGGGGAGGGGTGCTTTTTACAAAATGCTTGTAAACAAGAAATAGGAAGAAAGTGGTGCAATTATATGTGTAAGATAAATTTCATTTTCAATAAAGAACTGGAAGTTTAATTCTAATATCACCAACAATTTATTTGGTTTAATAAAATAATGAAACCCACGCATTTACTCACACCTTACCCTTCTCTCTCAATTAGATTTTCCAACCCCAATGTTCAGCCCTTATAAAATTATCACTAATATTAAGTAAGAGAAATAAATAGCAACTAATGCTATTCTACAGTTGGTCTCAGTCAGAATGTCAGTATCGTAGAGTCGTCATTTGAACAATACACCACAAAACAGCCGAAAGGACAGTCGCTAAGGCGAACGTGGTCGAGGCGCACAGGGCGTTACCCTCATGGGCGTCCTAACACAGCAGGGAAGCTAATATATCCTTATCTATTGCTAGCCCCGTCGCAGAACTGAGCTAATGAAGCACTCCCGAAATGGACCGCCAATCTAAAACGTTCAAATATCACTAAAATTCGCTCATCGACTCGCAGAACGAAAACACGCCACAAATAATAGGCCAACCAACACCACTCAAATGGATGTTTTAACCCTTTACCCAACGCAGACGATTTCAAAATTTATTATTTTAAATATCATTTTTTAATTTTTTTTCAAAAGTTTTAATAAAACCATATCCTGTGGCCCCTTTTTGGAACGAGCTCGATGAGCTCGTCCCAAAGATGGTCACATGATATGGTTTTGTTGAAATTGTTCTGAAAATAATTTTTTTTTCAGCTGCTGAATTTGCATACTGCGCGACCGGATGCAAGAGATTCGTTGGGTAAAGGGATAATCGAAGACAACCTATCATACCGATATAAACTTAGGTGATAGCAGTCGATGCCAATCACAAAAGTAACCAAAACATATAGGCAATTCACCTCACCCCCTACCCCCCCCCCCCCTCCCCAGCAATGTGGAATGGCCCAAAGTGTAACCAATTTAGGCTTTAACAGAGCCTGATAGCGGCAGATAAAACCGGTTTCCACTGATCAACTATCTGATGTCAGTCTGCATGGTTCGCAAATCTTCCCCTATTTACTGGATCCTGTACAACTTCAACCCACACATAACTCTGTTTTTGGATGTAATAATCTTCTCGTTAATTTTCAAGCAGGAAAAGATAGAACGCGTGTGATTTTATGTACCTCGGCAAAAACTAGGTAGCCCGTCAGGTTAATCAATCACAGCACCACATTTTTTTTTCTTTGCAGTTGGAAAAAGTATATTTTTTTAAATAATTTTATTCATAATTATCAATTAATTTCGGCTCATCTTCAGCTCCCATGCTATGGGTTTATCTTTCTTTGATGGCCGCTTGTCTCGTGTTTCCTTATTTTAGCAAATTCATATATTTCATTCGTTTTTCCCGAGTGCTGTCAAAATCACATTGTTCAATCGATTGATGGATTCTCTGTGCAATCATGGGATTGACTGTGCATACTACGAGATTTTCTGTGTAAATCGTATTTTTGTTTAAGAACGCAAACGAAGCCTAAGGCATTTTATAGAACCGAAAAACATAGGGAAACGTAGGTACCAATAAATTTGTCCTGTTCGCGAACAGTGCCTGTTACTTTCCATTAAACGAAAAAACAGGCTGCACAAGATCGGAGAGTCCGCTGAATTTTTGGCTTTGCTCGTTTTGGCTTTGCTCTTGCTCGAGTGTTTTTTTTTTTCAAATCGACTTTTATGATTATAAAACGGCGGAACATCTTCCCAATCCAGACAGTCAGGATACATGTTCTTCGCTGCTCCGAAATATCGAAAATTGTATAATGTTCGGGGGTGGTGTAAACCAACAATGGCAACGCAGCGTTGCTGTGAGTGACAGCGAGGTTTCGATGTGGCATGAGCTTCATTACGGCATCAGCAACAGCTCTAGTGAGGTGGAATTGGTAACTAATCGTGAATAGTTTACGTTTAATGCATTACACCATGATGGCAGTTGAACAATACAAGCATAACAAATAAGAAGCCATAATAAACATGATGTATAATATAAAGTACAATGACTTTTTCCTAAATAAAGCTGATCTCGCTTACAGAAGAATGACCAGATCATGTTAAAAATAATATTAATCGATTTACTATCACAGTTTTTCAATATATAATAGAATTTCTCCGAATCATTCAACTGTTTAAATTCTTTGTTTCTTTTATAATTTCTTCAAACCACGTTTCCGTAATTTCGACATATTCCTCACAATCCAAAACAAAATGTTTTTTGCTCTCTATTTCACTGATATCGCATACCTGACATCGTCTATCATTTACGGGCGTTGGCGGTTGTTTATGTCTACCCTTTTCTATTTCTAGATTATGATTACTAACTCTAAAGCTGATAAACAGTCCACAGGCTGTCGAGATCTAGTGCTTTTCAGATACGGTTCAAACTTGTATTAATGTTTAACTAATCGACGATAAGTTCGTATCTTATTAAGGCCTTTCGTGTTGTCGTCATTGAAATCTTTACTAAATCTTTCTCTTTGCTGAGATTCTAGTACATCTTTTAGGCATTTTCTATTCGTATTGGTTAACGTATTCGAAACTCTAATATAATAACGAGATAACTGAGTTAACCAAGTTTTCAGCAGTTAAGCGACTCCTTGAATGAGTTGGAAAGTAAGTTATTGCCAGCAATTTTGGATAATTTTTCGACATATCTGTAGAGATGTAAGATGGTCTCGTTCGCAATAGGATATCTACCCAACTCACCCGGTCTGCGCGATTAGGTGTTTTTATATTTAATATTAATTATTGTTTACAAACTTTCAAGAGGAGTTGTTCACAGGATGTGGAGTACTAAGGTCAGGTGACCATATCTCGCAACCATATAATAAAATAGGTTTAATCAATTTATCAAACAGTTTACATTTCACATCAAGAGTTAAGTCAAGTGACTTTTGGGGAGAATTTATAAGGATAAACATTGCTTTCGGTTGTTTTGTACTTAAATTCTCTTGAACTGTTTCGTGTTTCCATTGTTTGTGAAATCAAGACCTAAGTATTTATATTGATCTACGATATCGAACTTCGCTCTTCCAAGACAAAACGAGGATCTTTTTTATCTTTTCTTTTTTTGAAAATCATCCATTTTGTTTTATTAATATTGACACTAAGTTTGTTTTGATCCACATAGTGTTCTAACACATTTATTCAATCCTAGTGCAGACTCTGATAATATTATCAGGTCGTTTGAGTCGTTGTCCATTCACATTAACTGGTGAACAGGACACATCAAATACCCCGCAAATGTAATGAATAAAAAATTTGAAAGGAGTGGGAGATATAGGTCATCCTTGTCTAACGCCCACTTTTGAGCGTAAATGTGTCCGTCGGCATTTTTTTTTCTTTGTTGCACTGGTCGGTCGATCAGAAGCGGTCAACTCGATCGGCTGGGGCAGCAATTTTCCACCCATGACAACCACGGTATATTATAACAACTGAGGAATATTTTGACGAACCAGTTTTCTACAAAATAATAAGTTAGTCTGCGAAATAACTCAATCTTTTATTTAAAGGGGACCACATGCGCGAACTAATATGCACTTACGGAATGCATGTGAATGAATAGATTTTTCGAAGTTTCGGGCAAAATATGGAAAACTTATAAGGTTCTGCTTTCATCGTACAAATAAAATAGTTTCAACGACTTGTGATCATCTGTATAATTCATCCAAATACTTTACAGGTTTTATCGATATTTTTATTAACCACCACTTTCACGGAATTAGGATAATTCCATTCAGATATGTGGTCACAACAAATCGAAGTGCGTGCATTATTACCGAGGGCATACACGTGCAGTCCTAATGCTTTCCACCTACTCGTTCATATACACCCCTTCTGAGATAGTATGCCCCATTCTAGACTAGTATCTCTTTTTTTATTATTACACGGAATCGCCGCTATGATATAAATGATTCTGCATTCATCGGGTGATATATAAGCCGGAACTTTTTTACCGCACCGTTTAGTTACACTTCGAAAAGTTTCCAGATTTCGTTATACAATCATCGACCGTCTGTCGCAAAGTGTAAAAATGAAAACGTCCAAAGCAAAATAAAGTCGGTTCACAAAATATTAGTTAGCCAAAAATGAGATAATATTTAAAAAAAAACAAACAATCATTTCCAACCAGAACGTTAACCCAGTTCCATGGCCGTCTCGTTTTGTGGATCCCATTATATCTAAATTGTTCAACTATATTTCGGCAAATCTTCGTACAGCTTGAGAGACTTCGAGCTTCTTTTAAAAATGTTTCTCCCAGCTGTTTTGCAAATCTGCACAAATTTGTACTTATATTTTTACTAACAGTAATAGCCACCAAATGGTTAGGCGTGAATGGACACCAGCCGAAGAGAAACAGCGATACGAATTTCAACAAACACTGGTCCCGAAAAGGTTGTTTTTATTTTTTATCGATCCATTTGATCAGTACAAAACAGTCTCTTCACCTTTGGGTTTAAACATCGGAATTAAAATTTGTTTATTTAAATAAATCTTGTTGTGTAATAAACACCGAACGCGAACGCCTACGGTTCTCGCGAAATATGACTACGCCATTCCAACTCATTATGTAAAACACCCACCGATTGGAACGCACATCGCGTTCTGTCTATGTATTTTATGGGCTTACTATATTAGTTTTGAGGAATACCCCGGGTAGTTCTGCCCGCTGGACGGCGCAACAAATCTAAAACAGAGTACAGTTGAAGCTTGGGATCCAAACTACTGCTATAGCAACAGGGTAAATAGAGATCAGCTCAGCCATTATACCCCCCCCCCCCCCCCCCACACACACACACACACACATACATACACACACGCTGATATATACTCCGTGCCGTGTTTATTGGTAATACTCGGTAATGCTTATTCCTATAGTTGCATAAAGCCGTAATCAGAGATTGCTATCCCGAGACTTTGTGATGCAGAAAAACTCAGTTTATTACCAAAACCTCCACTCTGAAGTTTCATTTGCTTCAGATATCAACATTTAAAAAAGGTGATTTTGAATTTGGTATACCACTGTTCGCCCAACATAAAGAGCAGTGTATCCCTATCTAGCAGAATATGCCATGTAGCAAATTCTGATATATCAGGGTCAGATTCCTAGAGGTGGACAGCCAGACTGATGCAACACTAACCTTTAGCAACTTAGCTACCGAAGCCATGTTAGGGGCCCCTTACCCCTCACTGTGGAGTGTTGGACCTGTTTTACCTGGGCATCACATGGGCCAAAACCGGGACAGATCGACTTAATTGTATACCGTCGAGGTCTACCGTGACGTACCGTTACCTGGACTGCCGACCAACGAACAAAAGAGCACCCCTTGATCCTCACGATTGTATCATTCAGCTGGGATAAATTAATTTTCTGCGTTGCGTAGCACACTCAGTTATCAAATGTCGTTCTCGAGTGCGCTTGACAAAACCGGATTGTCAGTTGTTTCACGCTAACTGCCACAGTGACAATGAACTTCATTTTATGCAGTGAACACTATTTCGTTGGCAGTTTCTCTTCTTCAAATTGTTTGCACGCTGCGTTGTTGTATACGCCCGCCAATGTGGACGTGTGTTTGGTTTAGCGAACTATTTGTATTTGATTGTGATGTTCCTTACTTATATTTGGAGTTCTTGGGACGACTCAATCCTCTGCATATGATCATCAATTTAGACTTGATTGATTTGTTATAAGTTGTCTACCTATTTACGTGTATTGCTACCTAATTAAGCACCCACTACTTAACGACATCCCATCATTGTTTGCCTACTAACCTACATGGCACCCTTTCGTGCGCAGCTTGCCTTCCCTTCCAGCCACACTACCCACTCGCGCACCGATCAGCCGAGCTCTCTGTCTCCCAGCCTATCTGCCTGCCAGTGTTAGACTTCCTGCACTGTTTGCCTGTCTGTCTGTTTCTCAGCCCATCTGCCAGCCGGCATAACTAGATTGCGAACTTGGCATTCCACTCCTCTTTACACCATGCCTCACTCGCTGTCTAACAACCCACGTGCCTACCAACCTGACTCCTAGCCCTCCCACTTTCTTGAGTGTATCCTTGCGTGCCAATCAGCTTTCATGACTGTCTGTCATCCTCACTCCCTGACCACCTACCTGCCAGATCGCCTGTCGGCCTGCCTTCCATATTTCCGCACTGATTGCTTCTCCGTCTACATCCCTGACTGCCTAGCATACTATGAGCTTCCCGCATGCATTTTTTACTTGGACGTTTCGTACCATTGGATTCATACAGAGGCGTACAGACAATGTAATATGAGGTATGGTGGTGGTCGGCCAATGGAAAGTAGTAGTGGGGTATTTGCGAACTGCAGGGATATTTTACAGTTGTTAGAGAAGTGTTTTGGGTTCCCTTCCCAATGTACTTTGAGTTTCTTGATGAGTTTCTTTCCCACATGTCTTGAACGTTCTACAAGAACCGAATCAATGATATATTTTTTATTATCTTTTACACTTTGAATAACATCTTGTCTTATTGTTAGATACCCAGGAGTGATCAACTGAAATGCTTATAATAATGCCTTACGTGTGACCTTGTTTTCTAAGATATGTCTTACTGGTTCCATGGTTGAAATCAAAGTGATGATTATTTTGTCTGTTCTGATGTACTTTGTGCATCAGGTATTACATTATACCATGTACTTTGTACATCAGGACAGTCAGGAAAATCATTTTCTACATTATCTGTAAATATTTTGTCCAACTTAGTTTTGAATTGTACTGAAGCTTTTCTTGCAATTATGGCACTAAATGCTGTTCTTTGATCATCTTGTACCATGAGTGCAAGTAAACATTTAGAATCTGAAAAATCATCTAGACACTTATATTTTTTCATTGTTGAAAATATTTGATTTAAAGTGAATCCATAATCCATCACTGATAATATTTTATCTGAAGGTGTTTGTATACATGTTGGTGGATTGTATAATTGACAATTTCTTATCAATTGAATATAAGAACAATTTGGTGACCATTTAACATGTTCTTGTAAAGGAATATCCTTTTCATCCCAATTATGTAAACCTTGTCCACATACAAAACATTTTCCTTTACCATCTCCTACATAGAAAAACCCAGCTTTAGCTAAATCTTCTTTCTTGGGTTGTAAAATAGGAGTTGTAGTTATACTAAAACTCGAATGTCTTCTTAACTCTGATAAGTATATAGGATATGTAGGATTAAGTGGTAGAGACATCTCCCCTGTTCCCTGTTCAAAGTTGAAATAAGAAATCTGAGTAGTATTTCTACCTTATACCCATAAAGTAGTGTGTTATATGTACAGACAACAACACGTTTTATGTAAACAGATCTGAATGTTTTGCTTTGTGTTTCACTTGTGACTTGTCTATCTTTGTTATGTTTAATTCTATATGTATATCCAATGTTTAATTTGTAATTCTCCCTGTCTCGTGCACACTCAATCATGCTTTAAACAGTAACTTTTTGTGAGTTCATGTAATCTAATGTGACACCCTTAACTTTACATGTGATGTGTATTTCTCCATCTTTAATATATTTGTATCCATACTTTCTCGGACCTAAACCCACAGACTCTATGATTTTTGCCTCCGGGTGTTCATCTGTCCACTGCCCTAATCTACTATTTACAATTTGTGGATTCCAGAGTGATGGTTTATGTATGTAGATACAACTGTCTGTGTCAAAATATAAAACTCATGTTCCTAATTGTTCTAAAACTTTGTATAATTCCATACGTGCATAGGCTGTGGCAAATGAAGCTACAGCAACATTGGCTGAATTGTGTGGATTGTAAACATCTGTAGTGTCAATGTAGTTTACTAAAACAAACTGATCATGGTCAAAAAATTCCACATTCTTCACAATTTTGTCTTTTTTCTGTATTATTTCAAAATATTCTGATGGTTCATTTATGTATTTTGTTTTAGTTTTTATATTGTTTTGTGCATTTTTCCCCAGAGGCAATTTAACATGGTTTTGGCAAATGATCTTTTTCCCGTTTTTTTTTTTCAACTTTTTCTAAATAGATATTTTCAATTTGTGCATAATCGTTTTTAATTTTTTTTTTTTTGTCTGTTTCTGTTTTAACCCAATCTGGAAACCCACTGGCTTCTTGTTTCATTTTTACATATTTGTTCACATAATATTTGTAAATCTCTGAAGACCCTTCACCCCAATGCCAAATCTGATAAGTGTCAAGAAGTGTGTACCCCAAATCCAATGTTTTGCAAAGTTCAACAGATGCCCATGTACCTACAAGTGCACGTTGTTCTGGAGTGTGTTTGCAGTGATCTAATTCGTGTGTATGTGTCATCAGGTAAGTGTAAATGTCATTTTCGTATTACAATGAATAGGTAAAACTGGCAAAAAGAGATTTTGAGGTGGTAAAACTTTACATTTAATGAGACCTTTGTATTTGCTTATTTTACCAGTGTCTATGTTTTCCTTAGTGAGTATATCTGGATGTCCCAATGGATATTCCCTATGTTTGTTCACATATGGGTAAAGTGAACAGATATCTATGTATTTGATTTCTGTATCTGTGTTTTCGTCAATTTTGCAGTGTAATTTAATGGCATTTGTTCTCCCATCAAATAATCCTTCTCGTGGTTTAATTGGGTCCATGTGTGGGAAAATGTATCGAAAGAGGTTTGGACTTCAGGATCTGATTTGCATAGATTATCCAATTCGCGTTCCCACAGCACTTCTATATTATACCCCAGTGATTTAAAATGTTTTAATGTGTGATTGGGTTTTGTTGTACAGAGATTGATAGAATTGTGAACTGATTGGATTTTTCTCATATCTGTCAGCATATCCATGCCACATACGTCCATACAATTCATAATTCATAAATTGTATTGGTCTCTTTGTGAAAACCATCTACATAATAATTTCCAATTTTAAGTTCCCCACCGTTTAGTGCATGTCGTATGTGTATGCCTTCTTCATATGCTAATAGCTATAAGTATCTAATGGCTTTCAGGGAATATCTAAAGGCAGTGGGATACCCTATGTTTGAAATGAGACCAACTTTGTTTTCAGTCATTTAATTTTTCCACCAAGCTTTATTACAGCCATCAGCTAAAGTTACAGCCTCCCTGAAAGGATCTATCCCATCACATTCGATAAATTGTTTTCTGAATTTCCCACACCCTCTACATAATATATCCACATCAGACTTACAGTACATGTCCATTTCTTCGGCAAAATTGAAAGTAGCATTACTAGTACATTTTTGATTGTACCATTTAATAAAATGTTCTCTGACTGTGGGAGACATAGAGTGAGGCATGTACAATGTTGCATCTAAATAAGGTCCAATGTACTTTTGTTATGATTTTGTGTTTGCCAGATGAGGAAAATAACCTTTTGCTAGTTCACTCAAACCAAATGTTTCAGGGAATTGTGCCAATCTCATAGAAAGGAAACTCAACAAATTGATGAGTCTAACACCACAAGCTTTCAGAGAAATAATTTTGTTTCCATTCATGATGACATCGGGTTTTGATGTAGCAGTTTCAGTGAGATGTCTTAAGATAAATTTTGAATCAAACCCTCTTGAATTATGAGCAATTGCTGTTGTATCTAAATGTTCCTTACTGAAAAGCCATTTGAAAAAATCACTCAAAGTAGATTCGCCTTTAAAAATATATTCCCTTTTTCCAACTTTGTCAAATCGTGAACACGTTTCATGAATAGATTTACAAGTGCACTCGTTACAAGAATGGTGTGCAACACAGTAATTTGGGGTGTGGAGACCTGAGTCTTGAGTTGTTTCAAAATCATAAAACACAAATGGTACTTTCGGCATTTTGTCTTTCTCGGGTGATTTGTATTTTGGAATGAAACAATAATGTTCACTTTTGACTAATTGATGGCAATATTTACATTTTTTAAACCCATCACAAATGTGTTCTCCGTTCCCTACATATATCTGCATTTACATGATAGACATTTCTTGACTAATTGACAGGTTGTTTTTTCTTGGTTCTGTAATAGAGTTGTGTGGTTTTGATAACAAGATGAACTTAGAAAATCCCTATTACAAGTGTAGCAATGAACAGAATGTTCAGGTGTGCATGGTAGTGGAGAATAGCAAACACAGCCTTTGGGACATCTATGGCGTTCTCTGTTACTATACCCTACATTGCAATATTCACAATAGTAACAACATCCTAAAAACCCTGTAAGTTTTGTGATGGTGTCGAAATGACGGTCATGGTGATAGATATGAATAACTTGACTCTCTTTTGTAGTTTGTGGTGGTTCAAATAAGAACTTTTCTTTGGCAAATTGTGGGCGGATTTTAATTCCATACTCTGGGGAGAGTACCCCTTGAATTTTATAATATTCTTCATATCCATATGGTTTATTATAATCAAGGCCTGCTTTGTCCATTAATGCCTTTGCCTCAATTCCTTGTGTCGGTCTATCAGAATATCTAATATTTTTCCACCTCTTGTGCTAAAGTTCTGAATTATCTTTATCAACGTGGCACCTTCCACTACAATGGCACGTGCAAAGCACACAGAATCATTGACATTTTTAATTTCAACAATACTTTTCTTCTTTCCAATCATTTTACCAACAGATGGAAATGAAATGGGCGCATTTCGCCCAGACCCTTGTGGTAGTGAAGTGTGTGTTATTTCTAAAGATAATTTACCATCATGGATAGAAAAATTCTCATTTGATTGAATAACTTTTTCATTTCATCTAATACTGTTTTACCATTCACCCCATAGCCTTTGTAAAAGGAATAAAAATACCTACCTCAAGACCTGAATGGTGGATGGATATCCTCGTGGGGTCGTTGTCTTGTATATGACATTTCTCTTTCACATCTACCACTATTGAATGAAACATTTTAGTTAGAAAATCATATGAATTGTTGGCATCAAATTAATTCAAAGTCACTTCACATACATGAGACTTTGAGTGAAATTTTCTGGATTGGCGCAATAACTGTGGGTGAATAGAATACAATCTCCATATGTAATGTAGAGAATTTGTATTCTCCGGATATTCAGTCAACCTCTGTTTCTCGCTGCTTACAACATCCTCTGTATCACTGCCATCTGAATCAGTGTAGTCCACTAATGACTGCTTCATCTTTTTTAATCGTCAGAGGAGATCAAATCACGTGTTTCAGTCTTGTTAACTCCAAAGCATGTGTGCCCCAAACTGTGAGCCCCCTGCCTATTTATACTCTCGCTGAAATCATTTTCTTATTCAGAAAAAAAGATTCAGAAAATGTTTTCAAACCAAATTGTTTAACTTTTCAGAAAATGTTTTCAAACCAAATTGTTTAACTTTTCAGAAAATGTTTTCAAACCAAATTGTTTAAGTTTTCAGAAATTGGTTTGAAACATTTTCTGAATGTTGTTTGAAAACATTTTCAATCCAAGTTTTTAAAATCTTTTTCCTGCCTCCAATTTTGACACTATAGGGACAAAAATGACACTATATAGACACCCTATAGAGAATCATATGTTAAATTTTGGGTCTATAGTGGCATTTTTGGGTATGGGGAATTCAGTGTTAAAGCTTAGGTCTATAGTGGCAGACTTCACTACTGACAATTAGATTAATTAGTATGACACTAGAGTACGGTATTATCGCAATAAAGGGTGTCACAGTGTCAAGTTACATTTTGGTCAGCAAATTATAAACAGGTCAGTACTCATAGACTCTACAGCTGTGGTTGACACAAAACGATTTGTGTATTGGATAGCCCAACCAAAGTTGTAGTTTATGTGTAAGGGGATATATATAAATTATTGCCCGCATCAAACACATATCAATCATGTCGGTATCAGCGTTATACCGTAATACAGCACAAAAGGGGTTGAAATGAATTGTAAATCCATTACTTAAGAGGTTCGTAAATTACAGCAGTGTATGAAATGAAATGGTGTCGAGATTCCAGAAATGGCGGTATGCCTTGGATAAGAACTAAATACGAGAGGTTTTTGTTAAGAGATAGATAGAATAGCTATCAATCAACACGGCACCTACTGTCACAATACACATAACTAAACACATCTACACAAAAGTGGTAATCACATTTCCATTAAGAGGCCTATGAGGTTTGAATGATATAGTACCAATTGGTTGTAGCTGTTGTATTGAAATCTTGACATGATATAATTGTCCCACAATACAACAACCATCACCAGATTAGTGGATGTGTACAATATTTGAACCAGGGACATGTAACTAAAACAGCAGTGTTCGGGGTGACACGGTAACGTTATGTACATACATTGGCTCTAAAGGAGTGGGTTTGATACATGCAGGTTTGGGCTGAATTGTGGGCAGGTAGTCAACTATATGTATGGTACTGTGAGATAGCCATAATGTAACGACCCCATAATGCAGCAACAATCACCATAGTACTGTTGAAGACTGGAGTAGCGTGGACATGTAAATAATACAGTTGCGTTTGGTATGCCGTGGTAAGGTTATGTGAGCAGTCGGCATGGCTTAAGTCAATACCACTTGGTTGTACTGGATTACAATTGACCATAGTTGCTGTATGAGGAGAGAGTGTCAATATCACAAAAAATTGCAGTTGCTTGTAGTTGCTTGCAGTTGCTGTATTGAGAGATAGTTATTATACAACTGCCCCACAATTCAACAACCATATCAGCATAAAACAGGCTCGGCGGCAATTGCAAATCGCCTAAAATTAGTTTTACCAAAGGTGATATCGGAAAGCTGGTTGCGCTTTATGAAAGCTAGATTTATAGGCAAATCTACAAGATTAATAACAGAACTAATTGAAAAATGTGACGCTATGGATATCCCAGGAATGCTGGTATTAATTGACTTTGAAAAAGCCTTTAACGCTCTTGAATGGAACTTTATCCAGAACACCCTATCTTTCTTTAACTTTGGGAATTCTATTTTGCAATGGTTAAAGTCATTCTTTGGAGGGGTTTCCAGTTGTGTCATAAACAACGTTCATTGCTCGGACAATTTCGAAATGCAACAGGGCGTCCGACAGGTAGACCCACCTTCACCTTGCTGTTTTTTTGTGAGTGCAGATCTAAAAAAAAAATAACCCGCTAATGAATGGAATTAAGGTAAATAACTCCGAATATAATGTGAATCAACATTCATTATCTTCTACAAGATAACGAACAGGCTTTAGACGAAGCTTTGAATACGTTAGAAAATTTCTCTAAAATATCTGACCTTTGTGTTAATTTTGAAAAAAACTCATATTGTCTAGATTGGGGCTCGGCAGGGCAGTGTCGTAGAACTGAAGACAAACAATCCATCCATACACTGGAATCATAGGGGCA
This sequence comes from Pictodentalium vernedei, assembly GCA_031216915.1. NCBI lineage: Eukaryota > Metazoa > Mollusca > Scaphopoda > Dentaliida > Dentaliidae > Pictodentalium > Pictodentalium vernedei. The sequence continues at coordinate 188,999,580 of CM062294.1, read as the reverse complement.
GCTTCAATATCTTAGGAATTAAGTACAACTTGCAAGGAGGAAACTAGGTTTTTTATTGACATATTTATTTATTTATTTATTTATTTATTTATTTATTTATTTATTGGTGTTTAAGGTCATATACTTATGCACAATGACTAAACATGACCGTGTCAGTTTTATGGGTGGAGGAAGCTGGAGTACCTGGGGAGAATCACCAAGCAACCATGCGCAGCTGCCAGCTCCCCAGCATCGTAATTCTGCACTGCAGCACAGGCAGGGTTAGACTGGTTGAAGACATGCGTGCCATCGACGTGAACTACGCCTTAGTTCATGGGGTCATCATGTCCCCATGTGGGCAATTGGGGTTAAGGGCCTTGACCAGGGACACAATGCGGGAGTCCGAATTGATCACTCAGATGGTTACCCATACAATAATTATCCGGGCTCAACATTGCTTAACTTCGATGATCTGACTAGAACTGGGGTTACCGCAAGGCCACCGTGCTCCCTTTTATTGACATAAATGCTGTATCAAAATATATTGAACAGCATAGCAACATAAACATAAGTACATAAAGATACAGTTTATCTACAGTAATAGAGAAATATGTGTATATCTGGAAGAACATCATAAGAATATCTTCATTGTAGGACATCTTCCCAGTAACTCCATTTTATCCTAATACTTTCCGCCGCCGTATCCGATTGAATACATGTATAAAGAGTAGAATTCAAGAGCTTTGTAGGAGTTGATCGCTCCCACTAAGCCAGAAAAGGAAGGGACTGTTTTACTCCAACTACATGTATAAATGTATGTTATATATTAACAAACATTTTATCCAGATACTTGGAGAATCTTCCTGAGTTATGGGACCTAAAAGAATATCTCTCATGTTTATACTTACATGAAATTTTGAACAAGTGTTAAGATTAATTTTTTCTACCAGTCTTAATAAAAGAGCTTTCGAGTGAAAATTTTCAAAGAATAGATGTATATTGTTTCTTAGGTATTTCCGTTTCCGAAAACCCATATTTAAACAATTTATAATTTATGTATAGAATCATATGGTAATTTTGTATTGTAATGTTTGTAGATAAATATCCTCTCTTGCCCAAAAAGTTTGTCTATAAAGATAATACCACTCAATTTTTTCCAACAGTTTCATTCAATAGGGTATTCCATTTTTTTGAATGTATTGTGGTTCCTTGAAATTTTTTTTCAAAAGGATGGGATAGAAATGACGGTTTACCTTAATACAAGGTAGAATATTATTAATACATGAATCTTCGATATGTTTCAGCTTCCTACTATTGGATATTGCACCTTTCCATGACATTGGTATAGCATTTACGGCACCTAAATAAGTGGTGACAGGAATATCAAGGTCATAAATTCGCTTGAATTCTTTAAAATCGATAAAGGATCCTGTTGCATCAACAATATCGTTGATAAAAAGACTCCTTTTGTGCTCCAGTGTCTAAAAAAGAACGATTTATTATTTATGTTTACACTGTTGTTAAAAAACTGGCTGTGAAAGGATCTCGTTTGGAGGACAATTACTCACTGTCCTTCAGCAAAGACCATGCTAACAGAGCATTTCACCAAAAAGGATCCAATCGTTCTGGGATCTTTGTTGTGCCTCCATTTTTTAGGAACCACATATTGTTTGCTCCATATTTTTCAAAAGTATCAACAGCAGGTGTTTTCCATTGGGCCATTGTTTCGGGCGGGGTCTAGTAACTTTTTAATCCATATCATGTTTAGGGAACTACATAGTGTTTGCATATGCAGAATTTTTAGCCCTCATTTTCAGGTAAACTGATTATGACATTACGTTTAATATCATCTTTTTTGTTAGACCATAGAAAGTTGTATATGTTTGGTCTAACATGTAATCTGCTGGGTTTGGGAGGACTGTTAGGGAATGAATTATGATAGGAATAAACCAAAGTTTGAATTACTATGATTTTACCAATCACAGTAAGATTTCTTAAGGACCACTCATTAAGGAGTTTGCTGACTTTTTTTTATTTTTTCCAAATAATGTGTGGTAAATTGGCGATTGTTTTGTAGTTCAAATTGTATACCAAGAAGAGTAAAGGGCCCTTGATGGTTCCATTTTATAATTTGTCTGTCTTTACTTTTCACCCACAGCCATGCCGAGATCCTTTTCACATGATTTGTGTCTTAGCATAGTTAAACTTTAGGCCGGATACTAGTGTGAAATTGTCAAGCGTATTTAATGCCATGTTTAAAGCTTACTCATCGTTATCTAGGAACAAAGTGCTGACATCAGTGTACTGGTTAATAATGTATTCAGACTCATTAATTTTTATTTCATTTATTTGGGGGGTAAATTTCTCCCTGGCAAACCCCTCACGGAATATTTATGGATTCTAAGCAGTGCCCGTTATTTATAATGCAGTTGGAAACATTGCCGTAAAAGGAACTGAACAACTGAATAATAGAATTGCCGAAATTTAAAACTTTAGAGTTTTTTCTAAAAAAAAATGCTATTCCAGAGAGTCAAATGCTTTTTCAAAATCGGCGAGGATCAACATTCCAGGAGCCTATAGACTCTGTTTTTTCGATTAAATTGGTGATAAGTTGCATTGACTCACCTATGAATTTCCCTTTCATGAACCGCAGCTGACAATCTGACATTAATTTCAGAAGAACTTTTTTTAATCTGTTGGCTATTGCTGAACAGCCTATTTTTTATCCACATTGAGTAAGGGAATCGGTCTCCAGTTTTTATATATTCTTTTGGTTTACCCTCTTTTGGTATGCACGTAATTATTCCCCGCCTCTGAATAATTGATAATTGGCCGATTTTGTATCCAATATTTAAAGAGTTTACAACGTATTGACCCAAATCTTTCCTGAAGTATTACAGAATTCAACAGTAAATCCATCTGAACTGGGGGATTTACCGTTGCCCATATCCCCAGGAGCCATATCGCAATCCGCCATGTCAAGAGTTCCTTCTATAAGTAAACTATCCTCTGTATCCAATTTATTAAGATATGGGTTTTATGAAGCTAAAAATCCGTCCTCAATATTATCTAAATCAGGGTTTGCATTACTTCTAGATTTGTACAAGGGCTCGTCAAAATTATCCTCTTCGGTAAGTATATCGCCAATTTCTGTGCATTCTATACCATCATCCTTTATAAGTTTTGGAATTAACAAAGTCAATCGATCCAAAGATTAGAATCATAGAGGTAGCTTCAGTATCTTAGGAATTAAGTACAACTTGCAAGAAGGAAACAACTTTGACGGAACATTACAGAACATTACAGAAAATTTAGAAAAGGAAAATGTTTACAAAGTAATTGGTCCCTACGAAACCTCAGCCTTGTGAGGAAGTTTACGTAATAAAAACATTATTATGATTTACCCACTTACCGTACTCCGACACCTTCGGAATGGATAACTGACGGACGACAGAAAATATTCTTCAGTTTTCTATGGTCGAACAAGACAGATAAAATAAAACGTGACGTAATTACAAATACCATTGAGAGCAGTGGACTGAATCTCCCGCACGTAAGGAGTCTTTGCTGTTCACTAAAGATGATATGGATAAAAAACTCTTAGACCCAGAAAACTACTCTCAATGGAAATCACTTGCTCCAGACTCCTTTGAACAATTCCGTTCAATGTATATATGGTCTTTTACAAAACACAGAATATTACAAATTTCGAAAGGCATGCCACAATTCTGGAAAAATGTACTATGTGCCTGGTCTCAACTGAAAGAAGAGTCCCCTACAGCCCCTTTTGACATCCTCGCACAACCGCGTTTTTATAATATAAATGCACATGTATCTTGATTGACAATGTCCCTTTTTCTATTAAAATTGGTGGGAATGGTGTATTCTTTTTTGTCATCAACATTGTTGACGGAAATTGTAAATTTCTAATGCCTAAAGAGTTTAAAAGCAAATACGACCATGATATACCTTTCGTCGCATATTTAGGAGTTGTAAATACTATACCAAGACCATGGAAAGTGGCGTTGAAAAATAATAAAAGGGCTGAAATTCAGGAAGATCTAATATCAGCTGTAAGATGTTGAACGAAGGTAAACACATTTTTCTACAAGAAGTTTGCTGTAGGACCGACGGTAGCACAAACACAAGGTAATCACTCTTTATCAGGGTCCGTGGGTGAAGAGGACTGGAAATATATACACAGACAGGCCCTCCGTCAACGGATGAGAGCTATTTACAATGTCTTTAATTCAAAATAAATTATAGAATTTTAGCAACAATCACAAAATTCTTCAAAATTGGTCTTTCGGAAACACACCTGTGCTCTTTTGCAGAGAGGCAAAAGAAACAATATCTCACATGTGGTTTTCAAAGCTGTTCTTATATTAATGCTCGAAAGTTTAAATCAAAGATGTCATTAGAACTTGAATCCAAGGCAAGCGTTATATCATCTTAGGTCCAATATCTGCAACGGAATCCTGTGATCCGCTGAACATGTGTCTAATAATCTATAACATCTTTTGACCAAGTCGCAAAAAGAGACCACCGTATTTATGGCTGCCGGGGCTTAGGGCGTGGGACTATAGGATGTGGATCTGGTTTGTTTTGGGTTTTTGTGTGTGTGTGTGTGTGATTTCTTCTCTGTTCGTGATTATATGTAAAGATTAGTTCTTCACCCCATATGTTTCTTTTGTTTTATTGTAATTCGCATGTGATGTATACTTGTTTACTTGAAAAACAATAATTATTTTTATCTCTCCCTCTCTGTATGAAACATCACCTCCCGTGGATCGTCATAAACATGAAAACCTATCAAAACTTAATGAAAGAGTATACCATAGGTCATTGCGTTTGCTAATTATCCTATTCACCATGAGATGTCGAGCAGAAAATCGAAACCATTATTTTTTATGCTTCTGAAAACTAACCAAAATATCGATTTGACACACATTTGGTTCCAACTTACTTTTTGGCCAATTTGTAAAAAAATTGATTCACACGAAAGACAAACTTGAACACGGACTTTCAAAATACACGTCTTTTTAACAAATGTTGTCTTTCCATTTGGAAACTGCAATCTTATTTCTAAACCTGTTCAAAACATTTTTAGACTTGAATTTTGAAGAAAAACCGAAAACTCCCATACGAAATACTGTTTAGCCAATTTGGACATGCACTTGGTATTTTCAATTGGCGAATTACAAGTTTGAGAAAGTTTGGAACAGAACAGCGATTTGAGATGAGTAAAATGCAAACGAATTTTTAATTTGTGGTTTAGATTTAATACTGAAAGTCTCATAGACATTTTCTAACTAAAGAAAATATCATTTTTTTAAAAATGAGAACAAAAGTAGGTGAGTTAGAGCACCACAATACATCTCCTTACACCTGATTTGACACAACTGCAACGTCGCTGGGTTTCATAACCTTTTGTTCAATAAATTCATTCTTATTTTCTTATCGGCCAGTTTGGTATAAGTTAACACAATACAGCTGCACGTATGTACAGCGATTCTATCCCCTCGACCATGTTCGCATCCTGGTTTGTCTCTTCCTCCCATCATAATGGCAAGGGCTTCGCGCGGTCGCGATGTGGGTACCTACATCTTATCCGGAACTTTCGGCTCGGCGTCTCTTTAAAACAAATATGTATCTGTCCGTAGTCCCGGATGATCAAGTTATTACTGTTGTTTCACTGATGCATCTAGCTACAGTTTTGTTGCACATTGTTTCGTCCGTTCCTCGATGCTCGTGTTTTTCTCGATCCCCACAAAAAAATCATATAGTTTGGAAAAGGTTAATAGGACTGAAGAGAATAATACAGAAATAATTTCAAAAAAGGAAAACTCCAAACAGAGCAAATAATTGACAACTCTTTTTACATCTGCTCGTCTGTCACTCAATTTACTCTGGGTATTCCTAAAGAAATGTTCGCTGTCCGAGAAAGAGCTTTGATACTCACCGATTTGCCATCTGTCGAATGCAGCACTTTGGGTTCCTTGAAAAAAAAATAAATAGAGATATTCAATTTTCGGAATCGGGAATCGGAAATCAGCTAACAAAAATGACTCCATCCGTGGTACATTGTTATTTTTTAATAAACACTCTGTGAAACTTCCAAACTGCTAACAACAACAAAACGAAAGCAGAACAACAATAAAGTTTCCTTATAAAATGCAACTTTTCATATCAGAATTCCAAATGTATTTATTGATTTATTGTCCCTTGATTGCAACAAGGCGCCATCTGCAATGCCTTGATGATGTAGTTGAAGTATTAGTCAGTTGAGATTATTGTTAAAACACTCAAGACTTCTTGGAAATGTATTAGTAAATAAATAAAATATACACACATAACAGTTGTGACGCAAACCCTTATTTAAACCTTTACCAAAGTAGCGACCAAGAATGGGCAGTGCTATTCACAAAAATAACCATTTTTTTAAATCATTATTCTTTTTCATTTTTTGTCCCCAAAACATATCCGCCATAGGAACGAGCTCGCTGAGCTTGTTCTAATGCTGGGTTATAAGCTAAAAATGAAAAAAATGTTATTCAAGGCCTTTGTTTGCAAGTGTAGTCTCTTAGGTAAAGGGTTAATTAACACGTACAAAACTGTTCGCCAAATTTGTCATATTGGGCTCCCAGTGCTTCGAATCGGGTGCCACAGACCTCCATTTGTCTGATTGACTATGTGTGTGATACAAGTATCAAATCTAGACTTTTTAAGAAAGTATAGGATTACTAGCAAGAGAGAATCGATATTGTCAACTCCAGTTTGACGAAAATATCTCGACTGGAAATACTGTTGGACGTGGTGTGTCACACCCCACATACCCTAAGCCTCACTTATCGACGCCCCTGTTATGTAGGCTTTAGACAATAGTTCACTGCTCGGATTCGAGTTCGATTTTTATCGTCGAGTGAGGCGTGAGCAGGATTATTTCACGTGGCGTTAGCCGACTGAAATAATCAGTGTGGCCCATAGGAGGATAAAATCGTTCTCGAATCCGAAAATTGAACTTCGGTATTTATTTTATTTTCTCCTTATTTGTTTTCCCCTGAACAATCCTTTAAAAATGATTCCGTAGTTTCTTACAAACCATGTCAAAAAAGTAGTCCGTCATCACTATGAGATGGGAGTGGAATACCATTTTCGGCAAGTGTGTGTAGGAATACGAATACGACATTTCGAACTATTTCTACTCCTTTCGAGGGGGCGAGAATTTCGAGTTATCGTCCGTCATTTTTTACACACGAACGTGCACGCTGTCTTATGTCACATGCAATTGTCTCCATGGAGGTGAGGAGAGGTATTATTTGTCGAAAGGTCATAAATAGAGAAAAAGAAGCTTGTCAAAGTTAAATGGAACCATTAAAACAATAACATATCCAAAATACGTTTATAGAACAAAGAAAATTAAGTTTTGCTTTCATCAAATCTATGTCCGTCCAAATTTTCTCATTAGGATTTAGTACATGTTAAGTTACCGCCTCAGTCTTTTCTAATAAATTAATAAGGTGTTGTTCTTGGATAAAAAGTGAAAATTTTAAACAAAAATGGAAGCATTAAAAACTAATTTTAATAAAACGTATTTGATACCATTTTAAAAAGTATGTTATAAAATATTTGATCACATGTCCGTCCATTATATTAAAAAATGTAATTTGTGGCAAATGAAGGTTTTCAATTTTTCTCCCAAAAGATCGCTATTGTAATTTAGATTGTCATCTTCACCACTGTTTACTAGCATGCGCATTCAGGGGAATAAAAATAGTTCAATATGTTTGTTTGGGGGGACGAAAGACGAATGAAAATAAAATAATAAATTATTACTGAACCTTTTTAACAACCGAAAAATATACAGTACTAATCGTTGTGGGGCGTATTAAATATCAAAGTTGAAAATGTAATGGGCCTTGGCGCGACAGACGTTTTCACTAATTATCTGTTTGATGGGCGGAAATGCCGAGATATTGATTATATCAGAATGGTTGTGTCCGGCCATCTCGCCTCCTCCGCAAAAGAAGAGCGGGAGGGGGTCCATCCTGTGAAATGGGCACTGCGTTAGATAAAATATGGACGTTGCCCGTCCACGCATCAATAAAATGATTCAGCAGACTTCTGTAGCGAAACTCGACCCATCCCGCCCTGCTCTCACTTTGTGTCGAGTCTCTCGGCCCCGAACTCACTTACATGAAGTGAGTTCCGGCCGAGAGCCACGCCACAAAGCCAAACAAGGTCTAGCCATAGCACAGATTTGTTGTCGAGGGGTTAGTTACAAGTTCGCAATTTCAAACCGAAAATTAGTTAGCGTAATCAATCACCTAGAACCTCTACAAAATTATTCCAGACTACCCTGGCACCCGTGCTGTGCCGCTGTTCTCGGGCCGGACTCACTTACAATAAGTGAGCCCTTACCGAGAACCTCGCCACAACAGTCAACCAAGGAACAAACATCTTCCTATGATTCCAATCCACCCTTAAACCGTGTTTTGTGTTAAGATATATGTTAGGACTAGGACTCTGAAACAGAATAGGAATTAAAAATACAAAAAAAAAACAATTCCACTAAATTATTAGCAAATTTATTCACAAATCCCCAAATCGTCTCTACCCTCCCACAATTCAGCAGTACATTCAGATTTACATTCAAGTTGTACAGACCAACTCATTTCATTCACCCTTCAAGGTGAGATCATAATTCCTCATAAAATAGTTACGTCCCCTACTAAAGAGGGGGAAAAACCCTACAATCTGGCACTTATGCCGCCTTAAAATATGCACACCAGACTACATGACTACTACCCTTAACTAAAGAAGGGGAGTCCAAGATACGGCAATACCAAATATTTACTTTCACATGTCACCCAGCAGAAGGGTTACTTCATTATTTGTGACCCACCTACCCTCCTAAATATTGCTAAATATTCACTGGGGGTAGCGTTATCTCAGTATTCACGTCTGTACATTCAAGCTAATGCCATAAAAGGAGAGGGGGGGGGGGGGGTACAATCCATCGGGCCACCGAAACTCGCCCCAAGCCGAAAGATCACGATTAGGCCATAGCATCCTATCGCAACAGCAATAAGATGCCCTGGATCAATCGTGAATAATCCTAGGACCAATTTAATATAGCCTTTTATAACATATTTCGGCTTACGGCGAGGATCGGTAAATTACATAAAATATGACCGGCCCCGGCAGGGTACAACTACGGAGAAATAAATATTCGACTCACCTATAGGAAGCTCCACACGGTTCTGATCCACTAGACTCCGATTCAGAATAATATTATATTGCAGACGCAATTATTTCGTGCGAAGTCAACACCGCCGAGCACGAGAAACTACATGTCTCTCACAATAGTGGTCAATGAAGTAAGAACCACTGATCCATAACGCTATCAGTTAATGATCAATGTAACAATTTAAGGCCACCTCAGAGTATTTTAGCACTTTCAATACTGAAGCGGGCAAACACACACTCGATATGTACACACAGACCCATACCTACATATATATATAATATACATACATAGATATAGGCCACTGTGCACACACCGTGTGTGTGTCCCTTATTGTACAATTCCACTTTTTCTTACACCACCCCCACCCCGAGATTCAACGTCCCTGTTGAAAAAGATAGGAGAGGAAAAAGGAAAAGGGGAAAGATATATACACCCCTCCGCAAACAAAGGTAGTAGATTTTGTCATACTGGCCATTTAAAAAAAAATAGCCAGATAATTGCTAGTTGAATTGAAATAGTTGTTGGCTGAATAAAAGTAGTCGCTGGTTCCTCATAAAACACATAAATTTTTCTTCATAATTTCTATGTATTTTCGTTTTAAAAAAATTAATAAATCACTATTTAAATAATTCACCTTAAATCCATCCAACTGGGGTTCCGTTTAGGAAATCAGTCATAGCTTTAGGCCGAAATGAGTCCCCGACCAGCACTGACCCACGTACAGGGTCTGCACTGCCTGAAGCCGACGAGGTCATGCAACAGGAGATGTAAGCGTCAGATTGAGCTCATTCAAGCATAAAACGATGACAATATTTATAATGGTCCCATCTAGAACCCAGTTTAGTTCAAGGTTATCTTTCCAAAACAAAGGAATATTAAATCTTTTCTATTACAACTGAAAGTTCTCAAGGAACTCATCTCACTTTCTGGATGTAATGACCTTTATCAGGCACATACAATTCTTTTTATGTCATTTATTCTAAAGCATTCAGCTTTCACACAATTTCCCCGGGAAATTGGTAAGATTATTTGTAGAACCTTTATTCAACGGAGCACTGCTCCTCCAAGACCAAAGCAAGGTATTTTAGGTATTGACATTGACCCAGGTTATTCAAATGCACACCATCTCGTGCAAAATGTAAACGTGACACCTTAAATAAGGCTTTATAAAATACATTAGACCTTCTAAGTGTTTCGTAAAACTGGGTGACAGCCACCCTACGGAGTTCGTACACAATACCAGACACTCTGGTCTTCACACGAGGAAACAGTCCTAGAATGATAATTTTTTTAACGCCTTGGCGTAACAAATTCTCTAAAAGTCTTTCGACAGAAAGTTTAAAATGTGAAAAACAAAAAGTATCACAGTCAATGTCATTTTCGCCAACCTGCAAAAGTACGGTCTCTGCACTCTCCACACAAATCCATTCAAGTTGTTGGATAGTTGCACCAGGAACACCATATGCTTCCAGCGAACTCAGACGTCCAGGTATTTCCCCTGACCATGCTGCAAGTCTTCTTATAAAGGAATGGCCCATTATTAAAGCCATAATGCTACAAGAAGAAAATTTACAAACAGAACAGTATCTTTGTTCATACAATAATTCTACATAGATAAGATGAGGACCCAGCAACTAAAAAGGACAACCATTTCAATATTTCCCGAAAGATAATTTCTCCAACCAAGCTGACCCGTCAATTGATTTATTTTCTACCACGGACACATCTCTCGCGAAAAAAAAAAAAAAAATCCAATTATACTTGGCAGCGGTGCCTTAACTTCCATAACTCTTATATTCCGAATCATACCCTAACATATAACTCTCACCGCCCTCCATACACACGCGCACGAAAACCCCCCAATTATTAACATCCCAACCCTCCTGCGTACCGAAATAAAAAAACAAACCGGTCAGCGGGTTTAAGAAAAATCTTAACAGGTATAGAAATTTGACGACCACACTTGTATTTGCCATTTCCAACAGCCAATAAAAAAAAACCCAATTTCTCGGAACCAATACAATACGGCAACTCCCCACACCAGGGAAATGACGCAATTTAAAATAATGCAACAAAGCTCGTATTATGGACAAGCCAATAATGCTCATCTATCCATTATCTACATGAAAATTTGGTTCCACACTAAATACACTTCAAAGGCAGCACCACCTCGGAGGCCAATACATAAGCGCTAAATATAATATCAAATTTTTACATTTTATTGCGCTCAACAAAATATATATATATTCAGGCCCCCGAGAACTGCCACTTAACTCAAATACCAAGTGTGGTGTCAGGCAGAGAGAAAGAAAAAAAATACTTAATAAAAAACAAAGTCTTGAGAACCTAGTCGACGTGGTCGCCGGAGGGTACGACCACGCCTACTAGTCGGAGCTTCCCCGTCGAACGTCTCTCTCCCCTCAGGATCTCCCACCGAGGGCCGGTCAACATTACTCTCGATAGGACTATCAGGTGTGGGAGCAATGGGGGCACCCAAATTTAAATTACGTGAAAAACACTTCTTCAACCGGTTGAAATGTACAACCTGGGGTTTACCTCCTCCGACGCGAACCACAAGGTAATTTGCGTCCGAGAGTTTGCTTTTTATGATGTAGGGACCAACCCAAAATTTTGCAAATTTTGAGGTCTGACCTTTATTTACTCTAGGTAAATAAAGCCAGACCCTATCCCCAACGGTAAAAGGTTTGCCGAAAACTCGCTTGTCATATATTTTCTTTCTTCTCTTAATCTCGGATTCACATTTCAACGAGACCAATTGAAATATTTGGGCTAGACGACTTTCCAAATCGCTAACATATTGAGAGGGAGCCCAATCCCTATCAGGAATCTTACCAGCGATTAACTCTGTAGGTAAAGTAATTTCTCTACCAAACATGACACTAAAGGGAGTAAACCCAGTCGTCTCATGTTTGGCACTTCTATAGGCCATCATGGCGAATGGAAGATAGTATTCCCAGTCGCCATGATTATCCTCTACAAAGCAAGCTAACATAGCCGCCAAAGTTCTATTAAACCTCTCAACTTGGCCATCACTTTGGGGCATATAGGGAGAGGTACGAGTCTTTTTAATTTCAAGATAGCGGCAAACTTCCTGAAACAAATCAGATTCAAAATTTGACCCCTGGTCTGAATGAATAAATTTCGGCATTCCGTACCGACTAATCCACTCTCGAATTACCACATCGGCTACTGTACTTGCCCTTTGATTGGGGATAGCAAAAGCCTCCGTCCATTTGGAGAAATAATCTGATATAACTAAAATGTAAATATTACCCTGAACGGATTCAGGTAATGGCCCCAAAATATCCAAAGCAATTCGTTCCATAGGCTCCGAAACTTTATCTGTTACCATAGGAGCTCGACTGGTCTTGCCCGGTGGCTTACGACACTGACAATTCGGACAAGACTGAACCCAGAGTTCTACATCCCGACGCAAACCTATCCAAAAGAAACGCTCTCGAATTTTAGAATATGTCTTATGAACGCCCAAATGTGCACCCACTAAAGAGTCATGATGCTCCTTACATACCTGACTTCTTAAGTCTTTTGGGACCACCCACAAAAATTTGCTGGGGGACCCTATTTGTGTCCACTCTCGAAGAAGAATGTCATTTTCCACTAAAAATTGTTCCCACTGACTCACATACCTCTGAAGCTCCGGGGATTCTCCTTTTAATTTCTCAAGTCCAGGTTTCTCGCCCGTTTTCTTCATTTCGAGAAATTTTTTAATAAGGGGATCAGCCCCCTGACTTTCCTTAGTCAATTGAATTGCAGACTCAAACTCAACAGTGTTAATATCATGTTTGTTACAGGAAGGAATCCTACTCAGCGCATCTGCGTTCTTATGTTGTTCACCGCGATGATGAACCATCATAAAATCGAACCCACTGAGACATTCCAGCCAACGCGCCACCTGCCCAACCGGTTCCTTAAAATTAAACAACCACTGCAGGGACCCATGGTCGGTTCGCAGCGTAAAATGCTTGCCAATGAGGAAATGTCTAAAGTGTTTAACACTTTTAATTACTGCCAGTAACTCCTTCCTAGTAACACTATAATTTCTCTCTTGTTGGGAATGAGTTTTACTGAAATAAGCTATTACTTGCTCCTTGCCTTCTATAATCTGTGACAAAACCGAACCAGAGGCAAAATCACTCGCATCCGTGTCAAGAATAAATTCGTGCTCAAAATTTGGGTAAGCCAAAATTGGACTTTGACACAATTTGTCTTTTAATATCTCAAAAGCCTCCTGTTGGGCCTCGCCCCAAACAAATTTTTCATTCTTACGAGTCAATTTGGTCAAAGGACTAGCCAAAGTAGAAAAGTGTGAGACATATTTTCGATAATACGCGGATAACCCGATAAAACTTCGAAGATCTTTCAAGCCAGTCGGAACAGGCCAATCTTTTACGCGCGCAATTTTCTCCGGGTCAGCTGACACACCCGACGCGGAAACAATGTGACCTAAATATGAAACCTGACATCTAAACAACGCACACTTAGAAGGTTTCAATTTTAATCCTGCAGACCTTATTCTAGTAAAAACCTCTTGTAATCGTTCAATATGCTCCTGGAAAGACCGCGCATATATGATGACGTCATCAAGATATATGAGACAAGTCTTCCAGTGTAGCCCTTTGAGAACTAGCTCCATGAGCCTCTCGAAGGACCCAGGAGCGCCACAGAGCCCAAAAGGGAGGACCGTGAATTGATAGAGCCCAACGCCAGTAGTAAAAGCCGTTTTCTCCCGGGCATCAGGAGTTAGCTCCATTTGCCAGTATCCAGAAGCCAAATCTAGAGTGGAAAACCACTGTGCCCCCGCCATACCCTCTAAACTCTCATCTATACGGGGCAAAGGATAGGCATCTTTTTTTGTAATGGCATTTAATTTACGGTAGTCCACGCAGAAACGAAAACTATTGTCTTTCTTTTTAACTAAAACTATAGGAACCGCCCAAGGACTAGAGGAAGGTTGAATTACCCCTTGCTTAAGCATAACATCTATCTGCTGCTCAACCTCGCGCCTTTTGTGAAAAGGGAGCCGATATGCCCGCTGTTTAATAGGAAGATGGTCACCCGTACAAATATCATGCCGAATGAGATCAGTGCGGCCCAAATCACCTTCGAACTGTATAAATACGTCGCGGTTCTTCTCTAAAAAATCATTGACCTGTTCCGCTTGATTTCCAGTCAAAACCGCTCTGTCATAGGTTTGTAACAAAGAGAACTTCCCATCATCCGAAGGGGAAGCCTCCTTAATTTGTTCACCTAAAATGTCAACATTCTCAAGAACAGCCACAGACTCACCACCTTTTAACTTTTGAGGGGTCTGAGAAACATTTATCAGCCTAACAGGAACTTCCGGCTGACTAACATCAACAACACTTCGTCCCAACATTAATCCGTGATGACCTTTCATGAACCCTGGGTCGGGTTCACACAGGCTCTGTCCAACCGGTGGACCGTCAACTCGGCCCTGCACTATAACTTCAGAAAAGGGAGGTACTGTCAATCCCTCAATCAATAATACGTGAATTTTATCATTTTCTTTCAAAAACTCAAGGGAAAATTTAACCCCTTGGATCATAACAGTTTTGTCCGGCAAAGAAATCACTGAATTAGTTTTATTCATAAAGTCAATTCCCAGAATTGCATCAAAGGACAGATTAACCACGTAAAATGTTTGAACATATTGATACTTACCAACAGTTACAGGCAAATCCACCAACCCCTTTAAATCAAGGGGCTGCCCATTCGCCCCCAAAACACTACGAGGAGCCTCTCTAACTCGAGACTGCTCAATACCTAATGTTTCATGCAACACTCTGGTACTGATTAAGCTTACCGCTGAACCAGTATCCAGTAGGAACTTAACATTTTCATTCAAGACCTTAAGAGTCAGATAACTATGACCGATACTCTCTGATGGGAGGGTCCTTTCTATCACAGACTGAGGTTCGACCCCTACCTCAGTCTTTACCCGTTTAAATCCTGATTGTTATCTAAATTGGACCTATGGGACCAGTCACCTTTACCTCTACCTCTATTCCTACCTCTACCATTTCCATAACCACCTCGGCCCAAACGACCTCTATAAAAACTATCCCTATCCTGACCACGATCCTGCCTGAAAAGTTCTTCTCGCAATTTATTTTGCTCAACCTGCATTTCTTTCAATTGTTCCTGCAAACTTTCGACCGCCTGGGTTAATGCACCAATTTCACTAGAAATTTCCGATTCCCCAACTACACCAACTGAAGAAGGTACCTCTACCTTCTTGTATGACTCCTCATCTAAAGCAGCACGCACTGCCGCATCAAGGGTTTCAGGCTTAGCCCTCAACACTTGCATCCTAACTTCATTGTCCGTCAACGCGGAAATAAAACTATCCTTACTCAAGTCATCCCTAACATCGAGGGGAACCCCTGGATACGCCTTTCTCACCAAGCGTCTAATACTTCCCGCTAACTCAGGCAAAGTCTCTCGCTGTGACCTACGTCTAGACCTTAATTGGGCCCTATATATTGCAGTCCCCTTAAATGGATCAAAACGATCGCGCAAACTCTGCATAACTCTATGAGAATTGGATTTGATTTCCGGGTCCAAATCTTCATAAAACTGCAAGGCAGCGCCCCTTAAAGATACCACTAAAAATTGACGAGCCCGGTCTTCAGACCACTGGTTAATCCCAACACATTTCTCAAAATGGGATAACCAATCAGCTACACTGGTGGTTCCATTAAACGTATCGGGCGTAACAATCGGTTTACGTGGATTAGCTTACTCACCATGCCTATCGTCAGACTGTATAACTCTTGCCCCATGCTGATGTCTAGGCAAACTCGATACTTTCGGATTCTCCCCAGGAATTTTCTTAGGTTGAACCACCCTGGGCAATCCCATCATATCAACCGCACGCCCTGCAGAAGTTCGACGCACAGAGGCCCCTGTCGAAACCGTCCCAGGTGTATCAAAGATTGCAGCGTAATCCTCCGTTTGGTCACCTAACTCAACAATAGAATTCTGCAATTCGTCACTCAACTGTTGACATTTCAACATAACTTCATCAACCTTATTAAACTTCCCATCAGGGGTAGGATCAGGAGTAGGAGGAATATTACGTAATTTCTTCGATCTAGCACCTTTGGAGGTCATATCAGCGGTCAAGGCCTCCGAGGCATACATATAATCACCTAGCTCTTTACTAATTCCACTAGCCATTTTATATATATGTAAGGACCACACCCCCAACAATTACATTAATTCACAACAAGGAGTCCAATTTTAGTCCTACAACATTCCTAACAAATTATGGTCACTAGGATATAAATATCTCGGATTCAATCACACAACCCTTCAATCCAAAACGTTGGTTCAAATTTACTCTGCCAAACCAAATTTAATCGGTTAAAATTATATTCTGTTGAAAATAAAAATTTATCTTGTCGAATACAAAAATTATCCTGTCGAATACAAAAATTATCCTGTCGAATACAAAAATTATCCTGTCGAATACAAAAATTATCCTGTCGGCGACGCCAAAAATCTGTAGCGAAACTCGACCCACCCCGCCCTGCTCTCACTTTGTGTCGAGTCTCTCGGCCCCGAACTCACTTACATGAAGTGAGTTCCGGCCGAGAGCCACGCCACAAAGCCAAACAAGGTCTAGCCATAGCACAGATTTGTTGTCGAGGGGTTAGTTACAAGTTCGCAATTTCAAACCGAAAATTAGTTAGCGTAATCAATCACCTAGAACCTCTACAAAATTATTCCAGACTACCCTGGCACCCGTGCTGTGCCGCTGTTCTCGGGCCGGACTCACTTACAATAAGTGAGCCCTTACCGAGAACCTCGCCACAACAGTCAACCAAGGAACAAACATCTTCCTATGATTCCAATCCACCCTTAAACCGTGTTTTGTGTTAAGATATATGTTAGGACTAGGACTCTGAAACAGAATAGGAATTAAAAATACAAAAAAAAACCAATTCCACTAAATTATTAGCAAATTTATTCACAAATCCCCAAATCGTCTCTACCCTCCCACAATTCAGCAGTACATTCAGATTTACATTCAAGTTGTACAGACCAACTCATTTCATTCACCCTTCAAGGTGAGATCATAATTCCTCATAAAATAGTTACGTCCCCTACTAAAGAGGGGGAAAAACCCTACAATCTGGCACTTATGCCGCCTTAAAATATGCACACCAGACTACATGACTACTACCCTTAACTAAAGAAGGGGAGTCCAAGATACGGCAATACCAAATATTTACTTTCACATGTCACCCAGCAGAAGGGTTACTTCATTATTTGTGACCCACCTACCCTCCTAAATATTGCTAAATATTCACTGGGGGTAGCGTTATCTCAGTATTCACGTCTGTACATTCAAGCTAATGCCATAAAAGGAGAGGGGGGGGGGGGGGTACAATCCATCGGGCCACCGAAACTCGCCCCAAGCCGAAAGATCACGATTAGGCCATAGCATCCTATCGCAACAGCAATAAGATGCCCTGGATCAATCGTGAATAATCCTAGAACCAATTTAATATAGCCTTTTATAACATATTTCGGCTTACGGCGAGGATCGGTAAATTACATAAAATATGACCGGCCCCGGCAGGGTACAACTACGGAGAAATAAATATTCGACTCACCTATAGGAAGCTCCACACGGTTCTGATCCACTAGACTCCGATTCAGAATAATATAATATTGCAGACGCAATTATTTCGTGCGAAGTCAACACCGCCGAGCACGAGAAACTACATGTCTCTCACAATAGTGGTCAATGAAGTAAGAACCACTGATCCATAACGCTATCAGTTAATGATCAATGTAACAATTTAAGGCCACCTCAGAGTATTTTAGCACTTTCAATACTGAAGCGGGCAAACACACACTCGATATGTACACACAGACCCATACCTACATATATATATAATATACATACATAGATATAGGCCACTGTGCACACACCGTGTGTGTGTCCCTTATTGTACAATTCCACTTTTTCTTACACTTCCCCTTAAAATGAAAACAGGCAAGTGACTGTGAATGTCGCATTCTCAGAGAGCTGCATCCAATTCGGATCATTCGGTGGTTGTGCAATGGGTAGCTCTGATGATGCCTTGAAGAGATTATGTGGTTGATTCAAGAAATTTTCATTAACACTTATGCGGCCGAAAGCGATTATTGGCACCTATTTTATGATGATTGTATGTATGTTTAAAAGAGCTCAGAGAGAGAGCTCTTTCCAACAATTAATCAGGTGATAGAGTTCCAAGTATGTCATAAATATAATTAAACTCTCTCGCATACAGGCATACATAGGGGTCCTCCATACATAACTGAAGTGGGCGTGGCAGTAAAAAGGGATAAACCCTTTAACCAACGCACACGACATCAAAATTTGTTATTTCAGTTCTTTTTCTTTCTTCAAAATGTTCAAACATTTCAACAAAACCGAATCATGTGACCCATCATTGGAAAGGCCTGAATGGACTCTTTTTCAATGAGGGGGTCACATGATATGGTTTTATAAGAAAAGTTTGAATTTGTTTTAACTGATTTATTTGTAAATTACGAGGAGGGATGCGGCCACGTCATTAGGCAAAGTTTTAATTTGTCATGGAAAGTTTGTATTCTTCTCCATCGATAAACCTGACAAAGAACGTTCAGATTCTCATATCTTAGATCCTCCTGGGTTTGAACCAGACAGATCATTGACGGAATCTTAGCATGTGATGTTGAAAATATTTTTAGAGGGCAACCATCTGGACAGAAACCCAGATGCCGCAGAGTCTTAAAGAAAGTCTGGAAGTGAGGATGGTAAACACTGCCAGGTCCCACCGGCCTTATTATGGTTCGATCGGGCTCGGTGGGGAAAAAAACTTTAAAAATGAATAAAAATACAGAACCACACATACATTTGAATTGGTTAAACATTACCGCACGAAACTACTTTGGCCCAGGATATCACGAGAATAAAAACTTCGAGTGATATCCTGGGCCAAAGCAATCGAGTGCGATAATTCTTAACCCAATCAAACGTATGTGCGGTTCTGTATTTATCACACACCTCCCATGTAACAACCAGTCTACACGAAAATTTAACTAAAAACACTTTTCAACTAGATAATTACTGCTTTTACTTCCTTGCCAACGAGACATCACTTTTATGTGGTGGGGTACCAACCCTAATTTGCTTTTTAATTTTTACGGTATTCAATTGGTTGAAACCAGTTGACTTTGATCAATGTCACTGTCACAATGATCGAACTTCAAATATTTACTAAACTGCAGGGAAAAACACAACAAAAAAATTTAAATAGCTAATAAGTTTAGCACACTCCATCATTATATGACCAGTTGTGGAAGGTATTTGTCAAGGTACGAGCAGTCAGAAATGTTATTTTTATTTTATAGATTTTCGACTCGAATCTGATTGTTTCAATTTCCAAGCGATCTCGACACCGGTGCATTCGACCGATGATGGCGTGATTTATTTAGACGGGTTCCTCCTCTGTTTACGTTAGAAACAAAATCGAATGTGCTTTGTATCACTACATGTGCGATACAACATTATTTTTATCGTACAGGCTGAATAGTGGATATCCCATGTTTTACCTTAATAGGTGTGTGATAAAAAACACTTTGCGATCCCATTAATTATCGGGTCTTAGCAGGCGCGACAGGAGGTGTTTAGAAGTGTGCGTGCAGGTGTCGTGGGGAAGACAACCACTAGCTGCACCACATTTTTTAACAGTTGATAAAGTACTCTTACATCGCGACACATGTTGTGATCGACAAAGCTTCTACTTCAACCATCTTCCAACCCACGCAATAGCCTTCGGGTTGGAAAATTATTGACGTAAAAGAAATAGATCGTTAACTTTATCGTGTAATTATGAGGCATGCGTTTAGTAGTAGGACAGCAGGTAGACGGTGAAAACGGGCTCTATTTTTCGAGTTCTATCAACCGGCGTTCAACAGGGCGAGTAATACATCAAAATGTTCGTCTTGTTGTAACTTTGGGATAGGTGGTATGGTTACGTATTTTGAGGTTGAAATGATCCTTTTTTAAAAAAAATTAGGAGCAATCTGCAATCGGTGAAATAGTCCATTATGGCATTCCCTTGTTAAGAATGATTTGTATTCTCCACGAAGTTCGATATTCAGAAGGAGAACAATGTTGCTTCTCAATGATAGGTCGGCTGTGATTCTAAAATATGTCTTTTTGGGTTTTAGAGGTAAAATCTGGAATTTCTTAATTATAAGAATTTTATATGTGCGGGTACGAGATTTATTTGTATATCTCACCATATCGTAATACTTTAGCATTCTGATGTTTGCATGGCTGCCGATTCTGGAAAATTTCTTTTTCGCATTTTGGGGGTAAAAATGCTATTTTTAGTGAAAAATCAATGAAAATTGTAATTTTCGCTTTATTAACAGAATATGTCAAATTTAACATCTGAATTGAATCATATTGGTTTGATAAGGCTTCCGCTACAGCCTAGAGGAGATTTTAGCCATATCTATGATATACTAGAACCTTTTAGAGAGGGGGGGGGGGGTGTTGGTTAGTTAGAAAGGAAGTGATTTTTGGGTATCGAAAACAAAGACTGCTAATTTTTCAGAGGTTATTCTAATCAAAATTACGATTTCAGAAAAGACCAATTATGTCGTACATATATACCTCTCACGCCACAAGTCATCAGACAAAAAAAAATCTTTTATGGGGAAAATATGGCTTTCTAGCGGAAAAATATGCCAAATTTTGGGGTCGAATTGGCCTTTTCCTAAATACAATTTGAGAAATCTGGAATCGGTGAAATAGTCCATTATGCCATGTCCTTTGGTAAGAACGATTTGTATTCTCCACGAAGTGTGATTTTCAGAAGGACAATGACAATGAAAATCGAAATTCTTACCCCATTAATAGACCATGTCACATTTATCACCCGAATATATGCGGATTTGGGTTGTAGAAGGGCAGGTGGGAAGATATTCAGGCCTGGACATCTTCCAACCAAGATTATCACGATCTCTATCTGAAGACCGACGTTCTGCTCTTGGCAGACGTGTTCGAAAATTTTCGAGACGTCTGTAGTCGAAATTACGATCTGGATCCCGCTTGGTATTTCACCGCACCCGGTCTGGCGTGGGACGCTCTGTTGAAGACCACCGAAGTCCAATTGGAATTATTATCCGACATGAACATGTTGCTCATGTTCGAAAGGGCTGCGAGAGGTGGCGTCTCGATGATCTCCCACAGATATTCTGAAGCTAACAATCCCTACATGAAAGAAGGTTTCGATTCGAAAAGATCAAATAAATACATACAGTATTGGGACGCTAATAATCTGTACGGTTGGGCTATGAGTCATCCTTTACTGATTGGAAATTTCGAATGGGTGATGGAACAGGAAGAGATGCAAAAATGGAGAGACTATCCTTGCATTTTAGAAGTCGATTTGAACTATCTGGAAGAATTACACGATCTACACAACGATTATCCGCTGGCTCCCGAACGAATGGAACCGAACGAAGGAGACGAGGAAAAACTCATTCCCAATTTATTTAACAAACATAACTACGTCGTCTACAGTGAGAATTTGAAACAATACGTCGATTACAGGATGAAATTAGTCAACATACATCGCATCATTCGATTCGACGAAGAGCCTTGGATGAAAAAATACATCGATCTCAACACGAATCTCAGAATTCGAGCCGAGAACGATTTCGAAAAAGATTTCTTCAAACTCATGAACAACTGCGTGTATGGTAAATCGATGGAAAACATCAGGAAGAGAACTGACGTTCGACTCGTCACGTCTGAGAAAAAAGCAAAAAAATTAGTGACAAAACCCAATTACAAACACCGAACCATATTCGACGAAAATCTAGTGGCCGTTCACATGCAAAAGACGCATCTGAAGTTTGACAAACCATATTATCTCGGACCGATCATCTTAGATATCAGCAAGCAATTGATGTACGAGTTTCACTACGATTACGTCAAACGAAAATTTCGTGATAAAGCCAAACTACTGTTCACCGATACAGACAGTTTAGTTTATGAGATAGAGACGAAAGACGTCTACCAAGATATATCTCCGGACGTGGCCACATGGTTCGACACGAGCAATTATCCCGTCGATCACCCGTCCAACATTCAATCGAACGACAACAAGAAGGTGTTAGGTAAATTTAAGGACGAGAGCGGCGGTAAACAAATCCTCGAATTCGTGGTCTTAAGACCCAAACTGTATGCTTATCGTCTAGAAGATGAAGAGATCAAGAAGTGCAAAGGGGTTAAAGCGTGTGTGGTGAAGAAAAACATCTCTTTCCAAGAGTATAAAGATTGTCTGTTAGGAAGTGGTCCGGTGTATAAGACTCTGAAATCGATTCAAAGCGAAAATCACGACTTGTATACCGAAATAGTCAACAAGATTTCGCTGACGGCTGACGACGATAAGAGATTCATGTTAGATGATAAAATAAGCATTTTGGCACTCGGACATTGGACTTTGGATCTAATTTTAGACGATAGGATTTCAGATATGATTGTGGATGATAGGATTCCAGATATGATTAAGGATGATAGGATTCCAGAAAATCAAGACGAATTAGACGGATTCAAGATTATGGAAATCGATAGAGACATCGAGAGAGTTAGTTTAAAAAGAAAAAGAAAAAAATAAAAAAAATAAAAAAATAACGTCATTTTAGTGAATTATAATAAAATAAATAAATAAAAAATATATATATATATATATACGCATTTATGAATAAGAAAATAGAGATATCCGTAGAAGGTGTCGTCTTACATAACGAACCCCTATCCAACATCGATCTGTCGAATGCGGCAAAGGATTTGAAAATCAAAGATTTTCTAGGCGTGTTTTCTAGAGATGCCTTGCCGAAGAGAAGACCTCGACAATTGGAATGCGGAATTTTAAATCTAGACGATTTATCGGGTGAAGGCACTCACTGGGTGGCGTTGTTCAAGAACGGGAAGAAGAATTATTATTTCGACAGCTACGGAATCTCACCGCCGAAAGAAATAAAGAACTATTTCAACAAATCAATGGTTCGTTACAACACGGAACGAGTGCAATCACCAGATCAAGTGTTTTGCAGTCACCTGTGTCTTTACGTTCTCAAGAGATGGTCTGAAGGAGATCGGTTTCAAGACATTCTCAATGATTTACATTAGAGAGAGATTTTTTTTTTTATAGCATATAAAGGTAAAAAAAAATTATTAAAAAAATTTTTTAATCAAATAGAAACGAAAAATAAAAATAAATAATTCATTTTCAATAAACTGCGTTTGAAATATATTTTTTTAGAAACAAAAAATCTCAAAACAACATGCCAGTCAATAAATTTGGTAGAAGTGACGACGAAAAAGTCAACCTAAAAAAAGAAGAGGAAGACGCTCGAAGTCGACGATGGTTATGACATTGCCAACTTGGACGAACGTTATGTTCGGAGATACAAACATTGAGAGGAACCTTTGAACATGAACGATAAGAAGCTCTACAATCTTCCCGAGCCGATAGACCTCGCAGATGCTGCGACTAAAAAATACGTCGACAGGGGAAACGCCGATTTCGAACGAATCATGCTAGATAATTATGTGGATAAAACCATGACCGACAATCTCGATCTGAAATCTAAACGTTTGGTGAACGTCGCAAATCCCATTGATCCCACGGATGCCGCAACCAAGAAATACGCAGATGACTCTCATGCGAGATTCAGCGAACACTTGAGAAATAGATACGTTCAGAAAACGATGCACTCGGAATTGAATGCCAATTCTAACAAGATAACGAACGTGGCCACTCCCACGAATCCCAAGGACGTGGTGACCAAACACCACGTAGATCTGGAACAGAGAAAGTCTGACAGACGAGAAATGAAATATCGGATCTGAATGCGGGATTCAACAAGATATTGAATCTGTCAAAGGTCGACGACACGGATGCGGACTCAACCGTGGTCAACAAGGTCTACGTAGATTCTGCCGTGATACGATCACAAGAATACTTAGAATCGCATAGTCAAATATGCTAGACAATTGATCACCGTGTGGGCTGAGGAGGCCAGCACCTTAGATGAGGGAAAAGCTGAATGGTCTTTCGGAAATGGAGGTAGTGGATCGAAACATGGGCAGGTGGGATATCCCATGCCGTTGGGAGGTGAAATCCTTCGAATGAGTCTGGCTTCCTCGGATTTGAATAACAGAGCGGTCGTCAATCTCATGGTGAATGGAGTAGAGAGCGATAAGAGATACAGCATTGAAAAGACTGAGAATCAACACGCGAATGTTAGCACATTCGGCACGACTCTCAAAGTGAACACTGGAGATAGGATTAATTTCGTTACGAAAACCAATAATCCCAAAGCTGCCACTTCCGTGGTGAGTCTACTGTTCGAACTAGTTCCTTTGAACAAACAATGAACGCATGGAAATAATTAATCAAAAAAAAATAATGTGTGATTATTAAAAACAAAAAAAAAGTAATGAGATTTAGAAAGATGTTCAATCTCTCTAGATCTCATAACTTTTATTTTTTTTTGTTTTTTTTTGTTTTTTTTTTGTTTTTAATAATTACTCATTACTTTTTTTTATTTTTGTTTTATTTTTTTTTCACACACGTCTCTCATCGAATGATCGACATCTTATTTCCATCTGATTCGAATTGTAATTCTCTGTCCGACAGGACCAGGGTAACGGCTTCAGTTTTTCTCGGCATGTTCCTATCGAATTGCATCTTGATCTGAATATCTAAGACGCTACTCTTGAGTCGTTCACTGTGTTTATTGATGTTGAATACGAACATGGGATACATCGACTTGTATTCGCCGGGAGATATGTTAGGGTTGCTCATCAATTCATCTAGACCGTGATACTTCTTTCTAAAATCAGCGGCATCGCCATACAGTCTGCAGAAATCGTTCTTGTCGAACGACACACTGTAATCGATTGCTGGATATCTCGTGGCGTTCAGAAACACTTGCATGTTTCTCAAATGGCAGTGATCGAACAGCGACGCATTCTTTTCCTGAGACCCGTCCCTATCGGCCTGAAACGCAACCACGATGAAACGCAGTCTCTCAGAAGCGGATTTCACCGTCAATCTCCAATCGAAATGATTTGTGGAGAGAGGAATGCTAGCCATGTCGCACTGTCTCATTCTAAATCCCATGGGTAATTTACTCTTGGATTCTATAATCTTGTAGAGACGCGCTTTTTCCACGATCGAAGGCTCCACGTGCGGAACGAACCACGATATCTTGTGTAGAGTTATCTTACCCACATCGGTCGCAGAGAGTCTCACTATTGCGTCGTCGTTTCCTTTTCGAATCAACGTCAGATTGTGTTTGAATCCGTACATGATCTTGTTTTAATCGTCCGCAAATCCGAAGATGTGTTTCAAAGGTATCCTGAACGAAAACGTTCCTTTAGGTCTGGATGTCTTGACGACGTAGTCGAATATCGCGGCGGCGCCGGCGCTAGCAGGGCCGACGGTGTCTTTCACCCACAACTGATTAAGTCCTCTGGATTTCGAAAAATCATCAGGATACGCCAAGAGTCCGAACATCGTGGTGGCCTGACCGGGATGAAACACAGATTCTTTCTCTTGTCTGGATAGCATTATTTTATATTACTGAATAGATGCATGATGCCATTATTGGCTAGAGTAACCGTGTCGTCGTCGGCGTAGTCGCTCCCTTCTTCTTTGGTGAGACATCCCTGCACCACTATGTAACTCTCACTAGGATGTATGAATAGATCTTGAGTTTCGACATTGATTCTTATCTCTCCCGCATTGTTCAAACTCGTTCCGGTTACCCGTTCGTATTCGTGAACCTCATATTCTTGAATACTTTCATCTTTCACTATGCTTCGTGCTATATCTAGCATATTTGTCATTTTTAAAGGATTTTTGTTTTTTCGTTTATTAATTAGCTTGCTTTTTTTTATCTAAAAATAGTTTTAATTATTTTTATTATTATTTTTCTCTCCTATATATATATGTGTGTAAACAAGAAAATGTTAAAGAGAGTAAATAAAAGAAATTTGTTTTCTTTATCAAAACTTTGTCTTCTGTAATTGTTGTTCGTAAAACTTTCCGATGATCTCTTCTCCATCCAAAGCTTCGATTTCGTAAGTCAGTGTGAAATATTTTGATTGTCACGAAGATTTCCAAGGTCCATCGAGGAGTATAACCCTTTTCGAAGCACTTCTTATAAGCGTAGATTCTCACTCGATCACCGACCGCAAATTTCGGCGTTCTAGACTTCTTCCTAATCTTAGATCTTTCAGGATATAGATTCGCATAAACCTGTTTTTCATTTCGAGGATCGCTAGCTTCCACGGGAGTCATCTTGATCGATCTGTGTCACATGTTGTTGTAATCTTTAACCAGACCATTCAGAGTGTATATGTATTTCTTGGTCGAATTCGCCGTGAAGTATCTATGCATCTTTTCCTTCATCGTTCGATTCCAACGTTCCACCACGCTGGCTTTCTCTTCGTATTCGATCGACTAGAGGTCGACCAATCGATGAACGTGCTTGTTGTAGAATTCCTTTCCCTTATCCACCCACAATTTACTCAGTTTTCGAGACGACGAGACGAACACGCTCTTCAGAGCCTCGGCGACACAAGGTCCCGATTTATTCTTCAAAGCTCTGATCCAACCGTATTTGGAAAACACGTCGATGACCGTCAATAGATATTTGACACCCTCGTTCCACCTCGAAAACGATCTCATGTCGACCAAGTCGGCAGACCAAATATCATCAAAACCCTTCACAAACACCCTTCTCTTTCGAAATTTACACACGATGGGTTTCTGTAAATCCTCGGCCAATTCGCTCATCAATAATCGTTTCTTCTTCTTTTCATTTTTTGAACGCCCCATCCGAAGCGACGTTTCGCACTGATCAGATCACTGACCAACGAACGTTCTATCTTCTCTCTCCTGGTCGGATTCGATATGCCTCTCAATTTCTCCAACATGTTTTTATCACAGACGTCGTTGCGAGTCTTGGTGTCGGGATGTCCGGCGTAGCACAGATCGTGATCATACGTGGCCGCATCCACCCTATTCACAGGTTTGCTCCAAGATTTAGGAGTCAGATCGGCGTTGAGTCTCTTGTTCAATTTCGTTCCGGGTCCCGTGAAACTGTGACCAGGCAGATGCATTTCGAAAGGTAGATTATTGATCATTTTATTCCTGATGCCTTTACCTTTGCTCGCGTTCTTTTTTTTGATGAATCGAGTCTTGACAGAACCACACACGTCGCAAATTCCGCGAAGCATCTGTCTATCATTTTTAGTTCGTACTTCTTCAGAATTAATCGTCTCGGTAACTCTCTTACACTTTACGCAATACATTTTTAAGAGTTATTTTAATCGTTTTTATTTTATATATAAATTTAATATTTTTTTTAAAATTCTGTTCTTATTATATATATTTTTTTTTTTTTCAGTCGCTGCTCTTGAGTTCTATCATCTTACTGAATTCCTCCCTAGCCTCTTTCCTCCCCTTTTCCACGAGAGAATCCTTAATCTCTTCTTTGATGATCTGACGAGTCTTGATTCTCACAGCTTCTTTCATGGCTTCATATTTCGTTTTCTCTCTCAATATCGTGAAGTGTTCTCCATCCGATATCCTACCATCTTTCAACTCCATCGAGATCATTTCGGATATCGTGTCGATCTTGGAGTCAGCGAAGACGCGAATCTTGTCATGTTTCCTCGTCTTCAGATATAATTTCCTACTCAAAAAGTTTCCGAGCGTGCTAAACAATCCGGCGGCGAGAGCCACTCCTTCTACGATCAACACGATCGGAATGCCGACTGTGGTCGACAACAATCCGATGCTGGCCGCGTGTAAACCCATGGAAATCGTGATGAGTGTTGTGTCGATCGCGTTGACGAATTTCACAAAACGCGAATACTTCTTCTTGAGAGAATGACAAGAATCTTTCTCTCGAGTTAGATACGCTTGGATTCTACTGATTTGATCGATGCGATACCTCTCTCCTCTTTCTTTTTCTTCTAGCGACGGTGCCGTTGGCAAAACGCCATTCGGCTTCTCATCCTCGTCGTCATCTAACGTCGGATACAATTTATTTCTGGTTCTCATTTTTGTGTTTTTTTTTCTTTCTAATATTAGATAAAAAATTTATGTGTGTATTTATTTTTATTTCTATTCTCCCTTATTTTATATCAATGAGAGAACTTAGACGTATGCTTCATTGAACAATAATTTCATGATGCATCCCTTGTCTTCTAAAGTCAGACTTCTACGTGCCAATTTCAGTTCTTCCGAAACTGTGGGCTTGTCTCGATCCTTACAGAAGAGTAATCTCTTCCAAAACGCGATCACTTCGTCGATTTGAACGCGTTCAAATGCTGGTTCGAAATACTTGACGACAATATCTTCCCTTTCCATCATCAGACACGAATGATTCTCGTGATCGAAGTCTAGGTGATCCCGACATCCGACGCATCGTTCTAACAAGAGGCGACCTAGTTGTTCGTTCACACAGAATGCGTAGGCTCTCATCAGCATTTTTAAAAGAAACCTCGCTCTAATAGTCTGGGAAGCGCTCATGATTTACGTATCTTTTTTTATTATCTATTCGATTTTATATATTTATTTTTAAATAACTATTTATTTATATCTTTTATTCTCTCGTATATATATATCAATCACTTTTTTTTATTTCCTCGCCTCAAAACTGATTCCAGTTGAGAAAAAAACCAATTACAAAATAAACCTCTCTAAATGAGTTTTGCTCTCGAAAGTGTTAAATCGCAACCGCGCTTATTCTCACCACAAGGAAAACTCGAATATTCAAAATCACAAGTAAACACATCAGTAATGTAACGCTGAACTGTTTCCGCTTTCATCCATAGAATAGTTTTTTTTCAGTTAAACTATTTAACTGACAATTGACGCTCATTTAAATATTAACCCGTAATACATTTCGAGCGTGACAAATGACGTTCTCGGTAAGTTTATACAGTAGGGGATATTCCAAAAACTTTTTTTTCTGTTGAATTTTGGAAAATCCCACTATGGGTATTCCCCCACTTACGTCAGAAATGGGAGCGTCCAATAGTGGTCTGTTAAGTTTTGGAAAAATCCACTACGGGTATTCCCCCCACTATGGGTATTCCCCCCACTTACGTCAGAAATGGGAGCGTCCAATAGTAGTCTGTTAAGTCTGGAAATATCCACTATGGGTATTCCCCCCGCTTACGTCAGAAATGGGAGCGTCCAATAGTAGTCTGTTAGGTTTGGAAAAATCCGGGTATTCCCCCCACTTACGTCAGAAATGAGAGCGCCCAACAGTAGTCTGTTAAGTTTGGAAAAGCCCCCGCCTCAAAAGCCCAGAATCCGCAAACCACCTTTTTTGATGCTGTCCTAGAAACCGCAAAACATTTTTGCTCGCGTTCACCAACGATGGATCGATGGTCTGATCCGCGATGGGAACATCGACAAAAATTTTTAAGTAAAAAAAAAGTGAAAAATGTACAATTTCATACATTTTTCACTTTTTTGAAAAACGTGTACACTCGACACGTTCGCCAACGGGTATTTGAACGTTAAAAGTGCGATCTAGGAGTCTCAAAATAACAGCGGATTCTGGGACACCCGACAGAACGTGTACGTGTACGGTACATGTACAACGTTCTGTCGGGTGTCCCAGAATCCGCTGTTATTGTACGTGTACGGTACATGTACAACGTGTCCTTGAATCCGCAATTATCACCTACTACTGTGCAGAAAATAAAAATCTATTCAGCACGTGTGTGGAACGGAAATCGTTGACGGACTATTTTTGAAAGAAGCGAAATTTCACTGAAAGTTTCTACAAATCGTGTACCGCAATTACAATTTTAATCCCTAGCGATAGCTAAAAGTCGCCCCTGAGTTCCAATGTGTTCTATGCGCCAGTAGACACATAGAACACATTGGTACTCAGAGGACGAAAGAGTAACACAGGTTCGGCTCGCAAGTTTGGTGGACGACAAAATGTGTTCTTTTTGGTGATAATTATCGAATGAATTGTTGAGTGCCCTTCTAATAATTGGTTTACAGACGCGAAGGCGAGTGATACCCACAGAATGAAACGCGTGTGTGAATAGGTTAATCGATATGGCACTTGAGCCATCTCGGAAGGGTAAAACTTGAGGTCTGCGACCTCTCGTTCTATCCTTCCGCGCTGGCACTGGCGCCATATCGATTAACCCATTCGCACACGAGTGTCGTTCTGTGTGTATATAATCTAGTCATGTTTTTCATAACAGATTGTAGACCTGGTCACATCTGGTCACACTGGTATTATCAATTTCAAAATGTGTTCTGATGTGCATCAGCCCACCTAAAACTCTCGTTAATGGGAACTGAATATTCAATCTGTCATTTTCGAAGTATCCACGGGCTCTCTTGTGCGTGGCTGCGAATGTTTATTACAGCAACATGTCTCCATACAATTGCCACCTCAGGAACAAACAATATCATTCAGAAGTTCCAGCGAAGCAGGCATGCCTGACATTTGTGTCGGATCCACTTTTTTGTTTTCTGAATTGAATCCATAATCGTGCAATTCTGGTGGAGAGAGTTGTTGTTGAATGCAATCAGGCCATATTCTAGTTGGAGGACACATCTATGGAGATAAGTTTTAAAGCTGTCGTCCGTCGGTGGCAGTCTTTTGTTTGGAGAGTTCGCCTTTCTGGTATTCTCGTGTATCTGATCAGTGCTTTTTGACGTCATGTTCCACTTTACAGAGTTGACACGAAATGTGTACAAGCAGAGATTGATTTACTAAGACATTTAAGCCCATACCCAGCAAACTCGTCCACGTAACCTTTATGGGAATGGGCTACCTCCTTCGGTAATCTGAACATGCCCTTCTCGCCAGTTCAAGAGAATGAACTAATGGTACCACAGCCGATCAGACAGTATGCGATGAGAAACATCTTCCCCCATTCGAGTGCAGACAAGCTTGTATTTTATGGATTGGGCTGTATATCTGTTCTTGGTCGTGTATTTGCCTATTCGCCCTGTCAATAGAAACAGGTCCGCCGCAGCGGTACCCCCAATGTCATATAAAATTATAGAAGAAAACAATAAATCAACCAACAAACAATAATCAAAATCTAACACCATGTGTGAATATCCAGGGCCCAACTGCAGTGTTGTCTTTTTAAGCTTAGTCACGAAGATTGAAATCGAAAAACTGATCTCGAAGATGTAAGTAAAGACTAGTTGTTGAATTGCAACACAGTCGTAGACATACATATACATGTAGGTCAAAATATATTTTATGAGGTATCGGATATTACAGGTTCCTACCTGTGTGCTTCACTGTTTCGATAAAGGTGATGAATTCCACTTGACATCACTTATCACCAATCTCAATAGAAGCAGTGAATCTCGCAAATGATATTGAAAAACTGTACAGCACTTCCTTTCCTCGGCGCTTCCCAGATTTCTTTCCCAGCCCTAACTTATCTCGCAAATTATATTTAAAAATTGGACAGCACTGTCTTTTTAAGTGCTTGCCGGGTTTCTTGCCCCACCTATCCCATCTCGCAAATTACATTGAAAATTGGACAACACTCCCTTTCCTAGGCGCTTGCTTGCCCCGTCCCCACCCATCTACCAATTGCCCAGTCGATAGTATGCACAGTATCAGCTACCCATTAGACGAATACCCGTAATACTGAAAGGGTGGCAATGAAACTGAACAGGACTTCCTTTCCTAGGCCCATGTCGGGATTCATGCCCCACTCTGAAGACAATGTTCAATAGAAAACCGGCTGAATGTTCCCCAAAATGTAAGAATTTCCTCGGAAGTGGCCAAATATCTTCTCTGGTATGTTATGGAGGTCATGTTCGATCGTTATGAAGTAATTTGTTTGACTGATATGACAAAAGCCATAAAATGCTGAAAAATTGATTTTTAGAATCAACGACCATGACATAAGAGTTGTCAATTTTGTCGGTCTAAAAATCGAGCCTGGTGAGACATACTGAAAATGTTGGCCAACAGACGTACTCTCCTCGTCTATTTCACCAGTTCCAGAATTCTCACAATTTATTTAGAAAAATGCCTTTTTTAACCCCAAAATTCAAAATCGTACAGCCTGTCTCAAAATTGCAACAGTGATATTCCCTACATCTAGATGAACATTTTGACATATGGCGCGTATTGTTAAACGCTCGGTTGATTGGGCCGATTTTTAGGAGTCAGAGCCGCTCTACTCTATTGTCCCTTGATTGCAACAAGGCGCCATATGCAATGCCTTGATGATGTAGTTGGAATATTAGTCAGTTGAGATTATTGTTAAAACACTCAAGACTTCTTGGAAATGTATTAGTGAATAAATAAAATATACACGTAACAGTCGTGACGCAAACTCTCTTCACCGTAATTAACGCGTACCATACCAGTGGTATGTCTCGCACGTTTCATTCCAATTCTGTCGGGCTTCGCACAGGACCTCGAAAGTGACGTCATGTCCGTGACCTAGTGGCGCCATGTTGTGTTATCATGGAAGGCCGAGTGAGCGGCGGCATCTTGTGACATCATTACTATCATTACCATAGTGATACGTGGTGCCCCGCGCGTGTTGTTAGGGTGATACGTGTTTCAGCACTCCATTTTGTATACTGGGGGCCGCCATCTTGGTTTCTATAGTAGTATGTGGTTGACCTGTTACCCAAACCCTTCTTACAGGGCCAAGATGCCTCTAAAAACTATGTTCGATTAAATAGGAGTACATCTAATTACCACAAACAACCCGACAATTCTTCAAATTACCAAAATCAACTCCAAAGTACTTTGGTATGGATTTGCCCATCTTTGTGCTAATAAGAGTAGTGCTATAAGACGCATTCCTGTTCGGACAATTCGAATCCCATAGCTCATTTGCTCGATCGAGTGACTCCACATACTGTTATGCGGCTCATTTCGGAAAAAGGGATGACGAAGGCCAGTCTTTTTCAAAAAGGGATTCCATAGGTGGGATACCTAGAAACAGGATTAATGATTTCCTGTAATAAGCTATCTGGCAATCACTGAAAAAAAGTCATTGCTCGAACGACTCAAATCTCATCAAGCAAATGAGCTATTAGATAATTGCTCGACCGAGTGACTCCATATACCGCTCGAACGACTGGAATCCCATCGAGCAAATGAGCTATAGAGCAAACTTCTCAACGACTTAGTTATTTTTTTTTTTTTTTTAAATTTCAACAAAGCCATATCAGGTGATTCCTCATTGGGACGAGCTCAATGAACTCGTTTCAATGAGGAGGTCATATGGTATGATTTTGTATTTTTCTTTTTTAATTTGTTTTAACTGCTTTATTTGTAAATTACGCGGAGGGATGCGACCACGTCGTTAGGCAAAATGTTAACTTGTCATGGAAAGTGTGCATTATTCTCCGTCAATAAAACTGACAATGAATGTTTAGATTCTCCTATCTTAATCGCACTGGCCTTGATCCAGAAGTTTCATTGACGGAATCTTAGCATGTAATGTTGAAAATAATTTTAAAGGATTACCGTCCGGCCAGAAAGGTCGCGGAGTCTTAACCCTTTGAATCCTCGTTTCTAGGAAATGTATCGTCTTTGTGTACACTTACCGTGAGATGGGTCAGTCCAATATCAAAATACAGGGAGGAAAAAACAATAACTGGAGTCTGGATCCGTCTGGCTGCAGACTCCCACTATTATTTTATCGTCAATGCCCAGTGTATAGACAGAATTATGCCTTGGGCCGAAAAATCGGTCTTATGAGTTCAAAGGGTTAACGAAAGTGTGGAAGGTGAGGGTGGTAAACACTTCCAGGACGCCCCAGGCTTACCATAGTTCGGCGGGGCTCGATGGGAAAAAGTTTTAAAATGAATTAAAAAAGCAATTACATTGACTATCGGGTCTTGACAGGTGCGACAGAAAGTGTTTAAAAGTGTACGTGGAGGGTGTCGACGGGGAGAGAACAGCTAGTTGTACTACATATTTGAACAGCTGATAAAGTTCTCTTCGCAAACTTTATCGTGAAATCATTAGACATGCGTGTAGTAAGGGGGGGGGGGCGTGTCACTTGTGGCAAAAGAGGCAGTGGAACGTGTCACTTGTGCCACAACCGGTTCGGTCTCCCCTGGAAATAGCAGTCTCCACAAAGCACTAGAATTCATAAATGATAAGAAACGGCTGCAATGTTTGGCTGACTCGACAATGAGCTTGCAACTTAACAGACACGGATCCCGTTAAAACATTTCAACAAAGGAAACGGTATATGGATGAAATTCTTGGAAAAGGTAACAGAAAAATGTTTGATGCCGCTTGTTACATCAGAACAACACTACAAACATTTGTGATATGCATTCTGCGTGTTTCTAGGCTATGAAATCATCCCCCATCCCAACTTTCATGACTTCTTTCCATCAAATAGATCTCAAATCGTACGTAATTTTATGTGAAACATAACTTTCAGATGATCTCACATCAAAGATGGGCCCTAAATCAAATTATAGTTTTCCTTACGGCTAACGGGTAGAACAACACCAA
Organism: Pictodentalium vernedei; assembly: GCA_031216915.1. Lineage (NCBI taxonomy): Eukaryota > Metazoa > Mollusca > Scaphopoda > Dentaliida > Dentaliidae > Pictodentalium > Pictodentalium vernedei. The sequence goes on along the minus strand of CM062294.1, from coordinate 188,964,701 downwards.
TAGAGTAAAAGGAATATAAAGTTCCAGATAATATTTAAAATTCCTGCAGATTTTTTTTAAGCTGCTCCAGATAAAATTTCCAGGCGGAAAGATGAATTCATCTGATCAGATCACAGTACGAAAAACCGGTTGTACTATTAGCAAAACCATCCGAACAGATTCATCGGCTAATTCTGTTCAGACCAAAGGCGGACACCGGGCAACCGGACAGTTGTTTGGTAATTTATCATCACGTTTTTGGCAAACACAAAAGAAACGACCTTCAAACTTATCTCACACTGCTATATATTTTTCAACAAATAAACTGAGTAAAATGGGGCTGTTCGACACCTGCGCAGCTATGGTGGAAAATTTTCCTACAATTATTCCTCTACCTTCTGGGCACATAAACCTTCAAAAAGTATTTAGGATGCACTACTTGGCATTAAATGCACAGAAGGACACGCGCGTGTGAATGGGTTAATCGATATGGCACGAGTGCCACCGCGGAAGGGTGAAACTTTATCCTTCCGCGGTGGCACTCGTGCATATCGATTAACCCATTCACACGCGAGTATTCATATTTTTGTGAGTTGTTACATTCATTTTTCTCGAATCGGTGAATGTCAGGCTGCCATTTTAATACATTTTCTTCACATGTATATTTGAATAAGTTGAAACAAATATTACATTTCTGAACATTTGAATTCCTAGGTCTTTCTTTAGTATATTTTCTTTCAACTTGGAAGAATAAATTGCAGCAAGCACATTTTGTAAACTTCTACTCTACAGGTGTGTGTGCAATAGGCTGGGTTGGGTGGGCAGGTTGCGCATAAAATTACCTGCAGTTTTTAACCCTTTGAATCCGGGTGGTATCTTCCATGTCAGGTCAATGGAAGCGATTGGAAGAGTCCATATTTATTATATGGGGTAGACCAATTAATATTTGCAACTTGCAGCCGCAAGGCTGCACGTTTAAAACATTAATTGGTCTCCCCCACACTCTAAATTAGAAGCCATCCTACTTGATGAATGTATGACGTATCATGTTCCTGGGCCGGAAAACCGTCCTCTCGGGTTCGAAGAGTTAAAATAAGTTTGACCAGGGGATACAATTGATATCACCATGACAGCCATGGTCCTTATTTTCGGGTGTATCATTTGAGGACGTGAGACCACACCTGGAATTTGGAAATAAACATTTGAATAATAACTTTATTTTAAAGTGAGAAATTGTGTCCTTTTGCCAAGCCGTATCATGCTCTACACGAAGTCCCATGCGCCCACCGCCCGTGGGTGAGGCATACCTGTGGGGTCGAAAAGAGAAATCAGCTGTAACCTTTGACCGAACTGCAGTACAGAGGTGTAGTTGGTGTCAAAATGACGGCTGTCGGGTGTAGTTTATAATACGCTGTGTTGGGATTCTATGTGGGTGCTCAGAAATAAACATTTGAGATCAAAACATGAATAATCGACGTGACTCTCGGATATTAAATTTCTACATGTGCTTCATGCAGCTGGGAGTTGATGCACGTAAGTATATTTGTCGTTGATGCTTTCAACTTCAACGATGTCTGTTAAATACAGAGCAAAGGAGAATATTTTTTAATACTGTGAAACAAGCTGAAATAATCTTTCAGAAATCAAATGGAAACCCTCATTCTATGGACATTAACATATTTTTGTAATTTCGAGAATGTGCACAGGGGTGAATACTATAAAACTGTTACAATTGTATTTTCTAGAATTGTATTTTCAAGTGATGACTTTAAATGGGTTAAAATGAACCATTAGCATTTTCAAAGATCTGTCAGTTTGTCAGATGGCAAATTGCTATATCTTTTAAAATGCTAATGTTTCATTTTAGTCAGTTATATTAATAGGCATAAATAAAATTCTAGAAAATACAATTGTAAAAGTTATATAGTATTGGCTCTTGCAGGAAGCAAATTTGTACGGCGACTCTTTTAAAACAAGGCATAGTTCGATACGGGCGATGCAGTTTTACAAACGGACGAAGTGTAGAGAAAAAGTGATGGTATTAAGAACTGTGGTGTATCCAATGAGTTGGAGACCGAGAGAGCCTTCTCCTCCTAAAATCTTCGATGCCCCCAAAATATTGATTGGCCCAATGCAACTCTGACATAACTTAGAGTCCTAAAGTGGTCTATAACTTAGGGCTACGCAGGCTACAAAGAAAAAGTGATGGTATTAAGAACTGTGGTGTATCCAATGAGTTGGAGACCGAGAGAGCCTTCTCCTCCTAAAATCTTCGATGCCCCCAAAATATTGATTGGCCCAATGCAACTCTGACATAACTTAGAGTCCTAAAGTGGTCTATAACTTAGGGCTACGCAGGCTACAAATGCCCCAGGTTCGCTCTTAGACCATTGACAAATTTTGCATAATTTTCTCGATGGTGAGGGATGAGGGCCTAGTCAAAAACTAGGACCCTCCGGACTTTGCCCCGCCTCTCTTAAGAGACCAGGGGTCCTATTGAGGACTAGGGGAGGCAACCCCTGCAACGGCTTTCCAATATCCCGAACCACTCAAAAAAAAACTTACTAGGGCTCCTCCTATTATAGAATCCTGGCTACGCGCCTGGTTCAGAAAAAACAAAAATTACACTGTATATGAACAGTACTCTTGTAGTTTTCGTTTGTTTGAATTTTAAACAGTAAGTCATCACCATCGTAAAATTTACGGTAACGTTTGTCCAGTGTAGGAAATTTTCTGGTACATGATTTGCCTTTATGCTTGAAACGCGTGGAGTTCTGTTTTTTACGTCGTTGTAAAAATTGGTCCTGTGACAGGAAACTTAAACAAAAATAGTCCTGTCTAGCATAATTTTGAAAGCGAATCGATGGGAAACGCGGACTCAACACGCATTAAATCTTGGTCATTTTTAAGATGAAAACAATTAGCAATATAGTTTCAAATGCAAGGCGGCACTCGAGTTATACAGTTTAAAATGTGAATGAAGAATTCCGAATACTTTCTAATTTTTGTCAGCATATTGGCGAGCAAAGGGTCAAGATTCTGATTTTCCTGACATTTATGATGACAGTGTGAGATAAGAAATAAGTCTTGATTGAAACGGAAATATTGAACTTGTTAAATTCCCGAAAGGTTAGAAAAGAAAAAAGTCTTAATTTCTGAAATGCACTTTTGCAGGTGTGTAAAATTATCTAATACTGTCTTGGGTGTGTGTTGTCAACGAAGTCATGGTTGTAGCAAGGGTAAAACGCATCTTGTTTAAACATCTGGAACTGGGACGAACACGGAAAACTTGTTTTAATGACGGTCATGAACTGTGATTTGAAAGAGAAATTGAACTGTCTAGTTATTTATGAAAAACATTTGTTGAGTCGTCTGCAAGTCGTTTTAGCAAAGGTTGCGGAACTTCCAAGAAACGGTACGCGCTGCCTCAACTTCGCCCCGGTTAACTAAAAATGGGAAAGGTGGGCAGCTGACTGCTTCAAAAACGAGTCATTGTTTAAAGCTTTTGATATTTTTCAGTTTTCTTTCTTTTCCATTGCCATTTTTCAGTCAACTATATTCTGTCTAAATCTACTCTTCATGTGTTTTTCTTTTTCTTTCCAAAAGGTTGGTGACAATAAGACAGTCAGCTTCCTGGATTACCTCCCTGTAGATAGATAGATAGATAGATATACTTTATCAACAATATATCACTGAATAACAAAACATAAGACACAACTATACAAAATTAAACACAACATGATATATTGTTAGGAGACAACATAGCAAATTTAGCTGTCTTCCTGTTGTCTCCTTGGTATGGTCGTACAAATTCAATAGTCATGCAGTAGACATCATTAAAACATAATCACCACCGCCTTCAGTATAGGGTGTAGAGAGTTATAGCGAGGGCCACCGGCTGTCACATAAAATGATCTCATATGAGACATTAGTGGCCGTTTAGGATGAGATGGGGTGTGGGAGACAAACAAAGGGAGAGAGATATTTGCCTGGTGAGTTGGATCCTAGAAAGATGCCTTCTCGAAGTATGAATGAATGTTAAGCAATTCCTTACCGGTCCAGATTTTACAAAGGGCAGTTCAGAAAGATAAAGGTAAGGCTTTACAAATTTATAAATTTGTTGCTTGAAATGACGACCGATTAAGAATTATTTAGTAAATTAGTGTGAGTCAGTGTAGGGGAAATGTCAGTGGAGTGCACATTCTCGTAAGAGAAGATGAATACCCATCATAAGGCAAAATCCAATACGTTTCGCAATACTAATATTAAAAAATAGTAATATTTAGATATTAGGGTGGCAGTCGGGACACATGCGATATGCGCATGATATGTTCGAAGAGTAGTTATGTGTGTATTTCATAGCTAATTGTTTTTTAAATAGGCTTCTGGTGGGGAGACCTCGAATACCAGACTCAATTGCATTCCATATTTTTGGAAAGCTATGTCTCGGCAGATTTGCAGAAAACTGCGTTCTTGGTTTGTAGAAAGAAAAGCCTATATCAATAATCATCAGGTATAAATTCCAGAGCAACATATCACTGCTGAAATATTGTGTTTACTGTTTAATTATATTTGTATTACTTTTTTATTGTTTAAACATTTTGTATTTGTAATATATTTCATTCATTCATTTCGTTCGTCCGTTCGTCCCCGTCCGTCCGTCCGTACGGACGTCCGTCCGTCCGTCCGTCTGTCTGTAACCCTTTCTATGCCCCTCGAAATTTGTAAAAACAACCGAGGTTTTGACCGTTGTCCGACCAAATTAAAATAATCTATTTTTCCGTAATTCGATCCGTCCGTCCGTCTTTCCGGGCAATAATACGGAAGTTATGAGGGTTATTTTTCCCGGACAGACATTATGAGCTTACTTTCAGATTATGAGCTTACGTTCAAATATTATGAGGTTAATGTTTAACATATGAGCCTTATGAGGTAAGTATCGATTTGTCGGGGTTTATGTTAAGGTTTATGGTCAATTAACGACTGGGGGTTAGCGTTGCCCCTCTTCAGGTTTAGGTTTATCTCGGGGATCCAACCATGTCTGTTCCCCCAAAAAAATTTCCGAAGAAACGGCTTTTTTACGGTTGTCCGAACGTTTTAAAATGATCAATTTTTCCGCAAAAAATTAAGCCCACAACTCCCGTTTCTAAGAATGTCCGTCCGTCCGTCCGTCGGACCGACCGACCGACCGACGCGCTCGCTCGCTAGCTTGTCCGTCCGTCTGTCCGTCCGTGCTATAATTCGGGAGTTACGAGTTCCGTCCATCCTTCCACCTCCCTCCCGCCTGTCCGCTCGTTCGTTCGTTCGTCCGTCCGTCCGTCCGTCCGTCCGTCCGTCCGTCCGTCCGTCCGTCTGTCCGTCCGTTCGTTCAAGTTTGAGATGAATCCGATAAAGTTGTCTATAAACTATCATTACGTTTGTTCGCTTCTTACGTGTATGCAGAGGGTGTGTTTTAATTAAAACCTTCAGGTTTCGACTTATAAGAATTTGAGTTTAGGTGATTTTTATATTTTATAAAGATTAACTTATCTTTACTACCTAGTTATTATAATTTATGCATTTGTTATTACTGCTCCAACTATAAATTTATTCACAATTGGTTTCAATAAGCCCACAATCGAAATTACTCCGTTTGAGATTATCCTTTTGTTGTTATTGAAATAAATCGGATTTTTCATTTTATTGTATTTATTGTTTCTATTTTTGTTTGCTTACATCCGACCTTGTTCCCACTATTTGTCATATATAAGCTCACAATACTTTGTGTAAGTTAGTATGTGTTTGTATTTCAACATGCACTCGATTCTTCGCGTGGCCTCATCGTAATAGAAACATTTTCCTGCCAATGCTCTTTTCGCCGAGGACATGTCTCAGTAATAAGTGCTGGGAGTTTTTCAAACTTATAAATTCCGATATCCATTTTGATTGTGTATGTGCCATCACACGTTCTTCTTTGCTAGATGGAACAGGATAGGAAATGGGGAAGCTGCAATATGATTTTGTTTATGCTGTATATACTATTTATTACTGCTTTTAGCTATCAGAATTGTTTTCAGTATTTAGGGTTAAAGACCTTTGATGCAAACTGGACTAAAAGGTCCTGAATTTTTTTTTTCCGTCATATAAATAATGTGCAGAGAGGGTTTCAGATTATTTTGTATTACTGCTGAGCATTTGACTCAGTACTGTGCAGTTGCGGGCGACCTATTCCTTGTCACATACGGTCTAGTGTTCTTCAATCATAACCCCGAACCATATGCACTGTTCACTCGTCAACCCAACTAACATTTCCTCATTACATAGTCAAATCTGTCTGTGTAACTGGATTGGCTCTGTCGATACAAAGATTATCTCCACCAGATTCCTGGAACTCTTCTACGCTGGGAAGACTAACATAAATTATTTCCAGACGGTGTGGTTATTCCTTGTTCCGGGACGTGCTTTGATTTTCATTGTAATGCTATTGAACTGCGTTGTTTAAACTGCAATCATATTAATGGAAAAACCCTACTACTTCGTAACTATAGGTATCATAACTTGATTATACCAGCATAGTTATCAACTAGTGATATCGATCCAGGACTCGAAAATATCGCTGACCGGACCACCCCCCCCCCCCCACCCCCTCCCCCCCTCGTGTACAAGTACAAAATTAAGCTGGAGCGGTCCAGGGCTGCCCACAGGTGGCATTCTGCTGCACCAGTAGATGTTGAACGGCGTGTTTATGTACTGTTGTTTCGTTCGAGGGGGAAGCGATAGACGTCGAGTGGACAACCAGATTTCAGGATACACAATTTTACACTAAAAACTGGGCGATATAGACCCCGTTTTCACACATTAATTGTGAAAAAAGTTTTGGTTGCCAAAGTTATGATGGTTTACGAGACAAACCTGTTCTTTTTCTAAGCCTTATCATATACACACTTAGCGCCGTTTTGTGACGCATTTGTAACGACTCCAGCCCCGCGAAAAACATAAGAATCGCGGACCACATTTGTTCTCGGAAAATAACGTACCCCTGAAGCAGCGCAAAGTAGTGAACAACCCAAATCAGTAAAACTTTTGTTTAACGATGGAGTGGAGATAAACGGCAATCGCTCAACAAGAAGTATGGGCAATTGACTGAATTGGTAGATGATCTGGCGCTGTCTCTCATCACCGTATTCATGGATTTGGATGTTGTTGGAGTGAGTCTCTTATCGTCTGTGGCTAACATTCCAGTCGCATAGAGTTGCTTTTGTAACAGGATTATTAAGCACAGTTGGAAAATCCGTGAGTAAAAAATTATCGTTGAAGGCAAAGAAACACGGAAATATCAAAGTGTTGGCTGACGCAAAAACCAATTCCATAAGTGATATGATATCCACTTCTCTGAAAGACGATAGGATTTCTGTTGGGGAAATTTCGCTTCATTCCAGCGGAAAGGGATAAATTCGAGGCGTTGAAAGAAGATATGAGAGAAAAATGTTGTCAGATACTCAAAAAGGAACATAATCTGATAGAAAAGGGTCGAGAAGAACACAGGGACTCTTTTCATAAACTCTTGGGAAAAAATAAAATCCAGGGACACATTTAAAATAAAAAAATACTATGATATTTTAAAACAAAGTAGTTGTTAAAGATAATTTCACTTAATATATTAAGATACAAACATCTCTTCAGAAATAAAACTATCTACAAGTGATCCTTCTTTTAAACATTTGTAAAATAAAGTGCCGGACTTTCGAGAGTTGTGTGTATAAACAAGGTTTTTTATTATCGGAGTTGCTGAGTCGGAGAAACCCAGGAGGTGTCAAGGTCTTAAATGAGTAATTGTAAGGTGGGAATTGCTTATTAAACAAAGTAACTACAGGTTTGTCTCCTCCTATAACAGATCCCCCCTCACACACACAACATGCTTGGGGTTCTCCTCCCAAAGGAATGAATTTTAATTTTGGTAAGCCTTGTTTTCGCGTAGGTGAGACTGAACCGGCACAAGACAAGTCGCAATTTGTCCTGCGAATGGCTACAGTTCAGCCTCCCAAATAAATGAATTATAATTTAGATTGGTCACGTTATGGGGCTGTATTGGTTTTGTTTATTTGATCGTATACGGGCGTATCATGAATGTATTCTAATTTGGGTTAGTCGCATTTACTAGTAGGTGAGACCGAAGCGGCAAAAGCCAGTCGCAATTTGTCATGTGGAGGCAACAGTCCAGCCTCCCAAACAAATTTATAAGAATAAATAAATAAACAAATAAAATAAACAAAACAAAAAAAAGGTATTGCGTAAAATGTAAGAAATCTATGGATACAGATAACTTGAGAAAAATGCAAACCAAAAATAACAGGCAGATGCTTCTCGGCACTTGTAAAGTGTGCAGTTAGACTAAAACTCCATTCATTAAAAGAGGTAGTGGAACGGTCAACAGACTGATCAAATAATCTTCCCTTCAAATGCACCTTCCAGGATATCGATTTGAGGGACCGGACACGAAATTGAACAAGAGATTGAATAAAGATCTGACTCAAAAATCATGGTGCAAACCCTTTCATTAGAGTGGGGCGAACTGCCTACAGTCACGATCTCTGTTCTGCTAAGCATTCCAATACGAAGACTCAGAACGATGTGTGCGAGAAAATAATGTTGACAGATTAGAAAAATATAGTCAATCCCATAATGAGAAAGAAATTTGAATATTCTCCAGTCTGTAAACACATCGGCTCGAAGCGTCAATTCAGAATGGGAAATAAAAAAGCAATTCACTAATGCATTAGCGAATGAACTCCACAAGCTCATAGTGCACAGATTTCGAAAGAGAAGAGTATTCGTCAAAGGAATGGATCCTGTGTGAGTTGCCGGTCTGTTGGACATACAATCGCTATCTAGACACAACAAGTGTGTGAAATATATATTGAGGATCATGGATGTGTTTTTGAAATAGGGCTGGATGAGAGCATTGATAAATATACGGGAACAACTGTGGCAGAAGTTTGGGAAATATCTTCACCACTTCTTCGTGAAACCCTGAGAAATTATGAGTGGATAAGGGTTGAGAATTTTACACATTTTTACACATTCACGTTCGTCAACTCGTCGAAGAACACGACAGAAAATGAGGAGAAGGTGAGCGTGGTCGAATGATGGAATAGAATCATGAAGGATAAAATGCATAGATATTTCACACCTAACTCGACTAAGAAATACGTGAATGTGTTAGATTTGGTTGACAACTATAACAACATGCGCCACAGTTCCATCAAGATGACACCCATGGAAGCTAGTGATCCTCGGGACGAAAAGGAAGTCTACGTTAATCCCTATCCATTAAAGAAGGCGAAAGTGACTAAACGACCGAAATTGACCGTGGGCGATCGAATGAGAATTTACAAGAGTAAAAACATTTTGAAAAAGGTTATACACCTAGATGGATGGAAGAAATGTTTGTCATGGTTCAAGTATTCTACTCCGGTTCCGTCACTTATAAGATAGAAGCATAAGACATTGAAGATGTCATGGGAAAATTTTACAAAAAGCAATTGTGAAAGACAACATAGTAAAATTAAAAATAGGAGGGAAAATTATTTTGTTATATATATGTTAGTAAGAAATAAAAAAAAATAAAAAAAAATAAAAAATTGAAATAATTAGAAAAAAATATTACAGTTAAATAATAAAAAAAATGAGGAACATATTGGACATAACGGATGGTATAATAAGAGATGAAAGTGTTCAAGAGTATGAAGAAGTGCACGAATATTTACCTGTGGTGGGAACTAGTCTCATTAATGAAGGCGAGATAAGACTTAATATTGAAACACAAGATCTCTTTCTCCATCCGAGTGAAAGTTATCTCCAAACAGAAGGACAATTAACAAAAATGGATAGTACTGATTACATTGATAATGATGATGTCATCACATTATCTCATACCAGCATCCTGCATCTTTTTAACAGCATATCGTATGAACTCTCAGGTCAAGAGATAGAACTCATGTTTCATCCTGGTCAGACGGCCATGATGTTGGGACTCTTGAAATACCCTGACGATTTTTCCAAATCTAAAGAAGGCAATCAACTGTGGATGAAAGACACAAGCTCCAAAGCAACTTTCGATGATGTGTGTGCAGCCAAGAGATTTGAACACATCATTTAAGCATCTTCGCCTCGAGGAATGTTCTCGTTTGGGATTCCTTTTAAATACATTTATGTTTTCGCAGAAGATTACAACAAAATCGTCTCCTGATTGAAACACAGCCCTAGTTCGTAAAAATGGCGGCGACATTATTTTGAGGGGTGCCACAACAGATGAAGCTGAAGTACATTTGAGCAAGGTGTCGTGGTTCATGCCACACATGCTACCGAATGGCGAGTAAAGAATGAAACTCTTCAAGATCATTGAATCAAAAACCAGATTACCTATCATCGACTCAGTTTGATTAGAGATTGTCTGTAAAATCGTCTTCAGAAAAACCTCATTTCATCATAATAGGATTTCAGACAGACAGGATCAGATCTCAAGAAAAGAATCCATCTCTGTTCGATCATTGCAGCCTGAGAAAGATGCAGGTGTTGCGCAATTCCACGAGATATCTGACCATAGATTACAATGCCCCGTTTGAGAAGAACGACTTTTCTAGGATGTACAACAATGCCACAGACCTCAGATCGAAAATCATCACATTGACAAATTGATAAACAATCCGAATGTAACACCCACCAAATACAAGACGCTCTATCCCCTGTTCATGTTCGACATCAGAAAACTGAGTGAAAAACCCATGAACACTGCTGTCGATATAATCACCAAGATGCAGTTCAATAGGAAAGTACCTAGACAAATTGAAGCTTTCACATTTGTCAATCCAACAGCGTGATGACGTTCTGATCAGATGGAAGTAAAATTTCTATCATTCAATAACTTAAAAAAAACTGAAAACAACTTCAAAAGAAATTAAAATAACATAAAAAACTTTGAAAAAATTCCAAAACAATTTTCAAAAAATTGAAAAAAAACTTTAAAAACTTCCAAAAAATTAAAATTACTTCCAAAAACATAAAATAACATAAAACACTTCAAAAAACCTTTAGAAGTTCTCAAATTCCCATATTTTTTGTCCTTCGAGTTCTTCATGTATTCCATTTGATTTTAAAAAAGTTTATTTTTATGCGTTGAAGGGATCGAATTCGATCAACACGGATACTATAGAAGAATTAGTTTTGAAATTAGTCATGAAATTAATTCTATCTCTCTCCTTAACCCTTTACCCAAACACAGACGATATCAAAATTTATTATTTTAAATATCGTTTTTTAATTTTTTTTCAAAAAATTTCAACAAAACCATATCATGTGACCCTCATTGGAACGAGCTCGATGATATAGTATACTTGTTGATATGAATTTCTAGATTCAATAATTCACCAAATCTCCAATTGCTACCTTCGTTTTGATACTGCTATAGATTGCATTATTTTTTCTTTCATGTTTTTGAAGATATTGGATAAAGAACTTTGGTCACAGTTTTTGTGCAAGATTGAAAGAAGGCCATTATTCCATGACTTGATGGCCTGCACTCATTCTATGGGAGTTGGCAACAATTGTTTGCACATGATTTTAGCTAGTAGTTCTACTATGTCACCATCATTTTTTCGAGTTTTGTCATCACTTCTTTTACGATAGTCGTTATTTGATCTTGTGTTCTTTTTTTATTTCCACTGATTGAATCAAAATGCTTTTCTTTCATTTCCTCTTTCCACCCGTTGGTGTCTTTCTCATCTCATCATCTCCTCCTCCTCCAAGCATACATTTTATCAACTCATTTCAACTCATTTTTATTTTTCAAGCAAACACCTTTCAAACCCATCCCATGTGCTTTAGAACTCAATTATGACATTGTTGTCTCACTTGTCTCAGCCTTTATGATTCAGATCATTTGTGGTTTGGTTCTATAACTCGATGAGCTTGTGATGCCAAGATTCTTCCCATAATTCTTCAATTGAGCTCGATTGAACACTTCTAATGAAAATTACAATTTTTTCTATAAACTTCAAAATACATTTTACAACCTTTCCAATTTGTTCTTTTTTTATATATATAAACAAATTTTTGTTTTCTAATAAATTTGAAATATTTTTAATTTTAATTTTCTTTTCTACAAAACTTTCTAAATTTTATGTAAATTTTCAATTTTTTTTTTAACTTTCACAATTTATTTATAACTTTAATTTTTTTCTGTCATTTCTTATATATGAGAAAATAAAATTGAACTTATATTATAAGAAATAAAAACATTGAAGGCAAAAAAATGATTAATTGTAAAATACTTTTTGTAAGAAGATATAATATAATTAAAACAAAAAACATTTAAAAACAAAAATTTCAATTGTTTTTATAAAAAAAAACTTTTTTCAATTAAAAACTAAAATAAAAAAAAAATAATCACACAAAATGGCAATGGAAAAAAATCGAATTGAAAAGAATCATTCCTTACAAGAAATTTGGAAGTAAATTTTCTGTACAATCGAATTGGAAAATGTTCAGGTGATACAGTTTGAGTATAAGTATAAAAATTATAGCATGGGATTAAAACTGATGGAAAATCAAGTAGAGTCCTTTTTGGAGTTGGAAAATTAGTGTCTGGAAATCCTAAATGAAGAAGAGAAAGAAGATTTAGAGGATATAGACTTTATTTTGATCTATGGCAAAGACAAGATATTTCCAAAAATCGATGAAGGTGTTATAGATCGATTCCGAACAGAAGCTCTAAATGTGAAAAAACGAATGAAAATCGACATGATCATCGAACAGTTACATACAAATAAGGAGGGAAGAGTGACAGCTTGCATACTAATAAAAGATATGACTTTGTAAAAAGCATTGTGAAAAAAACAGAAAAAATAAATAAATTGCAAAAGAGAAAAAAGAACCAAATGTGTTAAATTTATTTTTTTTTTTTATAAATAAATGTTTATAATATATCAAGGTTCTTTAATTTTTTTTAAAAATCTGCCTCTGCCCCCCCCCCCCCCCCCCACCCCCACCCCTTCTTCCACAAGACCTGAGTCGGATATTTTCTACTAATGCAAAGTATGACCTCGATCTTTGGTTGCAAGATGACTCATCCTCAATGGGAAATGCAAACATTCAAAGTCATCAGGGCTCTGTTCATCTATGCACAAGATTGTCTTTGTCCAAATTCTCATCAAGGTGCTCTTGCTGACCATATTTAATGCCAGCATGAAATACATGATGATTGCATCTTCGTATTCCAGTTCCTGGTACCCGTGACCAAACCGCAATTCAAACTTGCAGCATGAACATCTTTCCTTCAACACTCTGGCAACGTTTTCATTTGTGAGGTGGTCAAACGTTCTGTAAAACACATCTTGATGAAATTCGTGATGGTCTACTGCTTTTCGTTTTTTTTATTTCATCTACGAATCTATCCATTTTTTTATTTCTTACATTTTTTTTTAATTTTTAAATTAATTTTATGTCTTTTATTTCATTCTACTTAATAATACATCCCCTCACTCTCCTTTTTCATATTTTGGACAATTTCTAGCATTCCCACTTACGCACACACATTAACGATCACTGGATAAAACTATTGACTCCATCAGTGACACACTTAAAAAACAGACAACAAAAATCCACAGGTTTTGACACATTGTGTTGTGATGTGTAATTTTGCACCAGAAACATCTCAACAAAATTATGGAACTCGAGCGGGCAAACACTTGAAAACTGAGAACAAAAATCACAGGTTTTGACACTTTCTGCCTCAATGTGTAATTTCACATCAGATATATCAAAATCTTTGAAATCAATCAAGCAAACCCTTTAAAGATGAGTAACAAATACATGACTTGGCTTTATGGTCAAATTCATCTTGGATTTGTGGTATCTTCTCCGTCGTCACTGTCATCTCAGGTATAAAAATGCAGCGATTTCTCTTTCTGGGCCAGAACTGGATGATTTCGACATTTTCCAAGATTTTATTTTTGCTCGATCTCCGAGATTCGGTTGACAAGTCAGCATAAATCCTTGTAATATCTCTATCAGCAATTTGATTTCCCAACCTATTTCCAACTCCAAAATGTTGCATGGTGTCTCATGGCATACTGGCACATTTTGTGAGAAGTCTAAAGTGTGTAGTATTGCAATTAGTTGATTTCATGAGAAAATAAAAAAAAAAATCGCGAGAAATTATCTAAGAATTTTTTTTTTTTGGGGGGGGTGGGGGGGGGGAGGTGGGTGGGTTGCCATGCTAGGAGTTCCAATTTGTCTCTACTGACATGATCTCTGGAAGTTACATGAATGGTGGTACACTGCCCATGGTGTATCCTTTCTTTCCAAACGTCTTTCTAGGCTACACGATCATAGAGCGACCACGAAATCTGGTCTACCTGCCTCTGATAACAAATACTCTGAACAGTATCACTACGAAATTAATGGATCAAAATGGAGACTTGTTCGATTTTCCCAGCAATCATGCAATGATGCGATTTGATATAAGACAAATTAAAAGAAAATCCGTTGCGTGTATGTATATTTATTAAATAAAAAATATTTAAAAAAAACAAAAAATATAAATAATCATTATTACATAATTTGTTTTTTTTTTTTTGCATAATAGGAAATCAAAAAAAATATATATAAATTAACAAATTTCTTTTTTAGTAAGTTCAAATCAATTTATATATATATATTTTATATAACTTTGTCAATTTGCCGTCATGCTCAGAAGTTTACTTCCTTCAAAGCGGCTTTCATTTTTGACTAATTCTTATTCTGTTACGTTAAGTGCCATACCAATGTGTGTCGCGTCATAAGAATGTAAAATTTAGCGTCACGCTGATCCTAATTGTTGAATGGGAATTATAAAATTGATCGAGATACGCGTACGTCTTACAGATCGATTTATTACTTGGCAAGTGGCCGTCTAGCTCCTAATCACCAACCCGTCTATAAGATCGCCGATGCATATCTTGAAGATATGCAGCGGCGATCTTATAGGCGGGTTCGTGATTAGGAGCTAGGAACTAAAAATAACAGGCAGATGCTTCATAGCACTTGTAAAGTGTGAGGTTCGACTAAAACTCAATTCATCAAACGAGGTGGAGGAACAGTAAACAAACTCGTCAATAATCTTCCCTTTGAAATGCATTTGCCAGAACATCAATTCACGGAACCCGGCACAAAATTGATTAAGAGATTGAATAAAGAGTTGATGCCAAAATCGTGGAGCAAGCCCATCAATAGAGTGGAT
This sequence comes from Pictodentalium vernedei, assembly GCA_031216915.1. Classification (NCBI taxonomy): domain Eukaryota; kingdom Metazoa; phylum Mollusca; class Scaphopoda; order Dentaliida; family Dentaliidae; genus Pictodentalium; species Pictodentalium vernedei. The sequence goes on along the minus strand of CM062294.1, from coordinate 188,949,466 downwards.
TGAGCTGCCAACATTCACAGTCTGTTATGTGAAGCACCCCAACATGAAGACTCGAAATCAGGTGTGTGACAAGAACCTGTTGAGAAAATATAGCCAATCCCACGGAGAGAGAAATTCGAATGTTCACAAGTCCCTAAACTCACAGGCACGAAAACATCGATTGAGAATAGCAAATATAAAAAACAATTGAGTAATGCATTAGTGAATGAACTACACAAGCCCATAGTGCACAGATTGTGAAAGAGAAGAGTATTAGTCAAAAAATTCGATCAGTTGTGAGCAGCCAATCTGGCAGACAATACTGTATTTGCAATCATTGTCAAGACAAAGCGGAGGTGGGAAATATTTATTGATGGTCATAGATGTGTTTTTGAAATACGGATGGAAGAGAGTGTTCAAAAATAATTGGGACGATTGTGGCTGAAGCTTTGGAAAACATCTTCAGTTGCTCTTGCAAGGATCTGAGAAATTGTTGGTGGACAAAGGTCGAGAATTTTGCAATGTTCACGTCCGCCGGTTCGTCAGCATCTATTCTTGAGCTGAAGTCAATCGATGGAATAGAACCATGAAGGAAAAATATACAGATATTTCATGGCCAACTCGACTAAGAAATACTAGAACATCTTAAACGATTTGGTCGATGACTATAATATCACAAATCACAATTTTATCAAGATGAAACCTGTGGAAGCTAGCTATCCACAAAAACAAAAAAGCTCTATGCGAATCTCTATCTGTTGAGGATAATGACAGCAAAAAACTCAAAATGACTGGAATTTGCCGTGGGTGGTCGAGTGAGAAGTTACAAGTGGAAAAAAACATTTCAAAAAAGGTTTCACACTAGATGGAAGGAAGGATTCTTCATCATGATTCGAGTGTTCTACACTGATCCCATCACTAAGGAGTCAGAAGCACCAGATAGTGAAGAAATCACGGGAAAGTTTTATGAACAGCAATTACAAAAGACTGCATTTAACCCTTTACCTAACGTAACGGCCAAAACCGGCCAGCGCTATTCTCAAAAATCGCCAATTAATTTTCATTATTTTTTTCATTTTTTGTCTCAAAAACATAGGTTATGACCCCTCGTTGGAACGAGCTCGTCGAGCTCGTTCCAACGAGGGGTCATAACCTCTGTTTTTGAGACAAAAAAATGAAAAAAATTAGTTATTCAAGAATTATTTTTGCAAGTGTCGTCTTTTTTTCACGTTAGGTAAAGGGTTAAGAAAAAAAAGAAGGACAACATTGTTTCTTCATATATACTTCTCAAAGTTTGCTAAGCACCAAGTACATCCAACTGCCTGTTTTACGTTTTGGTTGAAATATTGTAATGAAAAGTGTACAATTTTTATTTAATTATGTCTTTAATGATTTAAGTACAGAAATTAAGATTTTATTTGCGTTTGACATTATTTGTCAGCTTTTGAATACGATAACCATGGAAAATAGATATTATTGGTAAAAGAGTAAATTTTTGAATGTGCCATAAAGTTGATGGAGCAAACTTGTATGGCTTCTTTATCGAGTATGAGACCTATTACTGTTAATTACAGCTTGACAATGCCTTCTCATGCTCCCAATCAGGTTCCTGGTGGTCGTTTGTGGGATGTTGGTCCATTCTTGGACGAGCATGGCACCAAGCTCCTGGACACTTCTTGGCTGGACTGGACGGGCTGAACTTGCAAGCTGCAACTCATCCCAGACATGTTCGATTGGATTGAGGTCAGGGGATCTTGCTGGCCAGTCCATACGCTCAATCCCCTCCCTCTGTCGGTACTCCCCGACAGCATGGGCAACATGAGGACGGGCATTAAATTCCATCAGATTGAATCTATCACCCACTGCACCTGCATACAATCTGACGTGGACATTCAGGTTCTCATCAATATACCGTTGTCCAGTCAATATGACACATAGCTCTGAGTAGCCATCTCATAGCGGTCATGCTCAGAATGTTGGCTGCATGGAATCGCTCTCCTGGTCTTCTCCATGCCCTAGAACGCCTATCTGTGTGGTCTAGGCAGTACCTTGACTCATCTGTAAAAAGGACAGGTCGCCAATCTTCTCTGGTCCATCCAACGTGGTCCATGGCCCATTCATACCGTGCCTGGTGGTGGTTTTGGGACAACAGAATGCAAATACATGGTCTTTTCGATCGGAGACTACCTTCGTGCAACCTTGCCCGGATAGTCTGCGTCGAAACATTTGCCCCAGATGCATTCTGATGGTCACTGCAATGCTGGGTTGCTGTGGCAAAGCGGTTCTTACACGCCTGAATGATCAAAGACCGGTCTTTAGCAGCAGATGTTGCCCTGTCCCCGCCACCACCATGCCGTCTTACTGGTGTACCATGCTGCTGAAATCTTGCCTAGGCTTTGGTGATCACCGTATGGTGCACACCAAGGGTTTCTCTAACCTGACGATAGGTAGTCCCTTGCTTCACCATCCCTACAGCCCATCACATTTCTGCTTCAGACAAATGTTTTCTTACATTTGCATTTGCCATATTCAATCATTAAATCACAAGGGTTTGTGTTGAAATGAAGATTGAATACCCAACACATCCCATGTACATGTAGACAGTGCACGGAACCATCGTGAAAATCAAGGGGTACATGATTTCCATGACTGTCACGAAAAGTCTGCCTGTCAAGAGAGCTAATGTGAACATTGGGGACCATCTCAATACATTCCTCAATCGTATCCACCAAAAATGTCGCAAATATGTCACAGGCAAATTTCACAATGATGTGTCAAATATTTGGTGCTTAGCAATCTTCAAGTACTATATATATATATGTGTGTAATACACAAGAAAAAAATAAAATAAAGATTTAAAAAAAGAATAATTAAAATAACAGTGAAAAAATGAACATATTCGATATAACAGATGAGAGATGAAAATGTTCAAGAATACAAAATGTACAAATATTTACCTGTGGCAGGAACTAGTCTCAATAATGAGGGAGAAATACGACCCAGGTTCTGCTCCATAGTTTTCCAGGCATTTCCAAAAATAACATGGCATACACTCTCTTCAAGCGTGAATTTTCTTTTACTTAGGTATCTAATCCATAACATGTACTACATTTTCCCAATCCATTAAAAACATACAAGGCATTAGGTAAGGCATTTTTTTTTAAATAATATTTTTATTTCCTCGATGAAATGGGGTTTGGCGAACAGGCAATGCCTATATTAACGCCGTACCCTACAGAGAAATACAATACAATACAATACAATGGTGCAGGTGCAACTGTACATAAAACAGCAACTGATCCAATGAAGTGGAAAGAAAGAGAAAGTACCATACTATATCCCACCATTTACTTTAAATAATTCACCTATCTATTGGGTGTGGAGGCAATCTACTTTCATTTATATGATAGGCCCAATAGAATAGGTAAGGCGTTGGGGTAGGCCTAGCCTGTTTGCACGTCGATGGTACGCAGGCATTTCCAAAAATAACATGGCATACACTCTCTTCAAGCGTGAATTTTCTTTTACTTAGGTATCTAATCCATAACATGTACTACATTTTCCCAATCCATTAAAAACATACAAGGCATTAGGTAAGGCATTGGGGTAGGCCTAGCCTGTTTGCCAAACTTTTTTCTCATGAATGAAATAAAATATTATTCAAAAAAACAAAAAACATACAACTCTATCTGAATCAGTAGAAATAAACAACCTGAATGTGGGTGTAATAATTTACTGTCAAATGCAAGGCCTCAACCTGGAAAGTTGCATGACAAAATGTCAAAATCAGTCATTTTCAGCCACCCAGTACGCCCAAATTCAGAATTTCCCTACTAGCCACACTTACCTATCCCTGGTGCATAGTATCTCTTGTTTCTAAAATGAAATAGAAATAAATGTTTCTGTTTCATTTTTTAGTTATCTGCCTGCTAACAACTCCATGTAAACATTACATTTTAAAAAGTAGTCAATTTTTCGAAGCAACTGTTTCCCATAATTCCTCTGGTAATTTACCCCCTATGCATCAGACTCCAACTCCGTGACCAAAACTTCAAATTCTCTTGTCCAACAAATAGCCTTATGTAATCATATATCTGATACTAAGAATACATCTCTAATTTACATGACATTAGTTTCAACATATGCCCTTAGTCTAGAATTTTACCCCTCTGCAATAATGTGAAATTGTAGAGCGGGAGTTCAGTGTCGAAATGCAAGATCTCTTTCTCTATCCGGGCGAAAGTTATCTCCAGACAGAAGGACTTTTGGCGAAAAAGAATGGTAGCGACTATGCCGATGATGATGTCATCACTTTAGCTCACAAATGCTGGGAACATAGGAAGAACAACAAACATGCACAATACAGGGACATACCAGGGTTATAATAATGTGCCAGTGATGACAAAAAAAAAACAAAGATTCATTAAGTTTTGGTACTGCAACATCCAGGGTCTGCACAAGAAAGTAAGCGAAATATCAACAATGGTGGACGAAGGAGACTTCGATATAATGGGTCTAAGTGAGACGTGGATACGACGGGATGAGCGGGTTGATCAGATGAAGGGTTGCGTGTGGATAGGAGCTGGGCGAACTGAGCGTCAGAAACGGAGTGGGGGTGTTGGCATCTACGCTAAAGAGGAATTACCGCCCTCATTGATTACAGATCTCACAGAAGCAAGGACTCAGATTCCAGTATCCAACGAAATAGTCTGGGCAAAAATCAAGTCAGGAAGCAGGAGTGTTGCCGTTGGTGTTGTATACTTAGCAGTGGAGGGAAGTAAGCCCGAGTGGAATGATTCAATATATACAACTCTTAGATCGAATATCACAGAGCTTGGAAGCAGAGGGTTCAGTATTGTCCTAATGGGGGACTTCAATGGGCACATCGGGGATAAGGAGGAGGGCATACAGGGAGGTGATGTGAAAATTAACACGAATGGGAGGAAGATGTTGGACCTATCAAAAGAGCTTGGTTTAAAGATCCTGAACAGGGATGCGAAATGTAAGGGTAAATGGACCTGGGAGAGGAACGATAAGAAAACAATAATTGATTATATACTCACTGACATTCGCGTATGGAGGGAGGTTATAGATGTAGAAATAGATGACGAGGGAAAAAATGTCCTGGGTAGTGCTCACAACCTGATAACAGTTAAGATTATGGGCAAAAAGACGAATAGAGACAGAAATACCTTCAAGGAAGTTTGGGGACTAAAACAAGGAGCCGACTGGAAGCAGTTTCGGGAAAAACTAAAACCAAATCTTGAATGTATACCTAGGGATGCAAATGTCCAGAGTATTTCAGATGGCATATTAAATAGCCTAACAGAGGCAGGGAAGGATTGTATAGGAAGGGTGAGGGTCCCAACGAGAGAGCTTGGATACAGGGTTAACGAGGGACTGAAAAAGGCTATAAAAGAAAGGAAGGTAAAATGCGCTGCTTACAGAAGAAGTAGGAAGCTTAAAGGGGTGGATAACAATGACACGAGACTAATGAAAGGAGAATATGAACTGGCACGGAGAAAGGTGAATGAGATAAAGAATAATAATAGGAAGGAGCGCAATTGCAGTCTTGCCAGAACAATAAAGAAAACGGGGGGTTCGAGCTCAAACGTATTTTGGAACTGGGTAAATAAACGGGGGAAAAGTAGTGTGCAGAGTATCAAAGTGGATGGGGAAAGTACAGAAGATAAAGGCCGTATCGCTTCAGAGTTGGTCAAGCACTGGGAAAAGATAAACGATAGGCGATGGGGCAGTGGGTCCCCACCAAAAAGAAATACACTGGTGGAGGAGAACCTATCCAATCGTGTATGTAGCGAAATAACGACAGAAGAAGTGCGGAACGTGGTCTCGAAATTAAAAAATGGTAAAGCGGGAGGGACTGATGAAATTCCGAACGAATTCCTCAAAAATGGAGGGGAGGCACTTATTGAAGTCCTGACAAACCTTTTCAACCAGGCTCTGCGAAAGCAAGAGGTCCCCAGAGAGTGGAGGGAAAGTAAGGTGTCGTTCATACACAAAAAGGGGGATAAGGAGGTTCTAGATAACTATAGGGGGATATCAGTTAGTAGTAACATCGGAAAAGTATTCTGTAAGGTCATATACGGTAGACTAGAGAAAGTTATTGAAGAGAAAGGTTTTTTAGGAGAAATTCAAAATGGTTTCAGGAAAGGACGAAGAGTCACTGATCACCTATTTACACTCACCCAACTGATAGAATCAACAAAGGCTGAAAAAAAGATGTTTCTGGCATTTCTAGATGTGAAAAAAGCGTACGACCGAGTGTGGAGGGAAGGTGTGTGGCGAAAGCTCGAGGGCATCGGACTGGGGGGTGACTTTGTGGGAATCATGAAAGCACTGTATACAGATGTGCAAAGCCAACTCAGTCTAGGGAGTATCACTACAAAACGAGTCCCTATGGATATAGGCCTCAAGCAGGGGTGTATCTTTTCACCGATTTTGTTTGCATTGTATGTTAAAGATTTAAGGGACGAACTAATTCAGAGTGCGGAGGGGGTAAATGTTGGAGACATAAAGATACCAGGCTTATTCTTTGCGGACGACATGGTGTTAATGTCTAGAACTGAACAGGGGCTAGAGAAACTGCTGGAAATTGTTGGTAGATATGGGAACACTTGGCGGCTCGAACTAAATGAAAATAAAAGCAAGGTAATACCCGTTGTACGCAAGGTGGATATGACGAAGAGATGGAGAGTGGGGGAGTTCTCAATCCCCGAAGGGGAAAGCAAACAAATCACTGTAGGAGAAACGGGAGAGTATGAGTATCTAGGGGTAAGCATAAATATAACGGGAAGAGGGGTGTACAGAAATTACTCAGCCAAACTGATTCTGAAGGGGAAAAGAATTCTGAACCAACTAAAACTTTTAGGGAAAAATAGTTTCAATAAGGTCTTTGTGGGGAAACACTGTGGGAGAGGGTGGGTTTACCAAGTATAACGTATGGCACGGACGTGATTCCATTAAACCAAACCGTTATTAAGAAGTTGGGAAGTACTCAGAATGATGCCGGCAGATGGATAACAGGGTCGAGTAATGCTGCAGCTTTGGAAGCAGTAAGGGGGGAGCTTGGGTGGATGAAAATCAAGGACAGGGTAGATTTGGGAAAACTGTGTTACTTTAACTACTTGAGAAACCTGCCTGACAACCGGTGGTGCAAATTGATGCTCGATACCATTTGGAATTCTAATATAGAAACGGGGTGGTCAAAACATGTGAGGGAACTAATGGACAATTACTCTATAGAGGTCACAAACATAGAAGTAGGATTGAAAGAAGGCAAAAGGTTTGTCAAAGAGAGAGTCATGGAAGATTGCAATCGAAACTGGCGAGCAGGGGTTAGCGTGAAAAGATCACTGCAGGGGTTTCAATATAAAGAAAAGCCAGCTTTTGAGAAGTACCTAGATGGCACCTTTGGAGGGTCACTGCTGTTCAAACTGAGATCAAGATCACTGGAGCTTCGGGGAAAAATTGGGAGAGATGGGGAAAAGGGATGCCAAATGTGCCACTCTGGAGTAGTGGAGACCCTGGAACATTTTCTCTTGGAATGCCCACAGTATATACCTCATAGAATAAAATTTACTGGAAGAATAATGCAGAAGTGGGGTGAAGAAACAAAGGATAGATGGCTGAAGGGGGACACGAGGGAGAGGGTAGGAATGCTTATTGAAGAAATTGAAAAAGAGGAAGTGAGGGACACTATTAAGCAGTTTATATCTGAATGCTGGGAGGAGAGGAGGGGAAGAGGGGGGTGGGGTGCAGGGGGAATGATGGCCTTCTCTTATGAGGACCGCGACAAATCAGCGGCTGGCCAAAGAGTTATTACTATTATTAATGGCATCCTGTATCTTTTCAACAGTATATTGTATAAACTCTCAGGTCAAGAGATAGATCCGCCAATTGCAAGTTTGAATTTTACATGCAACCTCAAATGAAGCCGGAGTCGGCGAATCTCATTCGAGTAAATTTCCATTTTAAGCACGATTAATTTCCACATTAATTATAAATCTTGCATTAGACATCGTAAAATACGTATCTACTCTTAATACTGCAACAAATTAGCTGGAAGAATGTATTATATGAAGGAGAGAATGAAATTTCGTTGAAATCGCCGAGTATACTTTTTAGTGAGTCAAAACTCAATAAAAGTAAATTTAATGAAAATCATAATTTTTTTGTAACATTTATATGATTTTATGTATACTACACACCATTCTGTACATTTATGTTGAATTTCAGTGTAATTGATCCATTAATAAAAGAGTTATAAAAATAAATATTTTTGGAGTCGGTAATTTCAGAGTCGGGGTCGGGGTCGGAGTACACTTTTTAGTGACAACCATGGTACGCATGTCTTCAACCAATGTGCTGCAGTGCGGAGTTACGATATTGGGGAGCTGGTAGCTGCTCGTCGTTGCTCGGCGGTTCTCTCCGGGTACTCCGGTTTCCTCCGCCAGTAAAACTGTCACGGTCATGATTAGCCATTGTGCATAAATATGTGACCTTAAACAACAATAAATAAATCGGGAAGATTTGTGATTCGATTACCTCCCGTGTCCAGATCGCCGTCCATCACATCGACGGTTTTCTCGACTTTAGTGTCTCCCGCGTATTTTGTGCTGACTGCACTCGTATTCCGGATCGCCTTCGCGGATCGGCTTCGAGACCGAATGGAAAACTACCCCACCCCTTCCCACACAATAAACGAGAAGGGTATGGCTGGAGACAATAAACAAAGCAGACTGATAAAATGTAGGCTACAGACATATCGCGAATTGGAGGAAAATATTCATCAATACATCTCATCTAATATAATCGAGGGTAGATGTATTATACCAAAAATGGTTTTAAAAAGTACTTCTAAGTTTGGTGGTGGCATAAAACAACACGAATATTGATAACATTGAATACGGCGAATCCGATGAAAAAGGATTCAGCTGCTCAGCTGAATAACTGAAGTTTATAACTTTGTCTTGTCTTGTCTTCTCTTGTACAGGTACTCTTCTTTCTGGCAAGGTCACGAAACGATGAAATGGTTTCACCCGCCGAAGGTTCGCGGGAACGCTGTGGGGCAAGTCCCTTTCGACCCTCTTTAGCTGTGTAAGATTTATGGCTACATGTCTGCGCGTGATGAAGGAGAAAAAGCGTCAGGTATTCGGCAGATGTCCAGGATTCGACGATTTGAGCAGTGATGTTTTGTCTTTGTGATGATCGTTGACTGGCCCCTTGGGTGATGACCTGAGCAGGGGGGGGGGGGGGGGGGGGGGGGTCCTCTCGCAAAGGTGCTACCTCTTCCCGAGGAGGCTGTGGTGGTATTTTTCGGGCAAGTAAAGTCTGCCGTTTAGGAGGTTCTTAATCGTTTGGTGGGGTCCATCGCACCAGTCCTTATAGGTTCCAGGTCAACTCGCCCTCGGGTCAACTCGCCAACGCCAGTTTTCCCGGGTCAACTTGCCCCCGATGGGGGGGGGGGGGACGAGTTGACCCGCATTTGAGGGGCGAGTTGACCCGGGAAATATTTTTTTGGGGGGAGGGGTGGTGGGTAATTTTTTTTTACAAAATTGGGGGAGGGGTAATTTTGGGGGGGGGGGGGGTTAAATTGCCGAGAAAAACTGAAAAATAATAACTGAAGTACTTACCTTCAAAATGTTTAATCATCCTTTTAGAAAATCCAAGAATCAAAAACGTAAATCCTTTCATAGAAAACCCATTGAATAACAGGGTCCGGGTCTTTTCGGCCGGTATCAGGTCGTTTCGGCACCTGGTCATTTCGGCACTGCTTTTTAGGTCGTTTCGGCACCGGGGACAAGTCGTTTCGGCACCTATATTAGGTCGTTTCGGCACCGGGTATTTTCAGCATTATATATCTAATAAAATTTATTTTAGACTTTTGATATTTATCATTTCTCTTCAGGATTGTTTGTTTTTATTTGCTGAATGTTGTTTGTACCTTTATTGTCGGCTGTTTTTTTCCCTTATGATTACTGTTCAATGTTGTTATATTTAATGATAAGCTACCAACAGTTTTTTTTGTACCTCCATTGTCGGCATTTTTTCTGATGATTATTTTTACATTGCAGTGTTTTTACATGTACTGATAAGCTATCAAGATTTTTTTCCGTACCTCTATTGTCGGCATTTTTTCTAATGATTATTGTTCCATTATTGTTTACACACATGATGAGCGGTTCCCTGGCGATTGTTTTCATAAGTGAGAGTATTTTCTATATAACTGACCAGATTTTCAATCTTGTCATTCATCTACGAAATGTCTTCAGATAGTTGTCTACAGTGCAATACAGCAGTACGGCCCCGACAAGAGGGACTCCAGTGTGATGGTTGCTCGGGGTGGCAGCATCGAAAATGTGGAACCGGTGTAACCCAGCAGGAGTACAGATTGGCAAATAGAGAGAACAGGGATATTGAGTGGTCATGCGCTACTTGCAGTCGACCATCAGCCAGCATCAGCAACCACGACGCAACATTTATAATACAACATTCGTTTGGGCCAGATGAATCGACAGAGCAAGCACCTACACAAACAAGGGAGTCATTCAATGTTGAATCTTCTTTCCGTGATAGACAGCCATTAATTGAAGATTCTATCACAGAAGACGTCCCAGCAACATCGGAGCATGATCTACAAACAGAAACAGAAACATTTGGCTTTAAAATTGTAGATGGTGGCTCGAAACGGGGGAAAAGGATGCTTGTGAGTGATGATGGCTTCAGCTTCACAGTCAAAAAGCAGAAAAACGATCATACCTTATGGAGATGTACGAAAAGATCCAAAGATGTCAACTGTCCAGCTACTGTTGTCCAGGACGGCGAATGTTTTAAAACAGGACTAAAAGGACACGTACATTCCTCGGAGCCCGGGAAATTTATAGCTGTCAGGATAAAAGCACAGGTAACTATGCTTTACTATGCTTCATTCTTTACTATGCTTTACTATGCTTCATTCATCCCTCGTTCCTTCATTATTTTAATGAGTCATTCTTTAACGGCGGGGTATTTCTGTTTAGATAACAGTTGTAATTAATCGCATTATTTCGAAAAATTTATGAGAAAATCGCGCAGATATGGATGTCCAGACACATCAGTTTGAATTATTTTCTTGTAAATTTAACGATTCATGCTAATAACGGCGGGGTATTTCTGTTTAGATAACAGTTGTAATTAATCACATTATATCGAAAAATTTATGAGAAAATCGCGCAGATATGGATGTCCAGACACATCAGTTTGAATTATTTTCTTGTAAATTTAACGAGTCATGCTAATAACGGCGGGGTATTTCTGTTTAGATAACAGTTGTAATTAATCACATTATATCGAAAAATTTATGAGAAAATCGCGCAGATATGGATGTCCAGACACATCAGTTTGAATTATTTTCTTGTAAAGTTAACGAGTCATGCTAATAACGGCGGGGTATTTCTGTTTAGATAACAGTTGTAATTAATCACATTATATCGAAAAATTTATGAGAAAATCGCGCAGATATGGATGTCCAGACACATCAGTTTGAATTATTTTCTTGTAAATTTAACGAGTCATGCTAATAACGACGGGGTATTTCTGTTTAGATAACAGTTGTAATAACGGGGTACATGTATGTCTGTTTAAATAGAGATATTGGTTTTTTTTAGGCTAAAATGAGGGCTCATGAATCAGTTTTTGAAAAGCCAGCGCCACGTATTGTAGAAGATGCCTTTCGAGACAACGCAAATATTGCTGCACCCGAGCCAAGTAGACCTAATCCTTCCTATTTGGTGAGAGCTGTGAACAGAATACGACAGAATCTACGTCCTCATGATCCTGCCGATTTGCAGTTTGAGCTGGATGCCGCATTTCTAGAAAGCAATACACCAAACTTCTTCCGACATGATGTCGAGGTACAAGATCTACGAGCCATTGATCACCAACTGCCCGAGCAAAAGACAAATTGAAGCTTTCACATTTGTCAATCCAACAGCGTGATGACGTTCTGATCAGATGGAAGTAAAATTTCTATCATTCAATAACTTAAAAAAAACTGAAAACAACTTCAAAAGAAATTAAAATAACATAAAAAACTTTGAAAAAATTCCAAAACAATTTTCAAAAAATTGAAAAAAAACTTTAAAAACTTCCAAAAAAATTAAAATTACTTCCAAAAACATAAAATAACATAAAACACTTCAAAAAACCTTTAGAAGTTCTCAAATTCCCATATTTTTTGTCCTTCGAGTTCTTCATGTATTCCATTTGATTTTAAAAAAGTTTATTTTTATGCGTTGAAGGGATCGAATTCGATCAACACAGATACTATAGAAGAATTAGTTTTGAAATTAGTCATGAAATTAATTCTATCTCTCTCCTTAACCCTTTACCCAAACATAGACGATATCAAAATTTATTATTTTAAATATCGTTTTTTAATTTTTTTTCAAAAAATTTCAACAAAACCATATCATGTGACCCTCATTGGAACGAGCTCGATGATATAGTATACTTGTTGATATGAATTTCTAGATTCAATAATTCACCAAATCTCCAATTGCTACCTTCGTTTTGATACTGCTATAGATTGCATTATTTTTTCTTTCATGTTTTTGAAGATATTGGATAAAGAACTTTGGTCACAGTTTTTGTGCAAGATTGAAAGAAGGCCATTATTCCATGACTTGATGGCCTGCACTCATTCTATGGGAGTTGGCAACAATTGTTTGCACATGATTTTAGCTAGTAGTTCTACTATGTCACCATCATTTTTTCGAGTTTTGTCATCACTTCTTTTACGATAGTCGTTATTTGATCTTGTGTTCTTTTTTTATTTCCACTGATTGAATCAAAATGCTTTTCTTTCATTTCCTCTTTCCACCCGTTGGTGTCTTTCTCATCTCATCATCTCCTCCTCCTCCAAGCATACATTTTATCAACTCATTTCAACTCATTTTTATTTTTCAAGCAAACACCTTTCAAACCCATCCCATGTGCTTTAGAACTCAATTATGACATTGTTGTCTCACTTGTCTCAGCCTTTATGATTCAGATCATTTGTGGTTTGGTTCTATAACTCGATGAGCTTGTGATGCCAAGATTCTTCCCATAATTCTTCAATTGAGCTCGATTGAACACTTCTAATGAAAATTACAATTTTTTCTATAAACTTCAAAATACATTTTACAACCTTTCCAATTTGTTCTTTTTTTATATATATAAACAAATTTTTGTTTTCTAATAAATTTGAAATATTTTTAATTTTAATTTTCTTTTCTACAAAACTTTCTAAATTTTATGTAAATTTTCAATTTTTTTTTTAACTTTCACAATTTATTTATAACTTTAATTTTTTTCTGTCATTTCTTATATATGAGAAAATAAAATTGAACTTATATTATAAGAAATAAAAACATTGAAGGCAAAAAAATGATTAATTGTAAAATACTTTTTGTAAGAAGATATAATATAATTAAAACAAAAAACATTTCAAAACAAAAATTTCAATTGTTTTTATAAAAAAAAACTTTTTTCAATTAAAAACTAAAATAAAAAAAAAATAATCACACAAAATGGCAATGGAAAAAAATCGAATTGAAAAGAATCATTCCTTACAAGAAATTTGGAAGTAAATTTTCTGTACAATCGAATTGGAAAATGTTCAGGTGATACAGTTTGAGTATAAGTATAAAAATTATAGCATGGGATTAAAACTGATGGAAAATCAAGTAGAGTCCTTTTTGGAGTTGGAAAATTAGTGTCTGGAAATCCTAAATGAAGAAGAGAAAGAAGATTTAGAGGATATAGACTTTATTTTGATCTATGGCAAAGACAAGATATTTCCAAAAATCGATGAAGGTGTTATAGATCGATTCCGAACAGAAGCTCTAAATGTGAAAAAACGAATGAAAATCGACATGATCATCGAACAGTTACATACAAATAAGGAGGGAAGAGTGACAGCTTGCCTACTAATAAAAGATATGACTTTGTAAAAAGCATTGTGAAAAAAACAGAAAAAATAAATAAATTGCAAAAGAGAAAAAAGAACCAAATGTGTTAAATTTATTTATTTTTTTTATAAATAAATGTTTATAATATATCAAGGTTCTTTAATTTTTTTTAAAAATCTGCCTCTGCCCCCCCCCCCCCCACCCCCACCCCTTCTTCCACAAGACCTGAGTCGGATATTTTCTACTAATGCAAAGTATGACCTCGATCTTTGGTTGCAAGATGACTCATCCTCAATGGGAAATGCAAACATTCAAAGTCATCAGGGCTCTGTTCATCTATGCACAAGATTGTCTTTGTCCAAATTCTCATCAAGGTGCTCTTGCTGACCATATTTAATGCCAGCATGAAATACATGATGATTGCATCTTCGTATTCCAGTTCCTGGTACCCGTGACCAAACCGCAATTCAAACTTGCAGCATGAACATCTTTCCTTCAACACTCTGGCAACGTTTTCATTTGTGAGGTGGTCAAACGTTCTGTAAAACACATCTTGATGAAATTCGTGATGGTCTACTGCTTTTCGTTTTTTTTATTTCATCTACGAATCTATCCATTTTTTTATTTCTTACATTTTTTTTTAATTTTTAAATTAATTTTATGTCTTTTATTTCATTCTACTTAATAATACATCCCCTCACTCTCCTTTTTCATATTTTGGACAATTTCTAGCATTCCCACTTACGCACACACATTAACGATCACTGGATAAAACTATTGACTCCATCAGTGACACACTTAAAAAACAGACAACAAAAACCCACAGGTTTTGACACATTGTGTTGTGATGTGTAATTTTGCACCAGAAACATCGAGCGGGCAAACACTTGAAAACTGAGAACAAAAATCACAGGTTTTGACACTTTCTGCCTCAATGTGTAATTTCACATCAGATATATCAAAATCTTTGAAATCAATCAAGCAAACCCTTTAAAGATGAGTAACAAATACATGACTTGGCTTTATGGTCAAATTCATCTTGGATTTGTGGTATCTTCTCCGTCGTCACTGTCATCTCAGGTATAAAAATGCAGCGATTTCTCTTTCTGGGCCAGAACTGGATGATTTCGACATTTTCCAAGATTTTATTTTTGCTCGATCTCCGAGATTCGGTTGACAAGTCAGCATAAATCCTTGTAATATCTCTATCAGCAATTTGATTTCCCAACCTATTTCCAACTCCAAAATGTTGCATGGTGTCTCATGGCATACTGGCACATTTTGTGAGAAGTCTAAAGTGTGTAGTATTGCAATTAGTTGATTTCATGAGAAAATAAAAAAAAAAATCGCGAGAAATTATCTAAGAATTTTTTTTTTTTTGGGGGGGGTGGGGGGGGAGGTGGGTGGGTTGCCATGCTAGGAGTTCCAATTTGTCTCTACTGACATGATCTCTGGAAGTTACATGAATGGTGGTACACTGCCCATGGTGTATCCTTTCTTTCCAAACGTCTTTCTAGGCTACACGATCATAGAGCGACCACGAAATCTGGTCTACCTGCCTCTGATAACAAATACTCTGAACAGTATCACTACGAAATTAATGGATCAAAATGGAGACTTGTTCGATTTTCCCAGCAATCATGCAATGATGCGATTTGATATAAGACAAATTAAAAGAAAATCCGTTGCGTGTATGTATATTTATTAAATAAAAAATATTAAAAAAAAACAAAAAATATAAATAATCATTATTACATAATTTGTTTTTTTTTTTTGCATAATAGGAAATCAAAAAAAATATATATAAATTAACAAATTTCTTTTTTAGTAAGTTCAAATCAATTTATATATATATATTTTATATAACTTTGTCAATTTGCCGTCATGCTCAGAAGTTTACTTCCTTCAAAGCGGCTTTCATTTTTGACTAATTCTTATTCTGTTACGTTAAGTGCCATACCAATGTGTGTCGCGTCATAAGAATGTAAAATTTAGCGTCACGCTGATCCTAATTGTTGAATGGGAATTATAAAATTGATCGAGATACGCGTACGTCTTACAGATCGATTTATTACTTGGCAAGTGGCCGTCTAGCTCCTAATCACCAACCCGTCTATAAGATCGCCGATGCATATCTTGAAGATATGCAGCGGCGATCTTATAGGCGGGTTCGTGATTAGGAGCTAGGAACTAAAAATAACAGGCAGATGCTTCATAGCACTTGTAAAGTGTGAGGTTCGACTAAAACTCAATTCATCAAACGAGGTGGAGGAACAGTAAACAAACTCGTCAATAATCTTCCCTTTGAAATGCATTTGCCAGAACATCAATTCACGGAACCCGGCACAAAATTGATTAAGAGATTGAATAAAGAGTTGATGCCAAAATCGTGGAGCAAGCCCATCAATAGAGTGGATTGAGCTGCCAACATTCACAGTCTGTTATGTGAAGCACCCCAACATGAAGACTCGAAATCAGGTGTGTGACAAGAACCTGTTGAGAAAATATAGCCAATCCCACTGAGAGAGAAATTCGAATGTTCCCAAGTCCCTAAACTCACAGGCACGAAAACATCGATTGAGAATAGCAAATATAAAAAACAATTGAGTAATGCATTAGTGAATGAACTACACAAGCCCATAGTGCACAGATTGTGAAAGAGAAGAGTACTAGTCAAAAAATTCGATCAGTTGTGAGCAGCCAATCTGGCAGACAATACTGTATTTGCAATCATTGTCAAGACAAAGCGGAGGTGAGAAATATTTATTGATGGTCATAGATGTGTTTTTGAAATACGGATGGAAGAGAGTGTTCAAAAATAAATTGGGAACGATTGTGGCTGAAGCTTTGGAAAACATCTTCAGTTGCTCTTTGCAAGGATCTGAGAAATTGTTGGTGGACAAAGGTCGAGAATTTTGCAATGTTCACGTCCGCCGGTTCGTCAGCATCTATTCTTGAGCTGAAGTCAATCGATGGAATAGAACCATGAAGGAAAAATATACAGATATTTCATGGCCAACTCGACTAAGAAATACTAGAACATCTTAAACGATTTGGTCGATGACTATAATATCACAAATCACAATTTTATCAAGATGAAACCTGTGGAAGCTAGCTATCCACAAAACAAAAAAGCTCTATGCGAATCTCTATCTGTTGAGGATAATGACAGCAAAAAACTCAAAATGACTGGAATTTGCCGTGGGTGGTCGAGTGAGAAGTTACAAGTGGAAAAAAACATTTCAAAAAAGGTTTCACACTAGATGGAAGGAAGGATTCTTCATCATGATTCGAGTGTTCTACACTGATCCCATCACTAAGGAGTCAGAAGCACCAGATAGTGAAGAAATCACGGGAAAGTTTTATGAACAGCAATTACAAAAGACTGCATTTAACCCTTTACCTAACGTAACGGTCAAAACCGGCCAGCGCTATTCTCAAAAATCGCCAATTAATTTTCATTATTTTTTTCATTTTTTGTCTCAAAAACATAGGTTATGACCCCTCGTTGGAACGAGCTCGTCGAGCTCGTTCCAACGAGGGGTCATAACCTCTGTTTTTGAGACAAAAAAATGAAAAAAATTAGTTATTCAAGAATTATTTTTGCAAGTGTCGTCTTTTTTTCACGTTAGGTAAAGGGTTAAGAAAAAAAAGAAGGACAACATTGTTTCTTCATATATACTTCTCAAAGTTTGCTAAGCACCAAGTACATCCAACTGCCTGTTTTACGTTTTGGTTGAAATATTGTAATGAAAAGTGTACAATTTTTATTTAATTATGTCTTTAATGATTTAAGTACAGAAATTAAGATTTTATTTGCGTTTGACATTATTTGTCAGCTTTTGAATACGATAACCATGGAAAATAGATATTATTGGTAAAAGAGTAAATTTTTGAATGTGCCATAAAGTTGATGGAGCAAACTTGTATGGCTTCTTTATCGAGTATGAGACCTATTACTGTTAATTACAGCTTGACAATGCCTTCTCATGCTCCCAATCAGGTTCCTGGTGGTCGTTTGTGGGATGTTGGTCCATTCTTGGACGAGCATGGCACCAAGCTCCTGGACACTTCTTGGCTGGACTGGACGGGCTGAACTTGCAAGCTGCAACTCATTCCAGACATGTTCGATTGGATTGAGGTCAGGGGATCTTGCTGGCCAGTCCATACGCTCAATCCCCTCCCTCTGTCGGTACTCCCCGACAGCATGGGCAACATGAGGACGGGCATTAAATTCCATCAGATTGAATCTATCACCCACTGCACCTGCATACAATCTGACGTGGACATTCAGGTTCTCATCAATATACCGTTGTCCAGTCAATATGACACATAGCTCTGAGTAGCCATCTCATAGCGGTCATGCTCAGAATGTTGGCTGCATGGAATCGCTCTCCTGGTCTTCTCCATGCCCTAGAACGCCTATCTGTGTGGTCTAGGCAGTACCTTGACTCATCTGTAAAAAGGACAGGTCGCCAATCTTCTCTGGTCCATCCAACGTGGTCCATGGCCCATTCATACCGTGCCTGGTGGTGGTTTTGGGACAGCAGAATGCAAATACATGGTCTTTTCGATCGGAGACCACCTTCGTGCAACCTTGCCCGGATAGTCTGCGTCGAAACATTTGCCCCAGATGCATTCTGATGGTCACTGCAATGCTGGGTTGCTGTGGCAAAGCGGTTCTTACGCGCCTGAATGATCAAAGACCGGTCTTTAGCAGCAGATGTTGCCCTGTCCCCGCCACCACCATGCCGTCTTACTGGTGTACCATGCTGCTGAAATCTTGCCTAGGCTTTGGTGATCACCGTATGGTGCACACCAAGGGTTTCTCTAACCTGACGATAGGTAGTCCCTTGCTTCACCATCCCTACAGCCCATCACATTTCTGCTTCAGACAAATGTTTTCTTACATTTGCATTTGCCATATTCAATCATTAAATCACAAGGGTTTGTGTTGAAATGAAGATTGAATACCCAACACATCCCATGTACATGTAGACAGTGCACGGAAACATCGTGAAAATCAAGGGGTACATGATTTCCATGACTGTCACGAAAAGTCTGCCTGTCAAGAGAGCTAATGTGAACATTGGGGACCATCTCAATACATTCCTCAATCGTATCCACCAAAAATGTCGCAAATATGTCACAGGCAAATTTCACAATGATGTGTCAAATATTTGGTGCTTAGCAATCTTTAAGTACTATATATATATATGTGTGTAATACACAAGAAAAAAATAAAATAAAGATTTAAAAAAAGAATAATTAAAATAACAGTGAAAAAATTAACATATTCGATATAACAGATGAGAGATGAAAATGTTCAAGAATACAAAGTGTACAAATATTTACCTGTGGCAGGAACTAGTCTCAATAATGAGGGAGAAATACGACCCAGGTTCTGCTCCATAGTTTTCCAGGCATTTCCAAAAATAACATGGCATACACTCTCTTCAAGCGTGAATTTTCTTTTACTTAGGTATCTAATCCATAACATGTACTACATTTTCCCAATCCATTAAAAACATACAAGGCATTAGGTAAGGCATTTTTTTTTAAACAATATTTTTATTTCCTCGATGAAATGGGGTTTGGCGAACAGGCAATGCCTATATTAACGCCGTACCCTACAGAGAAATACAATACAATACAATACAATGGTGCAGGTGCAACTGTACATAAAACAGAAACTGATCCAATGAAGTGGAAAGAAAGAGAAAGTACCATACTATATCCCACCATTTACTTTAAATAATTCACCTATCTATTGGGTGTGGAGGCAATCTACTTTCATTTATATGATAGGCCCAATAGAATAGGTAAGGCGTTGGGGTAGGCCTAGCCTATTTGCACGTCGATGGTACGCAGGCATTTCCAAAAATAACATGGCATACACTCTCCTCAAGCGTGAATTTTCTTTTACTTAGGTATCTAATCCATAACATGTACTACATTTTCCCAATCCATTAAAAACATACAAGGCATTAGGTAAGGCATTGGGGTAGGCCTAGCCTGTTTGCCAAACTTTTTTCTCATGAATGAAATAAAATATTATTAAAAAAAACAAAAAACATACAACTCTATCTGAATCAGTAGAAATAAACAACCTGAATGTGGGTGTAATAATTTACTGTCAAATGCAAGGCCTCAACCTGGAAAGTTGCATGACAAAATGTCAAAATCAGTCATTTTCAGCCACCCAGTACGCCCAAATTCAGAATTTCCCTACTAGCCACACTTACCTATCCCTGGTGCATAGTATCTCTTGTTTCTAAAATGAAATAGAAATAAATGTTTCTGTTTCATTTTTTAGTTATCTGCCTGCTAACAACTCCATGTAAACATTACATTTTAAAAAGTAGTCAATTTTTCGAAGCAACTGTTTCCCATAATTCCTCTGGTAATTTACCCCCTATGCATCAGACTCCAACTCCGTGACCAAAACTTCAAATTCTCTTGTTCAACAAATAGCCTTATGTAATCATATATCTGATACTAAGAATACATCTCTAATTTACATGACATTAGTTTCAACATATGCCCTTAGTCTAGAATTTTACCCCTCTGCAATAATGTGAAATTGTAGAGCGGGAGTTCAGTGTCGAAATGCAAGATCTCTTTCTCTATCCGGGCGAAAGTTATCTCCAGACAGAAGGACTTTTGGCGAAAAAGAATGGTAGCGACTATGCCGATGATGATGTCATCACTTTAGCTCACAAATGCTGGGAACATAGGAAGAACAACAAACATGCACAATACAGGGACATACCAGGGTTATAATAATGTGCCAGTGATGACAAAAAAAACCCAAAGATTCATTAAGTTTGGGTACTGCAACATCCAGGGTCTGCACAAGAAAGTAAGCGAAATATCAACAATGGTGGACGAAGGAGACTTCGATATAATGGGTCTAAGTGAGACGTGGATACGACGGGATGAGCGGGTTGATCAGATGAAGGGTTGCGTGTGGATAGGAGCTGGGCGAACTGAGCGTCAGAAACGGGGTGGGGGTGTTGGCATCTACGCTAAAGAGGAATTACCGCCCTCATTGATTACAGATCTCACAGAAGCAAGGACTCAGATTCCAGTATCCAACGAAATAGTCTGGGCAAAAATCAAGTCAGGAAGCAGGAGTGTTGCCGTTGGTGTTGTATACTTAGCAGTGGAGGGAAGTAAGCCCGAGTGGAATGATTCAATATATACAACTCTTAGATCGAATATCACAGAGCTTGGAAGCAGAGGGTTCAGTATTGTCCTAATGGGGGACTTCAATGGGAACATCGGGGATAAGGAGGAGGGCATACAGGGAGGTGATGGGAAAATTAACACGAATGGGAGGAAGATGTTGGACCTATCAAAAGAGCTTGGTTTAAAGATCCTGAACAGGGATGCGAAATGTAAGGGTAAATGGACCTGGGAGAGGAACGATAAGAAAACAATAATTGATTATATACTCACTGACATTCGCGTATGGAGGGAGGTTATAGATGTAGAAATAGATGACGATGGAAAAAATGACCTGGGTAGTGATCACAACCTGATAACAGTTAAGATTATGGGCAAAAAGACGAATAGAGACAGAAATACCTTCAAGGAAGTTTGGGGACTAAAACAAGGAGCCGACTGGAAGCAGTTTCGGGAAAAACTAAAACCAAATCTTGAATGTATACCTAGGGATGCAAATGTCCAGAGTATTTCAGATGGCATAGTAAATAGCCTAACAGAGGCAGGGAAGGATTGTATAGGAAGGGTGAGGGTCCCAACGAGAGAGCTTGGATACAGGGTTAACGAGGGACTGAAAAAGGCTATAAAAGAAAGGAAGGTAAAATGCGCTGCTTACAGAAGAAGTAGGAAGCTTAAAGGGGTGGATAACAATGACACGAGACTAATGAAAGGAGAATATGAACTGGCACGGAGAAAGGTGAATGAGATAAAGAATAATAATAGGAAGGAGCGCAATTGCAGTCTTGCCAGAACAATAAAGAAAACGGGGGGTTCGAGCTCAAACGTATTTTGGAACAGGGTAAATAAACGGGGGAAAAGTAGTGTGCAGAGTATCAAAGTGGATAGGGAAAGTACAGAAGATAAAGGCCGTATCGCTTCAGAGTTAGTCAAGCACTGGGAAAAGATAAACGATGGGCGATGGGGCAGTGGGTCCCCACCAAAAAGAAATACACTGGTGGAGGAGAACCTATCCAATCGTGTATGTAGCGAAATAACGACAGAAGAAGTGCGGAACGTGGTCTCGAAATTAAAAAATGGTAAAGCGGGAGGGACTGATGAAATTCCGAACGAATTCCTCAAAAATGGAGGGGAGGCACTTATTGAAGTCCTGACAAACCTTTTCAACCAGGCTCTGCGAAAGCAAGAGGTCCCCAGAGAATGGAGGGAAAGTAAGGTGTCGTTCATACACAAAAAGGGGGATAAGGAGGTTCTAGATAACTATAGGGGGATATCAGTTAGTAGTAACATCGGAAAAGTATTCTGTAAGGTCATATACGGTAGACTAGAGAAAGTTATTGAAGAGAAAGGTTTTTTAGGAGAAATTCAAAATGGTTTCAGGAAAGGACGAAGAGTCACTGATCACCTATTTACACTCACCCAACTGATAGAATCAACAAAGGCTGAAAAAAAGATGTTTCTGGCATTTCTAGATGTGAAAAAAGCGTACGACCGAGTGTGGAGGGAAGGTATGTGGCGAAAGCTCGAGGGCATCGGACTGGGGGTGACTTTGTGGGAATCATGAAAGCACTGTATACAGATGTGCAAAGCCAACTCAGTCTCGGGAGTATCACTACAAAACGAGTCCCTATGGATATAGGCCTCAAGCAGGGGTGTATCTTTTCACCGATTTTGTTTGCATTGTATGTTAAAGATTTAAGGGACGAACTAATTCAGAGTGCGGAGGGGGTAAATGTTGGAGACATAAAGATACCAGGCTTATTCTTTGCGGACGACATGGTGTTAATGTCTAGAACTGAACAGGGGCTAGAGAAACTGCTGGAAATTGTTGGTAGATATGGGAACACTTGGCGGCTCGAACTAAATGAAAATAAAAGCAAGGTAATACCCGTTGTACGCAAGGTGGATATGACGAAGAGATGGAGAGTGGGGGAGTTCTCAATCCCCGAAGGGGAAAGCAAACAAGTCACTGTAGGAGAAACGGGAGAGTATGAGTATCTAGGGGTAAGCATAAATATAACGGGAAGAGGGGTGTACAGAAATTACTCAGCCAAACTGATTCTGAAGGGGAAAAGAATTCTGAACCAACTAAAACTTTTAGGGAAAAATAGTTTCAATAAGGTCTTTGTGGGGAAAACACTGTGGGAGAGGGTGGGTTTACCAAGTATAACGTATGGCACGGACGTGATTCCATTAAACCAAACCGTTATTAAGAAGTTGGGAAGTACTCAGAATGATGCCGGCAGATGGATAACAGGGTCGAGTAATGCTGCAGCTTTGGAAGCAGTAAGGGGGGAGCTTGGGTGGATGAAAATCAAGGACAGGGTAGATTTGGGAAAACTGTGTTACTTTAACTACTTGAGAAACCTGCCTGACAACCGGTGGTGCAAATTGATGCTCGATACCATTTGGAATTCTAATATAGAAACGGGGTGGTCAAAACATGTGAGGGAACTAATGGACAATTACTCTATAGAGGTCACAAACATAGAAGTAGGAATGAAAGAAGGCAAAAGGTTTGTCAAAGAGAGAGTCATGGAAGATTGCAATCGAAACTGGCGAGCAGGGGTTAGCGTGAAAAGATCACTGCAGGGGTTTCAATATAAAGAAAAGCCAGCTTTTGAGAAGTACCTAGATGGCACCTTTGGAGGGTCACTGCTGTTCAAACTGAGATCAAGATCACTGGAGCTTCGGGGAAAAATTGGGAGAGATGGGGAAAAGGGATGCCAAATGTGCCACTCTGGAGTAGTGGAGACCCTGGAACAATGTGATATAACTAAATTCAATTAAGTTTGAATCGCAACTCTGCAATTAACTGTAATGTCGAATACGCGAAGTCAGTGTGTTATGATTTCAGAATCTGTCATGAAGCCTCGATCGGATCGCGACTGTGTCGTGATCCGATCCAGTCTTCATCTCAGATTTCTCCTTCTATGCTGTGAAGTTGATTTGATCGCGATTGCTATCGGTCTGGTGTCCTTGTTTAATATAAAATCATTGTTTAATTTTAAGGCTTATAATCAACTGTGTAGTCGCGTTACGGCCGCAGTCCATTCTCCGCTTTTCTTCCATCAATTCTGCCACTGCATCTCGGTCATTCGCGTGGAATCTTATTTTTAAATTTGTACTTCACTTTCCATGTAATTTATGGCTGAATTAGAGAAGAAGTTCAGGATTGTGCAAAGATTAGACCCCCAAAAGTCTCAATCAACACTTTTTAGTGTTCTCTACAAATACAAAATTTTATTGTTTGGAAATATTGACTAAACTGAAGTGGTGAGCATTTTACCTGTTATTCTGCGACCACATGTCATCTTATATACGTACATGTGAACTGTTTTATCTCACTTATCTCATTTTTAGTTAAGCAGTATCGCTTGACAAGCCAGTAATGTTGTCCCCGCCCGCTTTATTCATGCAATGGTGTGAACGCAATTGCGGGCAGATGGTTTCGAGCGGGTGGCGACTGTGTCGCGATCCGATCGATATTATCTGCCCGCATTCCTTGCTTGATACACACACACTCATACACTCAGGTATGTATTCGTGTAACCACATCACATGCGTCTGCGTCTTGACCATCTTAAAGAAAGCTGTTTGCACGCCTCCTCCAATGACTACAGTATCTTTTTTATCGGAAAATAAGTGGGATATTATTAATTCGATTAGGTTTGTATCACTACCCAGTAATTAACGGTAACGTAGAATAAGCGTAGTTGGTGTGTTATAACTGAAAAATTGGTTATGAAGCTTCGATCGGATCGCGACTCTGTCGTGATGCGATCGAGGATTCATTTCCGACTTCTGCTTTTAAGCTGTGATGTTGATTTGATCCCGATTGCTATCGGACTGGTTTCCTCGTTTAACATCAAATCATTGTGTAATTTTTAAGGCTTATAATCAACTGTGCAGGCGCGATACGGACGCAATTCCTTTACCACTCTTCTTCCTTCAGTTCCACCACAGGAGTTCGGCCATTCGTTTGCAATCCTACCAAACTTGTACCTCACTTTCAAGCATCGCGATGGCTCTGTTCAGAGAATCACAACCCAGTGGCAAATGGCTGAACTGGAGAAGAAATTCAGGACTGTTCAAAGATTTGACATTAATAGGTCTCAATCAACAATTTTGTAGTGCTCTCTACAGAATGTTATTCTGTGTAAATATAGACTAATCCAAAGTGGTGAGCATTTTTCCAATCACTCTGCGATCACATGTTATCTTATATACGTGTGAATTGTCTTATCTCACTCATCTCATTTCCAGTCATACATTATCGCCTGACAAGCCAATATTATTGCCCCCTTCCCCCGCCCCGCTCTGCTATATTTATGCAATGGTGTGAACGTATTGTGGGCAGATAATGTGGACCGGGTGGCGACTGTGTCACGATCCGATCGTGATTATCTGCCCGCTTTCCTTGCTTGATACACACACACACTCATAACTCGGGTATGCAGTCGCGTAACCAAATCACACGCGTCTGCGTCTTGATCAGTTCGTAGTAAACTGTTTGCACGCCTCCCCCGAACACTACAGTATTTTATTTATCGGAAAATAAATGTGATATAACTAAATTCAATTAAGTTTGAATCGCAACTCTGCAATTAACTGTAATGTCGAATACGCGAAGTTAGTGTGTTATGATTTCAGAATCTGTCATGAAGCCTCGATCGGATCATGACTGTGCCGTGATCCGATACAGTCTTCATCTCAGATTTCTCCTTCTATGCTGTGAAGTTGATTTGATCGCGATTGCTATCGGTCTGGTGTCCTTGCTTAATATAAAATCATTGTTTAATTTTAAGGCTTATAATCAACTGTGTCGACGCGATACGGTCGCAGTTCTTTCTCTGCTTTTCTTCTACCAATTCTGCCACTGCTGCTCGGTCACTCGCGTGCAATCTTATTAAATTTGTACTTCACTATCCATGTAATTCATGGCTGAATTAGAGAAGAAGTTCAGGATCGTGCAAAGATTAGACCCCCAAAAGTCTCAACACTTTTTAGTGTTCTCTACATATACAAAATTTTATTGTGTAGAAATATCGACTAAACTGAAGTGGTGAGCATTTTTCCTGTCATTCTGCGACCACATGTCATCTTATATACGTACATGTGAACTGTTTTATTTCACTTATCTCATTTTTAGTTATGCAGTATCGCTTGACAAGCCAATAATGTTGACCCCGCCCGCTTTATTCATGCAATGATGTGAACGCAATTGCGGGCAGATGGTTTCGAATGGGTGGCGACTGTGTCGCGATCCGATCGATATTATCTGCCCACGTTCCTTGCTTGATACGCACACACTCATACACCCAGGTATGTATTCGTGTAACCACATCACATGCGTCTGCGTCTTGACCATCTTAAAGAAAGCTGTTTGCACGCCTCCTCCGATGACTACAGTATCTTTTTTATCGGAAAATAAGTGGGATATTATTAATTCGATTAGGTTTGTATCACTACCCAGTAATTAACTGTAACGTAGAATAAGCGTAGTTGGTGTGTTATAATTGAAAAATCGGTTATGATGCTTCGATCGGATCGCGACTCTGTCGTGACCCGATCGAGGATTCATTTCCGATATCTGCTTTTAAGCTGTGATGTTCAGTTGATCCCGATTGCTATCGGACTGGTTTCCTCGTTTAACATCAAATCATTGTGTAATTTTAAGGCTAATCAACTGTGTAGGCGCGATACGGTCGCAATTCCTTTTCCACTCTTCCTTCAGTTCCACCACAGGAGTTCGGCCATTCGTTTGCAATCCTACCAAACTTGTACCTCACTATCCATGTTATTCATGGCAGAATCAGAGAAGAAACTCAGGATTGTGCAAAAATTTGACCTCAATTGGTCTCAACCAACAATTTTGTAGTGTTCTGTACAAAATTTTATTGTGTGAAATATCGATAAATCCAAAGTGGTGAGCATTTTTCCAATCAATCTGCGAACACATGTCATCTCATGTACGTACACGTGAACTGTTTTATCTCACTTTTCTCATTTTCAGTTATGTCGTATCACTTGACAAGCCAATAATACTGCCCCCCCCCCCTCCCCTCTCGCTTTATTCATGTAACCTTACCAAACTTGTACCTCACTATCCATGTTATTCATGGCTGAATCAAAGAAGAATCTCAGGATTGTGCAAACATTTGACCTCAATTGGTCACAATCAACAATTTTGTAGGGTGCAAACATTTGACCTCAATTGGTCACAATCAACAATTTTGTAGGGTTCTTTACAAAATTCGATTGTGTGGAAATATCGACTAATCCAAAGTGGTGAGCATCTTCCCAATCATTCTGCGATCACATATCATCTTATGTACGTACACGTGAACTGTATGATCTCACTAATCTCATTTTCAGTTATGCAGTATCGTCTGACAAGACAATAATTTTGTCCCCCCCCCCCCCCCCCCCCGCTTTATTCATGTAATGGTGTGAACGCAATTGCGGACAGATAAGTTCGACCGGGTCGCGACTGTGTCGCGATCCGATCGAGATTATATGTCCACTTTCTTTGCCCGACACCCACACACACACTCACACTTCCAGGTATGCATTCGTGTAACTGCATCACATGAGTCTGCGTCTTGATCAGTTCGAAGTTAAACTGCTTGTATACCTCCCCCGACCACTACAGTATCTTATTTTTCGGAAAATGAGTGTGATATAATTAATTTCAATTAAGCTTGTGTCACTACAATTCCACCACAGGAGTTCGGCCATTCGTTTGCAATCTTACTACCTAACTTGACTACTCATGTTATTCATGGCAGAATCAGAGAAGAAATTCAGGATTGTGTAAAAATTTGACCTTAATTGAACCAACAATTTTGTAGTGTTCTCTACAAAATTTTATTGTGAGGAAATATCGACTTATCCAAAGTGGTGAGGATTTTTCCAATCAATATCGAGCACATGTCATCTTATGTACGTACTCGTGAACTGTTTTATCTCACTTATCTCATTTTCAGTTATGCAGTATCACTTGACGAGCCAATAATATTGCCCCCCCCCCCCCCCCCACCGCTTCATTCATGTAATATCTATGTTATCCATGGCTGAATCAGAGACGAAATTCAGGATTATACAAAGATTTGACCTCAATTGGTCTCAATCAACAATTTTGTAGTGTTCTCTACAAAATTTGATTGTGTAGAAATATCGACTAATCCAAAGTGATGAGCATTTTTCCAATCATCCTGCGATCACGTCATCTTATGTACGTACACGTGAATTGTTCTATCCCACTTATCTCATTTTCAATTATGCAGTATCGCTTGATAAGCCAATAATATTTCCCCCACCCCACCCTTTGCTCTATTTATGCAATGGTGTGAACGCAATTGCTGACAGATAATTTCGACCGGGTGGCGACTGTGTCGCGATTCGATCGAGATTATCTGTCCGCATTCTTTGCTTGACACACACACACTCACACACTCGAGTATGCAGTCGTGTAACCGCATCACATGTGTCTGCGTCTTGGTCGGTCCAAAGTAAGCTGAGTATTCCAAAGTAGTGAGCATTTTTCCAATCATTCTGCAATCACATGTCATCCACCCCCGCTCTATTTATGCAATGGCGTGAACGCAATTGCTGACAGATAATTTCGACCGGGTGGCGACTGTGTCGCGATCTGATCGAGACTATCTGTCCGCATTCTTTGCTTGATACACACATACTCACACACTCGGGTATGCATTCGTGTAACCGCATCACATATGTCTGCGTCTTGGTCAGTCCAAAGTAAGCTGTGTAATCCAAAGTAGTGAGCATTTTTCCAATCATTCTGCGATCACATGTCATCCACCCCCGCTCTATTTATGCAATGGTGTGAACGCAATTACTGACAGATAATTTCGACCGGGTGGCGACTGTGTCGCGATCTGATCGAGACTATCTGTCCGCATTCTTTGCTTGATACACACATACTCACACACTCGGGTATGCATTCGTGTAACCGCATCACACATGTCTGCGTCTTGGTCAGTCCAAAGTAAGCTGTGTAATCCAAAAGTAGTGAGCATTTTTCCAATCATTCTGCGATCACATGTCATCTTATGTACGTCCAATCATTCTGCGATCACTGTGTCGTGATCCGATCGAGGCTACATCTCCGATTTCTTATTTTATGCTGTGAAGTTGACTTGATCGCGATTGCTATCAGACTGACTCATATCATTGTTTAATTTTAAGGCGTATTAATTTTAAGGCGTTGTGACACTGTGGCAATTCTTTACCCGCTCTTCTTCCTTCAATCCCGCTGCAGGAGCTGGGACAGACATTTGTATTCTTACCAAATTTGTACCCTACTATCCATGTTATTCATGGCTGATTAATAGAAAAATTCAAGATTGTGCAGGGATTTAACCTCAACAGGTCTGAATCCAAAATTTTGTAGTATTCTTTACAAAATTTTATTGTAAAATTAAATTGTTAAAGTTGGAAAATGGGACATGGTGTCTCGATCGGATCGCGACTATGTCGTGACACGATCGAAACTTTATCTCCTATTTCCCTAAATTCCGATAATGGCGTCACATTGGTACGTCACAGTATCTCGTGAAGACAGTATTGCAGGTATCGCTTTGGGCAAAAGTAATTCAAAACAGTGAAAGTTTGATGAACCATATTTAATTGTTTACGTAGGGTTGCGCTTGCGCCAGATTCATCATCCACAGGTGGGACGCCCTTGATTCCTTCTTGCAAATATATATATATATATATATATATAACTATGTAAACAACATTTCGGCAACTTCTTGTCATTTGGGCAACTTGCGTCATTTGGGCAACCTCAGAGATATTCTTCAATATATTTGTCACAAACGACTATATTTATTAAAACATCTCTTATCACTACTATTTTATCAATAAATAATGCATTTGTGTATTAAAATTGAAAATATATGCATTTTTAAAAGATATATGATTTTGCGTTGCCCAAATCCGGTTGCCTTAATGTTGGTTGCCTAAAGGTCAAAAAGTGTTTACTATATAAACGTCCTTTGGGCAACATTCTGTATATATTTATTTTCATATAGGAGTCATTCAGGCAACGTTATATATATGTTCCCTTTCTATATGAACGTCATTCAGGAAACGTTTTGCATTATTATCAATAATAAATAGACGACATCTAAATAACAAATATTTGTTTTTTAAAAGTGCGAAGTGGATCAGAATCTTGAATATCTGTCACAAATACAACATCAGAGTCGCATTTGCGAAGTGCAATCATTCCTTGATCAGCACAGTGAACTTCAAATTGAAAGATCACGAGGACGGTTCGCTCATGATCCTCATTCCTCAACTGCAATGTGGCCTTAGACAAGGCTCTTGGTGTCATTTGCCAATGTGAGGTGTGGTGCCATTGTTTACTAATGCACAGAGCATGACAGTACAGTATGTGGTGATATATTTGGCTTCTGACACTGTCAACACCGTTTCCACCGAAATAAAATGTTGGAGAGTCTGATAGTTACTCGCCCCAGTTCAATGGTTTCCTCGGTCTTATAAAGGAGTTCCTCGTTCTGCAGTGTACCGTGCGTTTTTACCGAGAGGAAACACGTTGTCCATTTTTGCGAGGGTGGGGGCTCTCCGAGGAGAGCCAGCTACTTTAGATACTTTTGACGAGCGGCCTCAACTGCGATTGTCTGGGAGGCTTCTATTGAGTGGGGCTCGTGAGATACTCGTCCGCTTTTACCAGAGAGGAGGTTCATCTGCAAGTCACTGTCCAGATAAATTCAATCACGCCGTCTATTTTGATGAAGGGGGATAAATTCAACCACGCCGTCTGTTTTGATGAAAGGGGACCTCGTCTGAATACATCGTCTTCTAACGAGGACTGTGTGTATGTGTGTGTGTGTGTGTGTGTGTGTGGGGGGGGGGGGGGGGGTCCAGATATACACTATTTTCTCGGGGCAGGTCGGCCTGCATTTAAATTACCTTTGAAAGCACGATCGCTTTTACAGATTGTAAATGCGTGTGTGAGGGGAGGGGGTGATGGTTGTGGGGAACCAACAGCTGCCGATCTTACCAGGACGGCTGAAATCGTCGATAAAGGGAGTGCTGCTCGCGTGCAAAGCACTCCGCTTGTGGACTATGGGTGTGGGCATTGTGCACTCTCAAAAATTCATCCAACCGCGCTCCCAGTGAGCAAGAAAATTATCTTCTAAGGAGAGTACTACTTACTACCGTTGCTTTCACGCGAGTACTTAACTATCGCCCTTGCCATCCACCGTCCACTGCAAAATACGGTCCATGGTCTGATGAAAAGGCCCTCGTCTGAAATGCATAACTGGCGACATTCTCGTCCTCCGTGTGCCAAAGTTCAGCAGGGATGGGAGGACTCTTCTTCAAAGACACTCCTATAATTACTCTCCCCGATTACCTGCTAGCGCATTCTTGACGCGATCCATACACACACTTATGTGGGTAGGATCCCAGTTCAACATATTCGGTGTTAACAAAAGGGTGTTTAACAGGAAGAAAAGTTCAACTGCAGGCTCGGATTTTAATAAACTCTCTATCTCGAGAGCCTGGATTGCCTCTAATGAATAGTCCTATTTGGTTCCCAAAATCATTCAAGAAAAAATATTTGAGTGTGGATTGGTCTCAAATGCAACTAATGGCTCGTGTATTCATAATTTGGACAGTTCTTCACGAAAAACAGAACAAATCAAACATATCCGAATATCACAAAAAGGTTAGCAAATTATAGTCAAGTCTGACTCAGGGTTTGAATTCCAATTAAACCCACATCTCAGGGTTGGGGTGTACTTTGCAGTGCCCCCAAAGGCAACTATGACTCGTCTTACAATGAGGTGGGTCCATTTGGATGAAAACCAGGCATGGTCGGACGCGGCGTGTGCACATCCAAAGTGCGCAAGGGTATGGCAAGAAGAAAAAATCAGGTTTTGGGCTCGAAATTACAATAATGATCATTATCATAATTTGTGCTCGACGGCATAAAGACAAGGCCCATTTCGACCTTGGCGGAACACATTCGGTGTTGGTAAGTGGATGGCAAATAAGAATTGTTCGATTTCAGGCAGGCCTAGATTTCAATAAAAATCTATATTCTTCAGAACCTGGATTGGTTTTAAGGGTGCTAATTACACGTGTTATTAAGTAAAATGCATGAAAACCAAGGCGGGTCGGATCCTAATTGAACACGCCCGCAAAACACAGAGATGGCAAATAATGAAGGTCCCACTCTAGGCCCAGGTTTCAATAAAATCCTTATCTTGAGAGCCTGCAGTTGTCTCAAAGATAAGAGATGATTCAGGTGAACACGATTTGGGGTCATTGGCATGAAAACCAGTATGCGTCGGTGCTTCGCTAACGCATCCACAATTCACAGGAAGATGGGAAATTTAAGAAAAATATGCATTTTGGCCGGATTTAAAAAAAACACATCTTGTGAGCACGGAGTGACCCAAATGGCAACAAATAACATGTTTATCGTTATTTGGACTTGTTCGGAGAAAAGCACAGAGAGACTGAAATCCGGTTAAACGTCATTTAGGCAACGTGTTGTATATATTTTTATCATATGGGAGTCATTCAGGCAACGTAATATATATGCTCGCTTTCTATATGAACGCCATTCAGGCAACGTTTTGCATTATTATCAATATTAAATAGACGACATCTAAATAACAAGTATTTGTTTTTTAAAAGTGCGAAGTGGATCAGAAGCTTGAATATCTGTCACAAATACAACATCAGAGTTGCGTTTGCGAAGTGCAATCGTTCCTTGATCAGCACAGTGAACTTCAAATTGAAAGATTACGAGGTCGGTTCGCTCATGATCCTCATTCCTCAACTGCAATGTGGCCTTAAACAAGGCTCTTGGTGTCATTTGCCCATGTGAGGTGTGGTGCCATTGTTTACTAATGCACAGAGCATGACAGTACAGTATGTGGTGATATATTTGGCTTCTGACACTGTCAACCCCGTTTCCACCGGAATAAAATGTTGGAGAGTCTGATAGTTACTCGCCCCAGTTCAGTGGTTCCCTCGGTCGTATAAAGGAGTTCCTCGTTCTGCAGTGTACCGTGCGTTTTTACCGAGAGGAAATACATTGTGCATTTTTGCGAGGGGTGGGGGCTCTCCGAGGAGAGCCAGCTACTTTAGATACTTTTGACGAGCGGCCTCAACTGCGATTGTCTCGGAGGGTTCTATTGAGTGGGGCTCGTGAGATACACAACGAAGGTCCCACTTTAGGCCCAGGTTTCAATAAAATCCTTATCTTGAGAGCCTGTAATTGTCTCAAAGATAAGAGATGATTCGGGTGAACACGATTTGGGGTCGTTGGCATGAAAACCAGTATGAGTCGGTGCTTCGCTAACGCATCCCCAATTCACAGGAGAATGGGAAATTTAAGAAAAATATGCATTTTGGCCGGATTTAAAAAAGACTTCATCTTGAGAGCACGGAGTGACCCAAATGGCAACAAATAACATGTTTATCGTTATTTTACTTGTTCGGTGAAACGCAGACAAAGACTGAAATCCGGTTAAACGTCATTTGCGCAACGTGTTGCATATATTTTTTATCATATGGGAGTAGTTTAGGCAATGTTATATATATGTTAGTTTTCTAAATGAACGCCTTTCACACAACGTCTTGCATTTTATCAATTTTAAATAGACTACATCCAAACAACCAGTATTTGTTTTTTTTTCAATGTGCGAAGTGGATCAGAATCGTGAATATCCTTCACAAATGGAATATGAGAGTCGAGTTAGTGAAGCGCAATGGTTCATTGATGGCACAGTGATTTTAAAATTGAAAGCTCACGGTGACTGTTCGCTGATGATCCTCATTCATCATCTGCCATCCGTTAGCCCTTAGACAAGGTTCTTGGAGTCTTTTTCCCATGTACTATGTGGTACCATTGCGTACTAAGGCACAGAGCACAACAGAACAGCATGCGGGGTACACTGGCTTCTGACACTTTCAACACGGTATCCACCAGATTAAAATGTTGGGGAGTCTAATAGTTACTTGTCGCAGCTCGGTTGTTTTTTCGGCTGCGTTAACCAGCAAAATAGTCGCGTTCGTGTGTATGTATGCGTGCCAATGGTTCAAATGAAAGTGTCAATGACACTTTAGCATAACCTGACTTTGTGTTGTGTTTTGTGAAATGGATAATGTTGTCTATGAATTGATTATGAAATACGACAAGAAGTTTGATAAATGAGAATATGTTAATTTCTGTTCCCTGTATGCTATGTTTCCAATAAGAATAGTTCGAAGTTTAGACTGTACTAAAGAAATGAGGCCTGGGTTAATGTGGCACTCAGTTAATGCATGGCGACCAAAGTTACCAAGT
This sequence comes from Pictodentalium vernedei, assembly GCA_031216915.1. Lineage (NCBI taxonomy): Eukaryota > Metazoa > Mollusca > Scaphopoda > Dentaliida > Dentaliidae > Pictodentalium > Pictodentalium vernedei. The sequence continues at coordinate 188,914,990 of CM062294.1, read as the reverse complement.
TTCAGTAAACTTATTCCAAAACAAGCCATTTTACCAGGTTGCAATGAACTCCCTTGTTAAATATAGCTCGAAGACGTTGCTGAAGGAATCTAGTTCACACGACAGCTCGACGGTCACGGTTGGCCGATCATGCCCAAAATAGGAAAGACTCACTTAGAGATCATACCGCGTTATTCTACCAACTTGCAATGGAATTCTTTCATAAAAACAACCTGTAGACAGTACTAAAGGAATATAGGTCAACTGACCAGGCGGGATAACGGCTGAACGATCGCGACCAAAACAGAGCAGACTCATCTAAACATTATACCGAGTTATCCGTCCAAGTTAACATGAAATCGCTTAACAAATATGAACTGTAGACTGTGCTAACAAATCTACATCATAGGCGTCGATCATGACATTATACTGAGTCATCCTACAATTTTGCAATGGAATTCCCTTAATAAATGCAATCTGTAGACTGGGCCAAAGAAATCTAGGTAACGCGCCTCTGCGATAGTCACGGTTGACTGAACCCAACCAAACAGGACGTTCTGCTCCAGTAATTACGCAGAGTCATCCTACGACGTTAAAATATAATCCCTTCATAAATATGACCTGTGGAGTGTGGTAAAGATTTTCGGGCTTCGGGACTTGTAGCCGTCACGGTGGACCGATCGCTATCAAAAGGGCGCGTTCTTGTCTAGACATCATACGGAGTCACCCTATAAAGATTCAATGAAATCCCTTCCTAAATACGACCTTTAGACTATGTTAAAGTTTTTCGGGCTTCGGGCTTCGGACTCGCGTAGCCGTCAGGGTTGACCGATCACGACTAAAATAGGACGTTCTCGTCTAGACATTATACTGAGTCTTTGTACCGAGTTACGATGAAATCCCTTCATAAATACGACATTTGGACTGTACTAAAAGTTTTTGGGTTTCAGCCTCGGGCATTTAACACGGCGTGCTGATGCGAAAAAAGGGGGAAGTCTCACCCCGACCTGACCGTGGACCCACATATGGAATTTTGTGATGATCTGACAAGTACTACGGGGTGTAGACTGTGGAAAAGAAAATCTGAACAGACTGACAGACAGACTGACTTCCGTACGAGTGGTGGTAATAGCTTATCTTGACATTGTCAAGTTCAGTTATAAAGCAGTATGAACTAACGATCCACTAGAACAAATTATATGGGATGTGGATGCTATGCCAAAGTAAAATGTCAAAACAAACAGGAAAACATATTTTATGCACTTCAGCAAGCGTAAGCTATCGTCCCTTCATTAATTCCTACTGAAAGTGAAATCATGAAAAATATGGCTGAAGATAAGTGGTGCTCGAAATATTCCCCACAATATATATCCGGTAAGTACAGACACCTGTCGATGTATCTGCCGAGGAACCTGCTCACAGATTGAATTGGGATTAAGTTGGCAGACTGGTCGGCGAGTGGATTTCATCTGGTCAACATGCCCATAGCGCGTTGAGGATACACCATTCAGTAAAGAGAGTGCTTTCGCGTACAAAGCACTCCGCATTCTAACGAGGGCTGGGTGCACTGTTCACTCTCAAAAACTCATTCAACTGCGCTCCCTCATAGTAAGACGCTCATCTTCTGAAGAGAGTATTAGTTACTGCCGTGGCTTTCCCGCTCATGGTTAGCTATCTCGACCTTACCTTCCACTTTGGTAAGAGGAAGCCCTCGCCTAGAAGTACGGTCCGTGTTCTGATGAAAAAACACTCACCTAAAATGCACAGTTCGTGATCAAAATCGGTGAAGCTCTCGTCTCTCTGTTTATGAAATGAAATACAAGAACTGATAACTGAGAATATGTTAATTTCTATTCTCTGTTTGCTATGTTTGGAATATGAATAATTTAAGGTTTAGACTGTGCTGAAGAAGTGAGGCCTGAGTATAAATTATTTCAAAAAGAGTCATCCTACCAAGTTCCAATGAAATTCCTTTATAAATATAACTCGCAGACATTGCCAAAGGAATCTAGGTCACACGACAGCTCGGCGGTCACAGTTCGCCGATCATTACCAAAATGGGAGAGTTCCATCTAGATATCATACCAAGTTATCCTACGTCACGGCTGATCAATTTTGCAATATCATACCAAGTTATCCTAAGTCACGGCTGATCAATTTTGCAATGACAAAGCTTTATTAAATGCAATCTGCAGACTGTGCTAAAGGAATCTAGGAAACGCCCCATGCGGCCGTCACGGTTGACTGAAACCGACCAAAAAGTTCTCATCTCGACATTATACAGAGTCATCCTACGAAGTTAAAATCAAATACCTTCGTAAAAACGACCTGTAGACTTTGGAAAACATGTTCGGCTTCGGGCCCGCGTAGCTGTCAAGGTGGGCCGATCGAGACCAAAAGGGGACGTTTTCTTCCTTCTGCACATTATACGGAGGAATCGTCGTACAAAGTTACAATAAAATCACTTTATAAATACTACCTGTAGGGTGTGTGAGTGGTTTACGGGCTTCGGACCACGTAGCCGTTACGGCCGATCGGTCGCGACCAAAAGTGGACGTTCTCATCTAGACATTCGAAGTTTTCCAACCAAGTTACAACGAAATTCCTTCATAAATTCGACTTGGGAGCTGTACTGAATGTTTTCGTGTTTCAGGCTCCGACAGCCGTCACAACTGACCGATCACGGCCAGAAGTGGACATTGTCATCCGGAAAGGACCTTAAACTAGCATGTGAACATTCGCGAGGATCCGAGTAGAACTGTGGAGTGTAACCTATGTTAAAGAAAATGTAAACAGACTGACAGACTTCCACACGCGTGATGGAAATAATAGCTTATCTTGACTTTGTCAAGTTGAGCTAAAAATCCGTATGAACCTACGATCCACTAAAGCAAATATAGATGGGATGTGGTGCAAGGCCAAAGTAAAAGGGCAAAAAAACCTGAACAGTTGTTTCATACATTTTAGTAAACGTAACCGATCTTCCCATCATCAATTCCTACTGAGACTGGTATCAGGAAAAATATGGCTAAAGATGGATCGTCCTCGAAATATTTCCCACGATATAGCCGGTAAGTACAGACACCTGTCGGAGTAAATGTCGGGGAATCTGCCCACACATTGATTTGAGATTAATTTGGTAGACTGGTCTGTGAGTGAATTCCATCTGGTCAAATTGCTCCATACCGCGTCGAGGATACACCACTCAGTGAAGAGAGAGTGTCTTCACATCTACACATACAACCGGTATAGGTTTATGACCCGACAGATTACCCGCCCTACCCAAGCATACACATACCCTCAGTCAAACACACCAACATCTGTCCTTGTTTACTTGAGTTTAAATGAAGGACGTACTATTGGACGAAACTATATATTTTACAATAACGAACAGAGAAATTTATTATAAATGAAGAAGATTGGTCTGTTACAGGGTGGTTATTTAGCACTGACCACAATACATCAAAGGGAGGGGGGGGGGGTGGTGGATCGTACAAAATCGGGTCGGATTCACTCAACACAGTGGATGTGGGTTAATTTGTAGCCTAACTGATTTAAGAGTATAATTCTGCAGTGAGCCGTGGGTGAGCTTTCAAATAATGAAGGTCCCACTTTAGGCCCAGGTTTCAATAAACTCCTTATCTTGAGAGCCTGTAGTTGTCTCAAAGATAAGAGATGATTCAGGTGAACACGATTTGGGGTCATTGCCATGAAAACCAGTATGCGTCGGTGCTTCGCTAACGCATCCACAATTCACAGGAGGATGGGAAATTTAAGAAAAATATGCATTTTGGCCGGATTTAAAAAAGACCACATCTTGTGAGCACGGAGTGACCCAAATGGCATGTTTATCGTTATTTGACCTTGTTCGGAGAAAAGCAGACAGAGACTGAAATCCGGTTAAACGTCATTTGAACAACGTGTTGTATATATTTTTATCATATGGGAGTCATTCAGGCAACGTAATATATATGCTCGCTTTCTATATGAACGCCATTCAGGCAACGTTTTGCATTATTATCAATATTAAATAGACGACATCTAAATAACAAGTATTTGTTTTTTAAAAGTGCGAAGTGGATCAGAAGCTTGAATATCTGTCACAAATACAACATCAGAGTTGCGTTTGCGAAGTGCAATGTGACCTTAAACAAGGCTCTTGGTGTCATTTGCCCATGTGAGGTGTGGTGCCATTGTTTACTAATGCACAGAGCATGACAGTACAGTATGTGGTGATATATTTGGTTTCTGACACTGTCAACCCCGTTTCCATCGGAATAAAATGTTGGAGAGTCTGATAGTTACTCGCCCCAGTTCAGTGGTTTCCTCGGTCTTATAAAGGAGTTCCTCGTTCTGCAGTGTACCGTGCGTTTTTACCGAGAGGAAATACATTGTCCATTTTTGCGAGGGGTGGGGGCTCTCCGAGGAGAGCCAGCTACTTTAGATACTTTTGACGAGCGGCCTCAACTGCGATTGTCTCGGAGGGTTCTATTGAGTGGGGCTCGTGAGATACACAACGAAGGTCCCACTTTAGGCCCAGGTTTCAATAAAATCCTTATCTTGAGAGCCTGTAATTGTCTCAAAGATAAGAGATGATTCGGGTGAACACGATTTGGGGTCGTTGGCATGAAAACCAGTATGAGTCGGTGCTTCGCTAACGCATCCCCAATTCACAGGAGAATGGGAAATTTAAGAAAAATATGCATTTTGGCCGGATTTAAAAAAGACTTCATCTTGAGAGCACGGAGTGACCCAAATGGCAACAAATAACATGTTTATCGTTATTTTACTTGTTCGGTGAAACGCAGACAAAGACTGAAATCTGGTTAAACGTCATTTGCGCAACGTGTTGCATATATTTTTATCATATGGGAGTAGTTTAGGCAACGTTATATATATGTTAGTTTTCTAAATGAACGCCTTTCACACAACGTCTTGCATTTTATCAATTTTAAATAGACTACATCCAAACAACCAGCATTTGTTTTTTTTCAATGTGCGAAGTGGATCAGAATCGTGAATATCCTTCACAAATGGAATATGAGAGTCGAGTTAGTGAAGCGCAATGGTTCATTGATGGCACAGTGATTTTAAAATTGAAAGCTCACGGTGACTGTTCGCTGATGATCCTCATTCATCATCTGCCATCCGTGAGCCCTTAGACAAGGTTCTTGGAGTCTTTTTCCCATGTACTATGTGGTACCATTGCGTACTAAGGCACAGAGCACAACAGAACAGCATGCGGGGTACACTGGCTTCTGACACTTTCAACACGGTATCCACCAGATTAAAATGTTGGGGAGTCTAATAGTTACTTGTCGCAGCTAGGTTGTTTTTTCGGCTGCGTGAACCAGCAAAATAGTCGCGTTCGTGTGTATGTATGCGTGCCAATGGTTCAAATGAAAGTGTCAATGACACTTTAGCATAACCTGACTTTGTGTTGTGTTTTGTGAAATGGATAATGTTGTCTATGAATTGATTATGAAATACGACAAGAAGTTTGATAAATGAGAATATGTTAATCTCTGTTCCCTGTATGCTATGTTTCCAATAAGAATAGTTCGAAGTTTAGACTGTACTAAAGAAATGAGGCCTGGGTTAATGTGGCACTCAGTTAATGCATGGCGACCAAAGTTACCAAGTTTCAGTAAACTTATTCCAAAACAAGCCATTTTACCAGGTTGCAATGAACTCCCTTGTTAAATATAGCTCGAAGACGTTGCTGAAGGAATCTAGTTCACACGACAGCTCGACGGTCACGGTTGGCCGATCATGCCCAAAATAGGAAAGACTCACTTAGAGATCATACCGCGTTATTCTACCAACTTGCAATGGAATTCTTTCATAAAAACAACCTGTAGACAGTACTAAAGGAATATAGGTCAACTGACCAGGCGGGATAACGGCTGAACGATCGCGACCAAAACAGAGCAGACTCATCTAAACATTATACCGAGTTATCCGTCCAAGTTAACATGAAATCGCTTAACAAATATGAACTGTAGACTGTGCTAACAAATCTACATCATAGGCGTCGATCTTGACATTATACTGAGTCATCCTACAATTTTGCAATGGAATTCCCTTAATAAATGCAATCTGTAGACTGGGCCAAAGAAATCTAGGTAACGCGCCTCTGCGATAGTCACGGTTGACTGAACCCAACCAAACAGGACGTTCTGCTCCAGTAATTACGCAGAGTCATCCTACGACGTTAAAATATAATCCCTTCATAAATATGACCTGTGGAGTGTGGTAAAGATTTTCGGGCTTCGGGACTAGTAGCCGTCACGGTGGACCGATCGCTATCAAAAGGGCGCGTTCTTGTCTAGACATCATACGGAGTCACCCTATAAAGATTCAATGAAATCCCTTCCTAAATACGACCTTTAGACTATGTTAAAGTTTTTCGGGCTTCGGGCTTCGGACCCGCGTAGCCGTCAGGGTTGACCGATCACGACTAAAATAGGACGTTCTCGTCTAGACATTATACTGAGTCTTTGTACCGAGTTACGATGAAATCCCTTCATAAATACGACATTTGGACTGTACTAAAAGTTTTGGGGTTTCAGCCTCGGGCATTTAACACGGCGTGCTGATGCGAAAAAAGGGGGAAGTCTCACCCCGACCTGACCGTGAACCCACATATGGAATTTTGTGATGATCTGACAAGTACTACGGGGTGTAGACTGTGGAAAAGAAAATCTGAACAGACTGACAGACAGATTGACTTCCGTACGAGTGGTGGTAATAGCTTATCTTGACATTGTCAAGTTCAGTTATAAAGCAGTATGAACTAACGATCCACTAGAACAAATTATATGGGATGTGGATGCTATGCCAAAGTAAAATGTCAAAACAAACAGGAAAACATATTTTATGCACTTCAGCAAGCGTAAGCTATCGTCCCTTCATTAATTCCTACTGAAAGTGAAATCATGAAAAATATGGCTGAAGATAAGTGGTGCTCGAAATATTCCCCACAATATATATCCGGTAAGTACAGACACCTGTCGATGTATCTGCCGAGGAACCTGCTCACAGATTGAATTGGGATTAAGTTGGCAGACTGGTCGGCGAGTGGATTTCATCTGGTCAACATGCCCATAGCGCGTTGAGGATACACCATTCAGTAAAGAGAGTGCTTTCGCGTACAAAGCACTCCGCATTCTAACGAGGGCTGGGTGCGACCTTACCTTCCACTTTGGTAAGAGGAAGCTTTCGCCTAGAAGTACGGTCCGTGTTCTGATGAAAAAACCCTCACCTAAAATGCACAGTTCGTGATCAAAATCGGTGAAGCTCTCGTCTCTCTGTTTATGAAATGAAATACAAGAACTGATAACTGAGAATATGTTAATTTCTATTCTCTGTTTGCTATGTTTGGAATATGAATAATTTAAGGTTTAGACTGTGCTGAAGAAGTGAGGCCTGAGTATAAATTATTTCAAAAAGAGTCATCCTACCAAGTTCCAATGAAATTCCTTTATAAATATAACTCGCAGACATTGCCAAAGGAATCTAGGTCACATGACAGCTCGGCGGTCACAGTTCGCCGATCATTACCAAAATGGGAGAGTTCCATCTAGATATCATACCAAGTTATCCTACGTCACGGCTGATCAATTTTGCAATATCATACCAAGTTATCCTAAGTCACGGCTGATCAATTTTGCAATGACAAAGCTTTATTAAATGCAATCTGCAGACTGTGCTAAAGGAATCTAGGAAACGCCCCATGCGGCCGTCACGGTTGACTGAAACCGACCAAAAAGTTCTCATCTCGACATTATACAGAGTCATCCTACGAAGTTAAAATCAAATACCTTCGTAAAAACGACCTGTAGACTGTGGAAAACATGTTCGGCTTCGGGCTCGCGTAGCTGTCAAGGTGGGCCGATCGAGACCAAAAGGGGACGTTTTCTTCCTTCTGCACATTATACGGAGGAATCGTCGTACAAAGTTACAATAAAATCACTTTATAAATACTACCTGTAGGGTGTGTGAGTGGTTTTCGGGCTTCGGACCACGTAGCCGTTACGGCCGATCGGTCGCGACCAAAAGTGGACGTTCTCATCTAGACATTCGAAGTTTTCCAACCAAGTTACAACGAAATTCCTTCATAAATTCGACTTGGGAGCTGTACTGAATGTTTTCGTGTTTCAGGCCCCGACAGCCGTCACAACTGACCGATCACGGCCAGAAGTGGACATTGTCATCGGAAAGGACCTTAAACTAGCATGTGAACATTCGCGAGGATCCGAGTAGAACTGTGGAGTGTAACCTATGTTAAAGAAAATGTAAACAGACTGACAGACTTCCACACGCGTGATGGAAATAATAGCTTATCTTGACTTTGTCAAGTTGAGCTAAAAATCCGTATGAACCTACGATCCACTAAAGCAAATATAGATGGGATGTGGTGCAAGGCCAAAGCAAAAGGGCAAAAAAACCTGAACAGTTGTTTCATACATTTTAGTAAACGTAACCGATCTTCCCATCATCAATTCCTACTGAGACTGGTATCAGGAAAAATATGGCTAAAGATGGATCGTCCTCGAAATATTTCCCACGATATAGCCGGTACAGACACCTGTCGGAGTAAATGTCGGGGAATCTGCCCACACATTGATTTGAGATTAATTTGGTAGACTGGTCTGTGAGTGAATTCCATCTGGTCAAATTGCTCCATACCGCGTCGAGGATACACCATTCAGTGAAGAGAGAGTGTCTTCACATCTACACATACAACCGGTATAGGTTTATGACCCGACAGATAACCCGCCCTACCCAAGCATACACATACCCTCAGTCAAACACACCAACATCTGTCCTTGTTTACTTGAGTTTAAATGAAGGACGTACTATTGGACGAAACTATATATTTTACAATAACGAACAGAGAAATTTATTATAAATGAAGAAGATTGGTCTGTTACAGGGTGGTTATTTAGCACTGTCCACAATACATCAAAGGGATGGGGGGGGGGGGGGGGGGTGGTGGATCGTACAAAATCGGGTCGGATTCACTCAACACAGTGGATGTGGGTTAATTTGTAGCCTAACTGATTTAAGAGTATAATTCTGCAGTGAGCCGTGGGTGAGCTTTCAAATAATGAAGGTCCCACTTTAGGCCCAGGTTTCAATAAACTCCTTATCTTGAGAGCCTGTAGTTGTCTCAAAGATAAGAGATGATTCAGGTGAACACGATTTGGGGTCATTGCCATGAAAACCAGTATGCGTCGGTGCTTCGCTAACGCATCCACAATTCACAGGAGGATGGGAAATTTAAGAAAAATATGCATTTTGGCCGGATTTAAAAAAGACCACATCTTGTGAGCACGGAGTGACCCAAATGGCAACAAATCACATGTTTATCGTTATTTGGACTTGTTCGGAGAAAAGCAGACAGAGACTGAAATCCGGTTAAACGTCATTTGGGCAACGTGTTGTATATATTTTTATCATATGGGAGTCATTCAGGCAACGTAATATATATGCTCGCTTTCTATATGAACGCCATTCAGGCAACGTTTTGCATTATTATCAATATTAAATAGACGACATCTAAATAACAAGTATTAGTTTTTTAAAAGTGCGAAGTGGATCAGAAGCTTGAATATCTGTCACAAATACAACATCAGAGTTGCGTTTGCGAAGTGCAATCGTTCGTTGATGAGCACAGTGAACTTCAATTTGAAAGATTACGAGGTCGGTTCGCTCATGATCCTCATTCCTCAACTGCAATGTGGCCTTAAACAAGGCTCTTGGTGTCATTTGCCCATGTGAGGTGTGGTGCCATTGTTTACTAATGCACAGAGCATGACAGTACAGTATGTGGTGATATATTTGGTTTCTGACACTGTCAACCCCGTTTCCATCGGAATAAAATGTTGGAGAGTCTGATAGTTACTCGCCCCAGTTCAGTGGTTTCCTCGGTCTTATAAAGGAGTTCCTCGTTCTGCAGTGTACCGTGCGTTTTTACCGAGAGGAAATACATTGTCCATTTTTGCGAGGGGTGGGGGCTCTCCGAGGACAGCCAGCTACTTTAGATACTTTTGACGAGCGGCCTCAACTGCGATTGCCTGGGGGGCTTCTATTGAGTGGGGCTCGTGAGATACACAACGAAGGTCTCACTTTAGGCCCAGGTTTCAATAAAATCCTTATCTTGAGAGCCTGTAGTTGTCTCAAAGATAAGAGATGATTCAGGTGAACATGATTTGGGGTCATTGGCATGAAAACCAGTATGCGTCGGTGCTTCGCTAACGCATCCTCAATTCACAGGAGGATGGGAAATTTAAGAAAAATATGCATTTTGGCCGGATTTAAAAAAAACACATCTTGTGAGCACGGAGTGACCCAAATGACAACAAATAACATGTTTATCGTTATTTGGACTTGTTCGGAGGAAAGCACAGAGAGACTGAAATCCGTTTAAACGTCATTTGGGCAACGTGTTGTATATATTTTTATCATATGGGAGTCATTCAGGCAACGTAATATATATGCTCGCTTTCTATATGAACGCCATTCAGTCAACGTTTTGCATTATTATCAATATTAAATAGACGACATCTAAATAACAAGTATTTGTTTTTTAAAAGTGCGAAGTGGATCAGAAGCTTGAATATCTGTCACAAATACAACATCAGAGTTGCGTTTGCGAAGTGCAATCGTTCCTTGATCAGCACAGTGAACTTCAAATTGAAAGATTACGAGGTCGGTTCGCTCATGATCCTCATTCCTCAACTGCAATGTGGCCTTAAACAAGGCTCTTGGTGTCATTTGCCCATGTGAGGTATGGTGCCATTGTTTACTAATGCACAGAGCATGACAGTACAGTATGTGGTGATATATTTGGTTTCTGACACTGTCAACCCCGTTTCCATCGGAATAAAATGTTGGAGAGTCTGATAGTTACTCGCCCCAGTTCAGTGGTTTCCTCGGTCTTATAAAGGAGTTCCTCGTTCTGCAGTGTACCGTGCGTTTTGACCGAGAGGAAATACATTGTCCATTTTTGCGAGGGGTGGGGGCTCTCCGAGGAGAGCCAGCTACTTTAGATACTTTTGACGAGCGGCCTCAACTGCGATTGTCTGGGGGCTTCTATTGAGTGGGGCTCGTGAGATACACAACGAAGGTCCCACTTTAGGCCCAGGTTTCAATAAAATCCTTATCTTGAGAGCCTGTAATTGTCTCAAAGATAACAGATGATTCAGGTGAACACGATTTGGGGTCATTGGCATGAAAACCAGTATGCGTCGGTGCTTCGCTAACGCATCCACAATTCACAGGAGGATGGGAAATTTAAGAAAAATATGCATTTTGGCCGGATTTAAAAAAAACACATCTTGTGGGCACGGAGTGACCCAAATGGCAACAAATAACATGTTTATCGTTATTTGGACTTGTTCGGAGAAAAGCACAGAGAGATTGAAATCCGGTTAAACGTCATTTGGGCAACGTGTTGTATCACATGGGAGTCATTCAGGCGACGTAATATATATGCTCGCTTTCTATATGAACGCCATTCACGCAACGTTTTGCATTATTATCAATATTAAATAGACGACATCTAAATAACAAGTATTAGTTTTTTAAAAGTGCGAAGTGAATCAGAACCTTCAATATCTGTCAAAAATACAACATCAGAGTTGCGTTTGCGAAGTGCAATCGTTCCTTGATCAGCACAGTGAACTTCAAATTGAAAGAGTACGACGTCGGTTCGCTCATGATCCTCATTCCTCAACTGCAATGTGGCCTTAAACAAGGCTCTTGGTGTCATTTGCCCATGTGAGGTGTGGTGCCATTGTTTACTAATGCACAGAGCATGACAGTACAGTATGTGGTGATATATTTGGTTTCTGACACTATCAACCCCGTTTCCATCGGAATAAAATGTTGGAGAGTCTGATAGTTACTCGCCCCAGTTCAGTGGTTTCCTCGGTCTTATAAAGGAGTTCCTCGTTCTGCAGTGTACCGTGTGTTTTTACCGAGAGGAAATACATTGTCCATTTTTGCGAGGGGTGGGGGCTCTCCGAGGACAGCCAGCTACTTTAGATACTTTTGACGAGCGGCCTCAACTGCGATTGCCTGGGGGGCTTCTATTGAGTGGGGCTCGTGAGATACACAACGAAGGTCCCACTTTAGGCCCAGGTTTCAATAAAATCCTTATCTTGAGAGCCTGTAATTGTCTCAAAGATAAGAGATGATTCAGGTGAACACGATTTGGGGTCATTGGCATGAAAACCAGTATGCGTCGGTGCTTCGCTAACGCATCCACAATTCACAGGAGAGTGGGAAATTTAAGAAAAATATGCATTTTGGCCGGATTTAAAAAAAAACACATCTTGTGAACACGGAGTGACCCAAATGGCAACAAATAACATGTTTATCGTTATTTGGACTTGTTCGGAGAAAAGCACAGAGAGACTGAAATCCGGTTAAACGTCATTTGGGCAACGTGTTGTATATATTTTTATCATATGGGAGTCATTCAGGCAACGTTATATATATGTTCGCTTTCTATATGAACGCCACTCAGGCAACGTTTTGCATTATTATCAATATTAAATAGACGTCATTTAAATAACAAGTATTTGTTTTTTAAAAGTGCGAAGTGGATCAGAATCTTGAATATCTGTCACAAATACAACATCAGAGTTGCGTTTGCGAAGTGCAATCGTTCCTTGATCAGCACAGTGAACTTCAAATTGAAAGATTTCGAGGTCGGTTCGCTCATGATCCTCATTCCTCAACTGCAATCTGGCCTTAAACAAGGCTCTTGGTGTCATTTGCCCATGTGAGGTGTGGTGCCATTGTTTACTAATGCACAGAGCATGACAGTACAGTATGTGGTGATATATTTGGCTTCTGACACTGTCAACCCCGTTTCCATCGGAATAAAATGTTGGAGAGTCTGATAGTTACTCGCCCCAGTTCAGTGGTTTCTTCGGTCGTATAAAGGAGTTCCTCTTTCTGCAGTGTACCGTGCCTTTTTACCGAGAGGAAATACATTGTTCATTTTTGCGAGGGGTGGGGGCTCTCCGAGGAGAGCCAGCTACTTTAGATACTTTTGACGAGCGGCCTCAACTGCGCCGGATTGTCTCGGAGGCTTCTATTGAGTGGGGCTCGTGAGATACACAACGAAGGTCCCACTTTAGGCCCAGGTTTCAATAAAATCCTTATCTTGAGAGCCTGTAATTGTCTCAAAGATAAGAGATGATTCGGGTGAACACGATTTGGGGTCGTTGGCATGAAAACCAGTATGAGTCGGTGCTTCGCTAACGCATCCCCAATTCACAGGAGGATGGGAAATTTAAGAAAAATATGCATTTTGGCCGGATTTAAAAAAAGATCACATCTTGAGAGCACGGAGTTACCCAAATGGCAACAAATAACATGTTTATCGTTATTTTACTTGTTCGGTGAAACGCAGACAGAGACTGAAATCCGGTTAAACGTCATTTGCGCAACGTGTTGCATATATTTTTATCATATGGGAGTAGTTTAGGCAACGTTATATATATGTTAGTTTTCTAAATGAGCGCCTTTCACACAACGTTTTGCATTTTATCAATTTTAAATAGACTACATCTAAACAACCAGTATTTGTTTTTTTTTCAATGTGCGAAGTGGATCAGAATCTTGAATATCCTTCACATATGGAATATGAGAGTCGAGTTAGTGAAGCGCAATGGTTCATTGATGGCACAGTGATTTTAAAATTGAAAGCTCACGGTGACTGTTCGCTGATGATCCTCATTCATCATCTGCCATCCGTGAGCTCTTAGACAAGGTTCTTGGAGTCTTTTTCCCATGTACTATGTGGTACCATTGCGTACTAAGGCACTGAGCACAACAGAACAGCATGCGGGGTACACTGGCTTCTGACACATTCAACACGGTATCCACCAGATTAAAATGTTGGGGAGTCTAATAGTTACTTGTCGCAGCTCGGTTGTTTTTTCGGCTGCGTTAACCAGCAAAATAGTCGCGTTCGTGTGTATGTATGCGTGCCAATGGTTCAAATGAAAGTGTCAATGACACTTTAGCATAACCTGACTTTGTGTTGTGTTTTGTGAAATGGATAATGTTGTCTATGAATTGATTATGAAATACGACAAGAAGTTTGATAAATGAGAATATGTTAATTTCTGTTCCCTGTATGCTATGTTTCCAATAAGAATATTTCGAAGTTTAGACTGTACTAAAGAAATGAGGCCTGGGTTAATGTGGCACTCAGTTAATGCATGGCGACCAAAGTTACCAAGTTTCAGTAAACTTATTCCAAAACAAGCCATTTTACCAGGTTGCAATGAACTCCCTTGTTAAATATAGCTCGAAGACGTTGCTGAAGGAATCTAGTTCACACGACAGCTCGGCGGTCACGGTTGGCCGATCATGCCCAAAATAGGAAAGACTCACTTAGAGATCATACCGCTTTATTCTACCAACTTGCAATGGAATCCTTTCATAAAAAACAACCTGTAGACAGTACTAAAGGAATATAGGTCAACTGACCAGGCGGGATAACGGCTGAACGATCGCGACCAAAACAGAGCAGACTCATCTAAACATTATACCGAGTTATCCGTCCAAGTTAACATGAAATCGCTTAACAAATATGAACTGTAGACTGTGCTAACAAATCTACGTCATAGGCGTCGATCATGACATTATACTGAGTCATCCTACAATTTTGCAATGAAATTCCCTTAATAAACGCAACCTGTAGACTGGGCCAAAGAAATCTAGGTAACGCGCCTCTGCGATAGTCACGGTTGACTGAACACAACCAAACAAGACGTTCTGCTCCAGTAATTACGCAGAGTCATCCTACGACGTTAAAATATAATCCCTTCATAAATATGACCTGTGGAGTGTGGTAAAGATTTTCGGGCTTCGGGACTTGTAGCCGTCACGGTGGACCGATCGCTATCAAAAGGGCGCGTTCTTGTCTAGACATCAGACGGAGTCACCCTATAAAGATTCAATGAAATCCCTTCCTAACTACGACCTTTAGACTATGTTGAAGTTTTTCGGGCTTCGGGCTTCGGGCTTCGGACCCGCGTAGCCGTCAGGGTTGACCGATCACGACTAAAATAGGACGTTCTCGTCTAGACATTATACTGAGTCTTTGTACCGAGTTACGATGAAATCCCTTCATAAATACGACATTTGGACTGTACTAAAAGCTTTTGGGTTTCAGCCTCGGGCATTTAACACGGCGTACTGATGCGAAAAAAAGGGGGAAGTCTCACCCCGACCTGACCGCGAACACACATATGGAATTTTGTGATGATCTGACAAGTACTACGGGGTGCAGACTGTGGAAAAGAAAATCTGAACAGACTGACAGACAGATTGACTTCCGTACGAGTGGTGGTAATAGCTTATCTTGACATTGTCAAGTTCAGTTATAAAGCAGTATGAACTAACGATCCACTAGAACAAATTAAATGGGATGTGGATGCTATGCCAAAGTAAAATGTCAAAACAAAGAGGAAAACATATTGTATGCACTTCAGCAAGCGTAAGCTATCGTCCCTTCATTAATTCCTACTGAAAGTGAAATCATGAAAAATATGGCTGAAGATAAGTGGTGCTCGAAATATTCCCCACAATATATCCGGTAAGTGCAGACACCTGTCGATGTATCTGCCGAGGAACCTGCTCACAGATTGATTTGGGATTAAGTTGGCAGACTGTTCGGCGAGTGGATTTCATCTGGTCAACATGCCCATAGCGCGTTGAGGATACACCATTCAGTAAAGAGAGTGCTTTCGCGTACAAAGCACTCCGCATTCTAACGAGGGCTGGGTGCACTGTTCACTCTCAAAAACTCATTCAACTGCGCTCCCTCATAGTAAGACGCTCATCTTCTGAAGAGAGTATTAGTTACTGCCGTGGCTTTCCCGCTCATGGTTAGCTATCTCGACCTTACCTTCCACTTTGGTATGAGGAAGCCCTCGCCAAGAAGTACGGTCCGTGTTCTGATGAAAAAACCCTCACCTAAAATGCACAGTTCGTGATCAAAATCGGTGAAGCTCTCGTCTCTCTGTTTATGAAATGAAATACAAGAACTGATAACTGAGAATATGTTAATTTCTATTCTCTGTTTGCTATGTTTGGAATAAGAATAATTTAAGGTTTAGACTGTGCTGAAGAAGTGAGGCCTGAGTATAAATTATTTCAAAAAGAGTCGTCCTACCAAGTTCCAATGAAATTCCTTTATAAATATAACTCGCAGACATTGCCAAAGGAATCTAGGTCACATGACAGCTCGGCGGTCACAGTTCGCCGATCATTACCAAAATGGGAGAGTTCCATCTAGATATCATACCAAGTTATCCTACGTCACGGCTGATCAATTTTGCAATATCATACCAAGTTATCCTACGTCACGGCTGATCAATTTTGCAATGACAAAGCTATATTAAATGCAATCTGCAGACTGTGCTAAAGGAATCTAGGAAACTCCACATGCGGCCGTCACGGTTGACTGAAACCGACCAAAAAGTTCTCATCTCGACATTATACAGAGTCATCCTACGAAGTTAAAATCAAATACCTTCGTAAAAACGACCTGTAGACTGTGGAAAACATGTTCGGGCTTCGGTCCCGCGTAGCTGTCAAGGTGGGCCGATCGAGACCAAAAGGGGACGTTTTCTTCCTTCTGCACATTATACGGAGGAATCGTCGTACAAAGTTACAATAAAATCACTTTATAAATACTACCTGTAGGGTGTGTGAGTGGTTTTCGGGCTTCGGACCACGTAGCCGTTACGGCCGATCGGTCGCGACCAAAAGTGGACGTTCTCATCTAGACATTCGAAGTTTTCCCACCAAGTTACAACGAAATCCCTTCATAAATTCGACCTGGGAGCTGTACTGAATGTTTTCGTGTTTCAGGCTCCGACAGCCGTCACAACTGACCGATCACGGCCAGAAGTGGACATTGTCATCCGGAAAGGACCTTAAACCAGCATGTGAACATTCGCGAGGATCCGAGTAGAACTGGGAAGTGTAACCTATGTTAAAGTAAATGTAAACAGACTGACAGACTTCCACACGCGTGATGGAAATAATAGCTTATCTTGACTTTGTCAAGTTGAGCTAAAAATCCGTATGAACCTACGATCCACTAAAGCAAATACAGATGGGATGTCGTGCAAGGCCAAAGTAAAAGGGCAAAAAAACCTGAACAGTTGTTTCATACATTTTAGTAAACGTAACCGATCTTCCCATCATCAATTCCTACTGAAACTGGTATCAGGAAAAATATGGCTAAAGATGGATCGTCCTCGAAATATGTCCCACGATATAGCCGGTAAGTACAGACACCTGTCGGAGTAAATGTCGGGGAATCTGCCCACACATTGATTTGAGATTAATTTGGTAGACTGGTCTGCGACTGAATTCCATCTGGTCAAATTGCTCCATACCGCGTCGAGGATACACCATTCAGTGAAGAGAGAGTGTCTTCACATCTACACATACAACCGGTATAGGTTTATGACCCGACAGATAACCCGCCCTACCCATGCATACACATACCCTCAGTCAAACACACCAACATCTGTCCTTGTTTACTTGAGTTTAAATGAAGGACGTACTATTGGACGAAACTATATATTTTACAATAACGAACAGAGAAATTTATTATAAATGAAGAAGATTGTTCTGTTACATGGTGGTTATTTAGCACTGTCCACAATACATCAAAGGGAGGGGGGGGGGTGGTGGATCGTACAAAATCGGGTCGTATTCACTCAACACAGTGGATGTGGGTTAATTTGTAGCGTAACTGATTTAAGAGTATAATTCTGCAGTGAGCCGTGGGTGAGCTTTCAAATAATGAAGGTCCCACTTTAGGCCCAGGTTTCAATAAACTCCTTATCTTGAGAGCCTGTAGTTGTCTCAAAGATAAGAGATGATTCAGGTGAACACGATTTGGGGTCATTGGCATGAAAACCAGTATGCGTCGGTGCTTCGCTAACGCATCCACAATTCACAGGAGGATGGGAAATTTAAGAAAAATATGCATTTTGGCCGGATTTAAAAAAGACCACATCTTGTGAGCACGGAGTGACCCAAATGGCAACAAATCACATGTTTATCGTTATTTGGACTTGTTCGGAGAAAAGCAGACAGAGACTGAAATCCGGTTAAACGTCATTTGGGCAACGTGTTGTATATATTTTTATCATATGGGAGTCATTCAGGCAACGTAATATATATGCTCGCTTTCTATATGAACGCCATTCAGGCAAGGTTTTGCATTATTATCAATATTAAATAGACGACATCTAAATAACAAGTATTTGTCTTTTAAAAGTGCCAAGTGGATCAGAAGCTTGAATATCTGTCACAAATACAACATCAGAGTTGCGTTTGCGAAGTGCAATCGTTCCTTGATCAGCACAGTGAACTTCAAATTGAAAGATTTCGAGGTCGGTTCGCTCATGATGCTCATTCCTTAACTGCAATGTGGCCTTAAGCAAGACTCTTGGTGTCATTTGCCCATGTGAGGTGTGGTGCCATTGTTTACTAATGCACAGAGCATGACAGTACAGTATGTGGTGATATATTTGGTTTCTGACACTGTCAACCCCGTTTCCATCGGAATAAAATGTTGGAGAGTCTGATAGTTACTCGCCCCAGTTCAGTGGTTTCCTCGGTCTTATAAAGGAGTTCCTCGTTCTGCAGTGTACCGAGCGTTTTTACCGAGAGGAAATACATTGTCCATTTTTGCGAGGGGTGGGGGCTCTCCGAGGACAGCCAGCTACTTTAGATACTTTTGACGAGCGGCCTCAACTGCGATTGTCTGGGGGGCTTCTATTGAGTGGGGCTCGTGAGATGCACAACGAAGGTCCCACTTTAGGCCCAGGTTTCAATAAAATCCTTATCTTGAGAGCCTGTAATTGTCTCAAAGATAAGAGATGATTCAGGTGAACACGATTTGGGGTCATTGGCATGAAAACCAGTATGCGTCGGTGCTTCGCTAACGCATCCACAATTCACTGGAGGATGGGAAATTTAAGAAAAATATGCATTTTGGCCGGATTTAAAAAAAACACATCTTGTGAGCACGGAGTGACCCAAATGGCAACAAATAACATGTTTATCGTTATTTGGACTTGTTCGGAGAAAAGCACAGAGAGACTGAAATCCGGTTAAACGTCATTTGGGCCACGTGTTGTTTTTATTTTTATCATTTGGGAGTCATTCAGGCAACGTTATATATATGTTCGCTTTCTATATGAACGCCATTCAGGCAACGTTTTGCATTATTATCAATATTAAATAGACGACATCTAAATAACAAATATTTGTTTTTTAAAAGTGCGAAGTGGATCAGAATCTTGAATATCTGTCACAAATACAACATCAGAGTTGCGTTTGCGAAGTGCAATCGTTCCTTGATCAGCACAGTGAACTTCAAATTGAAAGATTACGAGGTCGGTTCGCTCATGATCCTCATTCCTCAACTGCAATGTGGCCTCAAACAAGGCTCTTGATGTCATTTGCCCATGTGAGGTGTGGTGCCATTGTTTACTAATGCACAGAGCATGGCAGTACAGTATGTGGTGATATATTTGGCTTCTGACACTGTCAACCCCGTTTCCACCGGAATAAAATGTTGGAGAGTCTGATAGTTACTCGCCCCAGTTCAGTGGTTTCCTCGGTCTTATAAAGGAGTTCCTCGTTCTGCAGTGTACCGTGCGTTTTTACCGAGAGGAAATACATTGTCCATTTTTGCGAGGGGTGGGGGCTCTCCGAGGACAGCCAGCTACTTTAGATACTTTTGACGAGCGGCCTCAACTGCGATTGTCTGGGGGGCTTCTATTGAGTGGGGCTCTTGAGATGCACAACGAAGGTCCCACTTTAGGCCCAGGTTTCAATAAAATCCTTATCTTGAGAGCCTGTAATTGTCTCAAAGATAAGAGATGATTCAGGTGAACACGATTTGGGGTCATTGGCATGAAAACCAGTATGCGTCGGTGCTTCGCTAATGCATCCACAATTCACAGGAGGATGGGAAATTTAAGAAAAATATGCATTTTGGCCGGATTTAAAAAAAACACATCTTGTGAGCACGGAGTGACCCAAATGGCAACAAATAACATGTTTATCGTTATTTGGACTTGTTCGGAGAAAAGCACAGAGAGACTGAAATCCGGTTAAACGTCATTTGGGCCACGTGTTGTATATATTTTTATCATATGGGAGTCATTCAGGCAACGTTATATATATGTTCGCTTTCTATATGAACGCCATTCAGGCAACGTTTTGCATTATTATCAATATTAAATAGACGACATCTAAATAACAAATATTTGTTTTTTAAAAGTGCGAAGTGGATCAGAATCTTGAATATCTGTCACAAATACAACATCAGAGTTGCGTTTGGGAAGTGCAATCGTTCCTTGATCAGCACAGTGAACTTCAAATTGAAAGATTACGAGGTCGGTTCGCTCATGATCCTCATTCCTCAACTGCAATGTGGCCTTAAACAAGGCTCTTGGTGTCATTTGCTCATGTGAGGTGTGGTGCCATTGTTTACTAATGCACAGAGCATGGCAGTACAGTATGTGGTGATATATTTGGCTTCTGACACTGTCAACCCCGTTTCCACCGGAATAAAATGTTGGAGAGTCTGATAGTT
Source organism: Pictodentalium vernedei (assembly GCA_031216915.1). Lineage (NCBI taxonomy): Eukaryota > Metazoa > Mollusca > Scaphopoda > Dentaliida > Dentaliidae > Pictodentalium > Pictodentalium vernedei. The sequence continues at coordinate 188,894,346 of CM062294.1, read as the reverse complement.
ACTCGCCCCAGTTCAGTGGTTTCCTCGGTCTTATAAAGGAGTTCCTCGTTCTGCAGTGTACCGTGCGTTTTTACCGAGAGGAAATACATTGTCCATTTTTGCGAGGGGTGGGGGCTCTCCGAGGACAGCCAGCTACTTTAGATACTTTTGACGAGCGGCCTCAACTGCGATTGTCTGGGGGGCTTCTATTGAGTGGTGCTCGTGAGATACACAACGAAGGTCCCACTTTAGGCCCAGGTTTCAATAAAATCCTTATCTTGAGAGCCTGTAATTGTCTCAAAGATAAGAGATGATTCGGGTGAACACGATTTGGGGTCGTTGGCATGAAAACCAGTATGAGTCGGTGCTTCGCTAACGCATCCCCAATTCACAGGAGGATGGGAAATTTAAGAAAAATATGCATTTTGGCCGGATTTAAAAAAAGACCACATCTTGAGAGCACGGAGTGACCCAAATGGCAACAAATAACATGTTTATCGTTATTTTACTTGTTCGTTGAAACGCAGACAGAGACTGAAATCCGATTAAACGTCATTTGCGCAACGTGTTGCATATATTTTTATCATATGGGAGTAGGTTAGGCAACGTTATATATATGTTAGTTTTCTAAATGAACGCCTTTCACACAACGTTTTGCATTTTATCAATTTTAAATAGACTACATCTAAACAACCAGTATTTGTTTTTTTTCAATGTGCGAAGTGGATCAGAATCTTGAATATCCTTCACAAATGGAATATGAGAGTCGAGTTAGTGAAGCTCAATGGTTCATTGATGGCACAGTGATTTTAAAATTGAAAGCTCATGGTGACTGTTCGCTGATGATCCTCATTCATCATCTGCCATCCGTGAGCCCTTCGACAAGGTTCTTGGAGTCTTTTTCCCATGTACTATGTGGTACCATTGCGTACTAAGGCACAGAGCACAACAGAACAGCATGCGGGGTACACTGGCTTCTGACACTTTCAACACGGTATCCACCAGATTAAAATGTTGGGGAGTCTAATAGTTACTTGTCGCAGCTCGGTTGGTTTTTCGGCTGCGTTAACCAGCAAAATAGTCGCGTTCGTGTGTATGTATGCGTGCCAATGGTTCAAATGAAAGTGTCAATGACACTTTAGCATAACCTGACTTTGTGTTGTGTTTTGTGAAATGGATAATGTTGTCTATGAATTGATTATGAAATACGACAAGAAGTTTGATAAATGAGAATATGTTAATTTCTGTTCCCTGTATGCTATGTTTCCAATAAGAATAGTTCGAAGTTTAGACTGTACTAAAGAAATGAGGCCTGGGTTAATGTGGCACTCAGTTAATGCATGGCGACCAAAGTTACCAAGTTTCAGTAAACTTATTCCAAAACAAGCCATTTTACCAGGTTGCAATGAACTCCCTTGTTAAATATAGCTCGAAGACATTGCTGAAGGAATCCAGTTCACACGACAGCTCGGCGGTCACGGTTGGCCGATCATGCCCAAAATAGGAAAGACTCACTTAGAGATCATACCGCGTTATTCTACCAACTTGCAATGGAATCCTTTCATAAAAACAACCTGTAGACAGTACTAAAGGAATATATGTCAACTGACCAGGCGGGATAACGGCTGAACGATCGCGACCAAAACAGAGCAGACTCATCTAAACATTATACCGAGTTATCCGTCCAAGTTAACATGAAATCGCTTAACAAATATGAACTGTAGACTGTGCTAACAAATCTACGTCATAGGCGTCGATCATGACATTATACTGAGTCATCCTACAATTTTGCAATGGAATTCCCTTAATAAATGCAATCTGTAGACTGTGCCAAAGAAATTTAGGTAACGCGCCTCTGGGATAGTCACGGTTGACTGAACCCAACCAAACAGGACGTTCTGCTCCAGTAATTACGCAGAGTCATCCTACGACGTTAAAATATAATCCCTTCATAAATATGACCTGTGGAGTGTGGTAAAGATTTTCGGGCTTCGGGACTTGTAGCCGTCACGGTGGACCGATCGCTATCAAAAGGGTGTGTTCTTGTCTAGACATCATACGGAGTCACCCTATAAAGATTCAATGAAATCCCTTCCTAAATACGACCTTTAGACTATGTTAAAGTTTTTCGGGCTTCGGGCTTCGGACCCGCGTAGCCGTCAGGGTTGACCGATCACGACTAAAATAGGACGTTCTCGTCTAGATATTATACTGAGTCTTTGTACCGAGTTACGATGAAATCCCTTCATAAATACGACATTTGGACTGTACTAAAAGTTTTTATGGTTTCAGCCTCGGGCATTTAACACGGCGTACTGATGCGAAAAAAAGGGGGAAGTCTGACCCCGACGTGACCGTGAACCCACATATGGAATTTTGTGATGATCTGACAAGTACTACGGGGTGTAGACTGTGGAAAAGAAAATCTGAACAGACTGACAGACAGATTGACTTCCGTACGAGTGGTGGTAATAGCTTATCTTGACATTGTCAAGTTCAGTTATAAAGCAGTATGAACTAACGATCCACTAGAACAAATTATATGGGATGTGGATGCTATGCCAAAGTAAAATGTCAAAACAAACAGGAAAACATATTTTATGCACTTCAGCAAGCGTAAGCTATCGTCCCTTCATTAATTCCTACTGAAAGTGAAATCATGAAAAATATGGCTGAAGATAAGTGGTGCTCGAAATATTCCCCACAATATATCCGGTAAGTACAGACACCTGTCGATGTATCTGCCGAGGAACCTGCTCACAGATTGATTTGGGATTAAGTTGGCAGACTGGTCGGCGAGTGGATTTCATCTGGTCAACATGCCCATAGCGCGTTGAGGATACACCATTCAGTAAAGAGAGTGCTTTCGCGTACAAAGCACTCCGCATTCTAACGAGGGCTGGGTGCACTGTTCACTCTCAAAAACTCATTCAACTGCGCTCCCTCATAGTAAGACGCTCATCTTCTGAAGAGAGTATTAGTTACTGTCGTGGCTTTCCCGCTCATGGTTAGCTATCTCGACCTTACCTTCCACTTTGGTAAGAGGAAGCCCTCGCCTAGAAGTACGGTCCGTGTTCTGATGAAAAAACCCTCACCTAAAATGCACAGTTCGTGATCAAAATCGGTGAAGCTCTCGTCTCTCTGTTTATGAAATGAAATACAAGAACTGATAACTGAGAATATGTTAATTTCTATTCTCTGTTTGCTATGTTTGGAATAAGAATAATTTAAGGTTTAGACTGTGCTGAAGAAGTGAGGCCTGAGTATAAATTATTTCAAAAAGAGTCATCCTACCTAGTTCCAATGAAATTCCTTTATAAATATAACTCGCAGACATTGCCAAAGGAATTTAGGTCACATGACAGCTCGGCGGTCACAGTTGGCCGATCATTACCAAAATGGGAGAGTTCCATCTAGATATCATACCAAGTTATCCTACGTCACGGCTGATCAATTTTGCAATGACAAAGCTTTATTAAATGCAATCTGCAGACTGTGCTAAAGGAATCTAGGAAACGCCCCATGCGGCCGTCACGGTTGAATGAAGCCGACCAAAAAGTTCTCATCTCGACATTATACAGAGTCATCCTACGAAGTTAACATCAAATACCTTCGTAAAAACGAGCTGTAGACTGTGGAAAACATGTTCGGGCTTCGGGCCCGCGTAGCTGTCAAGGTGGGCCGATCGAGACCAAAAGGGGACGTTTTCTTCCTTCTGCACATTATACGGAGGAATCGTCGTACAAAGTTACAATAAAATCACTTTATAAATACTACCTGTACGGTGTGTGAGTGGTTTTCGGGCTTCGGACCACGTAGCCGTTACGGCCGATCGGTCGCGACCAAAAGTGGACGTTCTCATCTAGACATTCGAAGTTTTCCCACCAAGTTACAACGAAATCCCTTCATAAATTCGACCTGGGAGCTGTACTGAATGTTTTCGTGTTTCAGGCTCCGACAGCCGTCACAACTGACCGATCACGGCCAGAAGTGGACATTGTCATCCGGAAAGGACCTTAAACCAGCATGTGAACATTCGCGAGGATCCGAGTAGAACTGTGGAGTGTAACCTATCCTAAAGTAAGTGTAAACAGACTGACAGACTTCCACACGCGTGATGGAAATAATAGCTTATCTTGACTTTGTCAAGTTGAGCTAAAAATCCGTATGAACCTACGATCCACTAAAGCAAATATAGATGGGATGTGGTGCAAGGCCAAAGTAAAAGGACAAAAAAACCTGAACAGTTGTTTCATACATTTTAGTAAACGTAACCGATCTTCCCATCATCAATTCCTACTGAAACTGGTATCAGGAAAAATATGGCTAAAGATGGATCGTCCTCGAAATATTTCCCACGATATAGCCGGTAAGTACAGACACCTGTCGGAGTAAATGTCGGGGAATCTGCCCACACATTGATTTGAGATTAATTTGGTAGACTGGTCTGCAAGTGAATTCCATCTGGTCAAATTGCTCCATACCGCGTCGAGGATACACCACTCAGTGAAGAGAGAGTGTCTTCACATCTACACATACAACCGGTATAGGTTTATGACCCGACAGATAACCCGCCCTACCCAAGCATACACATACCCTCAGTCAAACACACCAACATCTGTCCTTGTTTACTTGAGTTTAAATGAAGGACGTACTATTGGACGAAACTATATATTTTACAATAACGAACAGAGAAATTTATTATAAATGAAGAAGATTGGTCTGTTACAGGGTGGTTATTTAGCACTGTCCACAATGCATCAAAGGGAGGGGGGGGGGGGGTAGTGGATCGTACAAAATCGGGTCGTATTCCCTCAACACAGTGGATGTGGGTTAATTTGTAGCCTAACTGATTTAAGAGTATAATTCTGCAGTGAGCCGTGGGTGAGCTTTCAAATAATGAAGGTCCCAATTTAGGCCCAGGTTTCAATAAACTCCTTATCTTGAGAGCCTGTAGTTGTCTCAAAGATAAGAGATGATTCTGGTGAACACGATTTGGGGTCATTGGCATGAAAACCAGTATGCGTCGGTGCTTCGCTAACGCATCCACAATTCACAGGAGGATGGGAAATTTAAGAAAAATATGCATTTTGGCCGGATTTAAAAAAGACCACATCTTGTGAGCACGGAGTGACCCAAATGGCAACAAATCACATGTTTGTCGTTATTTGGACTTCTTTGGAGAAAAGCAGATAGAGACTGAAATCCGGTTAAACGTCATTTGGGCAACGTGTTGTATATATTTTTATCATATGGGAGTCATTCAGGCAACGTTATATATATGTTCGCTTTCTATATGAACGCCATTCATGCAAGGTTTTGCATTATTATCAATATTAAATAGACGACATCTAAATAACAAGTATTTGTTTTTTAAAAGTGCGAAGTGGATCAGAATCTTGAATATCTGTCACAAATACAACAGCGGAGTTGCGTTTGCGAAGTGCAATCATTCCTTGGTCAGCACAGTGAACTTCAAATTGAATGATTACGAGGACGGTTCGCTCATGATCCTCATTCCTCAATTGCAATGTGGCCTTAGGCAAGGCCCTTGGTGTCATTTGCCCATGTGAGGTGTGGTGCCATTGTTTACTAATGCGCACACATGACAGTACACTATGCCGTGATATATTTGGCTTCTGACACTGTCAACCCCGTTTCCACCGGAATAAAATGTTGGAGAGTCTGATAGTTACTCGCCCCAGTTCATTGGTTTCCTCCGGTCTTATAAAGGAGGTCCTCGTTCTGCAGTGTATCGTGCGCTTTTACCGAGAGGAAATACATTGTCCATTTTTGCGAGGGGTGGGGGCTCTCCGAGGAGAGCCAGCTACTTTAGATACATATATATATATGTTCGTTTTCTAAATGAACGTCATTCACGCAACGTTTTGCATTTTATCAATATTAAATAGACTACATATAAACAACCAGTATTTGTTTTTCTTTTAAAGAACGAAGTGGATCAGAATCTTGAATATCTGTCACAAATGGAATATCAGTCGAGTTTGAGAAGCGCAATGGTTCATTGATAGGCACAATGATTTTAAAATTGGAAGATCACGGTGACTGTTCGCTGATGATCCTCATTCATCATCTGCCATCCGTGAGTTCTTCGACAAGGTTCTTGGAGTCATTTCACCATGTACTATGTGGTATTATTGCGTACTAATGCACACAGCAAAACAGAACATCACGCGGATGTTTACCTGGCTTCTGACACTGTCAACCCCGGATCCAGCGGGTTAAAAAGTTGGAGAGTCTGATAGTTACTTGTCACAGCTAGGTTGTTTTCTCCGACTGCGTTAACCAGCAAAGTAGTCGCGTTTGTATGTATGTATGCGTACCAATGGTCCAAATGGAAGTGTCGATGACACTTTAGCATAGCCTGCATGTGTAGTGTTTTGTGAAATGGATAATGTTCAATGTCTCTGAATGGATAATGTTCAATGTCTCTGAAAGGATTTTGAAATACGACAAGAATTTTGATATGTTGTTTTCTGTTCCCTGTATACTGTACAGAAAACTAGGGGAGGATCCCCGAAATCCTACATCAACATTCCGGATCAGATCCAAATTGAACACATGCGAAGTACACAGGGGTGGCAAACAAGGAAAGTCACATTTTAGGTTCAAGTTTCAATGAAATCCTCAACTTGAGAGCCTGTGATTGTCATCTTGAGAGCACGGGGTGACCCAAATAGCAACTAATAACACCTTTATCGTTATTTGGACTTGTTTGGGTGAAAAGCAGGCAGAATCTGAAATACGGGTAAACGTCATTTGGACAACGTGTTGTATATAGACAGAACGCGATGTGTGTTTGAATCGGTGGGCGACTTACATAACTCATTGGAATGGCGTAATGATATTTCGCTCGAGCCAAATCGGTGGGTGTTTTGCATAACGAGTTTGAATGGCGTAGGCATATTTCGCGAGAGCCGTAGGCTCGAACGAAATGTGATTACACCATTCCAACGAGTTATCGACGCATGAGTGCAATAATGTTCTATCTACCATTTTACCTTTTTGTGGGAAATTGGATTTGAAGTTTTTGATCTTCAGTTCATATATCCCCAGAAACATTTCATATAAAACCACACCAGATTTTGGTCGGGCATTCAAAATAATGTAGATTTGACAAATGTTTTTACAGATAATTATATTATAAAAGTTGGCATGTCGGTTCCAATGTAATAAGCATTTTTCTGTTTGCAGAATGACGCAGATAGAACATTTTTTAAACAAATTTACCATTTTTGCTCAGTGCTATAATGTCCGAGTACATACTGAGAAAATAGAAAGGATAGGAAGCAATAACCTTATTGTGTTTATTATTATCTTAGCTGTATGTACATACCCGGAAATAGCTATAGGTTGGTGTTGATGGATGAGATAGCGGGGGTTCCCCCGCATTTTCGCTAAACTATAATCTCTTAGGTATCGACATCCAACTTCAGGAAAATGCATTTGCACCCTCCCCCCGTGGTGTAGCGGGTGGGGGGGGGGGGGGGTGCTGAGGGAACCAGTACACCCCAAAATTTGAGCTCCCCCCCCCCCCCATAAAAAAAACATTGACCCAGTGGAAGTTTCACATAACTTAGAGCCCCAAAGCTGCTCTCCACTTTATGCTTTACATGCTACAATTGCTTCAATGCGATCTTCGAGCGCTGAATTTTACAACATTCTCTCGGGAGAGGACTTGTCTTAACTAGGACCCACCGGTCGCTAACCCCTCCTCCCACTTATCTTACCTAACTCAGACCATTCGTCGTTACTCCTTCCTCCCACTTCCCTGACGGGATGTGGGAGGAGGGGGTAACGATGGAGGGTCCTAGTTAGGACTAGGGGAGGATCCCCGAAATCCTACATCAACATTCCAAATCATGGTAAAATGGCTAGCCCCCCCCCCCCCCCCCCATCATAGAATCCTGGCTACGCCCCTACCCGACCCATAAACGGCTGTACACTTGGCTAACCTTGTAAAGGGGAAGCTAGTGAGGACAGAAAGAGATGATAAGATATCAAAATGTTAAATAAGAACAAAGAAAAACAAAGTACGCAAACTACTTTCATTCAACTAATTGGTCGACATGCAGGGATATCTCGCAATGCAGTACCTTCTGAACCATCTGGCTTCGGTCACTAACAGTTACTGTCATTCGCAGTTGATATACCTTCTTAACCCTTTACCAATGTGGGTTGCAGACGACACCTGGAAACAAATCCTGCTATAACTAAAACGTTTCATTTTTTACTTACAAAACATATGTTATGATCCCTCATTGGAACGAGCGCCTTATAAACAAATTGAATGGCGATTTTCGTGGGTAGCGCTGGCCGGTTTTTGCCGTTACATTAGGTAAAGGGTTAACACGACTTAAACAACAATGTGCTCGCTGATGCTGTCACGTATATAAGGGCACAAGACTGCATGTGCAGTACATACAGAGTCATTTGGAACTTTGACTCTCACTGTGTGGACATACATCATTGTGCATTCCTGTCAGTCTAGTAGAGCTTGAAAACTAGGCTACAAATTTGTACACCGTGTGTCAACGGTAAACTATCCTGTGGGCCACGGTGTGCAAAGTTGCTATTGAGTTACCAAGTTCCCCCTGGAACTTCAGTGAAGTCGTGTTGAAAAGGCGCTAGGCGATAACAACTCAGATCCGTCACGCTGTTACTATTTTGAAGTAATAAAGGATTAATTAGAAGGGTCATGCGGGCTTCAGGAAACGCCTTTTTACCAAACGTGATCTATTTGTTTTATATCGTTAGAAGGCTAGAGGAAGAATTATCTCGCTCATCATCTCTATAAGGGCATTCCGAAGAGGTAATTGGCAATCGAATCCAGAAATATCAAATCGAATGGATGAACAATTCACTCCATCGCTCCAAAAAGTGAGTAACAGTTTGAATCTAACCCGAGGACTCAGAACGAGAAACACATCTGCGAAAGTAGGCGTATGATGAATATAACACCTCACTTTGGACAATTTTGGCAAAGATAATGCCACAAGCAGAATTCGTATGATGGTGCAATGCAGACATTTCCGCATCCTGGATTACTTTCAATCTGAATTCTATTTGCCACAGTATAAACTTTATATATGCCCCAGTTGTTCAAGATGAGGTGTTCGATTCTTCAGGCAGGTGCAAAATGTACTTCTCAGACTGTTTTCGTTTCATCTTGAGCCTGCAGGTTATAGACACAATTTGGTTTTGCATTGGTGACCTGCACGGTAAAGCAGACCAGAGGATATGGGGTCTAATACAGAAAACGATATAAAACTCTAAAAATCGTTAGGCGGTACACTAATTCATGTGAGGTTATCTGGCACGAACAATCAGAATATTGAAAATAGAAATAGATTACGATGCAACAGTATTGCCAAAAGCTAATGGGCAAACTTTCGAATGTAAAGCGTCCTCAAAATGGTCAAAATTATATATACGAGTAGTGATCCTAATGTTTAATGTTTTGGTTGGTATTATTTTCTGCATTGTTCTGATTGGTCACATCAGACATCGTACTTTGAGTTCGTGTAACCTATTCAAGACTGGTCTGAGCCAAAAGTGTCCTATCAGCGGTGGAGTTAAACGAATACATTGAGGGCACAAAACATCTTCACCTGAAGTTTAGCATATTAAAAAAACTCCCATTTACTTAGAATGCTAACACATGCACATGAAATGAAACAAAATTATGAACAAGGTTCACTCCTAGAAATTCGCCGTGAAAATCGACAATGCCATGGTGAGAGGTCTGGCATCCAGCCACGGCTCTTACCATCGCTTTGGCGATGGCCGTGGCGAATTTCTAAGGCTGTCGGTTTACCTGACGGCGAATAATTGTCGTTTAACTGAACGCAACTCTGAGGGCGAAAACCATGCCCACTAAAATTGAATTTTAACATGTATCAAACCAAAAATGAACCAACAACCAAGCTCATAAAAAGGAAAATAAACAAGACTTGAAGGCTAAACCTATGCCTTCTCAAAGTTCAGGTCATTAATTGAAAATGAACAAAAAATAAAGAAATTTCGCCTTTGTCCCCAATCGAACACAAGAGATAAATCAACATTTTGCCTTTTAGAAATCGCGTAGATGAACAACGGAAATCATTTATTTAAAAAACAATGTGTGGAAAAGATGTTGGTAAACACATTTTCGTTGACCATCTTCACGAATTCTAACTGTGTGACATTTGTAACCTTAATGTCACTATTGTCATGTCAGTACCATGGAAGCAATCTTCGCGTCCAAAAAACGAAAAAGGGCCTAGTGACATCACCTTTTAAGCTTATGGGCGCGAAGATTGCTTTATAGAACTCCCTATCCAGTAACGGCATAAACATGGGCATAATGTCCGTTGTCTTATTCTTAGGCAGAATTCGGCGTCTGCCGATCACAGTGACCCCTGGCAAATCACGCGGTCACACATAGACTTGTCGTTGCTCTTCGCGTATCAGGAAAACTTCCATGAAGTGAAGAAATGGTTTTCCCTTCGCGAGCACCAAATGTTTTATTTGGGTAAATAGGACTTTCGTGAATTTCATTTGACACGCAGCCTTCTGGAAGTCCATGAAATCCTTCTCTTTTAGTTGCACGACTCTGGTATGATCAGGTCTCACAGTTGTGAGTCCACGGACCAAACCAACTGGGCTGAAAATTTCAGAGACAGATAACGCTTTCTGGTTGTGGGAGTTGCACACTCGATTGCCCAGGAGTTGAAAGCTTCTGCTCTATAGTGTCTAAAGTTAAATCTGGTGGCAAATCCATCAACTGATCCGGGGTTTTTAAGTAAAAGTTGTTCGACAAAATAATAAATCCCTGTATTGCCCGGGCCGCACAGTACGTCACATTGCATTTTGCGACTAAAATATCGACTATTTATCTATTTATCTGTGTTAAGGTTACTTTGAAGTAAAGTAAAGCGGTGCTTGTTTACTGTGGTGAAAAAAGGTCTCTTTTACCGGTAAAATGTTAACCGGTAGCCAGTGTCGGGGGCGGGAGTCCTTAAAAATGGGCAACAGGGGTATAAACGATTGGAAAAACCTGACTTTAAATCTTCTCTTGTGGCCACAATTATTCATATCTGCTCCGATAAGTAAATATAAACACATTCCATCCATTTTAGAGGACATCCATCACAGGCAATAGTTACCGGATTATTTTACCAGTGAAGCGGAACTTGTTTACCACAATAAAGAGTACTGCTTCACCTACCATGGCTCTCGCCGGAGCGGGGTGGGGGGGGGGGGGGGGGGGTATCGACTAAAACCTACTTGAAACACAAAACATTTAGAGCAAGCCCAATCTCCCATAGCGCACCGACACAGTCCATCAAAATTGGCAGATTGTGTAAATTTATTTTGTACGGGCGGATTCAGCTGGTAAGCACCCTATGCGGGCCCCTCCTTTTTAACTCCACTTTTCAAGCCCCAGGACAAGAGGGTATAATATTATCCACGATAAAACTTAGGCGTCGGGTGCCTGGGTAGTGGATGTCTGTGTAATATCGTGGACAATACCTATCCCAGTGGACAAACAGAGATCCTGTGTGTTGCCAATGTCGTATGAGCCGTTATTGACCCACCATCACGTCAATTTTGAATCCGCAACCATGCATTCGAAATTTCCTTATGAAATTACAAGCGATCAGATTCTCCATATTTGAAGTTAAGAACAGATGCGTTCCAACTACATATCGAGTTTGTAAAACAAATACTGTAGTCTTCAATACTAGACTGTTCTATGATACACGGGTGTATGGCAGTTAGTAATTTTGTTCATGCTAAAATGTTCTATCTCCGTGCTGCCTCAAAATAAATGTTATACAGAAAATTTAACATTCATATATATCTAAATTACAAGAACACGATATAAACTATACATTTGTGGAGCAACTTGATTACATTGTGTGAATACTGGGCGCAATATATTACCGATTTGAGATCTTAATAATATTTATCTTTCGTTCTGTAAATTCGCATACGCCATTCGTTAGCTTTCAGCATGTGATCCAATTCGAAGAGTTTCATTGGGCAAGCACATAAAAAATTTAAGCACGCATGATTTTGCCATTTTTTGGAGATAGAATAATTTCGCATAGCGTTTTGCGTGAATACGAACCAATAAACCCCAGATATTTTTTCATCTGCCGGCGCAGAATGGAGCGGCCAATATGATGACACCAATATCCCATTTTCGCGCCAAAGTACAGATAGAACATTATCGCACTCATGCGTCGTTATGTAAAACATCCACCAATTCAAACACACATCGCGTTCTGTGTTTATTACACAACCCATGCATTAAAATTAATTTAAATAAACAAATTTTAATTTTAAACCCAAAGGTGAAGAGTCTGTTTGTTTTGGCTGAAGGATCGATAAAAAATAATAAAAAAACCTTTTCGGAACCAGTGTTTGTTGAAAATCGTATCGCTATTTCTCTTCGGTTTGTGCCCATTCACGCCTAACAATTTGGTGGCTATTACTGTTAGTAAAAATATAAGTACAAATCTGATTTGCAAAACAGCTGGGAGAAACATTTTTAAAAGAAGTTCGAAGCATGTCAAGATGTACGATGATTTACCGAAATTAATTTGACCAATTTGGATGTAACGGATCCACAAAACCAGACGGCCACTGGACTGGGTTAATGTTCTGGTTGGAAATGATTGGGTTTTTTTTTGGTTTTTTTCTTATCTAATTTTTTGTTAACTAATTTTTTTGTGAACCGACTTAATTTTGCTTTGGACGTTTTCATTTTAACACTATGCGACAGACTGTCGATAATAATTGTATGACAACATTTGGGAACTTTTCGAAGCGTAACTGATGACTCGACGGGAAAGGAACTACTATAAACGGTGCAGGAGAAAAAATGTTCCGGCTTGTACACTACCCATTGAATACATAATAATTTATGCCATAGCGGCCAATCCGTTAAATACAGGGATTTAAAGTTGATTGGATGTGTAATAAATATTTTTATCATATTGGAGTCATTTAGGCAACGTTATATGTAAGTTCGTTTTCTAAATGAACGCCATTCACGCAACGTTTTGCATTTTATCAAAATTAAATAGACTACATCCAAGCAACCAGGATTTGTTTTTTTTTTAAGTACGAAGTGGATCAAAATTTTGAATATCTGTCACAAATGGAATATCAGTGTCGAGTTTGAGATGCACAATGGTCCATTGGTGTGCAGAGTGATTTTAAAATTGAAAGACCAAGGTGACAGTTCGCTGATGATCCTCATTCATCATCTGCCATCCGTGAGTCCTTAGACAAGGTTCTTGGAATCATTTTCCCATATACTATGTGGTACCATTGCATACTGATGCACTCAGCACGACAGAACAGTACACGGGGGTATACTGGCTTCTGACGCTGTCAACCCGGTATCCAACGGGTTAAAAAGTTGGGGACTCTAATAGTTACTTGCCGCAGCTCGGTCGTTTTCTCCGGCTGCGTTAAACAGTAAAATAGTCGCATTTGTATACATGTATGTATGTTTGCCAATGGTTCAAATGAAAGTGTCACTGACACTTTAGCATAACCAGACTGTGTGTTGTGTTTTGTGAAGTGGATAAGGTTCAATGTCTACGAAAGGATTATGGAATACAAGAAGTTTGATAATTGAGAATATGTTAATTTCTGTTCCCTGTTTGCTATGTTTTCAATAAGAATAATTTGAAGTTTAGACTGCACTAAAGAAGTGAGGCCTGGGTTAATGTGGCACTCACAGTTAATGTATGGCGACCAAACTTACCAAGTTTCAGTAAACTTATTCCAAAACAAGCCATCTTACCAAGTTGCAATGTAATCCCTTGTTAAATATAACTTGAAGACGTTGCTAAAGGAACCTAGTTCACGCGACAGCTCGGTGGTCATGGGTGGACGATCATGACCAAAATAGGAAAGTCTCACTAAGAGCTCGTACCATGTTATCCTACCAACTTGCAGTGGAATGCCTTCATAAAAAACAACCTGTAGACAGTACTAAAGGAATCTAGATCAAGTGACCAGGCGGCGATAAAAGCTGAACGATCCTGACCAAAACAGAGCAGACTCATGTAAACATTATACCGAGTTATCTGTCCAAGTTAAAATGAAATCGCTTCTTAAATATGAACTGTGGGCTGTGCTAAACAAATCTACGTCATGGGTCTGTGTGCCGTCACGGCTGATCGATCACAGCCAAAATAGGATGTTCTCATCCAGACATTATACTGAGTCATTCCACAATTTTGCATCGAAAATCCCTTCGTAAATGCAATCTGACTGGGCTAAAGGAATCTAGGTAATGAGCCCCTGCGACTGACACGGTTGACTGAACCCAACCAAAAAGGACGTTCTCATCCAGTTTTTTTTCAGAGTCATCCTGCGATGTTAAAATCAAATCCCTTCAAAAATACCACCTGTAGAGTGTGGTAAACATTTTCGTGCTTCGAGCCCGCGTAGCCATCATGGTAGACCGATCGCGACCACAAAGGCGCGTTCTCTTCTAGACATTACACGGAGTCATCCTAAAAGATTCAACGAAACCCCTTCATAAATACAACCTTTAGACTATGTTGAAGGTTTTCGGGCTTCGGATCCGCGAAGCCGTCAGGGTTCATCGATCGCGACCAAAATCGGACATTGTCGTCAAGACATTACATGGAATTTTTTTTTACCGAGTTACGATGAAATCCCTTCATAAATACGATCTTTAGACAGTACCAAACGTTTACGGGTTACAGGCTTGGGCATTTGACAAGTTTGCCTGATCGCCATCAAAAGGAGAAAGTCTCTTCCAGACATGACCGTGAACCCGCATATGAAATTTCGTGGTGATCGGACAAGAACAACGAGTTGTTTCCTGTGCTAAAGGAAATCTGAACAGATAGACTGACTTCCGTGCGCGAGGTGGCTATAGCTTATCTTGACATTGTCAAGTTAAGTTAAAAAGCAGTATGAACGAACAATCCACTAGAACAAATATAGATAGGATGTGGTGCTAGGGCAAAGTAAAAGGGCAAAAAATATTTTATGCAGTTTAGCAAACGTAAGCTATCATCTCTTCATTAATTCCTACTGAAAGTAGAATCATGAAAAATATGGCTAAAGATAGGTGGTGCTCGAAATATTTCCCACAATATAACCGATAAGTGTAGACACCTGTCAAAGTACCTGCCGGGGAACTTGCTCACACATTGATTTGGGTTTAAATTGGCAGACTGGTCGGCGAGTTGATTTCATCTGGTCAACGTGTCTCATACCGCGTCGAGGATACACCACTCAGTGAAGAGAGTGTGAATTCACATCTACACTTACAGTCAGTATAGGTTTATGAACTGACAGATACCTCCCCCCCCCCCCCCAACACACCCAAGCATACACATACCCTCATTCAAACACACCAACCTTTTTCCTTGTTTACCTTGAGAAATGAAGAAATTATTTTACTTAATGATATTGGACGAAACTTTTTATTTTACAATTAGAAACAGAGAAATAAATTTATTATAAATGAAGAAATCTGTTCTGGTACAGGGTGGTTAGTTAGCATTGTCCACGTTACATCAGGAAGAGTGAGGTCGTACAGAAACGCGCCATATTCACTCAACACAGTTGATTGTGGATTAATTTTTAACCCAATTGATTTTAGAGTGTAATTTTGCAATGACCCGTGGGCTTTTTACCTAACGGAATCGCGTCTTACAAAACGCTTTCGGACAGTCCACTATTTGTCGAGAGGGAGGGAAGTTAGAACTGTATCGATCCGCTTTTGATGGCAGGGTCCTCTCCTGTAATGCGTGGTTCGTTTTTATGGGCTGAGGCGATGGGAGGTATTTGCATGCATACAACTCTGTCCGCGTCTCCACTGCACTGTCCACGTCTTATAAAGGGGTCCTCGTTCTGTAGTGTGTCGTGTGCTTTTTACAGAGAGGACCTATGACTGAATGTACACAGTGCCCATATTTGTGCGAGGAAGGAGGGCGGAGGAGGGGGGGGGGGGTGCTTATTCGAGGAAAGCCAGCTACATTCGACCTTTCTTTTATACGAGAAGCCTCATCTACGATGGTTTGGAAGGTTTTTGTCAATGTGCCTCGTCGTGAGATGGAGGTCCGCTTTTACCAGAGGGGAAGCTCATCTGCTAGTCACTGTCCCAATAACGTCAAATACGCCGTCCGTTTTTGAAGAGAGATGCCCTCGTTTGCAAAGCATCGTGTTAGAACGAGGAGGGGTGGTGCTTTTTCTATCCACCAACTGTTTTCACTTTTCACTTCAACGATTGTGGGGGGGGGGGGGGGGGGGCGTTTAATTACCTTCAAATAAAAGATCGCTTGTACCGACTATGTACAAAGTACTCCGCATTCTAACGAGGGCTGAGAGCACTGTCCACTCTCAAAAACTCATTCAACTGCGTTCACTGCTTGTAAAATACTCATCTTCTGAAGAAAGTACTAGTTACTACCGTGGCTTTACCGCTCGTGGTTAGCTACCTATCGACCTTACATTTCACTTTGTTAAGAAGAAGCCCTCGCCTGAAAGTACGGTCCGTGTTCTGATGAAAAGGCCCTCACCTAAAATGCACAGTTCGTGGTCAAAATCGGTGAAGCTCTCGTCCTCCATTCGCTAAAGTTCTCGAACGACACTCCAATTCTCCCGTTTTCCTGCTATCGCATTTTTGACACTGTCCCTTCGCCTGCTATGGTGAGTAGGATTCCAATTGAACATATCCGGAGTTAACATCATGGGGATGTTAAATAAGAACCGTTCGATTTTACGCTCTGATTTAAAAAAAATCTTTATCTTTAGAGTCTGGAATGCCCCTATAGAATAGACACTTATCTCTGTGCGAATGGGTCTCAGATGTAAGGTATGACATGTGTATTCATAATTTGGACTGTTCGTTACAAAAACAGGACAGATCCCGTGAATCCGAAGTTCACTAGGGGTTGGCAAAATATAGCCATGTCCGCCTTAGCCATGATTTACATTCCAATTAAACCCATATCTTGAGAGTCAGCAGTGCTGGCAAAAACTACCATGACACGTCTTGTCATTGAGGCGGGTTCAGTTGGATGAAAACCAGACATGCTCGGACGCGGCTTGTACACATCCAGAGTTTGCAATGGTATGACACGTGAGAAAAGGCCGATTTGGGGCTCGAAATAAAAATAATGATCGACGTTGTCATAATCTGGGTTTGTTTGTATGAAAACAGACCCATTCCGACCCTGGCGAAATACATTCGGTATTGGTAAGTGGATGGCAAATTAGAATAATCCCATTTCAGGCCCAGCTTTCAATAAAAAGCCTATAATCTTTAGAACCCGGAGTGGTCTCAAGGGTGCTAATTACTTGTGTTGTCAAGTAAATTGTATGAAAACCACGGCGAGTCGGATCATAAATGATCACATCTGGGGTACACAGGGGTGGCAAACAAGGAAAGGATCCATTTCAGTCCCAGATTTCAATAAAATCCTTAACTTGAGATCCTGTAGTTGTCTCAAAGATAAGTAATGATTCACGTTAACATGATTTGTGGTCGTTGGCAAGAAAGCTAATCCGCGTTGGCCTCTGGTTGAATCCATTTCCAATTCACAAGAGGATAGAAAATAAAAAAATATGCATTTTGTCCTGATTTAAAAAATGACCACATCTTTAGATCATAGAGTGGCCTAAAATAGCAAGCAACTAATGACATATTTGTCGTGATTTTGACTCATTTGGGTGAAAATCAGCCAGAGTTTCAACCCTGTTTAACGTCATTTGGGCAACGTGCTGTATATGTATTTTTATCATATGGGAGTCATTTGGGCAACGTTATATGTATTTTCGCTTTCTATCAGTCATTCACAAAACGTTTTGCATTTTATCAATATTAAATAGACTACATCTAAACAACAAGTATTTGTTTTTTTCAACGAAGTGGATCAGAATCTTGAATATCTGTCACAAACAGAACTTCAGAGTCGAGTTTGAGAATCGCAATGGTTCATTAATCAGCACAGTGATTTTCAAATTGAAAGATCACGGTGAAGGTTCGACCATGATCCTCATTCATCATCTGTCATGTGTTCTTAGACAATGTTCTTTGTGTCTTTTTCCCATGTGGTGCGTGGTACCATTGTGTACAAATGAACACAGCACAACAGAACAGCACGCGGGTGTATAATTGGTTTCTGATACTGTCAGTCCGGTTTTTACAGGGTTAAAATGTTGGAGAGTCTAATAGTTACTTAACACAGCTCGGCGGTTTTCTCCTATTTGTTTTTTCAACAAAGTGGACCAGAATCTTGAATATCTGTCACAAACAGAACTTCAGAGCCGAGTTTGAGAAGCGCAGTGGTTCATTAATCAGCACAGTGATTTTCAAATTGAAAGATCACGGTGAAGGTTCGACCATGATCCTCATTCATCATCTGTCATGTGTTCTTAGACAATGTTCTTAGTGTCTTTTTCCCATGTGGTGCGTGGTACCATTGTGTACAAGTGAACACAACACAACAGAACAGCACGCGGGTGTATAATTGGTTTCTGATACTGTCAGTCCGGTTTTTACAGGGTTAAAATGTTGGAGAGTCTAATTAGTTACTTAACACAGCTCGGCGGTTTTCCCCGGCTGCGTTAACCAGCAAACCAATCGCGTTTGTGTGTATCTATGTGTGTCAATGGTTCAAATGAAAGTGTCAATAACACTGTAGCTTAGCTTGGCTGTGTGTAGTGTTTGGTGAAAAGGATAATATTGAATGTTTATGAAAGAATTATGAAATACGACAATGATAGTTGTGAATGTGTCAATTTCTGTTCCCTAATATGCTATGTTTTCAATAAGAATAATTTGTGGTTTAGACTATGTTAAAGAAGTGAGGCCTGGGTTAACGTGGCCCTCACTGTTAATGTATGTCTACCAAAATTACTAAATTACTGTCAACTTATTCCAAAACGAGTTATCCTACCAAGTTACAATGAAATCCCTTCATAAATATTACTCGTAGACTTTGCTTAAGGAATCTAGGTAACGCGACAGCTCGGCGGTCAAGGTTGGCCGATTACGACCAAAATAGGAGAGTCTCATCTAAATATCATACCAAATTATCCTACCAAGTTACAATGAAATCCCTTCATACAAACAGTGCTAAATTAATCTAGGTCACGTGACCAGGCGGCGGTAACGGCTGAACTATTGTGAACAAAATAGGGCAGTCTCATCTAGATATCATATCGAGTTATCCTTCTACGTTACAATGAAATCGCTTCATAAATATGAACTGTAGGCTGTGCTAAATAAAACTAGGTTAGCGGGTTGAGCGTCCGTCACGGCTAAAATACGACGTTTTCATCTAGACATCATACTGAGCCATGCTAGAATTTTACAATGAAATCCCTTCCTATTCCAAAATAGCACTCGCGAACTATAGTCTTAACAAAGTCAAGAGGATTCTCCCCCATGGGGCCATGAAAACACTATACTACGCCTTAATACACAGCCAATTGTTATACGAAGTCCAGATATGGGGTAGTTCCAGGGCCACTAAGAAAGTCATGAACATGCAAAAGCGATCACTACGAATAATTTGACGGGAGGCCTCTCACCTGTGATGCGTGGTTCGTTTTCATGGGCGTGAGGGGAGGGGGAAGGGGTGCATGCATTCAATTGTCCGACTTTTATTGGATGGGGATCTCGTCTTCACTGCACCGTCCACGTCTTCTGAATGGGAGGGGAGGTTTTCGTTCTACAATGTGCGGTGTGCTTTTTATTGTGAGGTTCTATGCCTGAAAAACAGTGTCCATTTTTTCGGGGGGGGGGGGGGGTCTTATCCGAGTTAAGCAGGCTACTTTCGACCTTTTTTGACGATATGTCTCACCTGCAATGGTTTGGAAGGTTTTTATTCAGTGGGCCTCGTCGTAAGATACACGTCCGCTTTTACAAGAGAGGAGGCTCAAATTGCCGGTCACTCTCCCGATAACATTAACATCATCCACGCCGACCGTTTTTGATGAGGGAAGCTCTCGTCTGCAAAACATCGTGTTATAAAGAGGGGGCGGGGGGCATCTTTTTATTCACAACAACTGTTCTTATCGAATGTGGGGGGGGGGGGGGGGGGCGGTGCATTTAAATTACCTTCAAAGACTCAATCGCTTTTACCGAATACATATGCGTGTATGTGTGTGTGTGTGGGGGGGGGGGGGGGGGGGGATGCATGCATTCAACTGTCTTACTTTTATCGGACGGGGACCTCGTCTTCACTGCACCGTCCACGTCTTATAACGGAAAGGGGAGGGGGGGGGGGGGCTCGTTCTGCAATGTGCAGTGTGCTTTTTATGGTGAGGTTCTATGCCTGAAACACAGTCTCCATTTTTTCGAGGTGGTCTTATCCGAGTTAAGCCGGCTACTTTCGACCTTTTTTAACGAGACCTGCAATGGTTTGGAAGGTTTTTATTCAGTGGGCCTCGTCCTCAGATGCACGTCCGCTTTTACCAGAGAGCAGGCTCAAATTGCCGGTCACTCTTCCGATGACATTAACATCATCCACGCCGCCCGTTTTGATCAGGGAGGCTCCCGTCTGCAAAACATTGTGTTATAACAAGGAGGGGAGGGAGGGGTGCATCTTGCTATTCACAACAACTGTTCTTATAGTGGGGGGGGGGGGGGGAGGGTGCATTTAAATTACCTTCAAAGACACAATCGCTTTTACCAAGTATACATGTTGGGAGAAATGCACAGTTCGCGATCAAAATCGGCGAAGCTCTAATCCTCCATGCGCTCAAGTTCAGCTTGTATGTTTGTGTGTGTGTGGGGGGGGGGGGGGAATTCTCGAACGACACGCCAATATTTACTCTTCATGTTTTGTTGCTACCTCATTCTTGACGCGGTCCCTTCGCCTGCTTCGGTGGGTAGGATCTAAGCTGAACATATCAGGAGTTAACCCTTTACCTGACACCAAAAGCAGACATCACAAGCAAACAAAATTATTGAATAATTATTTGTTTTATTTTTTGCATGAAAACATAGCTTATGACCCATCATTTGAATGAATAAACTTAATGAGGTTGTTCCTAAGAGGAGTCGTAAGTTATGTTTTTAAAACAAAAAATGTAAAAATAATGAAAACTGAATGGTGATTTTTGTGAATATTGCTGGCTAGTTTTTGGCGTCACGCTGGGTCAGGGGTTAACATGGGAATGTTACATAAGAAAATCTGATTTTGGGCTCATACTTCAATAAAATCTATATCTTGAGAGCCTGAAGTGTCCGTAATGAATAGTCAGACTTCGGTCCCAGGGTCATTAAAAAAACCACTTAACTGAGTATGAGGGGGTATCAAATGCAGCTTATAGCTCGTGTAATTCTTCACGAGAAAAGAGGACAGATCAGGCGTATTTGAAGTTCATAAGGGATTGGCAAATTATAGCCAAGTCGGCCTTATAGAATCTACATTTTCTTTCCATTCCATATCTTGAGTGTCTGCATTGCTCTTAAGGTCAAGTGTACTGTTTCATTCTGCGATCTGCCTCAAGAGATGTTAATTTCAATAACTTCTTCGTCTTCTACTACTAATATAGGAGTCATTTAGGCAACGTAATATATATGTTCGCTTTTCCATGTGAAGGTCATTGAAACAACGTTTTGTATTTTATCAATATTAATATGCGAGATTTAAAGAACAAGGGCGCCGGAACGATTTTCAAAGTGGGGTTGGGGGCTGGATAGGGCGATCGATGGTCGTCGGTAAAACGGGCCGCGGTACAAAAATTTAAATTCCAGTGTCCCAAAACCCCCATTTCCATGCATCTGAGCGGATATTTGGAGATTTTTCAGGAGGCGTATTTGAATGATTTCACACTTTGAGAGCCCTTAACAATTTTACGAGATTTTCAGACCTATGCCACTGCTTAACCAGCTGTATGATAGTCACAATTCTGACAAACATCAAACACGCTAACCTTACACCAGTACGAGAGAAACATAGCTGGCGAAAATATGGGGGAGGCTCTGCTGGATCCGCCCCGTGTTTCGCCAGGCATTGTTTGTGTTAAAATATATGCATACGACAAAACATGACCCGGCAAAAAAGTGTGTGTGTGGGGGGGGGGGGGGGGCTGCTCCCCCCCCCCCCGGTTCAGCCGTCTCTGAACTTCTTTTTGCACAATTCGAAGCGGATCAGAATCTCGAATAACTGTTACAGCTAGAACATCAGCGTTGAAAAAGCGGAACACAATGGTTCATTGATCAAACTGAAGGATCACGGCGTCGTTTTCGATCATGATCCCCATTCATCGTCTGCAATGTGTCCTTAGACAATGCTCTTGGTGTCATTGTGTACTACTGAACACAGCACAACAGTACGCTGTAGAATACTTGTCTTCTAACACTATCAACTCCGTTTCTACCGGGTTCAAAAGTTAGAGTCTAATAGTTACTCACCGAAGCTCGGTGGTTTTCGCCGGCTTCGTTCGTAGGCAAAACAAAGTCGCGTTTACAAGTGTGTATGAGTGACAAAGTTTCAAAAATCAGTATGAACTTACGATCCACAAGAGCAAAAATAAATGGGATGTGGTGCAAGGCCAATGTAAAAGGGTAATAAAAATTGGAAATATGTTTTATGCATTTTAGCAAACATTAGCTAACTTCAGTTCCAACTGAAAGTGGTATCATGAAAAATATGCATAAAAATGGGTGATGTTCGAAAAATGTTCCAAAAATATAGCTGGTAAGTAGTCATCTGTGGAAGTACCTGCTGGAGAACCTGATAGCACTCAGATTTCGGATTAAGTTGACAAACTGGTCGGCGAGTAGATTCCATCTGACCAACGTACCCCATAGTACACCAGGATCCTCCACTCAGTGAAGAGAGTGTCCCCTTCAATCTACACCTATAGTCAGTATAGGTTTGTGAACCGGCAGATAACCACTCGACCCAGGTACATACACAATCACTCAAACACACCAACATTTTTCCTTGTTGACATTGAGATTAAATGAAGAACGTTTTGTGTAGTTAATGATATTGGACGAAACTTTATATTTTACAATATCAGAGAAATTTATTATAAATGAAGAAGCCTGGTCGGTTAAAGGTTGGTTAATTAGCACTGTCCACATTATAGCAAGAAAGTGTGTGTGTGGTGGGAGGGGGGTCCTACACAATCGGGTCATATTCACTCAACCCCGTTGATTTGGGTTAATTTTTAACACAACTGTTGGGTCGCAGCGGCACAGTGGTTGACTGTTGGACTTCCATGGTAGAGGTCCCGAGTTCGATCATCGTCCGGGACGACCCGCGTTGTGTTCTTGGGCAAGGCACTTTATCCCGGTTCCCTACATGGCCGCACAATAACGCCAAGTACTCAGGCGTATTGCACATGTTTTCAATCGCTGTAACCTTGTCTGAGCGGAGCTTGAACAGAGTTGGAATGTTGAGGAGCTGACAATTGCTCGTCGATGCTCGGTGGTTCTCTCCGGTTACTCCAGCTTCCTCCACTTGTAAAACTGCCACGATTAGGCATCGTGCATAAGCATGTGATCTTAAACACCAAAATAAATAAAAAACTCAACTGTATTCAGAATATAGTTTTGTAATGAGCTGTGAGCTTTTTACCTACTGGAACCCCCGCCCTACAAGGCACCGTCAGACTTTCCACTATTTGTCGAGCGAGAGTCGCATCTAAACTGTGCCTGTCAGCTTTTGATGACAGAGCCCACTCCTATAATGCGTGATTCGTTTTTTTTATGGGCGGGGAGGGGGGGGGGGGGGGTAAGATGGAGAGGTTGCGTGCATTGAACTGTCCATCTTTGCTCGGAATGCTACTTAGTTACCTCTACGTCGTCCTCGTCTTGCAATGAAGGTTCTCGTTCTACAATATTCTGTGCGCTTTCAACCGATAGGGCCAATGCCTGAAATACACTGTCCATATTTTTGCGAGGGACGGCGGGAGGGGGGGGGGGGTGCTTATCCAAATAACGCCAGCTACTCTTGTGGAGAGAGACCTTGAGATGGTTTGGAAGGTGCTGATAAGCTTTCTACTTGGAAACATTGTGAAGTTTATCTCACGACGGGGCACATTCAATAAAAACTTTCCCAACCATCGAAGAATTACCAGAACCGGGAATGGTCGTTTAACTAGTGGCCCGTGTTACGATTCGACCTCGATTGCCTAAACACCAGGCCGTGTCAGACCATGGATTAACACATCTGGAGTTCACAAGTTGTTGTTCAATAATATTACTCTGGTCTCAGGCCTGGATTTCAATAAAAAATCTAATCTTGGTAGCCGAGTCCGGTATCAAAGGTTCCTAACGACATATGCTCTTGTGATTTCGGTTAGTTCGCAAGAAATCCAGGGCGGTTAGACAGATCCGGAGTTCACGGGGGATAACAAATAAGAGAAGTCCGCTTTTAAATGTCTAGCTTTTGGGCCCAGATTGCAATGAGACCCACATTGCATGGCAGCATTTGGTGGTTTCAAGGGCAATTAATGACTCATGTATTCATAATTTGAACCAGTTGAGATGAAAAGCAGGTCGGGTCGGACACTTGTTGAACAATTCGGAAGTTCACACAGGGGTGGCAAAATTCAAAAGATTCCACTTTTAGACGAATTTCAATAAAGCCAACTTCTTGAGAGTCCGGGAGGGCTCAGAATTCAGTAGTGACTACTGTTATTTTATGTTGGGCACATTTACATCCGTAGTTCACATGACAATGTGAAATAAAAAAGTGTGATTTTAGGCCGCGAGTTCAATAAACCCATATCTTGGGTGCCTGCATGAAAACGAGGTCTGATCGGACCCTAGTTAAGCATATCCGTAATACATAGGGTGGTGGGGGGGGGGGGGGGGTCTTGGAAGGGGGGAGAAGGCGGGGAAAATAAAAATAAATGTCCACTTTTCGACCAGGATTTCAATAAAACCGATATCTTGGAGAACTGGGAATGATCTCAAAGGCAACTAAGTACCCGAGTCATTATGATTCGCTAGCTTGGGTGAAAAAACCCAGGTCGAATCAGCTCTTGAAAAACACATCCTAAGTTTGCAGGGGTATAAGAAAAACTGTTTTGTAGGCTCAGATTTCAATTCATTCATATCTTGTGTGTCTGGAGTGGTCTGAAAGGTAACAAACCATTCACGAAATTATAATTTCAGCTGATACCCATGATAACCAGGCCGGGTCAGACAATGGTTTAACATATCTAGAGTTCACATGGGAATGATAAATCGGAAAATCCGCTTTTTGGTCGGATTTTATCAAAACCCATATCGAAAGTCTGGGGTTTTCTTAAAAGTTATAAGTGACATGTATTTTCATGGTTGAGGATTGCTTCGATGAAAAAGCATGCTAGGTCGGAATCATCCTATGTTCACAGGGGGTGAGAATGCCAAATAAGAAAAGCCCTCTGTTTGGCCATATTTCAATAAAACCCATATGTTGAGAGCCTGTGGTGCCCGTCCGTGAAAGTCTTGCTGGCTTGTGTTGTCCCGATTGGGGCTCTTTGGAATAATAACATGCCGGGTCAGAGACTGGCCGTACACACCCGGAGTTCAGGGGATTTGAAATAAGAAAGGACTTCTTTGATGCCCAGATTTCGATAAAACCTTTTAAGGACGAACCAAACCAAAAAATTAAAATATGGCATTTCAGGTCATGTTTGGACAACGGACAAGAGGTGTAAGGAAACACTAATGCACATGTGGATCGTGATACTTCGCCTGACGATACACGCATCGGTGATAACAGTCAAATACCGTTGATCGCGATACATGCAAACCGAGTTCAGCTGAGGTCACAGACTTCTTTTTGGACAGGGAATCAGATTCTCGTAATATTTTCGTAAAACCACAATATTCCCGTATTCCCGTAAAATCGAAGTGGATTGCAGCTATTCAAATGTAAATAAAGATTTGTTTATATGTGCGCGTGACAAACGTAATATCCGAATTATCAAAAGAAAATCAATATCCAGGTAATTGCGAACGCAGTCACGCAACAGTGGTTTGTTACAACGAAAAGGGCAAGTTGGGTCCGTTGAATTGAGCTCACGGAGTCTCCATGTAATAGAGATTCACATTCTAAATCCGATAGATCGTCCCCTGAGTTCCAATGCGTTCTTTGTGAGAACTGACACACAGAACACTTTGGAATTCAGGGGACGGTATGATCAAATGATTTCTGTGCGCCGAAGGCACGTAAGGACGGTGTGGGGCACGCTCCTTGAGACCGTCCACAGCTGCCTACTTTTGTGGTACATGGGCGTGGAGAAGGAGGGGAAAGTATGAAGAATTTGGAGGAAGATCCGCGGTTGAAATTCTGGTTTCGTTTTTATGGTATCTTATTTGTTATTGAAACAGTTCAGGGTCATGTGCTGGTTTCTGGCATATGTGATCTAAAGTTGTCTTGATATTGTTTCATTGTGCCAATGGAGTTGATTTTTACTGAGCCGTTTCCGTTCTCAAGCAGTCGTCTGTAAGGTTGGTAAATTCATCCCAGAACATGTTCTGGAAGTCGTATGGTGGTCTGTCCTCCTCCATCTCCTCGGGTACCTAAAAAGTGGATTTGAGGGATGGGTGGTTGGATTGATCAGAACCGGTAGGTGATCCAGGTTTAAGTCGGTTAACTTCCATCTCGTCGACCTTCTTCCCGCCTTCTGTCCTGTGTGATGCAAAGGGGTGGGGCGGGGCGAGAGTGTGGACTGTGTTGGGGATACTGCAATCATGATGATTATTATCATGATTTGAGCTCCTTCTGATGAAAAGTGGGCCGGGACGGACCCTGGTGGAACCCACCCGGAGTTCTCAAGAGATAGCTTACAAAGAAAACCATTTTTTCGAACCGGATTCCAATAAGAAACAATATCTGAAAGTCTGGTGTGGTCTCAGCGGTTACTAATGATTCACTGATTTCGGCTCGGATCAAGGAATACAAGGTCGCATCAGACGCTGGTTGGCCATAATTACCCGGAGTTCAAAGGGTATGGCAAATACGAAAGGTCCACTGTTACCCCCAGATGCCAATAAATTCTCAGGTCTGCCCCTACCCCTTAAATTTAGTGTTCCACTCAAAATGGGAAAATTAAAGCACCAGAGGCGCCCAGATTCACTCTGAGAGTATTTTCAAAATTTTCTCGGGTAGACCCCTTCCCGAAACCCACCAATGGGAGGAAATAACGTAGGCCTGGGTGTGATGAGTATGGCCCTCCAATTGGCGGGGTGGGGATTGGGAGTAGCCCTTCCCCACACACACACACAACAATGGGAGGTCCATACAAGTTAAGAGTCTAATAGTTACTCGCCGCAGCGCGGTGGTTTTCTCCGACTTCGTTCACCGGCAAAACAAACTCGCGTTTCATGTGTGTATGAGTGACAAAGTTTCAAAATCAGTATGAACTTACGATCCACTAGATCAAAAATAGATGGGATGTGGTGCTAGGCCCATGTAAAATGGCAAATAAAAATTGGAAATATGTTCTATGCATTTTAGCAAACGTAAGCTAACGTCCCTTCAGCAATTCCAACTGGAAGTGGTATCAAGAAAAATATGCCTAAAAATGGGTGAATTTAAAAAAAAAACATTTCCCACAATATAGCAGGTAAGTAGTCATCTATGGAAGCACCAGCTAGAGAACCTGACCATACACAGGTCGACGAGTGAAGTCCACCTGGCCAACATACCGCGTCGAGGATACCCCACACAGTGAAGAGAGTGTGTCTTCCCTTCTGCACCTTCAGCCAGTATGGGCGTATGAACTGACAGATAACCCCTCTAACCACGCATACACATACCTCACTTATTGTAGCACTTCCGCGTTACATCTAGGAGAGCTGGGGGTCGTACGGAACGAGTCGAACTCACTCAACTCTGTTGATTTGGGGAAATTTTTAACCCAAATGATTTTAGTGTATAATTCTGCAATGGGATGTGAGCTTTTTACTTAACGAAACCTCGTCCGGTAAGACACCGTCGGACAGTCCACTACTTGTCGAGCGGGAGCCACGTCTGAACTGTTCCGATCCGCCTTTTACGGGAGAGCTCTCACCTGTGATGCTTGGTTCGTTTTTATGGGCGTGTGGGGGGGGGGGGGGGTGCATGCATTCAACTGTCCGCCTTTTATCGGATGGGGACCTAGTCTTCACTGCACCGTACACGTCTTATGAAGGAGGAGGAGGGTCCTCGTTCTGCAATGTGCAGTGTGCTTTTTACCGTGAGGTCCTATGCCTGGGATAAAGTGTCCATTTTTTCGAGGGGGCGAGTTTAGCCGGCTACTTTCGACTTTTTTGACGAGACGCCTCACCTGCAATGTTTGGAAGGTTTTTATTCAGTGGGCCTCGTCGTGAGATGCACGTCCGCTTTTACCAGAGAGGAGGCTCAAATTGCCGGTCACTCTCCCGATAACATTAACATCATCCACGCCGTCCGTTTATGATGAGGCAGGCTCTCGTCTGCAAAACATCGTGTTATAACGATGAGCGGAGGGAGGAGTGCATCTTGCTATTCACATAAACTGTTTTTATCGAATGGGGAGGGAGGGGGCATTTAAATTACCTTCAAAGACACAATCGCTCTTACCGAGTATATATGCGCGTGTGTGTGTGTGTGTGTGTGTGTGTGTGTGGCTGTGTGTGTGTGGGGGGGGGAGGTTATATGGGCGGGGGAGCCGATTTCGATCTTGGGGAGGCGGCTGAAAGTTTCGTATAAAGCACTCAGCATTTTATCGAGGGCTGGGGGTCACTGTCCACCCTCAAAAACTCATCCAATTGCGCTTTCTGTGTTCAAAAACATCATCTGAAGAGAGTCCTAGTTACCAGCGTGGCTTGTCCGTACGCAGTGAGCTACATCTCGACCTTATCTTCCACTTTTGTAAGAAGAAGCCATCGCCTTCAAAGTACAGTCCGTACACCGATGAAAAGGCCCTCGCCTGAAATCCACATTTCGCGATCAAAATCGGCGAGGCTCTAATCCTCCATGCGCTCAAGTTCAGCTTGGTGGGGGAGGGGCACTTCTCGGACGACACTCCAATAATTACTCATGTTCTGTTGCTATCTCATTCATGACGCGGTCCCTTCGCCTGTTACAATAGGTAAGCTCTGAGGTGAACATATCCGGAGTTAACCCTTTACCTGACACCGAAAGCAGACATCACATGCAAACAGAATTATTGAATAATTCTTTTTTTCATTTTTTGCATGAAAAACATAGCTTATGACCCATCATTGGAAGGAATAAGCTTAAAATGAGCTCGTTCCAAAGAGGAGTCGTAAGTTAGGTTTTTTAAAATCAAAAATGTAAAAATAAAGAAAATTGAATGGTGAATATTGCTGGCTAGCTTTTGGCGTTACCTTGGGTCAGGGGTTAACATAGGGATGTTACATAAGAAAATTCGATTTTAGACTCATACTTCAATAAAATCTCTATCTTGAGAGCCTGAAGTGTCCGTAATGAATAGTCAGATTTCGGTCCCAGGGTCATTAAAAAAGCCCACTTAACTGAGTGTGAGGGGGTATCAAATGCAACTCATAGCTCGTGTACTCAAAATTTGGACGGTTCTTCGCAAGAAAATAGGGCAGATCAGGCGTGTTTGAAGTTCACAAGGGGTTGGCAAATTATAGCCAAGCCGGCCTTAGAAGTTACTTTTGCTTTCCATTACATATCATGTGTGTCTGCATTATTCTCAAGGCCAACTGTGATGGTTATATTATATCGTCTGTACTGTGTTTCATTCTGCGATCTGCTTCAAGAGATGTTAATTTCAAATAACTTCTTCGACTTCTACTACTACTATGGGAGTCATTTAGGCAACGTGATTGATATATGTGTATCGCTTCTCCATATGGAGGTTATTCAGAAACGTTTTGCATTTTATCAATATTAATATACAAGATTTAAAGAACAGGGGCGTCGTAACGATTTTCAAGGTGTGTTCAGGGGGTAGGGGTGGGTACGACGGACCGACCATGTTTCAGCCCTCGTTACGAACATTTTAAATTCCAGAGCCCCCAAACACCCCCATGCATCTGAGCAGATATTTTGAGATTTCTCGGGAGACGCGTTTGAAAGATTTCATACTTTCAGAAGTCAGAATCTTGAATAACTCTTACAGTGTTATGATTGGGGTTTGGCCTGGAATTACAACTCGTTTATACGGCATTTAATGTAACTCTAGCACAGCATGACAGGAACACTTTCTATGGACTTATGGTAGACCTGAAGTAAAGACGAATGAACGATATAAATGATTTATTTTACATGACTGGAGTATCTGCCAGTTAAAGAAGAAACATTTATATCCTCCAGTGTGGCCCAAACAACGGTAAACAAATCAAACTCAACATCATGGCAAATGGGAAAGCTCAATTAACAGGCACAGATTATTTATTCAAGGGGGGGGGGGGGGGGGGGGTCGTTGCGGTAATTGTTAAGCCACGTCGAGCCCGTTAGTCCTCAGATGGGTAACCGTCTGAGCGATCGATTCGGACTCCCGCGTTGTGTCCTTGGACAAGGCACTTAACCCCGATGGTCCACATGGGGGCACGATGACGCCGTGCACAAAGGCGTACTGCACGTCGATAGTGCGCATGTGTTCAATTAATCTAACCCTGCCTGTGCTGCAGTGCTGAGTTACGATGTCGGGGAGTTGGCAGCTGTTAAGCAACGTCGAGCGCGGTTAGTAGTTTGACGGGTGACCATTTCAGCGACTGCTTCGCTCTCCCGCGTTGTGTCATTGGGCAAGGCACTTAGCCCCGATTGCCTACATGGGGGCACGATGACGCTGTGGACTAAGGCGTACTGCACGTCGAAGGTGTGCATGTCTTCAACCAATCTAACCTTGGCTGTGCCGCGGTGCAGAGTTCAGAGTTACGATGTTGGAGAGCTGGCAGCTGCTCGTAGTTGCTCGGTGGTTCTCTCCGGGTACTTCGGCTTCCACCACCCGTAAAACTGTCACGATCATGATTAACCATCGTGCATAAGTATGTGACCTTAAACACCAATAAATAAATCAATAATTATTTATTCAAAGCGCCATAATCATTTACTACCTGAGAACAACAATACGCGATTTACTGGCTAATCGTCTGCTCTGCTTAATAATACAATGACGCTCGCTGATTGAGTCGAAGGGATTGATTACAAAATACATGTTTCTATCACCTGATTTTCAGCTTACAACAATAGATAGAACATCAGAGTCGAGTTTGATCAAACTGAAGGATCACGGCGACGTTTGGCACAGTGGATCACCGTTGGACTTCCATGGTAGAGGTCCCGAGTTCGATCCCCGTCCGGGACGACCCGCGCTGTGTCCTTGGGCAAGGCACTTTATCCTGGTTGCCTACATGGGCGCCAGCTTCCAAAATCTGTAAAACTGCAACGGTCACGATTAGCCATCGTGCATAAGTATGTGACCTTAAACACCAATAAATAAATAAATAACTCAACTGATTTTAGAATATAGTTTTGTAATGAGCTGTGAGCTTTTTACCTACTGGAACCACGCCCTACAAGGCACCGTCGGACTTTCCACTATTTGTTGATCGGGAGCCACGTCTAAACTGTGCCGATAAGCTTTTGACGACAGGGCCCACTCCTATAATGCGCGATTCGTTTTTGTGGGTGTGGGGGTGCATTGAACTGTCCATCTTTGCTCGAATGGGGACCTAATTACCGCTACGTCGTCCTCGTCTTGCAATGGAGGTCCTCGTTCTGCAATATTCTGTGCGTTTTCAACTGATAGGGCCTATGCCTGAAATACACTGCCCAAATATTTGCGAGGGACGGCGGGGTGGGGGGGGGGGGGTGTTTACCTGAGTAAAGCCAGCTACTCTTTTGGTGAGAGGCCTCGTCTGCGATGGTTTGGAAGGTGCAGATAAGCCTTCTAACTGGAAACATTGTGAAGTGTATCTCAAACTTTCCCAACCATCGCAGTATTACGAGAACCGGGAATGGTCCTTTAACTAGTGACCCGTGTTACGATTCGACCTCGATTGCCTAAACACCAGGCCATGTCAGACCATGGCTTAACACATCTGGAGTTCACAAGTTGTTGTCCAATAATATTACTCCGGTCTCAGGTCTGGATTTCACTGAAAAACCTAATCTTGGTAGCCGAGTCCGGTATCAAAGGTTCCTAACGACATATGCTCTTATGATTTGGGTTAGTTCGAAGGAAATCCAGGGCGGGTGGATCCTAGTTAGACACATCCAGAGTTCACATGGGGTGACAAATAAGAGAAGTCGGCTTTTAGGTCCCGTCCACAGTTGAACACATTAAATGTCCACAAAGGGTGGCAAATAAGAATAGTTAGCTTTTGCGCCAAAACTGCATTGAGACCCCCATGACATGGCAGTCTGTGGTGGTTTCAATGGCAATTAATGAGTCTTGTATTCACGAATTTGAATTTGAACTAGTTAACATGAAAAGCAGGTCGGGTTGGACACCAGTTGAACAATTCGGAAGTTCACAAGGAGATGGTAAAATTCGAAAAATTCCACTTTTTAGGCGAATTTCAATAAAGCCTACTTCTTGAGAGTCCGGGGGGGGGGGGGGGGGGGGGCTCAGAGTTCACTAGTGACTACTGGTATCTTGTGTTGGGCTCATTTACATCCGTAGTTCACATGATAATGTGAAATAAAAAAAAGTTTGATTTTAGGCCGCGCATTCAATAAATCCATATCTTGGGTGCCTGCAAGAAGACGAGGCCTGATCAGACCCTGGTTAAGCACATCCTAAGTACACGGGCGGGGGGGGGGGGGGGGGGGGTGAGGGGTGTGTGAAGGCGGGTTAAATAAAAATAAATGTCCACTTTTCGACGAGGATTTCAATAAAACCGATAACTTGGAGAACTGGGAGCGATGTATGTATTTATTGGTGTTTAAGGTCACAAATTTCTGCACCATGGCTAATCATGACCACGGCAGTTTTATCGGAGTACAGGAGAGAACCACCGAGCAACGGCGAGCGACTGTCAGCTCCCCAGCATACTGGAGTGGTCTGAAAGGAAACAAGCCATTCAGGAAATTATAATTGCAGCTGGTATGCATGATAACCAGACCGGGTCGGACCCTGGTTTAACATATATAGAGTTCACATGGGAATGATAAAAAGGAAAAATCCGCCTTTTGTCCGGATTCTATCAAAACCCATATCGAAAGTCTGAGGTTTTCTTAAAAGTTATAAGTGACATTTATTTTCATGACTGAGGATTGCTTCGATGAAAAGCATGTTGGGTCGCAATCATCTTGTGTTCACAGGGGGTGAGAATGTCAAATAAGAAAAGCCCTCTGTTTGGCCATATTTCAATAAAACCCATATGTTAAGAGCCTGTGGTGCTTTTGAAAGCCTTACTGGCTTGTGTTGTCCCGATTGGGGGCCCTTTGGAATAAAAACATGCCGGGCCAGACTCTGGCCGTACACACCCAGAGTTCAAGGGATTTGAAACAAGAAAGGACTTTTTTGATGCCCAGATTTCAATAAAACCTTTTAAGGACGAACCAAATCCAAAAATTAAAATATGGCATTTCAGACCACGTTTGGACAAGGGGCTGGAGGTGTACGGAAACACTGATGCACAGGTAGACCATGATACTTTGCCTGACGATACACGTATCGGTGATAGCAGTCCAATATCGTTGATCGCGATACATGAAAACCGAGTTCAGCTAACGTCGCAGACTTCTTTTTGGACAGGGAAAGAGATTCTCGAAGTATTTTCGTAAAACTACAAAAAGCCCGTATTCCCGTAAAATCAAAGTGGATTGCAGCTATTCAGATGTAAATAAAGATTTGTTCGTATGTGCGTGTGACAAATTTAATATCCGAATTATCAATAGAAAATCAATATCCCGGTAATTGCGAACTGCAGTCACGCAACAGTGTTATGTTACAACGAAAAGGGCAAGTTGGGTCAGTTGAATTGAGCTCACGAAGACTCCATGAAGAGATTCGCATTCTAAATTCGACATATCGTCCCCTGAGTTCCAATGTGGTCTCTGGGCCAATTGACACAAAGCACACTTTGGAATTCAGGGGACGGTATGATCAAATAATTTTTGTGCACCGAAGGCACGTGGGACAGTGTGGGGCAAGCTCCTTGCGACCCTCCCCAGCTGCCTAATTTTGTGGTACATGGGTGTGGAGAAGGAGGGAAAAATATGAGGAATTTGGAGGACGATCAGCGGTTGAAATCCTGGTTTCATTGTTTAAGGTATCTTAATTGTTAGTGAAACAATTCAGGGTCATGTGCTGGTTTCTGGCATATGTGATCTAAAGTTGGCTTGATATTGTTCCATTGTGCCGATGGAGTTGATTTTACTGTGCCGAATTCCGTTCTCAAGTAGTCGTCTGCAAGATTGGTAAATTCATCCCAGGACATGTTCTGGAAGTCGTATGGTGGTCTGTCCTCCTCCATCTCCTCGGGTACCTAAAAGTGGATTTGATGGATGGGTGGCTGGATCTCATTCCTGTCGTGGCGGGAAAGGGGGGGGGGGGGGGGGGTGACGAGAGT
Organism: Pictodentalium vernedei; assembly: GCA_031216915.1. NCBI lineage: Eukaryota > Metazoa > Mollusca > Scaphopoda > Dentaliida > Dentaliidae > Pictodentalium > Pictodentalium vernedei. The sequence continues at coordinate 188,859,860 of CM062294.1, read as the reverse complement.
GTGGACTGTGTTGGGGATGGTGAATTTATGATGATTATTATTATGATTTTGGTTCGTTCTGATTAAAAGTAGGCCGAGACGGTGATAATCCCCATTTCATCGTCTGCAATGTGTAAGGCTCTTAGTGTCATTGTGTACTACTGAACACAGCACAAGAGTACGCGGTAGAATACTCGTCTTCTGATACTATCAACTCCGTTTCTACCGGGTTCAAAAGTTAGAGTCTAACAGTTACTCGCCGCAGCTCGGTGGTTTTCTCCAGCTTCGTTCAGCGGCAAAACAAAGTCGCGTTTACATGTGTGGGTGTGTGACAAAGTTTCAAAAATCAGTATGAACTTACGTCCCACAAGAGCAAAAATAGATGGGATGTGGAGCTAGGCCAATGTAAAATGGCAAATAAAAATTGGGAATATGTTTTATGCATTTTAGCAAACGAAAGCTAACTTCCCTTCAGAAATTCCAATTGGAGGTGGTATCATAAAAAATATGCCTAAAAATGGGTGAAGTTCGAAAAATTTTCCAACAATATAGCTGGTAAGTTGTCGTCTGTGGAAGTACCTGCTGGAGAACCTGACCACACACAGATTTGGGATTAAGTTGGCAGACTGGTCGGCTAGTAGATTCCATCTGGACAACATGCCCCATACCGTGTCGAGGATACCCCACACGGTGACGAGAGCGTGTCTTCCCATCTACACCTACAGCCAGTATAGGCGTATAAACTGACAGATAACCCCTCTACCAACGCATACACATACCTCACTTATTGCAGTTATAATGATTCTGGGCGAATATATACATTTTACATTGACAAATAGATAAATTTACTATAAATGAAAAAGTCGGGTCGGTTACAGGGCGGTTATTTAGCACTGTCCACGTTACATCTAGGGGAGGTGAGGGTCGTACAGAAACGAGTCGAATTCACTCAACTCTGTTGATTTGAGGTTATTTTTTTACCCAAATGCATTATATGGGTGGGAGAAGCCGCTATCGGTCTTAGGGTGGCGGCTGAAATTTTCGACAAAGAGGGCGATGCTCGCGTACAAAACACTCCTTTATCGAGGGCTGGGGGCACTGTCCACTCTCAAAACTCATCCAACTGCGCTTTCTGATTTCAAGAAAATCATCTTCTGAAGAGAGTGCTAGTTACTAGCGTGGCTTGTCCGCACATAGTGAGATACCTATCGACTTTATCTTCCACTTTCGTAAGAGGAAGCCCTCGCCTTCAAAGTACAGTCCGTGCACCGATGAAAAGGCCCCCGCCTGAAATACACATTTCGCCATCAAAATCGGCGAGGCTCTAATCCTCTAGGATCTCAAGTCCAGCTTGGTGGTGGTGGTGGTGGTGGTGTGTGTGTGTGGGGGGGGGGGGGGGCACTTCTCGAACGACATTCCAATAATTACTCTTCATGTTTTGTTGCTACCTCATTCTTGACGCGGTCCCTTCGCCTGCTATGGTAGGATCTCAGTTGAACATATCCAGAGTTAAACCTTTACCCGACACCAAAAGCAGACATCGCATGCAAGCAAAATAATTGAATAATTATTTTTTTTTTATTTTTTGCATGAAAAACATAGCTTATGACCCATTTTTGGAATGAATAAGCTTAATGAGCTCGTTCCAAAGAGGAGTCGTTAGTTATGTTTTTAAAGCAAAAATGTAAAAATAATGAAAATTGAATGGTGAATATTGCTGGCTTGTTTTTGGCGTTACACTGGGTCAGGGGTTAACATAGAGATGTTAAATAAAAAAAAAAATCCGATTTTAGGATCATACTTCAATAAAATCTATATCTTGAGAGCCTGGAGTGACTGTAATAAATACTCCGATTTCGATCCCAGGATCATTAAACAAACCCACGTAACTGAGTGTGAGGGGGTATCAAATGCAACTTATAGCTCGTGTACTCATTTATAATTTGGACGGTTCTTCACAAGAAAACATGGAAGATCAGGCGTACTTGAAGTTCACAAGGGGTTGGCAAATTATAGCCAAGTAGGCCACAGAAGTTACATTTGCTTTCCAATCCATATCTTGAGTCTCTGCATTATTCTCAAGCCCAACTGTGATGATTATATCGTCTGCATACTGTGTTTCATTTTGTGATTTGCTTCAAGAGGTGTTAATTTCAATAACTTCGACTTTTACTATTACTATGGGAGTCATTTAGGCAACGTAATATATACGTGTCGCTTTCCACATGAAAGTTATTCAGAAACGTTTTGCATTTATCAATATTAATGTAAGAGATTTAAAGTACAGGGGCGTCGTAACGAATTTCAAAGTGTGTGTGTCTTTGGGGGTGGGTGGGGGGGGGGGGGGTTAGGGCGATCGATGGTTGTCGGTATGACGGGCCGACCATGGTTCAGACCGCGGTATAAAAATTTTAAATTCCAGGGTCCCAAAACCCCCATCTCCATGCATCTGAGCGGATATTTTGAAATTTTTCAGGACACGTATTTGAAAGATTTCACACTTTCAGAGCCGTTAAAAAATTGTCAAGATGTTCCTACCCAAGCCACGCTTAACCAGCTGTATGATAGTCACAGTTTGTGACAAACATTAAACACGCTAACCTTACACTAGTACGAGAGAAACATGGCTGACGAAAATATGGGAAGGCTCTAGATCCGTCCCTTGTTTCACCAGCCATTGGTTCTGTTAAAATGTATGCATGGCCCGGCCCCAGCCAACCCCCCCCCCCTCCCCCGGTTCCGCCGCCCCTGAACAAGAACTTCTTTTTGCACAATGCGAAGTGGATCAGAATCTTGAATAACTGTTACAGTGTTATGATTGAGGTTTGGCTGGGAATTACAACTCGCTTATACGTCCTTTATTGTAACTCGAGCACAGCATGACAGGAACACTTTCCATGGACTTATGGTAGACCCGAGGTAAAGACGAATGAACGATATAAATGATTTATTCAACATGACTGGAGTATCTGCCCCAGTTAAAGAAGAAACATTTATATCCTCCAGTGTCGCCCAAACAACGGTAAACAATTCAAACTCAACATCATGGCAAATGAGAAAGCTCAATTAACAGGCACAGATTATTTATTCAAAGGGGGAGGGGGAGGGGGCGGTGGCGTTGCGGTAACCGGTTCTCGTCAGATCACCGAAGTGAAGCAACGTGAAGCCACGTAACCCCGATTGTCCACATGGGGGCACGATAACGCCGTGTACTAAGGCGCACTGCACGTCGATGGTGCGCATGTCTTCAACCAATCTAACCCTGCATGTGCCGCAGTTCGGAGTTACGATGTTGGGAAGCTGGCACTTGCTCGTCGTTGCAGGGTGGTTCTCTCCGTGTACTCCGGATTCCTCCATCCGTAAAACTGTCACGATCATAATTAGCCAATGTGCATAAGTATGTGACCTTAAACACCAATAAATAAATAAATAAATATTTATTCAAAGCGCCATAATCATTTACAAACTGAGAACAACAATACGCGATTTACTGGCAAATCGTCTGCTCTGCTTAATAATACAATGACGCTCTCTGATTGAGTCACAGGGATGAGGTTAAACATATTTTTATTTGCCAAACAAATAAGTTGCAAATTGGGATAGGAGGACAAGTGCTTTCCACTTAGTGTACCCTCCGCTCCCTTAACATGATACAAAAAATCAGTACAATGGCGAAACAAACAAATGAGAGAAATGTAAAAAAAAACATGTGCAAGAAAATATAACTTCGCAATAAAAAATAGCGAGAGAGAGAGAGAGAGAGAGAGAGAAACAAAGTGATTGATTAATTGATTGATGTCCTTTCTGCACCTTGAGTCTGTCTCTGTGAATTTGATTTTCCATGCCGAGGGTCGACCAGGCGCTGCACTGACACTGCACTCACAGGGATTAATTACAATATAGGTGTTTCAATCACCTGGTTTTCAGTTTACAACAATAGATAGAACATTCGAGTCAAGTTTGATCAAACTGAAGGATCATGGCAACGTTTCGATGATAATCCCCATTCATCGTCTGCAATGTGCCCATAGACAATGCTCTTGGTGTCACTGTGTACCACTGAACACAGCACAACAGTACAGCACGCGATAGAATACTTGTCTTCTGACACTATCAACACCGTTTCTACTGGGTTCAAAAGTTAGAGTCTAATAGTTACTCGCCGAAGCTCGGTGGTTTTCTTCGTTCACCGGCAAAACAAAGTCGCGTTTACATGTGTGTATGAGTGACACAGTTTCAAAAATCAATATGGACTTATGATCCACTAGAGCAAAAATAGATGGGATGTGGTGGAAGGCCAATGTGAAAGGGCAAATAAAAATTGGAAATATGTTTTATGCATTTTAGCAAACGTAAGCTAACTTCCCTTCAGCAATTCCAACTGGAAGTGGTATCATGAAAAATATGCCTAAAATGGGTGATGTTCGAAACATTTTCCCACAATATAGCTGGTAAGTAGTCATCTGTGGAAGTACCTGCTGGAGAACCTGACCACACTCAGATTTGTGATTAAGTTGGCAGACTGGTTCAGTGGATTCCATCTGACCAACGTGCCCCATACTGCACCAGGATCCTCCAGTCAGTGAAGAGAGCGTCCCCTTCAATCTTCACCTACAGTCACTATAGGTTTGTGAACCGATAGATAACCACTCGACCCAGGCACATACACAATCACTCAAACATTTTTTTCCTTGTTGATCTTGAGATTATGAGACGAACTTATTGTGTAGTTAATATTAGACGAAGCTTTATATTTTACAATAAATTTATTATAAATGAAGAAGCCTGGTCGGTTACAGGGTAGTTATTTAGCAGAGTTCAAGCTACAGCAAGAAGGCGGAAAGAGGGGTTACGACACAATTGGGTCATATTCTCTCAACCCTGTTGATTAGGGTTAATTTTTAACTCTACTGATTTTAGAATACTGTTTTACAATGAGCTGTGAGCTTTTTCCAAACGGAGCCCCGCTCTTCAAGGCACCGTCGGACTTTCCACTATCTGTCGAATGGGAGTCACGTCTAAACCGTTCCGATCTGCTTTTGACGAGAGGGTCCTCTCTCGTAAAGCGTGGTTTGTTTTGTGTGTGTTTGTGTGGGGTGGGGTGGGGTGGGGGTATTTGCGTGCAGTGAACCGTCCGTCTTTGGTCAGATGGGGACCTAGTTACCACTACGTCGTCCTCGTGTTGTAATGGAAGTCCTCGTTCTGCAATCTTCTGTGCGCTTCCAACCGAGAGGGTCCGTGCCCGAAATGCACTGTCCATATTTTTGCGAGGGACGGGGCACGGGTGTGGATGCTTATCCGAGTAAATCCAGCTACTCTTTTGGTGAGATGCCTCGACTGCAATGGTTAGGAAAGTGCAGATGAGCCTTCTATCTGGAAAAGGGGACGTGTATTTCACGACGAGGCCCACTCTAACTTCCCCAACCATCGCAGTACCACGAAAAAGTAACTAATAACCCGTGGTATCATGATTCGAACATCTGGGGTTCACAAGTTGATGTCCACTAATATTAGTCCGGTCTCAGGCCTGGATTTCAATGAAAAACCTAATCTTGGTAGCTTAGATTGGAATCAAAGGTTGCTAACAACATATGCTCTTATGGTTTATGTTAGTTCGCAGGAAAGCCAGGACGGGTGGATCCCAGTTAGACACATCCGGAGTTCACATGGGGTGACAAATAAGAGAAGTCCGCTTTTCGGCCCCGCCCACGGTTGAGCACATTAAAAGTTCACGGAGGGTGGCAAATAAGAATATTTTGGGCCTCGATTGCAATGAGACCCCCTTACATGGCAGCTTGTTATGGTTTCAAGGGCAATTATGACTCGTGTATCCATAATTTGTACTAGTTAACATGAATAGCAGGTCGGGTCGGACACTGGTCGAACAATTCGTAAGGTCACACGGGGGTGGCAAATTCGAAAATTCTACTTTTTAGGCGCGGATTTCAAAAAGCCCACATCTTGAGAGTCCGGGTGCTCTCAGAGTCCACTAGGGATTTATGTTATCTTGTGTCGGGCACATTTAGATGCTTGAGCACATCGGTAGTTCACAGAATAATGGGGAAAAAAGGCGTGACTCTAGGCTGCGAGTTCAATAAGGGGGCGGGGGGGGGGGGGGGCAAACGAAAAAAAATGAAAATTGTGCGCTTTTCAATAAAACCGTTATCTTGGAGACCCGAGAGTGATCTCAAAAGTAAATAAGTACCTGCGTCATTATGATTCGCTCGCTTGGGTGAAAAAAACAGTTCGGGTCAGCTCTGGTAAAACACATCTCGATTTTGCAGGGGCATAGCACATCAGAAAATCTGCTTTTTAGGCTCAGATTTCATTACACCCATATCTTGTGTGTCTGGGGTGGTCTGGAAGGTTACAAACCATTCAGAAAATTATAATTTCGGTTGGTATGCGTGATAACCAGACCGGGTCGGACACTGGTTTAACACATCTAGAATTCATAAGAGAATGGTGAAGAGGAAATTCCGCTTTTTGGCCGGATTCTATCAAACCCCATATCGAGAGTCTGGTATTTTCTTAAAAGTAACAAGTGACGTGTATTTTCATGATTGAGGATTGCGTCGATGAAAAGTATGTTGGGTCGGAATCACAGGGGATGAGAATGTCAAAAAAGATAAGCTCTCTGTTTGGCCATATTTCAATAAAACTCATATATTGAGAGCCTGTGGTGCTCTTGAAAGCCTTACTGACTTGAGTTTTTCTGATTGAGGACCCTTTGGAAGGTCACTCCAGCCAGACTCCGGATGTACACATGCGGAGTGAAGGGGATTTAAAATATGAAAGGACCTCTTTGATGCCCAGCTTTCAATAAAACCATTTCAAGGACGGATACCAAACGAAAAATTAAAATATGGCCCTTCAGGCCATGTTTGGAAAATGGCTAGAGATGTAAGGAAACACTGCTGCGTCGGACATCACGATACTTCGCTTGACGCATCGGTGAAGCGGTCAAATGTGGTTGATCGCGATATATGCAAACAGAGTTCAGCTCACCTTAAAGACTTCTTTTTGGACAGGGAATCATATTCTCGTAATATTTTCGTAAAATCGTAATATTCCCGAATTCCGGTAAAATCGAAATGGATTCCAGCTATTCAAATTTAAACTGTCAATAGATTTGTTTTTGTTTGTATGTGCGTGTGACAAACTTAATATCCGAATTATCAAAAGAAAAGCAGTATCCGGGGAATTCGAACTGCAGTCACGCAACAGTGTTATGTTACAACGAAAAATGTAATTGGACCTGTTGAGTTAAGCTCACGAAGTCTCCAAAACTGATTCGCATTGTAAATTCGATACATCGTCCCCTGAGTTCGAAAGTGTTCTATGTGAGTAGTATAACATGTACCCGAAGGGTCCTATTTGACGTCATGTCACGTGACCCAGTGGCGCCAGGTTTGGTTGTTGTGGTAACCCACGTGAGCGGTTATTTTGTGACGTCATCCTCATAGTAATACGTGATGTGAGTGCGCACGCGCAGCTCATGATAGGGTGATACATGTTTCCGTCGTCCATTTTGTACACTTGAGGCCGCCATCTTGGTTTCTATGGTAGCACGTTGTTGCTATGTGACCCAAAACCTTATAATAGGACAGGGGTATGTTCGGAGGGTATGTTCTTTTGTACAGGAGTAATTTCCCGATTCGTAGGATTACCACAAACAACCCGACAATCCCTCCAAATCACCAACAACTACTTTATTTACTACGGATTCCCCATTTTGTCGGCTTTGCACGTAGTGTTATGGTACCGAGGGGGCCCCGGGGTATTTAGCCATTTCTGGTCTGTTCTTGTCAGTTCTGACCCTATTCCGAGTAGTTTTGTGGTTTCATTCATCTAGATCATGGAATCCCATTTTTTTCGGAAACATAGTGCCTTCCGAACCCCTTTGTAGTCGTTTGGGGCCATGAGAAAACCCCTCAATGAAGCCTCATTTACTATCCCAGACTCATCTCGGTATTTAACAGGCATTTCCCATGGAATCCCACTTTTTGGAAAACATCTGGCCTTCCGAACCCCTTTTAGTACTTATGTGCCTACTGACACACAGAACACTTTGGAGTTCAGGGGGGTCGATATGATCAAATGACTTTTGTGCGCCGAAGGTGCGCAGGGCCAGAGTAGGGAAAGCCCCGTACGACCCCCACAGCTGTATTAGTTTGTCGTTCATGGACGTGGAAAATAAGAGAAAAGTGTGAAGAATTTTGAGGACGATCAGAGGTTGAAATCCTGGTTTCGTTTTTTATGGTATCTTCTTTGTAAGTGAAACTGTTCAGTTTGCCAGAAACCATGTACAGCCATAAAAAAAAACCCAAATATTAACCCAGGGAGTCGATTTGAACAAACATGAATCTGACCCCAAAGAGATGTTGTATATTAAATATGACAGGATTCTAAATGGTGAATCTGAAGAACATTTTAAAGAAACTTCCTCATATTGCACCAAGTTAAAATTTGGGCTAACGTAGGAAGCCCAAGTATGAACCCAGGGAATCGATTTCAACAAGTTAAATTGTGACCACCCCCCCCCCCCCCCCCACCAACTCCAGAGATGTTGTATACCAAGTATGAAAGCATTCTGAATGGTGGATCTAAAGACGATTTCAAAGAAATGCGCTCTTATTACACTAATTTAATAATTCGGGCTGCTGTATTGAACCCAAACATGAACCAAGAGGCTTCGTTTTAACACACTTGTGTCTGACCCCCCTATGTATGCTGTATACCAATATATCAAAAGATTCTGAGCAGTTGCTGTGGAGAAATTTCTTTTAATATTTTTGCAACTATGTTGACTAGCATTTTTTCGCTGCCCCCACCCCCCCCCTCCACCCCCACCCCACGCACACACTACAGAACACACTGACACAACCGGTGGTAATTTGTTTTTATCTTTCAATTCGACTGGTCCTAAGATTGCTTCACACCAAATAAACACTCTCTTTCCCACGGAACACGGGAAAATAGGGTTTTTTTGCATGAATCAAGTACTTATGACTCAATGATACCACATATCAAATTTGGCTCAAATCGGACCATCGGTTCAGAAAACAGAAATTTTGAGTACGGCCAAAAATCTTGCCCCTCCCATTACGAAGGCAAATCCTGATCCTTTAATTTCGTTTAAACAATCTTGATTCTACATCTAAAAAGGAAGCTGCATGCCAAATATGATGTCATTGTACCCACTGGTAGATTTTTAAAGAACTTTGGTGGATTTTTCCCCACCCTCTCCCTATTAGGCTGGGTAAGTTGATTTGAAAAAAGAAACCCAAAATGCGCTGTCACAATAAGCAATCACCTCAAATATAACTAAAATTGGTTCAGCGGTTTACGAGGGGCAGGTGCAAACACCATGTTTACGGATGCCGGCGACAGATGACGGACGATGAGTGGTAACGATCGCTCATCCTGAAGCTAAGAACTACGTAGACAAGAATATATTTTTTGTTTTGTATGCAGCAGGCTTAGATCCAGCGGAAAACCATCCTATCGGCTTTGTCAGGCGGGGGGTCGGGGGAGGGGGCGTATGGGCATGCAAATTTTAACAATGGCAACGGGAAAATGCTGAGTCATCTTGTATATTCCCATCAGCTGATTTGAAACTTGCCTTCTTTAAAACCACTGGGCTGAATTCATTCACACATGGTCCAGACTATCTTGGGCGTATACCCTTTCTACTTCGTTCAAATTAAAACCGATTGTCTGAATTGAACTAAATTTGGCATGTAGTATAATAGGGTAAACATACTTTATTGATGCAAAAAAAAAGAAATGCACAGCTCCGTGGGAACCCAGAAGCTAAAAATAGAAAAAAAATGAAAGTGTCAATGACACTGTAGCTCAACTTGTCAAGACAAAGACATGTACACGTATAGTATGTGACACAGCAATGACAAACATCTAGGCAATGACCTGATAACAAAGGTACATATAAAGTATTGTAACAGTCTGTACATAAATACTGACCGTTGCCTGTAACAAATGTATAGGTAAAGTATTGTAAAGGTGGGTGACAGTCAGATGCTGAACTAGAAAAGAAATCTTAGTCCCAGAGTGGGTCTGACTGAACCCCAAAATATTTGTTCTCATAGCACAGTGATAACAAAGGCACCCCCAAACACACTCGTTCCTGTCCCAAGGTGAAAACAATGGTACCCAAGAAGTTTTGTGAAGATCAGTTCATAAATACAAGCTGTGACAAAAAACTGATTGGACCTAATTTTGGTACCAAATGGCCACTGGCAGCCATCTTGAATTTTGGACCGTACCCAGAAACACTCATTCTCGTCCCAAGGTGATAACAAAGGTACCCAAGAAGTTTTGTGAAGATCGGTTCATAAATACAGTCTCTGCCCTGAGCCATATTGACATGTGTGCTTACATTATGTAAGTAGCACTGAATAAATCAAAGTTCATCTAATTTGCATAATTTCTGCATGAAAAAAACCCCTTACAATATGTGATGTATTCCATGTTACTAAACATTCATACAAAAATTTATTCAAATCAGAACTTTCATACAGAAGTTCTGTAGAAAAGACTGATTGCACTAATTTTGGTACAAAATGGCTGCTGGTGGCCATCTTGAATTTCGGACCACACCCAAAAACACTTGCTCTCATCACACGGTGATAACAAAGGTACCCAAGAAGTTTCGTAAAGATTGGTTCATAAATATGGCCTCTAATCTGAGCTGTAAAGAAGTTGTGTACAAAAAACTGATTAGACCTAATTTCGGTACAAAATGGCCACTGGCAGCCATCTTGAATTTTAGACCGCCCCCAGAAACACTCGTTCTCATCCCAAGGTGATAACAAAGGTACCCAAGACATTTCGTGAAGATCAGTTCATAAATACAGACTCTAGTCTGAGCCGTATTGACATGTGTACTTACTGTGTGTAAGTCGCACTGAAAAAATCAAAGTTCATCTAATTTGCATAATTTCTGCACGAGAAAAAAACCTGTATTATATGTGATGTATCCCATGGTAATAAACATTCACACAAAAAATTATTCAAATCAGCGCTTTCATATGGAAGTTCTGTGCAAAAATCTGATTGCACCTAATTTTGTACAAAATGGCTGCCATCGGCCATCTTGAATTTTGGACCGGACCCCAAAACACTCGTTCTCGTCCCACGGTGATACCAAAGGTACCCAAGAAGTTTCGTAAAGATCGGTTCATAAATACGGCCTCTAGCCCGAGCCGTATCCAATTGTTGACGTACGGACAGACGGACAGATGGACAGACGGCCAGACGGACGACGGGCCATGACAAAAGCTCAAATTTGGCTTCGCCAAAGTTGAGCTAATGAAAGTGTCAATGACACTGTAGCTCAACTTGTCAAGACATGTAAATGTATAGTATGTGACACAGCAATGACAAACATCTAGGTAATGACCTGATAACAAAGGTACATATAAAGTATTGTAATGGTCTGTACATAAATACTGGCCGCAGCCTGTAACAAATGTATAGGTAAAGTTTTATGAAGGTGGGTGACAGTCAGATGCTAAACTAGAAAAGAAATCTTTGAGTCCCAGAGTGGGTCTGACTGAACCCCAAAATATTTGTTCTCATAGCACAGTGATAACAAAAGCACCCCAAAACACACTCATTCCTGTCCCAAGGTGAAAACAAAGGTACCCAAGAAGTTTCGTGAAGATCAGTTCATAAATACGAGCTGTATAGAAGTTGTAAAAAAAAACTGATTGGACCTAATTGGCAGCCATCTTGAATTTTGGACTGCACTCAGAAACACTTGTTCTCATCCCAAGGTGATAACAAAGGTACCCAAGAAGTTTCGTGAAGATCGGTTGATAAAAAAAGCCTCTAGCCCAAGCCGTATTGACATGTGAACTTACAGTGTATAAGTAGCACTAAATAAATCAAAATTCATCTAATTTGCATATTTTCGGCACGAGAAAAAAACCCGTACTATATGTGATGTATTCCATGTTACTAAACATTCATTCAAAAATTTATTCAAATCAGAACTTCCCTACAGAAGTTCTGTACAAATGACTGATTGCACTAATTTTGGTACAAAATGGCTGCTGGTGGCCATCTTGAATTTTGGACCAGACCGCAAAACACTCGTTCTCATCCCATGGTGATAACAAAGGTACCCAAGAAGTTTCGTAAAGATCGGTTCATAAATACCGCCTCTAGCCTGAGCCGTATAGAAGTTGTGTACAAAAAACTGATTAGACCTAATTTCGGTACAAAATGGCCACTGGCAGCCATCTTGAATTTTGGACTGCACTCAGAAACACTCCTTTTCGTCCCAAGATGATAACAGTTGTACCCAAGAAGTTTCGTGAAGATCGGTTGATAAATACAGCCTCTAGCCCAAGCCGTATTGACATGTGAACTTACAGTGTATATGTAGCACTGAAAAAATCAAAGTTCATCTAATTTGCATTGAAAAAAACCTGTATTATATGTGATGTATCCCATGGTACTAAACATTCACACAAAAAATTATTGAAATCAGCGCTTTCATATGGAAGTTCAGTGCAAAAATTTGATTGCACCTAATTTTGTACAAAATGGCTGCCATCGGCCATCTTGAATTTCGGACCGCACCCCAAAACACTCGTTCTCGTCCATCGGTGATACCAAAGGTATCCAAGAAGTTTCGTAACGATTGGTTTATAAATACAGCCTCTAGCCCGAGCCGTATTGGCATTTGCACTTACAGTGCTGAAAGTAACACTAAATACATCAAAGTTAGTCTAATTTGCATAATTTACGTACGAGAAAAAAACCCGTATTATATGTGATGTATCCCATGGTACTAAACATTCTAACAAAAAAATATTCAAATCAGTGCTTTCATATAGAAGTTCTGCGCAAAAACCTGATTGCACCTAAGTTTGTACAAAATGGCCGCCAGCGGCCAACTTGGATTTCGGATCGGACCCCAAAACACTTGACCTCGTCCCACAGTCATAACAAAGGTACCCCAAGAAGTTTCGTAAAGATCGGTTCATAAATACGGCCTCTAGCCCGAGCCGTATTGGCATTTGCACTGACAGTGCTGAAAGTGAAACTGAATAAATCAAAGTTAGTCTAATTTACATAATTTAAGCACGAGAAAAAAACCTGTATGATATGTAATGTATCTCATGGTACTAAACATTCATACAATAAATTATTCAAATCAGAACTTTGATATGGAAGTTCTGTACAAAAAACAGATTTCTGCATCGTCGGTACAAAATGGGGGCTGGCAGCCATCTTGAATTTCGGACCGCACCCAAAAACACTCGTTCTCGTCCCACAGTCATAACAAAGGTACCCAAGAAGTTTCGTAAAGATTGGTTCATAAATACAGCCTCTAGCCAGAGCCGTATCCAATTGTTGACGTACGGACAGACGGACGATGGGCCATGACAAACACTCAAATTTGGCTTCGCCAAAGTTGAGCTAAAAATCAAAAAGACATATTTCAAAAAGAGGTCCCACTGGCCCTGAAACGCTCGTCTTGAACAGAACACGATAAAAAAAGAGTCCCTATAAACAGAGTCCAAGAATGAGTCTACATTAAGCAATCCATCTCCATAGGATACATTGTCAATCCTTGAGCCCCTTCAGGAGTGACAAAAATAGTCCGAGCAACATGCCTTTTCTTCAGTTGTTCATAATGTAAAATGCAGAGCTCCCCTTCGAAGCCGCACAACCTATGTGGATTCATTATTACACACCTCAAGAGGGTACTGAATACAATTTAAAAAAAAAAATTCAGCAAAATGGCTACTTCTGGCTTCCATAGGAAGCCCCCATGTTAACCTATGGATCCGATTTGAACAAACTTGAATCTGACCCCCCTTGAGATGTTGTATACCAAATATGAAAGCATTCTGAGTAGTGGATCGGAAGAAGATTTTTAAAGAAATTCCCTCATATTGTACTAAGTTAAATTTCAGGTTTCCATATGGGGCCCAAATATTAACCCAGGCACTCGTATTGAATAAACTGGAATCTGTCCCCCCCCCCCCCCCCCCCCTCTTAGAGATGTTGTTTACCAAATATGAAAGCATTCCTACTGGTGGATCCGAAGAAGATTTTTAAAGAAATTTCCTCATATCACACTAAGTAAACATTTGGGCTACCATAGCGAGCCGAAATATATACCTAGGGATCTGATTTGAACAAACTTGAATCTGACCCCCACCCCCCCCCCCCCCTCCCCCAGAGATGTTGCATACCAAATATGAAAGCACAAAGTTAAAATATTAACCTGGGGACTTGGTTTGAACAATATTTTTAAAGAATATTCCCCATATTACCCTATGTACAAAATATGGGCTCCTGTATTGAGCTCCGAGAGTTTCCATGGGGATGCAGAATTTTTTTTTTACATGGGTCAAGTACTTATGATCCAATAATACCACATACCAAATTTGGTTCAAACCGGACCATCGGGTCAGTAAATAGAAATTTTGGGTGGGGCCAAAAATCTTACCCCCTTCCATTACAAAGCCAAAAATTGCTTCACGAACTTCGTATGAACAAACTTGATTCTAAACCTCAAAAGAAAGCTCCATAGCAAATATCAAGTCATTGTACACACTGGTTCATGAGAAGAAGATTTTACAAATATTTTGGAGCGTTTTCCCCCAATCCCTCCCTATGGGGGGTGGGGCTGTGCATGTTGAGTTGAAAAAAAATGCAATGCCCCTTTGGGACCATCACTCACACAAACTTTCACTTGAATTGGCCCAGTAGCTTTGGAGGAGAAGACCAAAACATGGTGTTGATGGACACCGGATGGGGAGCGATAAGATTAGCTCAGCTTGACTTTGTCAAGATGAGCTAAAAATTCTATCGGTTTTGTCATGGGATTCTCTATGGGGAGGCCCATTTTAACACTGTTAGCAATGGGTAAATTCTGAGTCATCGTCTATATCTATCACATGTTCTATCAATTAAGTGATCTTCTTCAGAACCTTTGGGTCGAATCTAAACTAATTTGGTACAAAACATCTTGGTGGATAACACTCTTTTTTTTCAAAACATTGCTACTCACCTTGGGTTTAATGCCCCAAAAACATCTTTAATGCCCCAAAAACCTATACAAGTTTTAGAATGTTCTTTTCATGAACTACCATTGAGAATAATTTAACATTTTGGTATGAAATGGCCTTTGGTGGCGAAGGCTGGATTTTGTTCAAGGTCAATGTTTTGGCTCTGTGGCAGCATGCTCATTGTGGGCCCCACCTAAAAGTTCTATTTCATGAAGAAGACTTTTAAAGAATATTCCCCATATTGCCCTAAGTTAAAAATTTGGGCTCCTGTATTGAGCCCAAATATGAACCAAAGGGCTTTAGTTTAATAAACTTGTATCTGACAGCCAGCACCCCCCCCCCCCCCCCCCCTCCCCCATGAATGCTGTATACCACATTTCAAAAGATTCTGACCACTGGTTCTGGAAAATTATTTTTTTTAATTTTTGCAAATATGCGGACTCAGCATTTTTTCGATGCCCACTACATAACACCCTAACATAAACAATGACATTTTTATTTTACCATTCAATTATACTGGCCCTAAGGATCCTTCATACCAAATAACAGCTCTCTGTTCCGTGTGGTTTGGGAAATATGGGCATTTGAAAATATTCCTATTTTTAGCTCCTGAGGTTTCCATGGGGATGCAGGAATTTTTTTTTTTTGCACAAGTCAAGTACTTATGACTCAAGAATACCACATGCCAATTTGGGTTCAAATCCTACGATCGGTTCAGAAAAAAGAAATTTTGGGCGGAGCCAAAAATCTTAAAATATTGCTTCACAAACTTTTTTAGTACAAACCTGATTCTACACCTCAAAAGGAAACTGCGTAACAAATATCAAGTCATTCTACTCCCTGGTTCATGAGAAGATTTTAAAAATATTTTTGAGCATTCATTCAGCCACCCCCCCCCCAACCCCACCCCCCTCCCCCCACCCCCCTATGGGCATGTTGAGATGTTGAGTTAAACAAAAATGCAATGCCTCTTCAGGACCATCACTAACACAAACTTTCACTTGAATTGGCCCAGTGGTTTTGGACAGAGAGCGATTAGATAAGCTCAACTTGACTTTGTCAAGGTGAGCTAAAAATAAAGGAGTAGTCACCAAAGAACTAACTCGGCAAAAGCATGGTTAACATTGGTTGAAGAAAAGTACTGTATCAAAATGGAGTACACATCAGTATACAGCACTACTGAACCCAAACAATGGCAATCAGGATTATAAGTGCCTTGCCTAAGGACCTTTCAGCTTGAAGTCCAATGTCGTAACCATTGAGCCACCGCCCTCCCCAAGGCAGATTAATATTTGGGATTGAAATTGAGTGAATCTATCAGTGTGTGAAGAAATAAAGTGAAATGGCAAAATTGTGACAAGAAAATGATTGAGTCAGTTTTTCCGAGGGACTAAATTTAAACAAACATGAATCTAAATTCCACATGGATGCTGTACACTAAATATCAAGAGTCTAATTGTTGGTTTTAGAGGAGAAGATTTCTCAAAATTATTCCTGATATTGCACTGAGTTAAAACTCAGGATCCCATACAGATCCCAATAATGAACCCAGGGACTTCACTGAAACAAATTGAATCTGACCTCACAAAGGATCCTGTAAACCATATACAAGCCTTTGACAGGTGGAGGTGAAGAAAAGTTTGATTTTATTTTTTTAACAAGAGCCCCAATTTCAAGTTGCCTTAATTGCTCACCTGCCAAAATGGTTCAAAGAAGTATTTGGGGGTCACATTGAGTTAGACATGGTTAATCAACACTACAAAGGAATGAGGTAAATTTTATGGAAAAACACTAAGGAATGCGATCCAGGATTTGAACAAACCTGAGCCTAGCATACGCCCTCCTGCCATCCCCTCACCCCACCCATAGAAAGCCCAAATATGAAGCCAGGGACTGAAATTGAACAAACTTGAATCCCCCACCCCCTCCCATACATGATGCATGCCAAATATCAAAAGATTCTGATTGGTGGATTGGAAGAAGATTTTTAAAGAACATTCCTCATATTGCACTAATCTGAACATTTGGGCTCCCTAAGAGAGCTCGAACATGGACCCAGGGATCTGATTTCAACAAACATGTGTATGAATCTTCCAAAGATGTTATATGTGAAATATGAAAGCCTTTTGGAGCAGTGGTTTGGGAGAAGATTCTTTAATGTTTTTCCCATAACTCACAGGAGTCAAAAAATGATGACTCAAAATTTTTTCAAAGACCTGGAATAGTACCCTATGATGAAACCGATGACAATTTTTTTTACCATTCCTTTCTGCTGTTCCAAAGGAAGCTTCACACAAAATAAAAATTCTCAGTGCCGTGTAGTTTTGGAGATATGGGCACTTTACATTTTTTTCTATTTTTAGCATCTGTGGTTCCCATGAGGGCGATGGGAATTTATATTGGCATAAATTAGGTACTTATGACCCAATGAGTCCTCATATCAAATTTGGTTCAAATTGGCCTCTCAGTTCGTAAAACAGAAATTTTGGTATAACTTGGGCTCCCACAGGAAGCCCAAATGTGAACCCAGGGTCTTGGCTTTGATAAACTTATATTTCACCTCCCTAAGGATGCTGTATACCAAATATCAAAATATTCTGACTGGTGGATGTCAAGAATAATATTTTTGAAGAATATTCCTCATATTGAACTAAGTTATAATTTGAGCTCCCACAGGGAGTCCAAATATGAACCCAGGGACTTGGCTTGAACAAACTTGAATCTCACCCCCTAAGGATGCTGCATAACAAATATCAAAACATTCCGACTGCTGGATTTGAAGGAGGTCTTAAAAGAAAATTCCTCATTTTAAATTAAGTTACAATTTGGGCTCCCACTGTGAGGCCAAATATGAACCCAGGGACTTGGCTTGAACAAACTTGAATCTCACCCCCCTAAGGATACTGCATAACAAATATCAAAACATTCCGACTGCTGGATCTGAAGGAGGTCTTAAAAGAAAATTCCTCATTTTAAATTAAGTTACAATTTGGGCTCCCACTGTGAGGCCAAATATGAACCCAGGGACTTGGCTTGAACAAACTTGAATCTCACCTCCCTAAGGATTCTGCGTAACAAATATCAAAAGAGTTTGATTGGATGATCTGAGGAAGAAAATTTTTAATGAATATTTCTCATATTGCACTACTTTGAAAATTTTGGCTCCCATAGAGAGCACAAATATGGACCTAGGAAACTGATTTCAACAAATATGTGAATCAATCTTCCAAAGATGTTATATGTGAAATATGAAAGCTTTTGGAGTTGTGGTTTGGGAGAAGAAGGTTCTTTAATGTTTTCCCTATTATCCAGCGTGTTAAAAAATGCTGACTCAGTTCTGAAAAAGTACCCTAAGATCAAAGTGATAGCAATTTTTTTTTGACCATTCCATCCTGTTGGTCCTAAGGAAGCTTCACACCAAATAAAAATTCTCAGTGCTGTGTGATTTTGGAGATATGGGCATTTTAATTTTTTTCTATTTTTAGCTCCCGCAGTTCCCATCCGGGCAATGGGAAATATTTTTTTTGCATAAATTAATTACATATGACCCAATAAGCCCAAATATCAAATTTGGTTCAAATCAGCCCCTCAGTTTGTAAAATAGAAATTTTGGGTGGGGCAAATACAGCCCCTCGAACTTCACTTAACAAATCTGAGAGTACACCTCAAAAGGAAGCTGCACACCAAATATCAAGACTCGGCTACTGCTGGTTCGTGAGAAGAAGATTTTTAAAGATTTAGGCACACGTTTTGGGCCTACCGAGGGGCAGGGCAACTTGATTTGGACAAACATGAATTGACATATGATAGGGAACATGCACATCAGATTTGGTTAGATTTGATCAAGTAGTTTGTGAGAAGTCGATAATGTGAAGTGGACGACAACGGACGGCGTCGACGGACAAAAAGAGATTAGTAAAGCTCCCCTTTAGCTTTGCTCAGGTGAGCTAAAAATTATCCCATATATAGCTTGAAGTTAAAATTCCCACAGGGAGAATACATATCAACTCTAGACACATGATCTGAAGTTGAATCTGCACCCTTGCCCTCCCCCACCCCCACCACCAACATACACAAACACACAAGAGTGATGCATACTAAGTACCAAAAGATTCTACAGGTGGTTCTGATGAAGTAGAATTTTGAAGAATATTCCTAATATTGCAGGAGTCAATAAAGGGACTTGACTGGAACAAACTTGAATCTGACCCACATATGAATGTTGTATGTCAAAATTAATATCAAAAGATTCTGATAGGTGGTTCTAAAAGAGAAATTTTTTAAAGAATATTCTCAATATGGATTAAATAAAAATTCAGGCTCCCATACAGAGCCCAAAATATAAACCTGCATGGGTATTTGATCTGAACAAACATGAATCTGCCCCCACTACAATTTTATAATGTTGTATACAAAACATCAGAACATTAAGACTGGTGTTTCTGGAGAAGGAGATCTTTAAAGAATATTCCATAAGTTAAACCTCAAACTCCTGTATTGAGCCAAATATAAACCTGGAGGCTTGATTTGAACAAAATATAAAAAAAAATTTCAGATATGAATCAGAAAAAGATTTTTCAAGATTATTCCTCATAGTTAAAATTCAGGCTCTCATAGGGAGCCCACACAGCAACACAGCAACTCAATCTGAACAAACTTGAATCAGGCAACTCAATTTGAACAAACCCAAATCTGACCTCTCTAAGGATGATGTATATCACATTCCTAGAGAAGAATTTTATACAAGCTGCTCATATTGCACCAAGTTAAAACTTGGGCTCCTACTAGTAAGGGGACTTGATGTGAACAAATGTGAATTCCTGATTCTAGTGGTTGACACACCGGTATATTGTATACATGTATGTATGTGCCAGCCACACTGTGATTAACTAAGATTGACTTCAATTCATTCCAAGAAGAACACACACCATTTACTGGGCATTTGGATGTTTGTGAAGAAAAAAATAAAAAAATAGTTCTGGAGAGCAATTGACATATCTGAGTAGCTACAATGAGAGTGATTTTTGTTGCGGCACTGAATTTTTCACAAAGCAAAATCTGCTGCATCTTAAATTTAACCTAAATTAAACTTAACTCATATTAAATGTATACGGATGTGTTTAATTTATTTATTTATTGGTGTTTAATGTCGCATAATTATGCACAATGGCTAATCGTGACAGTGACAGTTTTACAGGTGGAGGAAGCCGGAGTTCCCGGAGAGAACTACCGAGCATCAACAAACAACTGTCAGCTCCCCAACATTCTACAGGGGTTACAGCATCTGAAGACATGTGCACCATCGACGACCAGTACGCCTTAGTACACTGCGTCATCGTGCTCCCATGTAGGCAACCGGGATAAAGTGCCTTGCCCAAGGACACAATGCGCGTCGTCCTGGACGGGGATCGAACTCGGAACCTCTAGCATAGAAGTCCAACAGTCTACCACAGAGCCACCGCGCTCCCAATGTGTTTAATATTACAAAACATGTACAAGAATATTAAAAAGAGGCCCCCTTCTTAAATGCTTACCTAATAAATTTGTTTAGAGAAGAATTTAAGGTCACGTTCATCATCTGCATGTTAATATTTATTTATTTTTATTTATTGGGTTTTACAACACTTTCAAAAACCATGGTCACCCCACATCGGACAGTTTATGGGTGGTGGAAGCCAGAGTACTGGAAAGAACCAGTGAAAACTGGTGAGCATCTGACATACCCCCAGCATACTAACTCCATACAAGCAGTGTAAACATTTGTAGAAGACAAGTGCACCATTGACATGCAGTACGCCTTTGTACAAAGCGCACCATTCCCCACTTGGGCAATAGGCATTGAGTGCCTTTTTATCCAAGGACACAACACAGTTATCCCTAGCAGGGATCAAACCATGGACCTTTCAGTTTGAAATCCAATGGTATACCTACTGAGCTACTGTGCTCCCATCTTATACTTAATCTAATTTAGCTATGAGTGTGGGGAAGAAGGGTGGGAGATTTTTAGCCTAAAATCACTCAAACCTCTTCAAAAAACATTTTGAAACAAAGAGAAAAAAAATCCCTTAGTGGACTCCTTTCAACTACCCACAACCCCCACCCCCCAGGGCAGAAGTTCATTTTTTTCATAAATCTGATAAAATAACAAAAAATCCTCTTTTCAAGCAAAAAAAAAATTGCTCAAAAGAACAAAATTGTGTTGTGTACTTGGGTCCTCAAGTGGCCTGATGGTTCCCATTTAAGCAAACTTAACGTTAATGTCACATTTACATCTAAATGAAAGTTATCACCATTCATTTAATCCCCTGCACACTGATGTCAAAATATCTAAATTTCAGGCAGAAAAAAATACCCATGATGCAACTAGAAATTTAACCAATTCAATCTCGTTTGACAGAGTTCATTGAGCTCTGTCAAACGAGATTGAATTGGTTAAATTTCTAGATGCATTCTGGGAATAAACAGCTTCCTGAAATTTTGGGATTTTGACATCAGAGTGAAGGGGTTAAACAAACAGTAAATTTGTATTGGATTCTGTGTTAAACTCCCCTGATACCTACCAAAATCAATCAAGCCTAATACTTTGTACAAATTTTTATCCATGAGTCATAGACATACCAAATATCAAGAGATTCTGCTCCTGCCCGGTGGGTCTGAAGAAGAAGATCTTTAAAGAATAGTGCTGCTACATGCACCCGGTGCTTGTTGAATTCATTGGAAATGACTATTAATCGACTAATGATCGATTAAGGCCAGCGATTTATCGACTTCTAAAATTAATAGTCGCAGCAACCTAAATGTGAATTCGACCTCTGTAAGATCCACATTTTCAAATCATTCCGACTAGACTAGCGGTTCCAAAGTACCAGAGGCTCAAGCAAGCCTAAAACGCTCACCTGGCTCAAGTTGCCAAAAAGGATAAGTATATCATTAAGTGATCAGCAGCAAGAGCAATGTTTTGATTTGCTTTGACACAACCAGCTGGTGCTAAGAAAGCTTCTGAGCAAGCTCTGTTTTGTGAAGTATTAAAAATAATCCAACAAAATTTTTTCTTTTGTTTTCAACAACTAAGGTTCTCTCTACCCCACCCCCCCCTCCCCCCCCCCCCCCAAAAAAAATGAAAGTGTCAATAACACTGTAGCTCAACTTGTCAAGACATGTACATGTATAGTATGTGACACAGCAATGACAAACATCTAGGTAATGACCTGATAACAAAGGTACATATAAAGTATTGTAACGGCCTGTACATAAATACTGACCGAAGCCTGTAACAAATGTATAGGTAAAGTATTGTAAAGGTGGGTGACAGTCAGATGCTAAACTGAAAAAGAAATCTTTGAGTCCCAGAGTGGGTCTGACTGAACCCCAAAATATTTGTTCTCATAGCACAGTGATAACAAAGGTACCCCAAAACACACACATTCCTGTCCCAAGGTGAAAACAAAGGTACCCAAGAAGTTTCGTGAAGATCATAAATACGAGCTGTATAGAAGTTGTGACAAAAAACTGATTGGACCTAATTTCGGTACAAAATGGCCACTGGCAGCCATCTTGAATTTTGGACCACACTCAGAAACACTCGTTCTCATCCCAAGGTGATAACAAAGGTACCCAAGAAGTTTCGTGAAGATCGGTTGATAAATACAGCCTCTAGCCCGAGCCGTATTGACATGTGCACTTACAGTGTATAAGTAGCACTGAATAAATCAAAGTTCATCTAATTTGAATAATTTCTGCACGAGATAAAAACCTGTACTATATGTGATGTATTCCATGTTACTAAACATTCATATAAAAATTTATTCAAATCAGAACTTTCATACAGAAGTTCTGTACAAAAGACTGATTGCACTAATTTTGGTACAAAATGGCTGCTGGTGGCCATCTTGAATTTCGGACCACACCCCAAAACACTCGTTCTCATTCCACGGAGATAACAAAGGTACTCAAGAAGTTTCGTAAAGATCAGTTCATAAATACGGCCTCTAGCCTGAGCCGTTTTGAAGTTGTGTACAAAAAACTGATTAGACCTAATTTCAGTACAAAATGGCCACTGGCAGCCATCTTGAATTTCGGACCGCACCCAGAAACACTCGTTCTCGTCCCAAGGTGATAACAAAGGTACCCAAGACGTTTCATGAAGATCGGTTGATAAATACAGCCTCTAGCCCGAGCTGTATTGACATGTGTACTTACTGTGTGTAAGTAGCACTGAAAAAATCAAAGTTCCTCTAATTTGCATAATTTCTGCACGAGAAAAAAACCCGTATTATATGTGATGTATCCCATGGTACCAAACATTCACACAAAAAATTATTCAAGTCAGCACTTTCATATGGAAGTTCTGTGCAAAAATCTGATTGCACCTAATTTTGTACAAAATGGCTGCCATCGGCCATCTTGAATTTTGGACCGCACCCAAAAACACTTGTTCTCGTCCCACGGTGATACCAAAGGTACCCAAGAAGTTTCGTAAAGATTGGTTTACAAATACGGCCTCTAGCCCGAGCCGTATTGGCATTTGTACTGACAGTGCTGAAAGTAACACTAAATACATCAAAGTTAGTCTAATTTGCATAATTTACGTACGAGAAAAAAACCTGTATTATATGTGATGTATTCCATGGTACTAAACATTCATACAAAAAATTATTCAAATCAGCACTTTCATATGGAAGTTCTGTACAAAAAACAGATTTCTGCATCGTCGGTACAAGATGGCAGCTGGCGGCCAACTTGAATTTCGGATCGGACCCAAAAACACTCGTTCTCGTCCAAAGTCATAACAAAGGTACCCAAGAAGTTTTGTAAAGATCGGTTCATATATACGGCCTCTAGCCCGAGCCGTATTGAATTGTTGATGGCCAGACGGCCAGACGGACGACGGACAACTGGCCATGGCATAAGCTCAAATTTGGCTTCGCCAAAGTTGAGCTAAAAAACTGATTGGATCTAATTTCGGTACAAAATGGCCATTGGCAGCCATCTTGAAAGTGTCAATGACACTGTAGCTCAACTTGTTTAAGACATGTACATGTATAGTATGTGACACAGCAATGACAAACATCTAGGTAATGACCTGATAACAAAGTTACATGTAAAGTATTGTAATGGTCTGTACATAAATGCTGACCATAGCCTGTAACAAATATATAGGTAAAGCATTCTAAAGGTGGGGGTGACAGTTAGATGCTAAACTAGAAAAGAAATCTTTGAGTCCCAGAGTGGGTCTGACTGAACCCAAAAATATTTGTTCTCATAGCACTGTGATAACAAAGGCACCCCAAAACACTCGTTGTATCCCATGGTACTAAACATTCACACAAAACATTATTCAAATCAGCGCTTTCATATGGAAGTTCTGCACAAAAATCTGATTGCACCTAATTTTGTACAAAATATCTTCAATATTCTTGAATTTCAGACCGGACAAAAAACCACTCGTTCTCGTCCCACGGTGATAACAAAGGTACCCAAGAAGTTTTGTAAAGATCGGTTCCCCTCAAATTGCCATGTCAGCCCATTAATTTTGCTGCCGTATATCGGACAGAGTCTGTTTTCAAAGGACCATAACTCTGTCAAAAAATATTGGACCAAGCCCACTATCAATCCCATCCTGTATCATGTGGTTATAAACCTATGTATAAAGTTCTGTTTCATTCTGTACACTCAAACTAAAGTTATCACCCAGAAGCCAATATCAACATGTTTTCTAAGTTGGAAAAGGACCAAACATGTAACTCGGATAAAAAATATTGGACTAAGCCTACTATCAATCCCAACCTGTATTATGAAGTTATAAAACTATGTATAAAACTACATTTCATTTTGTTCAGTTAAACTAAGTTTCATTTTGTTCAGTCAAACTAAGTTATCTCCCAGAAATCATTTCTTTCGGATGGGCAACTATATGCTCCCCCAAATTTTTTTTTGGAAGCATAAAAATATCAGATCAAGCCCACAATCAATCCCACTCTGTATTATGTGGTTATAAACCTATGTATACAGTTTTTTTTTAATTCAGTCAAACTAAAGTAAACCAAATTTATTCGGGTTTAATGACACTTTCGACAGCCAGGGTCACTTCGTGTTGGAAAGTTTTACGGAAGGAGGAAGCTGGAGTACCCAGAAAGAACCACCATGCAATGTCAAGCAACTATCAGGCTCCTCAACATACTAACTCCACACAAGCAGGCTTAGCATTGGTTGAAGACATTAGTGCACCATCGACGTGTTGTATGTCTTAGTACACAATGCCACCGTGCCCCTACATGGGCAATGGGGTGGAGTGTCTTGCCCAAAGACACAATGTGGTTGTTGCAGGTGGGATTCAAACCAAGGACCTCTCGTCAGGAACCTGCACCTCTGCCTGATCCACCACTCCCCAAGTGAACCAATATAATGTCTGCTAAGTTGGAAAAGGGTCATAGCTCTGCAGAAAAATATTGGACCGAGCCCACTATCAATCCCAACCTGTATTATGTAGTTATAAACCAATGCATAAAACTTTGTTCTATTTCATTCAGTCAGACCAAATCTATCATTCAAAAACCAAGATCAACATGTCTTCTAAGTCGGAAAAGTACCATAACTCTGTCTAAAAATATCAGACTAAGCCCACTATCAATCCCAACCTTCATTTTGTGGTTATAAACCTACATATAATATTTTGTTTAATTTTGTTCACTCAGACTAAAGTTATGATCCGGAAACCAATATCAACATGTCTAAGTTGGAAAAGGGACATAACTCTGCCACAAAATACCAGACCAAGCCCACTATCAATCGCAAACTGTATTATGTGGTTATACACTTACGTATAGAATGCTGTTTCGTTTCACTCAGGCAAACTAAAGTTATCATCCGAAAACCATTTTTTTGAGACGGAGAGACAGATGACAGTGTGGCTACTATATGCTCCCCTAAATTTTTGGGAAAAGCATTAAAATTGGGCTCCTACAGTGGTTGGGTCAGCTCAAACATCATTTCAGGGACTTGAATCTGATGATTGATCCCTTAAGGCTGCTCTATACCAATCATCAAAAGTTTCTGACTGATAAATCTGAAGAACTTAGATTTTCAATAAATATTCTTCATATTGTACTTAGTTAAAGCCAGAGTTCCTATTTGGAGTCCAAATATGACATACATAACATACAGTATGGCTGCAGTGTACTGGTCACTTTCCCCAGGTGGGTAATATGTCCACAGACACACTAATATTAGATTCCAAACACTGATTATAGGAATAATCATCAAAATTTTAATTAACTCTTTACCTGAAATGAAAATCAGAAATTTTAATAATTAAATTTCCACATATATTGTCAACAGCTCAGCTTGTGACCCCTCACTGGAATGTGCTCAACATGCTCGTCCTGACAGATGGGTTATAAGCTATGTTTTTGAGATAAAATATGAAAAAATAATAAAAATTGAATGGATGATGTTTGTGAAAACACTGGCAAGTTTTGGTCATTACTTTTGGTAAAGGGTTAATGAAGCAATGGGTACAACCCAGTGCTTCATTAATTAAAACTTTGATTATGATTTTTATTACCTGGTAAATGCATGCATGGACATCACTGACCACACATGGATTACGACCAGTTCATGATGACTGTATTGTCTTAAACTTGGTTAAAACTTGGGCCTCCACAGTGAGCCCAAAGATTTGAACATGTGGGCAGTCAGGATGAAGTGCCTTACCCAAGAACACAATGCAGTAAAAAGTCCAATGCCGTAACCACTGAGCTACTGTGCACCCTTGTGTTCTATATAGTATTTGGGGCAGTCTTTTCCTGGTGGTAAGTTCTCCTATATATTTGGGAGACATCTCCCAGAGAATGACTTCAACAAAACTGTTTGGACTCACTTCTCTGGGGCCCAGTTTGCTGCAGCCAATCTTATTTCATTTTAATAAAATGGTAGTATGCAGTTATAGGAAGATTTATGTATAAAAAGTACATTTTTGTATTATCTTGCCCATGAGTCCCTTGTCAGTTAGTGGTTCATGTACATAGCCATAGGAATTAGTAATTGGACAATGTGAATACAGCACGACCAAGAGGTTCTATCGGGGAACTGTCCAAGTGAAGATTCATGATTAATGATGAACTAACTGAAATCCTCACTGATAATTGCATTCCAATCTATTAAAAACACAATTTGATATTTTGTCACATTAAATGCTATATGTGATGTATTTTGCTAAGAATAAAGCTATAAGTATAAATAATTATGGTTACCACATGGCATTCTCTGGTGAATAATGGGACATTGCAGAGTATTCCAACTCACAAACATGTATTTCTGATCAGTGCTGGAATGCTGTGCAATAATCAAATAAGTGTTTCTAATTTCTTCTAATTCTATTTCTGGAAATACTTATTTTTTCTTTTTACCGAGTTCCTGATTTTCAATGCCCAAACCTGATGAAATTTAATAAAAAAAAGTTCTGTGTCAAAGTATACTTCATTAGTATTAGAAGTATGCTTCTCATTAGGTAGAGGTGCATGCAAAAAGGTCCTCGGTTTGAATCCCACCTGCGACAACCACATTGTGTCCTTGGGCAAGACACTTCACCCCGTTGCCCATGTTGGGGCAGAGTGGCATCGTGTGCTAAGGCATACTGCACATCGATGGTGCACTTGTCTTCATCCAATGTTAACCCTGCATGTGTGAAGTTTATATGTTGGGGAGCCTGATAGTTGCTTGCCACTGCTTTGTAGTTCCCTCTGCATACCCCCAGCTTCCTCCACCTGTATAACTGTCTGACATGTGGTGACCTTGGCTTTCGAAGGTGTAATTAAACCCCAATAAATAAATAGTAGTATTCTCATAAACATCTACATTAGTGGTTATAGCAGTAATAACACAACTTTGTCAGGCAGGGATTTACGGTTCTATTAGTAATCATCCCATGCAGAATGATTAACAGTCCTCTGTCTCATTAGCAGCCGAAGACTTCACCTCAGACTGCTCATAGTCATAAGACCTTGTGACTTCAGGCCATTAAATTGTTATTAATCATTTCTGTTGGACCTTTAAAGAAGGTAATGCCCTGGAAAATCATTATATTGTAATATTAATAGTGGATTTCAGCAGATTTTACAATGAAATCGGCCTATTTGCATGTACGATATACATGTATAGGCAGCAAATGTCTCTTGACAGTTGCTCGCCTCTCCATGGTGGTCCTCGTCATGTACTCTGGCTACCCTACCAGTAAAACTGTCTGGCATAAGGTGATCCTGGCTGTCAAAAGTGTTGTTACAACCCCAGTATGACAATAGGTAAAACTGAAGAATGGGGGAACCTGCAGTTTATTTATACATACTCAACTCCTCAGTTTTTCAGTGTTTATTTTCTTTTGTTTATTTTCATATGTACCCAAAAATAATAATGGTTTCCGTTTCATCCCACAATATCATATTTATTAGTTATTTTAACTAGTTGAAGGCTAAATTATTTTTGGTGGTCGGTTTTGTTATTCAGCATTTGTTTTATTACAAATTATTGGAGAGTTTCCATGGGCCATCTCAAATAATTTTAATCAAACAATTTTTATAAACAAAATATTAATTGCGTTTGACTTAATATGAAACATAAGCAACGAAAATGTTGGTTTTTGCTACAGCATGCTTATTCTTTTTAAAACCCTCATATATAGTGGCTTCTAGCACTCAGACGATTAACACTTTCCATGCTCTAATCTTAACATACACATACTGCTAAACAAAATATCCATCTTGAAATAGACAAATATGGGGGATATCCTTAATGGTTTAGTGTCTCTATAGTGAGAATAGGGGTCAGCAATGGCTTCAGAACTGACCAAAACTGACTTGATTTCTCCCAAGTTCTAAATTTACTTTATAATACAGTATGTGGAGAGTGTATTTTCTCTAAATCACTCACAACGTGGAGATTCTGCATGGAGAGTGTGTTTTCACTAAATCACTCACAGCGTGGAGATTCTGCATGGAGAGTGTGTTTTCACTAAATCACTCACAGCGTGGAGATTCTGCATGGAGAGTGTGTTTTCACTAAATCACTCACAGAGTGGAGATTCTACAAATTTGTTGCAAAGCATAACAATCACTAAGTTCCAGCCAATGGACCTACAGGTTAAACTCTGAAATCCATTGGCTGAAACATTACTGGTTTCTTCTGTTTATATGTTCAAAATTTGAAAGTGATACTTTGTGTGACAACTCCACTCCATGGGTGATTTACATGTAGTTACAATCCACTCTTCACATACTGTACAAGCAGAGCCAAAAAACAGTAAGGGGGAAGTATATACCATTGTCATGCACCCACAGAATGAGCTTAAAAAAGTGACACAAGAGAGTTAAATCACAGGGGTTCATCACCAACAATGATTTATTAATAGAATAATATTATTAGACAAGCATAACTTATAGCAGCTATTATGAATATTATAATATAACACAAGGAAAGACACAGAATTCCTACCTCGATTTTTCAAAGAGTTAAATATTTATTCTATTCATATTCATTCATTTACTTCTACACACTGTTTTGTTGAGAAAACATTTATCTCCTAGATGATACACAATACTTGATTTTATCATATTAAAATAAAAGTTGTAAACACAACATGATTTATTGTCACTTTCATTGAAAAAGTAGAAACCCTGCTTTTAGTTGTTGCCCTTCATGACAAGTCAGTCCAGAACATTTTGTCTGCAAAGACACTTCATTCTTAATAGTCACTTGCTAAAATCTTTAAGGGACTGCAGAGCCAGGGTTGGAAGCAGACAGCCCCCCCCATCCCCCACTCACAATTTGTACCACAATGTTGAAAATTGTAAACAACTGAGTTTCAACAATGATCTTATTATTATCCTGGTTCAAGGGTTTATACATTAAATGGCTTGGTATTCACTCTACTGTGGTCACCCTTAATACAAGAACTTACTTACCAAATATTCGCTGTGTCGAAGAAGTTTCGAAGCAGTTAGTACATCCAAAATCATGCAAAAATACACAGTGTAGGCCTACTGTGTGAATTAGGCAATTTTAGGAAACTAGTGGATTAACAGCATCAGTTTGGTACATAGTTAGTTCACTGGAGCACTGGTGTTTTTCTGGATCAGAGTCCCAAAATTCCAACTTACATTTCACTCCCCCCCCCCCCCCCCCACCCCTTTCCAAGTTAGACCAATGCACAGCACCTCACTTTTAACTTCAACACAAAATAAAAGCCTCTACCCCCCTCCTCCCCCCCCCCCCCAAACTTACATAATTTTTCAGCTGTCTTGTTCAGATGCCACTTTAGATCACACTTTGCAGTATATTCTTCTGGAACATAGAAAAGTATTTGTTACTAGTTTATTAGTGCTAAATATTCTTTTTCTTCTCTAAAAGTATTTTCACCAGTTATTTATTTTTCCATTTATTAATATGGGTTATTTATTTAAGCAAACATTAGCTAACATCAAATCATGTCTGCCAATTTTACGGATAGCCGTAGACAGCTACCCACACAAAACAACCAATCAGAGGAGAGTACATGTAAATGTAAAACACAACAATTTACTCACCTTGTAACGACAAACAAGCGGATCATAAGTTTGGCTTTTCTGGCTTGAGGGTATTTGTACTGGACACACAGGCAAATAGGATACCCTCACCTGCCTAATAACACTGCCAACACCATTATTAATTTTGAAGAAAAATCTCAGCAATCACTATTATTTGGCAGTGAGGAATACAAATGTACACGTAGGGGGGAAATGCCATCATGATTGTTAATTTCCAATCAAATATCTTGAGTCCTGACTATCACTATCAAACATCCATCACTATTATTGGACAGGTACATGCAGGAGTAAATTGACTTCTTCAATGACAGATGCAGACTGGCAGAATATTCTTAACAGACTGGGAATCACATTATTTCAATCAGAAGTCAGTTATTCTTACCAAGTGCAACTTTCCAACTTAACTTTACTGATTACTCTCAACATTCACTAATGTGCATTTTTCTGAGCATTTTTTTCAGTAGGAAAACTCTGAAAACTCTGTGGCTGAGGGATGGAAGGTGGGGATGCTCATATTTTATGTTGCAGTCAAAACCAAGAGGTTGCACATTAGTCTTACTTTGAATAGGAGGTAGGGGGCACTGAAATTCTGGAGAGTTTTTCCAGACCCCTCATACAGAAAATCAAGTAACAATTTATAACCTCCAAAGCGTGTGGGGGCGCAGTGGAACTAGTACTGTGTACTAAGGTATACTCTTTGATGCTTTGTCTTCAACCAATGCTAACCCAGTTTGTACAAAGTTAGTACTTTGTGAGTCTGACAGTTGCTCACCACTACTTGGACTATCCAAAGTTTTGCTAAACGTGAATAAAAAAAAACAATACAAAGTGACCTTGATTATTTTAATGCATCTGTAGGATTACCAACACTGACTTGGTGTGCGTCAGTCTTTCGATTTGGAAAATGGAAGGCCCACTGTGTACTGCTCGCAACCATCTGAGGTGAAGCATACTATATATAATTGTTGAGTACCGGAATTGGGAAAATTTTTTTCAAGAAATACATCAATGAACACTGTGCACTCCAAAGATGAACAGAAGATAATTCAAATGAAGTGTCATTGACACTGCTCAACGTGTCCAAGAACGGTCTGAACTAAATAGAAAGATCCAGTAACACCAAGTCATTCACTCAAATTTCCTCAGAAAAGGTGTCTCACCAAAGCTACATATGACATCTGATGCAGCCTGTTGGGTGTACTAATGGATTTGTTGACAATTTATATGCTAAATCTAAGATGGCTGATGGTGGCCACATCATACCAAAGTTGAATATAGAATTTGAAAAATATAGGGTGAGAGGTGTAGCCTGTAGGGTGTACTGATGGATTGTTGACAATTTATAGCAAAATCCAAGATGGCCACTGCTGAGCATGTTTTCCCACAAAATTCAGAAAAAATTATAGCTTCCATCTAGATATCACATCAAAGCTACATACGAAATTCAAGAAAGAGTGGGTGAGAGATGCTGTTTGTAGGGTGTGCTAATGGAATCGTTGAAAATTTATATGCGAAATCCAAACTGGGTGCTGGCAGCCATATTTTTCAACAAAATTTAGATACATTCAATAGCTTCTATCTAGATATCAAACCAAAGCTACATATGACATTTGAAAAAAGATTGGGTGCGAGATGCAGTCTGCAGGCTGTGAGAATGAAATTGTTGACAATTCATAATCCAAATCCAGGATGACTGCTTTGTGGCCCTGTTTTTCAACAAAATTTAGAAATTTCTGATTTCTCCCATCTGGACATCACACCAAACCTATACATGAAAGCAGAGAAAGATCAGGTGAGAGATACAGCCTGTAGAGTGTGCTAACAGAATTGTTGACAATTTATTTGCTAAATCCAAGGTGGCCACTGGTCCCTGGCAGTCATGTTTTTCAAAGGACTTGAAAAAAATTTGATACATGTAGCGCTCATCTGGACATTGCCCCAAAGTCACATATGAAATTAAGGACCGACTGGGCGAGAGCTGCAGTCTTTAGGGTTTGCTAAAGGAATTGTGGATGGAGAGTTGTGCTAAAAAAATGTTTTTTTCGAGTAAGCCCTTCGCAGCAATAATCAAATTTATTTCAGTTCGGTATAATATCTTAAATGTACATGAGCAAAGGGACAGTAAGAAGCATTTTTGACCTTTTAAAGTTTTGTTGAATTACATTGTTTACATACCGGTTCTCCGAAAGTATTTATTATTTATTTATTTATTTATTGGTGTTTAAGGTCACATGGTTTTGCACAATGGCTAATCATGACCACAACAAGAGTATCAACCCAAAACCAAGGATGAGCATTAATAAGCCATGTTGCCCATTTTAGAGAGGGTTTGCACCTCCCAAGCACTGATAACTGGGTCCTATTTTACCAGTAAAACAGAGCCTGTTTACCACAGTGAACAGGCACTGCTTCACTTCCTGGGGTTCCCACGGGGATCTCCGAAAGTGAAGTTTGATTAGTTACAATGTAGTAGTCTTGGAATGCTACTACAAATCCATTATCATATTACCCCTCACTGGAATGAGCTTGACAAGCTCATTACAATGAGGAAGGTTCAAATGATATGGTTTTGTTGAAGTTTATAAAAAATGTCTGTACTGCACAAATTGTATATTATTCAATGCATGCCATTGATCGTTAGGGAAGGGTTAATTGCTTGCTGGGTCGAACTGAAGTACGCTGCTGTCTGCTCACAAAAATTAAAAATTGCAGGTTCGATAGTGTGCAGGAGATAACTTACCTGAAACTTGAAAGAATGGGCATTGTTAAGCCAATAATTTCCTAATATTGTCCAATAGGTCTACATTTTGGTACTCTTGTATGATTTTTCGCATACTCAATCACTTACTATTTTCAACATTGTTGTTCAAAATATGCCGGGCGTGCCCACTTCCAACCCTGGCTCCATGGTCCCGTAAAATGTTTTGAAATGACTATTTAGAATGTAGTATCCTCATGGACAAAATGTTCAGGGCCAACTCGACTTGGAAGGGACATTCCTGTGTACTTCGGGAAAGGAATCGGAGCCTCTGGAACTGGGAAAAATTTGTGTCATGAAGGTCTAAACTAGAAAAACAAATTTTTGTATGTTTTTACAAAGTGGATACAAATGATTTTGATTGATATTTGTTGTCCTGATGTATCAGATGTCATGATGTAATGAAGAGATGAAAATTACAACAATTCATTGTTTTGATCAGAAAAAATACTTAATTATCAGGCATGAACTACGCATAAAAAGTTTCAGTGGTTTAGAGAAGGAGAATAAATGCTGATTTGGTGATGGGAAAGGATCCTTTTTGGGTACTCTGTTGCTGGTACGGATTATCACTACTTGGGGATGTGGTGATGAGATGCAAAGTTAAAAGCCAAGCTTCCAGAAATGATAAAGAGTTCTTTTCGACAACTGATCATACTTTGCAGTGTGCAAAATTTCTGAAATTACTCTAACCGACAGACCTTTTATGTTTGGGTTGGACATGCCAATCATTCGGCTGTGTAAAGATTCTTGGGAAGCTGTTTTTTAATCATTAACAAGTATTACTATATTGCATGGGATTGAAATGTATATAGCCTCTCAAGGCAAAAATCTAAAAATCTTTGAAAATACAAGAAAGGCTGATTAATTTACTTAGACCATTCAAGATGCATATTTGGTAGATGGTCATCCATTCATGTAATCACCATGTGAACGAAACAAGTGTTCTTGTAAAATTTTGCACACTGTTTTATTCACTGATTGTATTTTAATTTGATGAAAACATGTGTGTCATCTACAAAACAAAACTTTCCCCAAGAAAATGGTGCCCAGAATGGATGTAAATACAATAAATTCAGAACAGTTCAAAAAATTGAGGAAGGAATTCTGTGTTCTCCCTTGCATCATATTACAGTATTCATCATGAGCGATATCCAGTTATCCTAGTCTGATAATATTTTATTGTTAAATCACTGTTTGTAACAAGCCCATGGTTAAGGTGCTACAAAAGTAAGGGAAATTTGTTTTCTTTGAAATTTCCACCACTGATATTCCATAAATGTGAATTAAATATCCACAAAATATACATCAAAACAAAGGCTGAGATGCATAGAGCACAAAAATATATGTTAATCAACTCATGGAGTTGACACAGCCAGCAATGGTTCCTGGAAGTCTGCTACTGTATATGTTCAGGAACTGATAAAAAATAATACAGTGGTGTAGACAGGGAGGGGGATGCCACCCCACTAAAATTATAGTGCCCCCTCCCCCTCCTCCAAATGGGAAAATTAAAGCATCAGAGGGTCCCAGATTCACGCTGAGGGTAGGTGCATTGTATTTTCAAACTTTTATTTGAGGAGCCCTTTTCCGCATCTGGACCTCCACAGGCCTGGCATTCTGAAAAATGCAGGAGGGCAAAAAATCGCTCTCCTCAATCAGCTTAGGAGAGCAATTAGCTTTACACAGCATTTTAAGTATCCAATTGAACGAACTCATTGAAACTGAAACCAACAGACTACATCAGTGATTTTATTAACTTTACAAAGGTAAAGCGAAATCTCTAAGACATCTAGATGTCTCACTCAACAACCGAACACACACTTGACAAGACCTGTGTGTGTACCCAGACCTGTTGTCCAAGAAAGTCATACGCCTACCACTACCACCTTCAACCCCCCAGGGGGGTTGAAGGTGGTAGTGGTAGGCGTAAGACTTTCTTGGACAACAGGTCTGCTTCAATCTGCAGTCACATCCTGGTGCAAGTGCTTCAAGTGACAGGATAGTAGTAATGGTAGTATATTATAGTGCCAATATTCCTTGAATAATTACTCCTCAAACTGTGATGTCAGTTGTTGAACTTGAAACTGACAGAAAAAAAAATATTGCTGTGACCCATTTGGCTTCAAATGATTGCAACTGTGTTTGGGTATGGTTGCAGCCATTACCTTTTACCACTAAACCACTTTCAAAATGAAATTACGTGATGTTATGTGACTTCGAAGTTAAATTACATTTTTGCTTTACAACGAAAATTTAATGTGAGCATAATACATGTAATCTCAATCATCCCAGACCAAAATATTTAGGAGGGCAATTTTTCGCTCTCCTTAATTCTTTCAGGAGGGCAGTAAGGAGAGCTAAAAAATCGCTCTCCTGAAATTGCCAAGCCTGCCTCCACCAATAGGAAGGAGGATACCATAGGCTTGAGGTGGGGGTAAGTATGGCCTTCCCATTGGTGGAGGTTTGCCCCCACCCACCAATTGGAGAACCATACCTACCTACTCCCCAGGCCTACAATGACCTGGAACCCGGCAACCCCCAAAAAGATTACGCCCCCACCCATTAATACATAGCCAAAATAATATTTCAGAACAACTTGTGGCCAAATATGCTTCAGTAATCATTATAATTGATATTGTATATATATTTTTTATGTTCTATACATCACACTCTCATTTTGATGCATAATGTGTGGTCATACTAAACACTGAGGGATACCGAGTATTAGGAAAATAGTAGGAATGGAATGAAAAGGGTATGAGGTGGAGTATTATGAGTTTATAAATAGATTTAAGCAGTGAGTGCATGGTTTTAATGCCATATTTGAGAATTATGAGTGCTAAAATAATAGAGCTCATAAAAAATCTTCCTCTCGGTATTTAGTAGGAAGTTTTGGTAATTAGTATTTATAGCGCCCGCACCTCGGTAAGAGATAGCATGAGTTACAGTGCTGGAAATGAACAAAATGACAGATGCAGTTTCAAGCTCTGTGAAATCAGAGACAGGAGTAAAATGCACCTGTGAAATATTAGTACATGTATTGAATTTTAAGAGAATACCATCACCAAACACCAGAAAGAAACTTTAAATTTTAAGGACCTGAACTATGATAGTAACTTGTCACTGGCCACAGAGTGCAGCTTTCTCAAAGCAACATACAATTATATGTCCTCAAAGTGTAATAGAGCTCCACAATATTTGTCAATAAGTGCATTATTTTTAAATCCAGTTAAATAGAAAGCATGGGTGCCAATGGGAGCATTCACACTTGCATTCATCTCATTTCCAGAAATGGAGAGTTAGTGATGGAATTGTGGTCCTAGATGACAAGGCAAAACCCAGAGTTTTTTTATGGCTGCACAGTAAATCAATAAACCAATATATACCGGTATTCAATCCAGTATTGATTGAACAGTGAATAAAATCTTGAAGTTTGAGATAACCTACATATGCTTATTGTTCATCTGGACATTAATAAAGAGGATCGATTACAGTACAGACATTGTGGATGGGTCAAAATCCAATGGGTGGGGATTTTTCCATGCAAATAATTCAGAGATGATCCGACACCTACATGTAGCGTAATTTCCACCAATGAAACGCCAGGGTAATCGCAGTGCATCATTGGTGGAAATTTTGCTAGACGATTATTTCTGAATTATATGCGTGGAAAAAATGTCAACCGGTGGATTTTGACGAGTCCACGATAGCCCTACTGGATGACAGTTTACAGATTTGGAAAGCATCTGTGGCAAGCACATGGGGCAGGGCATCAGCTGTCTTAGGGAGTTTGAGCATTGAAGAGAAGGGTCTTCCCACAGGAACATTTTAAAACAGTGCTATCGAATATGGTGATGAGACACAACTTTTTGACAAACTGTTTGTAGTTCCAGATGAACAACTTTTCGGTTATATGTTTTTTTCATTTTAGATAACCATTAACCACCAGAGGAACAATAAAATAATTCCTCTCAAATTTTATGACCTGATTGAATAGTGGTGTAATTACAAAAATATCAATTTATTGTCACTATTTATTTACCAACAATTTGATTTTCAAGATGCCTCAAGTATTTATTTTGCCTGTAGTCTCGAATGAATATCATCCCTCTACCTAATAAATCAGCCGCATCACCAAATTGCGCAGTCGAAAAAATATTATTTTTAATAAAAATTGAGCAAATCCATATCAAGTGACCCCTCAATTAAAGCGAGTCTGTCGAGCTCATTCCAATGAGGGGGTCACATGATATGGTTTTATTGCTAAACTAATATTTAAAATAAATGAAATAAATAAATGACACTGTAGCTCAACTTGTCAAGACATGTACATGTATAGTATGTGACACAGCAATGACAAACATCTAGGTAATGACCTGATAACAAAGGTACATATAAAGTATTGTAACAGTCTGTACATAAATACTGACCGTAGCCTGTAACAAATGTATAGGTAAAGTATTGTAAAGGTGGGTGACAGCCAGATGCTAAACTAGAAAAAAATCTTCCGAGTCCCAGAGTGGGTCTGACTGAACCCCAAAATATTTGTTCTCATAGCACAGTGATAACAAAGGCACCCCAAAACACACTCATTTCTGTCCCAAGGTGAAAACAAAGGGACCAGTACCCAAGAAGTTTTGTGAAGATCAGTTCATAAATACGAGCTGTATAGAAGTTGTGACAAAAAACTGATTGGACCTAATTTCGGTACAAAATGGCCACTGGCAGCCATCTTGAATTTTGGACCGCACTCAGAAACACTCGTTCTCGTCCCAAGGTGATAACAAAGGTACCCAAGAAGTTTCATAAAGATCGGTTCATAAATAAGGCCTCTAGCCTGAGCCGTATAGAAGTTGTGTAGAAAAAACTGATTAGACCCAAGTTTGGTACAAAATGGCCACTGGCAGCCATCTTGAATTGTGGACCGCACTCAGAAACACTCATTCTCGTCCCAAGGTGATAACAAAGGTACCCAAGAAATTACGTGAAGATCGGTTGATAAATACAGCATCTAGCCAGAGCTGTATTGACATGTGTACTTACTGTGTGTAAGTAGCACTGAAAAAATCAAAGTTTATCTAATTTGCATAATTTCTGCACGAGAAAAAAAACCCGCATTTTTGTGATGTATCCCATGGTACTAAACATTCACACAAAAAATTTTTCAAATCAGCACTTTCATATGGAAGTACTGTGCAAAAATCTGATTGCACCTAATTCTGTACAAAATGGCTGCCATCGGCCATCTTGAATTTTGGACCGCACCCCAAAACACTCGTTCTCATCCCACGGTGATACCAAAGGTACCCAAGAAGTTTCGTAAAGATCGGTTTATAAATACGGCCTCTAGCCCGAGCCGTATTGGCATTTGCACTTACAGTGCTGAAAGTAACACTAAATACATCAAAGTTAGTCTAATTTGCATAGTTTACGTACGAGAAAAAAAAACTGTATTATATGTGATGTATCCCATGGTACTAAACATTCATACAAAAAATTATTCAAATCAGCGCTTTCATATGGAAGTTCTGTGCAAAAACCTGATTTCACCTTAGTCTGTACAAAATGGCCGCCAGCAGACAACTTGAATTTCGGATTGGACCCAAAAACACCGCCAAAGTTGAGCCAAAAATTGTGATATTGTCAGCGTTGGGTACAAGGTAATTCAAACTGAATCATCAAGGCATGCTGATTCATTCCAACAATGATGGCTCAAGTCCAGATTATTGGACATACAGAATGCAGATAGTGTATTATCACTAAATCACCCATAGAATGGAGATTCCACCCAAACAATAATTGCTAATTTGTTGCAATGCATCACCAGCACAAGCAAAACTCCAGCCAATGAACCTCCGGGTTAAACCTGGATGTACACCGGCTGAAACATTTTGTTTTTTGTCCATATGTACAGTATTTGAAAGTGATACTTTGGGTGATAACTCCACTCTGCCAATGATTTAATCACAAACCACTCTCCACGTACTGTATGTTCAGTTATCTGAACAGCCTTTCAATACACTGGCATACCTCAGTATTTTTATTGATACCGATACTGGTATTTAATTTTGAATATCGCGCAGCCCTAGCGCTTCTGTCAAATTTCTAAAGAAAGCCCATCGTGCACAAGAACGGCACAAATTTGACAACAATTTCAAAGGAAAAGTGAATAAATTGTCCAAGACAACAACTCAATTTTCAATGAAATAAACTTCAAACAAAGGCCTGAATATGGGGAATATCATAAATTAAGTGAACCAATAAGTCTTGATGAGGTCATGGGTATAATTACAAAATGTCCACCGAAGACGAAGTCTCTAACAAAATATCGAAACAGTGTTCCAACATCATCTTCAGTGGACTTGAAACAAGCTTGCTTGGATGGGACCAGCATACATATTAAATAAATAGAGAGATTAATACAGATATAAGACCCCTCTTTAAGGGCTTTAGTGTCTGTGTCTGTGTCTTTGGGGTGTATGTGCTTGTGGGGATGTGTGTAGTGTTGTCATGAGGCTAACCCCACTACCTTATACAGTGGTAGATAGGTACTGACTGTAAAAACCGGCACGGTACTTAACATGCTATATTTACACCAAATTAATACCCTATATTCTTGTTAAACTGGAAGCAATATAATGGACACTGCACTGCCCTGGACTGTCCACTTGGAAACAAATGGACCACATAGCTGTGAGCTGTGTACCAGACTGCTATTTGTTGGACTGGGTCACAAGATATTTCAAATCCCAAAGTGTCCCTGGACCCTGTACAACTTTGGCATGGTGAAACTTTTATTCATTCAGTGCATGGGTCTGATCATACATGCATATCTGATTATAACT
Organism: Pictodentalium vernedei; assembly: GCA_031216915.1. Classification (NCBI taxonomy): domain Eukaryota; kingdom Metazoa; phylum Mollusca; class Scaphopoda; order Dentaliida; family Dentaliidae; genus Pictodentalium; species Pictodentalium vernedei. Next base: position 188,819,647 of record CM062294.1, on the reverse strand, counting down.
ACGATCTAAAATGTCTTGGATGTCTCCCACCTTCAACATACATGTCTGTTTCTCGACAGATGGGTAATGAGGGTGAAAACTTCAAAAACAAAAAGGGTCAACTAAAAACCCAAGGCTATATTAATGCTGTTGACCCCGAGCCAGAATGGCTAAAAAATATACTGAATATATACATATACTAAATACAACTTGCAGCTTCGGGTGTACTGATTCTTATCACAGTACGCCACAAAAGACTACTAGTAATAATGGCATAAAGCCAATAATAGGAAAACAATTTAAAAGCTGGTCCAAGGACTGGATAAAAGCTGATGAGAGTACATGTACTATTTTCATCAAATATTACTGTTGTCTATGTTGTGCAGGGCTCGATTTTACTGGATTCACAGAGCAGATTTCTAATCAATTTTTAACTAGAGCTAATCAATTTCAAAAGAAAAATCATGTCAATAATAGGAAATGCTAACCCAAATTTATCCAAGCAGGGTTACAGCGGTTGATGACATGTGCGCCATTATCGTGCAGTACGCCATAGTACACGGCATCAACGTGCCCCCATGTAGGCAACCGGGATAAAGTGCCTTGCCCAAGGACACAAAATGGACCATTCCGGACATTGATTGAACTTGGGCCCTCTAGCACACAGGCACTCGACGTATTATCAGATTTTATCAATTTTAATAACATGTATATTTATATTATCATTACCAAAAAGGTAAAGATATGACACTTCCCAGATCAAAATTTTCAACAATGTCTAAAATAGCGAATACCTCATCGATCTCGCTCATTTAAACAACAAAATGTTGTGTAATTCGCAGAGCCCCTGAGAGTTTGAGCCCAAGAGTGACGGAAATTTGACTTTTATTCGCATCTTTTTCACTTTTTATCGACTGAATCGAGAGAGTAGGCTATCCAAGCCGGCTGCCCCCTCTAAATTTTTCTTCCCACATAATCTACATGTATTTATGGTGTAATGATAACAACTATGACCTAAGAAACTAAATGAATTTCTGATTCGGGGTATCTGATTAACTTGAGAATTTTTGTAGTTCCCATGTGGATGACACACGCCCACCCCCTCCCTCCCAACAAACTTGCAGTTAAAATATCAATAGCATGACTAGTAATGTTAATTTTAAATATCTGTATATGACAATCAGACATGTTACCATGACAACATCTTTGATGCTTTTACCATCATTTTTCGAGAGATTAAAATGTTTTTATTGAAGTTAAGTTGTTGTGTTGTTTTGTGTTGTATTGAGTGAAGCATAAAGACTTTTGAAATGCACGCAATTGTGTCTATAGGTAGACGACCAAGGAACCCGTAGCGTGGCACTCATTGTTCGGTTACCAGATAACAGCTGGCATGATTAGTTGACTCTCTCGATTCATATTTTAGAGATTGTTAAAAAATTTGATCTGGAGAGTGTCATACATTTACTTTTTTTAGTATTGATAATATAATATATATTGTATTAAAATTGATAAAACCTGATAAAACGTCAAGTGCCTGTGCCTCTAGCATAGAAGTCTAACTGTCTACCACTGAGATACTGCACTCCCTAGTGGGGAATTAAATCTTACAAGTTGAGACTTCTATTTTCTTACATAAGTAAACAATAACCAAATAATAAATTTGGGACATTAAAATATTTTGCTTTACTATACATGTAAATCAAAGTATAATTTGCTGAAAAAAAAATCCATATAGGGCGACTTGCTCCAATACGATGATTTTAAATGTTGGGACAAATCGTCCCGGTGTTAAAAAAACAAATTCATTTCGGACGAATTGACTCGATACTCTGAAAAAGATTGTTAGCATGAATCGCCACGGTTGTCACTTTGGGACGAAACATCCTGCCATGCTGGGTGAAAGATCCCAGGATGAACAGGGTTTGGGATGAAATGTCACGTAACCATGAGACCCACACATCTCGCAAAGAATAATTTGCTGAAAACAAAATTGCGTCCAAGGCGATTTGCACCGATACAAAATGTTGGGACGAATGATTGGAATTGTCCTGTTAAAAATTCATTTGGGGCGAATGAACTTGATACTCTGAAAAAAATGTTGGAATGAATCGTCCTGGTTGCCACTTTGGGACGAAACATCCTGGGATGAACCGGTTTGGGGATGAAATGTCCCGTAACCATGTGACCCGCCCACCCCAAGAATTTTGATACCCTAGCTTTGTTCTTGTATATGTATGTACCGCACATTTGGCCACAAGTTGTTCTCGTGAAATATTATTAAATTATCAGTTCTGGTACGAATACGGTAGTAGACTTCCATGAACCAGTGGTGCCTAGGTCAATGAGTTGATTACACACGAGTTTCGTGTTTTATACATCTGAATCTTCATTTTGATGTACATTTTGTGTATATTTGAAACGAAGGAATATCAGAGGTGAGAATTTTCAAAATAAACACAATTTCATTAATTATATAGCCCCTTAAAATTTCGGAGTCCCTTAGCTCAACTTCTGTGCTTTGTTTGCAGTTTATATTTCAAATCGGATATTTATTGCTGCAATTTGCAAACAAGAATAGCACGTAATTTAAGTCGTAAATATCAAAGCTATTCTCCGCTGGAATTCCAGCTACGGAGTCCCCACTATTCGGGTGGTCGGAACCAGCTGTTGGAAATGTTCAGGCCAGAAAGAGCTTATTTTATGATTTCGATATTTATGGCTCCTTCTCTCTCCGACAAAAATGATCGATTATAAAAATCAGCCACCCAGACCCACATGGCTTTCATTTCAATTGGAATATGCCGAAATTTGGTGAAACGGCATTCGGCAAGTTGTGAATGTGATTCACGGTCTTCATCAGAGACTCCTCACCAAAGAAATAATGGCGTATGTAGTTCAATATTTATTTTACAAGCACTCAAGTCATATAAAGACCCACAAATTTATTTGTGACTGAAATTATACGGTCATGCTTATTGTAAGTTTCATTCAACACGAAAGTAGGCCTACATCAACATCCGGTGCACGTTATTCACGCGAGAATTTGAGAAGCCTCCGAATCTCCGTAAAATGAAAAAGTGATCTTTGCAAACCATAAAATATATGGATATTCCTAATTTCTTTAAAAAAGCGTATATGTTTGGTAAACTTGTCTGAAATTACTTCACGTATGAATATAATGACGAAAAACCGTAGTATGACAAAACATACGCTTTAAAAATATGAATTACAGGCGCGTCAATAATCGCCCGCAAATATATACGGTTTTCCAAGTTTGAGTTTTTTAGCATGGAATATCTCGAAAAATGTTGTTTTAAATTAAAAACAGATTTCTTCTCGTTATTTAGCGTGCAAAACTTAACATTTCTGCATACAGGGGTTTCTGCACACATCTCTTGTTCTTTTGCGCGGAGGCACTGAACATTAGGGCAACGTGAAACAGGTTGCCCAAATGTTTTAGCACGTAAAAAACCGACCTTTGGACAACTTTCGGTTTACATGAATATATATATATATATATATATATATATATATATATATATATATATATATATATATATATATATATATATATATATATATATATCCCTCGTATCCTGGTTAACGAATTTGTTGCAAGACGGACCTATTATTAGGGGTGGGTCCCCCTCCTCCCTACCATTGCAATGTATAATACAAGTTTCTTCCTGCCAACTTTCGACGCTTTCGTGGCAGGAAGGGCTTGTCTTTTGTCTTGTGAGTGCCACGGTCTTGTATCAATGGTACACAATTCTTGATGAATCTTGCGAAACTCGCACTTCCCATGAGCAGTCCTTGCTGCGAAATGAGAAAACGTAGAAGTCAATACACCGGCTCAAGTGTGCCCCAAACATTGGTGATAGAGTACCCCTCAACTATTCATTTTATACTGATAGTCCACTACGTGTAAAAAGATAATTTTCGACTTTTTAAGCAGCCTAGAAATTCTACTGCTTTTGCAACACTTTAGTTATTTTGTATATATTTTATCATCTTCATCTCTCTTTTAGTGTCTCTTGTATCTTTTTCTGTCACGTCTGAAACTTCAACACTCTTTACTCTAGACTATATCATTTGTTTTTATGCCAGCTTGAATACATTTTGCATCCGATATTACAATTATATCCCATGTGCTCACTTGAACTATACCGTGCCCGGATAGGGAATTATAACCATGCAGTTTATTCTAGCAGCTTAAGGCACTGCCTGGCGAAAGATAGATCTACATGCATCTTAATTTACTTGTTCTTGCGTCTCAGTGGTGTCGATCTGCATGAAAGCTTCACTGTCATGTTTGCTCTGTTCATTGGGCAATCCAATGTGCTTATTGACCCCCACTCTGTAAATTCTACTGAACTAATTCCACATCGCTACAGTTCTTTGAATGCTTCGAAGGCTTTGTCATTATTAAAGGTAGCAACTACTTCTTTCCTATTATCGTCGTTTTTCTTCTTTCTAACCATAAGCTTATTATTGTCCGGTGACATTGAAAGTAACCCTGGTCCAAATTCTCTTAATTCAGATCACAATCAGAATACTCTAAAAATTGTTCATCTCAACATTCAAAGCCTCAAACCTAAACTGGATATTGTACAATGTGAATTTGCACCATATGATATTGTGGCCTTCAGTGAGACATGGCTTCAAAACAATGACACCTCATCCGATGTCCAACTCCATGGGTTCCATGAACCATTGCGATTCGATCGCTCTTCAAGGGGAGGTGGGGTTGCCATTTACTTTAAAGAGGGTATTTCGTTTCGACACAGATCGGATCTTGATACACCGAATGCGGAGTGTATATGGGCTGAAGTATTTACAAAACGGAGTAGATCGTTATTATTAGGAGTATTCTACCGTCCACCCAACAGTCCTCCAGATACATGGGATGCCATATCAGCATCCGTCGAAAAAGCTAGAGACACGTCAGTTGGTGACTTAATTATCACGGGTGATTTCAACGTCAACCAAATGGTTTCTTCAAGAAGTAGCCTTTCTGAAATAATCAATTACTTTAACCTCAGACAACTTGTGAGTGAACCAACTTGTTTTACTGAAACATCTGCTTCATTGCTAGATCTATTTGCTGTAAGTAACACAATTAACGTGAAATCATGTGAAGTCCTCGAACCAATTATTCCAGACATGACCCGCTATCACTGCCCAATTTCAATCGAAGTCGAATTTTTGAAATCAAACCCACCTTCTTTTAGGCGAAGGATATGGCTTTATTCTCAGGGTAATTATAATGCGCTGAACGAGGCTTTCTCTGACACCGACTGGAATTCTATCCTCGATACTTTATGTCTCGATACCATAGTTACAAATTTCACTGACAAAATACTCGATACTGCATCCAAACATATACCCAACAAATTTATTGCTTCCAGAATGGATCAACCGAAATGGATGCATAATGAAATAAGACTACTAATGAGACAGAGAAAACGTCTGTATCGCATTGCTAAACGTACCAATTTCCCACACGACTGGGCCAAATATAAACTTAAAAGGAATGAGGTTGTATCGGCCATCAGGAAGGCCAAAGCCCAGCATCTTGCAAAAATCCAATCCACATTGAGAAGCAATGAAACACCAGCATCTCTGTGGTGGAAGACCCTAAAAACACTAATCGGTAGCGGTAATGCATCAGGAATTCCCACCCTAATTCATCTAAACAAAATATATTATTCAAGTGTTGAGAAAGCTGAAGTGTTCAATGAATACTTCTGTTCTATTTCGACAGTTGACGACTCGAATGCTTTCTTACCAGATCCACCATCCCATGTTTACCAGCGTATTGAGAGTATTACCCTACATTGCAGTGAAGTATACGCCGCAATGAAGTCGATAAAGGTGTCCAAGGCATCTGGTCCCGATCAAATAAGCCCGCGTCTTCTAAAAGAATGTAAATCCTCTCTCTGCGAACCACTCTCAATTTTATTCAACATTTTACTGAATAATTCGTACTTTCCTTCATTATGGAAAAAAGCAAATGTCTCCCCAATTCTAAAAAAACAGCCCTCAAACTCAGTCACTAATTATCGCCCGATATCGTTGATTAGCTGTGTTGGAAAATTATTTGAAAAATGTGTCTTCAAACGCCTGTGGCAGTTTTTGAGTGAAAATAATATCCTCAGTCAATTTCAGTCAGGTTTTACACCAAGTGATTCAACTGTCCTCCAACTGACTGACATTTATGACGAATTCGGTCGTGCGCTTGATGAAGGCAAAGAAGTTAGGGTGGTTTTCTGTGATGTCAGTAAGGCGTTTGATAAGGTATGGCATGCTGGTCTTATTCACAAACTGGAGAGTATTGGCGTTTCAGGTGAACTACTTCTATTTCTAAAATCGTATCTCTCGGATAGGTCGCAGCGAGTTGTGATAGCCTCTGAGTCGTCGTCATGGAGACCAATCAATGCCGGTGTACCCCAGGGGTCTATACTTGGACCTTTACTGTTCTTGATATACATAAACGATATAACTAGCGACTTACTCAGCAGTATTCGCCTCTTTGCTGACGATACGTCATTATATCTAATCATTGAAAACCCAGAGCAAGCTGCGGTCATAATTAATAACGATTTGGCTACAATCGAGCATTGGGCCAAAACATGGTTGGTCGAGTTCAATCCCAACAAAACTGAAAGTATGTGTATATCGCGTAAAAGCAATCCTAACTCTCACCCACCCTTGTATTTAGGTGGCTCACAAGTATCGGAAGTTTCTGACCATAAACACCTAGGACTCATACTAAATAATACATGTACATGGAACAATCACATTGACCACATTTGCTCCAAAGCCTGGTCTCGTCTAGACTTGTTGAGGAGACATAAATTTAACCTCGATCGCAGTGTCCTGGAAAAAATATATTTCGCCTTTATTAGGCCACTTCTTGAATACGCAGACACTGTCTGGGATAATTGTTCTGTGACAAATGTCGCGGAACTCGAAAAAATACAAATTGCAGCAGCAAGAATCATCACCGGAGCAACAGTTAGTGTCAGTAAATCGTTATTATATTCGGAAACCCGGTGGGAATCCTTGCAAGAAAGACGCCACAAACATAAACTAAACAGTTCTTCAAAATGTATCATCACATGTCACCTCCATACATTTCCAACAAAGTTCCACCACTTATCTCCTTGACGAATTCATCACGCAGTCTTCGATCCAGTGAAAACCACCGAGTTCCTTTTTGCCGAACGCAATTGTATCAGTCTTCTTTCATCCCCAGCGTTACGGACCAGTGGAATAAGTTGCCGTTACCTGTCCGTGAGAACTCGTCATTGATTAACTTTAAAACGTTTCTCAGTAATGGTAACCAAAGACCACCAAAGTTCTATAGTAATGCAAAATCTCGCAGGGCTCAAATATACCATTGTAGGCTGCGGTTGCACTGTAGCAGTCTTAATTCCCACCTCTTCGATAATCACCTATCACCCAGTCCCTTCTGCCAGTGTGGTGAACGTGAAACTACTGATCACTTTTTCTTTCATTGTCCTTTGTTCTCAAACGCTCGTAATTATACGATTAATCTACTCCCATATGTAGCAGATACGCCCACGCTTCTATTTGGCTCAGAATTCTTGAATAACGATGAAAACTGCCTTATTTTCGAAGTTGTACATGACTTCATTTTATCAAGCAAGCGATTCCAATAGTTGAAACCCAACACTACGTTCCCACCCCCACTCCGAGTGGGAAAGTCTAACGCCTGTTGTGGAATGCCCTCTCGCGCTTTCCAACTTATAGCGCCTTGAAGTTTACTTCACCTAATTCGCTACTAAATGAACTAGAAGTTAATAAGTTGCCTACTTACGATTCTCTTGTGTGTAAATTTTACTTAACATACATCCAACATGTACTTGGTCTGTATTAACTCAGACTTATTCCCAAGATATTGCCTGATAAATACATCATTATCATCTGTTGCATGTGCAAAGTATGCGTCGGAGTCTTGTACCGGCCTCTGGAGATAAATCGCGACTGGTCCTCGACTCGTCGTGTGCTGTCAGTGGAGGTCCCATGCTCCTTTGCATCCGCATAATGGTGATAATCTCTATGTATCATGTATTCAAGCTGATTGCATCATATTAGTTCCTTTCCTCTTCTTTCGATCTATCAGTGCGTCTATTCTTTCTTCTGTTTTTCCCTTCATTTCACATTGAAGTTTAAACAATCCCACCCGTCGTTGCCTGGCAGTCGAGGCGCCTTCCTCTGCTCCCTATCTATTCTGATGTGACGCTTAACCCGCTTGATCTCCAATCGTAGTAACTAACGTTGTAAATTTACAATGAAGGGAGGATATCGGCCTTCATGCAACGACGTTTGGGCTCTTCCGTTCATCTGTACCACCTACAGGAATAAGTTATACGTTGACAGGGAGACGACCCACATAAGCTTTAGCTTTCTGTCGAATCCCTCTAATACACAACAATATGCTTTCTTGTTTTGTGTTTACTTTTGTATCTAGTGTTGTTCATTTTTTGTTAGTCAAATGTTATTGTGAAATGTATACACATGTCAATTATTGAATAAATACTGTTTAAACTAAATCCTTTCATAGAAAACCCATTGAATAACAGGGTCCGGGTCTTTTCGGCCTCGGGAACTTTCGGCCCCAGGTATTTTTCCGGGAACATTCGGCCTCAGTCGAAAAAGTTTGTTTTTATAAGTTCTTCTGAAGTAGTGATCAAAGTTCTGGCCTCTGATGAGATACGTTTTTACAGTTCGACTGGAGCTTGATTGATTTAATCGCACTTGATTAGGCGATCATATATACTGTTTTTACAGTTTCTTTGAACACTTAAACCTTTTTATATAGATGTAACTATATCCCTCTCCCTCATAGGTTGATGGGTGACTTCCAGCTTTAAAAAAACTCTCGTGGATTCGTAAGCAAATAAAGTTATAAAGCAAATAAAGTTGTTCGGGGCTCAAGGGATTTAAATCCCACATCGTCCCTGTGCGGCTCTTGCGCGCTGAAACCTTTCATTTCATTAATTGCTTCAGCTTTCTGAAACAAATATCGGTGGATTTTTTTTCCTTTTTGTAACCGTTATGGATAACATGCTGGGGCTACTCCCAAACCAGTGACTGTTTTGGTTTCTTTTTCTGTTTTTCTAAAACAACCAACAAACTGCGATTTCAGTATTCATAAGGAAATAAAATTATAAAGCAAAGTTATTCGGGTCGTGCAAGGCCGGGATTTAAATCCCACATCATCCCCGTGCCCCTTCGGCGCGCTGAAACTTTTCATTCATTCGAGTCCAATATCAATCTTGCTCGCTTACTTGCTTGTCCAAAGGTATCCAAGAAGTTAGAGGAAGCATCTGAGAAATATAAAGAGAATGATATAACTATATCTAGGTTTTTGAGGTTGTGTGCCAGTATATATAAAGTGTAAATGTATTTTATATTGTGTATATTTTATATTACACGGTATTTATTTTTGTTGTTAGTTGTAATAAAGGTATTTAAACTCATATTAAACCGCGTCTCTCTTAGTCTCCCTTGTTGAAACGGAGGCCGAATGTTCCCAGGCCGAATGTTCCCAGGCCGAATGTTCCCGAGGCCGAATGTTCCCGAGGCCGAAAAGACCTGCTCCCGAATAACAGGGAGCACATAAACACAATATACTAACATCTTGAAGGCAGACGATACAGTGATTGAATAAAAAACAAATCTACAGGAACTGAGTTGACACGAATTACTCAAACTGAATAGCGGCGCTTCAAAAACATCTTTGATGAATTATTTTTTTGTTAACAGTCAAGATGTTTGTTCTTACAGTAATCACATACCAGTTGGTGTTTACTTGAGATTGATTGTGTGGCTGATTGTTTCATGTTTCTTGCGCAAATGTTCGAAAATTTATTCACAAGCGTAAATATGTATGTATATATATATTATTATTCATTATTCAGAACTTGATCAACATAAAATGTATTAAAATCTGAACCTACGCTTCCCCATTCCTCATTTTCTTGAACTTCGAAAAAAAAACGAAATGCATATTGCCTTTCATTTGTGTTTTCCTGAGTTCCAAAAAATGTATTAAAATCGGAACCTACGTTACCCCATTCCACATGATATTCCTCGGCGAAAATCATTTGTGATTTCATTACATTTTTCATTACATTCGGAAAAAACAAACGTTTCCCCGTTCCTCGGCGAAAAGGAAATAGGTTTTACTTCCCCATTGTTCGTCATATATTTCTCGGCGTTTTCAATACATTTTCATGTTCAATTAGTATAAATGTGTCTTTACGTGTTTTGTACGAGTGCTGTAACCAACTTTATATTGTAATTTATATTGTAAAATAATAAAATATATATTATTAAAATAAAAAATGCTGGTCTGACTGGACTTCATAATATTGTTGTAAATAATAGATTATAGTATTAAAATAAAAAAAAAAATGCTGTTATAACTAGAGTTACGTTTTTTTAACTGGGGGCGACTTGACCCGGGGCTACTTGACGCGGGGTAACTTGACCCGAGGGCGAGTTGACCCGTTCCCTCCTTGTAGAGGGGCTGAGAGGATACGTTCGATTTCCCGCTGCAGACCCGGGAATATCAGATAAAATATACCATATTCCCCCAGTTTTATAAACTGGGGCCTTATTCAATTTTGCATATCTATATATACATGTAAGGGCGTACTTTTATATTACGGTAATGGATAATTCCCACCCCTATCTAACTGATAACACCAAATGGGAAAACTAAATTTAATTTTTCTTTCATCAACAACCCCAATCGAAACCACATTCTGTAATGGGCGGCCCAATTTAATACATGGGTTGGGGTGGAGAACCCAAAATGGGATACCGGGTAATACCCAGGGTAGGCCGACTTTACATTACTTTTAATAGTGCTTGGGATAGTTTTCAAATGGCCATGCACGTATATGATGATAATGATAATGATAATAGGAAGGAATATCTCTTCACTTCCTAAACTAAATATACTGAGGCACCTCATCTCAGATTTTAACACCTCCTGTCTAACTCTTGGAATATTTATTTGGGAATGAATTCCCACCGAACCACCCATAGTAGTGAGAGAGCATCTATCTCCCTTGGAGGGATTGCTACCAATTGCTCCCCTGTCAGCACCCCTATAATAATGGAATCTTCCCAACAATGTCCCGCTTGGCAATGTTCAATAAACACTGTCAAGCCAGACACCTTTGGATGGACTGATTCCATTTTAGTTTAAAAAATAATGCTTAGGGTTACCGGCAAGGTGCCAGGGTATCAGGTATTTCTGTTACAAGGAAAGGGAATTTCCCTAAAAGTTGTAAGGGCTAGGGACTCACGGGGGAGGGAACCTGTAGAGCCGCTCGGTATTTTCTTTAGTCAACCTGAGCAGCTGTCCTAGGCGCACCCCTCCTGTTGGCAATAAGCCTTACAACTTCTCCCAAATACATGGGGCTACCAATGGTGAGCCCCAACTGCCTAGAGAAGTACGGGCAGTCGGACTCAACCATTAGTCTGTCAAGCGGAATGTGCTGGACGCCACCCCATTGCATCTCCGAGAAGGAGTAACACTGGGGGTGGGGTGGGGGGGGGGGGGTATGCTAAACACACTGAGGGGTTATGCTCAAGTGGGTATTGGGGAAAACCCCAAGTCAACGCTTGGCTGTCTCCCCATTCCCAATAAAGCAGTGCGGATGGATGTACTGCACCCGGCTCACATTTTCCTGGAGGATCTGGAGGGTCTTGCAATGGACATCGCTGCCCATTGCATCTTTTGACGACCTCCCTCAGATGCAGGACAAGGGGCCTATGGATGTGAGCCATCTGGACGAGTCTCGCAAAAACCTGATCCCGGATAGACCAGGCCCCCGCAGGTTCTGTGCAATCAAGTCCAATCTCTCCCAGGGCAGAGGCATGTGGGCGTAAATTTCATGGGAGGGTAGTCCATTACATGGCGAGGATGGAGCCCGATAGCAATCTTTACTATCGGGTCTCTCCTGTCAAGCTGGGAAATGGTGGGGTACGTAGGAGGGTCGCAATAGACCGCTACACTTCCACGTACTGGCATGGGTACCCCCACTGGCCTACCCGTCTCCAACCGAAATATTTCTCCGAATGGGAGCTGGGGTACTCCCACATGCTTCTGAGTTCTGTTGGCATGGAAATGGGCATCCAATAAATATGGGCCCGTAGGGTTGACTCACCCCCCCCCCCCCCCCTCAGTTTCCCTTAACAGTCGGAATAGCTGGGTTAAGAGCCACTTCCGCCGGCCTGACCTGGAAACCGACGGGTAGGCAAGGGATAACCACTCCCTTACAAGGCAGCGAGACAAACCCAGGAGGAGGTGGTTTCACCACAGATTTCTGTCCTTCCACCATCGACTCTTTCCTCCCCACTGAACAGGATGCTGAATAGGCTAATGTGGCAGTTCCGTGCTTATTCTCAACTTTGGCTAGCAGACACATCAGCACTCTCCAGTGCAAGAGACAGTCAATGGGAATTTGTTGAGTTCAATGAACTCCTCATCATTGACCTGCTCCAACAGATCCATCAACGGCTTCCCCGGGGGGAGCAACCATTTCCTCCACAAAGGAATAAACCTGCCACGGATAGAGTCGGTTATCCCCCTTAGACCAAGATTCCCACATTGCGAGGGGCAGATGCTGCTTCTCACACTGTTTCCTCAGCTGCCTTGTACTACCTTGATAGAAGGGGATGGGACAAACCGAGTCCAAGCCACGCCGTTTTGGTGGCTTGTCCAGGGCTTGAGGGTTTAAACCAGGGGGAGGAGCTTGGAACTTCTCCGCTGATGAGGTCAGGTCTAGACTTGGCCGGTAGTCTTCCCGTAGTACGGGATGACTGGGGCCTACTAGTTTGGGCCTAGTAGCTTTGCGTGGACCCTCCCTAGAGGTGGGAGTTCTCGTCGTACGAGGACCCCCCCCCCCCTTTGGCAGCCGAAGATTGAGTCCCTCTTTTAGAGGCACTAACAACCTTCGGCCGGCCTCCTGAAGAAGAAGGAGCAGCTACAGAACGAGTGCTGCTCCCAAACCCTTTGGGTTTGGCTCCCACAGTGTGGGAGCCGGAAGCCTCTACCATCTTGTCTCCCACGAAGTGGACCCTTTGCAAATTAGTGTCCGTCTTCAACCTAAAGTCCCTTGATGTAGCGAACGGGGAAGGCACCTCCCCTGCTTTCCGGGACCTTTTGGCGCTATCTTTTGAACTAGACATTCTACAAAAAATAATAAAGATCCAAGGACAGGTTGAATTCAAATGAACTTTCAACCTGGCCTTATTACTGTTACTTTTTTTATTCTGGTTGAGCAATCTTACAATAAGGGCAGGTAAATTTGTCAATGGATTTGGCTTCCAAACTATCAACGTTTACACATTTTCTTTGAAACCAATCCAAAAAACAATCACACTGAATCATGAAGGAACCATCATTAGGTTTTCTGCATAAACAATACAACGGGACTGGAGAGCCCCTACTTTGTGACAAAGATTGATGACGTTCCACCCAAGTGTGAAGAACTCTATCTCGACCCAGTTTAATTCTGCCATGATTTACTGTAAGTGACTTGCTGAGAAGCTGAACCCGAAACAAATAGGACAAAATACACTGACTGATAATACCAGGTCCTTTCCAAATAGGATTCAATTTTTTAGTCTGCCCAACTTTACCACTAGAATCAAGGATATACACAATGTTTCCTTGCTTGAACTTCTGAACTTTCATCTTGGTGTCATATTGATTTTTCGTTACTTTTTATTGGGTTTTCAATTTATTTCGGGCCAGTTCATGTGCTGCCTTCATTGAATTACCTAATTCAATAACTTACTCTGATTCTGATTGAATAAGTTTTTTTTTGACAAGGCCCATATACTAAATCTGGTGGTTGGAAAACCTCCCTCCCCAACATCAATTTGTTAGGAGTATACCCTGTATGGCGGTTAACTGCAGAATGTAGAGCTCCTGCTAGTTGGGGTATACAAACTTATTAAGATACCATGAGGATTGTTTTTTCCCCACATAGCACCTGAGAGCATCCATCAGGGTTTGGTTAACCCTTTCCACTTGTCCATTGGAAGGGCGGCACGCAGTCATACGAGCCTTATGTATTTGTAATAATTCACAAACTGACTGGAAGAGATGGCTTTCAAAATTAGATCCCCTATCTGTATAAATTTCAAGAAGGCACCCTAACCTTGAAAAGACCTCGTTGGCCGCAGCTCTGGCTGCATCCTCTGCAGATTGTGATGCCAGAGAATACACCCCACCCACTTAGTAAACTGTCTACAATGACCAAAATATACCCATTTTCTCTTGGGGTTTTTGCCAATGGACCCAAAAAGTCCATGTGTATTCTTTCCATTGGGCCACCTGGATGGTAACATACCATTTCATGTTTAGAATGACGTGACGGTTTTTTCTGTCTATTACAATTTGGACAGGACTTGACAAAAGACTCAACGTCAGAAGCCAATCTCGGCCAGTAGTAACGTGATTTGACTCGTTCTATTGTACGAGTAACACCCTGATGTCCCGCAACCAGCACATCATGGTTAATTGTTATCATTTCATTTCTAGGAGAAAAGGACACCACTAACACTTTTCCATCATTTTTCCTGATTTTATACAAAAGAGGGCCCTTCATGAAATATTTCTCTATTTTTCCAGAAAAATTTGGCATTAAGGCTAGCTAGAAAGAGCTCATCTTGAGAAGGTGACTCGCATTTTTCATGCCACTTCAGCAGAATTTGTAAATATGATTCTTTCTGCCGTTCAATCCGTAATTTTTCCAATTCCTGTCCCATGGGATTGGGACTAGACACATCAGGGGTAGGCTGTGAAGATCTGCCAGGGGTTTATTCACAGATGCCGGAAAAAGATTCCCTTCTACTTCTATATGAAGTTTAAAACTACTATCATGCCCAGTTTCCCATTTCGCATCCCAGTCTGACAGTCCGAAATGGGATTGGGCAAACAAGGAGGTACGTGATCTATCTGGGTTCTCCTCTGCCATCTCAGATGTTGAAATATTTTCAACAGAAATTTCAACAAACAATTGAATTCAGTGGTAGTTTCCTCTACCATGGGTAGGTTCAAATCTGTCTTACGGGGTAATGGGACTGCATCGTCCACTTCCTCAAAGAATTTACTCCAATTCTTATGTATTCTTGTGCGGTATTTGCACCCCTCACACGGAAGCTTATTCAAAGGCACCTCAGCCTTAAATTGGCCACATTTATCTTCCACTTGTACTCTTGAGAGAGCATTCGCATTCGTGTGCAATGCCCCTCGCCTATGTTGAATTTTGAAATCGTATGACTTAGCTCATCGGGGATGAAACACGGCGCCCCAGAGACAACTCGCCCTGAGAGAAGTCGCCCCACGTGTGACAACTCGCCCCAACTTTTGAGACAAGTCGCCCCAACTTTTGAGACAAGTCGCCCTAACTTTTGAGACAACTCGCCCCAACTTTAGAGACAAGTCGCCCCAACTTGTTAGACAACTCGCCCCAACTTTAGAAACAAGTCGGACCAACTTTTGGGGCAAGTCGGACCAACTTTGGGGGGCAAGTCGGCCCAACGTTTTAGGGGTTTTTGATATATACTATATATATTCATGGAAAAATAACAAAAGACTGATATTTAAGATATTTATCATGGCAGACTTTTATTCAGACTTTTATTCATTTTCATATTCATATTCATATTTCATTAAAAATGCACAAGAAAATGAAGTGAAACATGTAAATTAACAGAACATTTTTTTAGTTGAAGAACGAATAAACAAATAGCGCAATTTTAGTAACCAGGTCAACATGAATTTCATTAAATCCACATGGATCTGAGCGTGATAGAGTGACCACATGTATTCGTAGCCAAGACTAGTTCTGAGTAATATAATTAAAGAGTTTTCGACCTGGCGACGTAAAACGACAATAATTATAATGCAAGAACCAATTTGGGATTTGAGCAGAATCAAAACCAAGAAAAACGAGTCCGAAAGTGTATTTCATGGCGCCCACCATTATAATTGTTGTCGTTTCACGTCGCAAGGTCGAAAACTCTTAATTATATTACTCATGAATACATGTGGTCAAAAAATACTGAAATTAATGAAGCATAAACGTCAGTGTTGAATAAATGAATGAATGAAGCATAACTGTCAAAGCAGGCTGTACATAGCACAATAAATCGTTCATATAACAATCATCACTGGAAAAACAGTTTATTTGCCAACCTTACCATAAACTCCAGCACACTTCTTTAATAAAGTATTTACACTTCATTGTTGGTTCTAATAGCACGTTGGAAAATGCACCAGGTGGCTGGAGCCCATACAGAGCTGGTAATCCAAGTTGATTCGACATAATCTAGTAGGGTAGTGAGCTGTGGTGAAAAGGTGCCACTCTCTTTCAATGCATTGAAGGCTGGTGTTATCTGCTCTTGAGGTAAAAATGGTAGTCCCAAAATCTTTCTGATGAATCTATACATTTCATCCCTTCTGCTATATTCAACCTGAAATGGGCAATTTGTCCCTCAGGCTTTTTGAAATTGAGAAGCCAAGTCAGGTTGCTGTGATCAGTTCTAATTGTAAAATGTGTACCAAGTAACCAGTGTCTGTAGGCCTACGGTCGAGTGAATCTGACAACTGCCAAAAGCTCCTTGAGAGTTGCACAGTACCTTCATTGTTCAGGGCTGAGACCTAAGCTGCCATAAGCTATCATCTTTTCTTGGCCATCGTGTATTTGAATCAGTTCGGCCCTTATGGCTAAATTCGACCCATCAGTATCCAATATGAAAGGATCTGTTTTATAAGCAAAAGTAAGGACTGAAGGAGATTTGAGGGCAAACTTTATTTGGTCAAAGGCTTCTTGTTCCTCATTCCCCCACCCCAAAACACTTGTACCTGTTCTAGCATATAGGAGGTGGAGTATTGTAGCAAATGATTTTGTAAAGGCCCTATGATAATTTGATAAGCCTAAAGTCTTTCTATAAATTTTCAAAGACAAAATATATATAAATATCACATAATAAGACATAACAATACATTTCCAACTGAGGGCCTGTTTTAAAATGTGATTGAGACTTTCGCAATTATTATTCGTCCAGCTTGTGCGGTAACCTGCGGCGACCTGTGGTGTTTAGGCACACCGCTCCATTGCTATTGCTCCCAGTTTTCAAAATGGGGACGGGTCAACTCGCCACCGGTTCAACTCTCCACCGGGTCAAGTCACCACCGGGTCAAGTCGCCACCGGGTCAACTCGCCACCGAAAAAAAAAAATATATATATATATATAACTTGAGACAGGTTTGAGTTTTATTCATGATCCAATTAACATTTCAAGAGCATTTATATGATAAAATGTAACAAAGAAACACAATATATTACACACCATATACATTAGGAAATATCATATTTTGACGATTTTTTTTTTTATACTTTTAGCACATAATCTTATAATTGTGAAATATTCTATTTATAAATGGGGAAAGATCGGCAGTTACATTGAAATCTTGGAAATCGTTTTGGGGGGATTAGTGGATTTGCGTCAGTTTTCTCTTGGATTCACGTTATGAAAGATATCTTTGATTCATAATTTTAGCCCAGGAAACAAACATCAGTTCTATTAACCAACCTTACTGACTCTATTATACCACTCTATGGAAGTGATATTGTGATATGGTAAACCTGGAAAGTGATGCGACCATCGCCTCACCACTTCCCAGTTGCTGGATGAAAAGAAAAACACGCTTCCATTACACCGGGTCGCACTTCATTGGTGGCAGCTGTATTTTAACGCACGGAAACGTGTCTATTGTCAATCTACGTTTTTGGTTTTCGCCACAATTGACCCCTGCTAGTTTCGCTTTCAGTTTTTGCGACGCCACGGAGTATACCTGGCAACGCCAACAAATTCTCGACGAAACGTTTGAATACTCTTTTCTAAACACATTCATCATGTCTAAATTACCAGGTAGCACGCCGCCTCTTGAATTATTGAATTACCATTGAAGAACGGGTTCGTGACGTTTCGGCCTTGAGACGTTTCGGCCGGGACGTTTCGGTCCAATAAAAGGCCGAAACGTCCCACATTGGGAGGCCGAAACGTCTCACTTTTTAAGCTTTTACCAAGTCATTTCGGCCCCAATAAATAAATATTTGCGTATGAGTCAATAACTATTTTTAAATATAATTGAACATATACACCTCTAGAGGTTTTTTTACAGCTCCGTACATAATTAAGGGCCTATATAAGTAATGAAATTTTGTTTATTTTAAATATTCTCACCTCCGATATTCCTTCAATTCAAATTAAATATACACAAAATGTACATCAAAATGAAGGTTGGGATATGGGTAATTCTCAGAATAGGGGACATTTCGGATTGCACAAGATGCGAAAACAAATATTGCTTAAATTTATCTGTCATTTCCCAGTTGTATTGCCCTAATGCCGCCGCAACGTGACGGCAAATATCCGAGCTTAATTATATTTCACACTGGTGCTATGGCAACCGGGGGCGGGTTTCGACATGAAAAAATGTCTTTTCCGTTACGGACATTTCATAACCAGATCTAACGGGTAATGAAGGAATTAACAATGAGCTCCGCGAGTCTCGTGAATCAATGCATGTCCTTTCACATGGGAAAATGTTAACTCCAGACAGTTTACTTATGGGATACAGGAAAATATGTACACTATTAACAAAGACGTAACCGTACGGCATTTCATTTTATTCTTAATCCAGTATAATCACACCAGAGGTTATTTTGATGGTACCAATGGACCTGTATTCAATACACCCCTGGCAAAGGAAGGCGTGTTTATTTTATCGCATTTGTGCAATGTATAGAAACCATTTTATGAAAAGATCACACATGCCGTAATGGGGAAAAGTGATGTAACGGAAAGGACAGGGGTGTAACGGTACGAAGGCTTACATGTAGCGGGTGGGGGCATTCACGTGTTAATGAGTTGCACGAAACATGCACGTGAGTGGAGGATAAAAAATGCTATCACACCACGATTGCCCTTTGTATTGAACGTTACTGGGTGAGATACAACGAGTGAGAAATTTATCCAATACATTACGCGTGCAATACAGAATTTCTACCCAAAACGACACACAAGAGCGTGTCTGATTGGTCGAAGCGCGTCATCTTTCGATTTTGATGTTAATAAAAAACTCTGACACGTAACATCATTCAAGTAAATTAGCCGAAAGAGCCGAAAATATATTGATTTGTTGACAATTTGCACTGGACTGATGTATATTATTTCCAATCGTATTATAAATACAGAACATAACTCGACTGAAGTGCAGAGGGCAAGGATCAACGGTCCTTGTTGGAGTTTTTCAGGTGTTTCACGCGCGCCTGCAGCGCTTGTGGAACACCTGAAATACCCTAACTCGGGCCCTTGATTATTGTCCTCCATACTCCACTCTCGTTGTGTTCTGTCTTATTCCAGTTTTGAAATTGTTTTGCCTGTTGTACCTGAGCAGAGTTGTATTAGATCGTCGCCTTAGAACCATCAACCATTATGTCCTAAGTGCACTCTATTACAGGGACCATAAACCAATATTCTGAAGGCTTTGTGCCGGGAAGGAAACTCGGTGTAGTTTTTTCACATTGTTTGATATGTTATGCCAGAAGCCACTAGACAATGTAACACTGAAACTGATTTTATTGAACAAACATAAACTCAGAAAAAAACACAACACCAATATTCTGGCTCTATTGGAATTAAATAAAAACAAGGAAAAACTTTGCTGAAAATGTAAATAAATTTTAAAGGTTGCCCTTTGATGCAATCTCTTCCCAAATTTGGGGGCATATTTGACTGTGTCGTTCTGTTACATTTTCGAGCTCGGGTATGATGCAGAGAACCTCTGGTATCTTATACTATACAATATCTTCAAAAAGCGACCAAAAATATCTATTGACCCCCAATCTGCTCATGGCTTTAACCTCGAGGGAGTCATGGTCTACATCAAATATGAAACCCGGGTATGGTTTTTCATCATACTTCACCACCACCCATTGCCCTACAAGGTCCACGTCAATTTGGCTTTCTGAGAGGGGACACAAGAGTGACTGTCTCCACTGCTTTCGTTTCATTCTTTTTTTCTCTGTCAATGCACTCACTTATTGTTTTGATTTGCCCACTGATCTTTTTTCTTGTTTTTCCCCTGAAAAGGTATTCATGATATCTCTGGGGGTCATTTTTTAAAATTTGCCCCATTTTTCCGCATCCGTTCAGCGGCGGACATCCCCATTGTGGACGTTTTGATAAGCAAGAAAAGAGATGATGTCCTTAGTTAGTTCACAACCACTGGTAGGTTACAGTAATTATATGATTAATGAACCACTTCAGAGGACATCATTAGGTCACGTGACTATGACGTCATTTGCGGAGGCCACCACCCGCTCTCGGTATATTGGCTACATTAGATATGTTGGGCATATTCAGCGCACGCACTCAGACGCATTCCAGCATGAACGTACATGTACGTAACTACGTATGCACACACACACACACAAGTTATGGTATGGCACCTTACAAACCTATCAACCCACACCACACCATAGCACCGGTTCCACACACACACACACACACACACACACACACACAATCTTATTTTGCCCACTTACCGAGGTACGCTATTGTCTGTAGCTTGTGTAGACTAACGGTTTCTACCTCGTTTTGCCACTACAGTTCTAGGTAAAATACCGAGGTAAAGGGTGTTCTATTGTCTTTTGTACCTCGGTGAGGCAAAACACTCAAACTCATTTGTTTAATTACCCCCCTCCCCCCCCAAGTCGGTAAAATGAAACAAATCCACCCTCACACAAACACACTCTCTCTCACACACACACACACATACCTACGCACATGTACAACCCTTCCCACACGCACATAGACCCACCCCTACCACCTGTTTTATCCCTACAAGTATTGCCCCCAAACTCACACAAACACGTTCACACAATCACACAAAAACAGAGACACGCATGGGAGAGGTTTCATACATAAACAGGTATATACACACACATGATAAAAAAACTTGTGAGACACCCTGGATTACTTATGGTAATATATAGTTCGTCCGTACCGTTACATTGTGATGTTCATAAGAGAAAAGCAATGGTTTTGCTATATTGCCCGTGTTCACACAAAGGATAAACAAAGCTCTGTGCGTAATCAGATGACTCCTTGACATGGTTACAAAGAAAAATTAATGTTTAATATTTATATAAAACACTATATGATTACCGCTACAATATCAATCCGAACCGTTACAGTTATACTTGTAACGGAATGGACCGTAATGGTACGGATATTTTCCGCATTATTATTGCAAGATATTAAGTGTTGTGCTGTTTTGGGCATTGCTATTTTCCGAATACTATGTGCTCATCCCCTTGTTTTCAAAATACTTACTTTTTTCAATATATTTATGCACTTGGCATGCTAAAGGGTAAACGGTACGGAAGAGAATAAAACCACACTTTGAATACCATTTACTTACCTAAGCATATCTTTTCTAAAATTGTTCTTTTGTCTGATACTGGTAATCTGCTTTAAAACATACGTGACCTTGAAAGTTTAGACATGCGAATATACAAAATTACCAAAGCGGGAACGGTGCTACCTAAAAACTACCCGGCCATAACGGGACGGACATGGTTATAGCAGACAGGCAAACAGATGTATATATTTAACGTCTGAGACCGTCCGAGAAAGAATACTCTTTCATAGCGCATAGTTCTCGTTAGCAACTAGTTGATAAATTCGTCTTACATGGATATAACATGTTTACATACGTAAAATATCAATGGTAAAATGAGAACGATGCATCCGGACAATTTACCGTTACGGATTTCAGCACACTATTATTAACACAACACCAGAAAATTTGTGGAAGTACATATCATTTATTCATGTTTACTCTCTACGGTGAATAACATTTCCACGTAATATTGAAGAAACTTCCTAAACTATTACAATATTCTTGCAACCCGCTTGGACCGGAATAATCCCGTATTCTGAGAATCACCCATATATAGAACACCAAACACATGTGTAATCAACTCATAGAGTCGACTGTAGGCACCACTGGTTCCTGGAAGTCTGCTGCCGTATTCGCACCAGAACTGATAATTTAATAATATTTCACGAAAACAACTTGTGGCCAAATGTGCGTTACATATCCAAGAACAAAGCTAGGGGATAAAAATTCTTCAAAACATGGCGACAGAGCTGCATTGTGGAAAATTCCAACGGTTTTGCTTTTGTTTACGTATGAGTATACTTTCGATTTCCGGCTGACGTCATCGGACAGAAAAAGCTTGTAAAAACAACGCCGTCTAAAATCAAATAATGAAAAAGATCGCCTTCATACAGTATACTGTTATTAGACAGAGATTGCACAGTTGCCATATTCTATGCAAGATATCATGATACCTGTTGAAATTTCTTAGAATTACGATTTTGTTTTTTGATGGAAATTCGTGGTTACGAGTGATTTGCGCATGTCTGTCGAGCATGGAAACCATCTTCAATAAAAAATGCAGACAGTGTTGTCTTTTTCCAAAATGCAGACCTATCGTGTATTCGAAAGTGTTTTGAATGCCTAGCTTTGTTCCTGGATATATGAAGCACATTTGGCCACAAGTTGTTCTGATGAAATATTATTTTATTATCAGTTCTGGTGCGAATACGGTAGCAGACTTCCAGGAACCAGTGGTGCCTACAGTCGACTCTACGAGTTGATTACATATGTGTTTCGTGTTCTATACATCCCAACCTTCATTTTGATGTATAATTTGTGTATATTTAATCTGAATTTAAGGAATATGAGAGGTGAGAATTTCAAAATAAACAAAATTCCATTACTTATATAGGCCCTTAAAAACAGTGATGATTCTTGAGTTTGGTTTTCACAACTCAGTTTGTGTTGTAAAAACAGCAAACCATCATATGTCAAACTTGAAAAACTACTGAAGGAAGATTGGAGTAAATGGGAGTATACCCCCCCCCCCCCCCCCCCCCCCCCCCCCCCCCCGCCTCTCTCTTAAATGAAGTTCTCATTGTTTGGCAGTGACTAAAATAAACTACAATTATTCGATTTTTTACTGATTTCATTTAATTTAACCAATTGCCAGATAAGTCTGTACCATTGTTATTTATATTTGTCTTCAGTAATTTTGCGTAATTATTCATTGAAATGGGTAGTACTAAAATGAGTCCGCAGGTAGAAAAAGAGACCGTAAGAGACCGCAAGTAAACTATGGGGGTTAATGTTCTGAAATGAATGGTTTCTGATTGAAAACAGTATAAATAATACACATCCGAAGTTTGGTATCGATATTTCAACTTTAACCCCTAAAATTTTACTATTAATGTATAGCGCATTTTCAAACTTACGGACTCATTTTATTTCAACGTTAACCCCTAAAATTTCACTGTTATTGTAAGCTCGTTTTCAAACTTACAGACTCATTTTTCGCAAGATGGGCCAAAGAGTCCGCAAATGAACTATTAGTCATAAAAATATCAAATGAACGGTTTCTGATTGAAAACATTATAAATAATACATATCTGAAGTTTGGTGTTGATATTTCAACGTTAACCCTCATAAATTCACTATTAATGTATAGCGCGTTCACAAACTTACAGACTCATTTTTCGCAAGACATACGGGCCAAAGAGTCCGCAAATGAACTACTAGTCATAAAAATTTCAAATGAACGGTTTCTGATTGAAAACAGTGTAAATAATACATATCTGAAGTTTGGTGTTGATATTTCAACATTAACCCCTAAAATTTACCTATTATTGTGAGCTCGTTTTCAAACTCATGGACTCATTTTTCGCAAAACGGGCCAAAGAGTCCACAAATGAACTACTCGTCCTAAAATATCAAATAAACTACCGATTGAAATGGCTCCATTCAGCTTTGTCCACGAATAAACGAAAAATTATTACATTTTTTACCAGATTTTGTTTAATTTAATATATTGCTAGATAAGTCTGTAACATTAATTGTTATCTAAATTTGTTTCAATAATTTCGCGTAAATATTCATTGAAAGGCTTCAATGAATCAACGCAAAATTATTTCAATTCTATCAGATTTAATATAATTTAATGCATTGGTAGATAAGACTAAACCCTAATTTTTATATATATCTGTCACAAATAATTTTCGTGTTTATTCATTGAAAAAGCTCCACTGCAGCATTTTCAACGAATAAACGCAAATTATTACACATTTTTCAGATTTAATATTATTTAATACACTGGTATTATCACGTGTTCCCAAACATTGGCAAACCACTTCCCGTCTTGATAATGCAGATAATCAACCAATGGAAATTGATGAACCGAGTATAATGTGAGAGCCACGACATCTTTCGCTATAACCAGTGGGGCCAAGAATTAGTAACTAATGGCATGAGCCCAGGGAAATATGGAACAATAGGTTATTTTCGCCATCAGATATTATCTCATAATAATAATTACCCTTCTGGCGTCACTTTGTTGTATGAGGCGTAGATTATCTTTCACTAATCCACATAAATCTACGCAATTTATAGAGACAGAATTTACATGTTTTATCTTTTTTGTTTATTAGTCCACTCCTTTCAAAGCATGCTCGATTTCGCTGCACAAGTAAGCTATCACTAAAAAGTGTATACCGAGGCCGAGTCTGGAATTGGTGTAAACAGAAATCAATTATTCAGATATCCTCTTAATGCCAAGGTGTTGACGAGATATTTTTATCTATATGTCGTATAAACCATCTTCTTTCAAATTAGTGAAATAAAATTCAGGCAGAAAATCGGTGTACACACATTGTCGGAGCATTCTTTGGCTGAATCTATTTTATTTACGTTGTCTCTCCACCCCCTTTCTACGAGGCCGAAACGTCTCAGACGGAAACATCCCAGGCCGAAACGTCTCAAGGCCGAAACGTCCCAGTGCCAAAACGTCTCAAGGCCGAAACGTCCCAATCCCTTGAAGAACAACATAGCATGCAAAACGTTGTAGCAGTATCCCTGCTTAAACATGTTAATATTATCGCTGTTGGTTACTAAACTGCTAAACACCGATACTGTAGTCTGTATCACACATGGTTTTTTTTAGGGTAAAGGTGCAGAATATAGGGCAGTGCAACTTAGGCAGGGCTGGAGAAATATACATAGTCAAAAACAAAAAAAGAAAGTATAGAAACAAATGTGAAAAAATAGCATACAGGATGAAATATAGTAGTTCTAATGTTGCATTTTTGTGGACAAGAAGTCGTGCAAATAGTTTAATGCCATGTTGTTGTTGTCGACCATATACAATTTTGCTACAGATTTCAAAATAGCATGTGCTACCTGAGAATCTCAAATGAATGGGTGCCCAATGATTTTCTTTATGTTATGTTGTGCTAGAGAGCCTGGGTTATTGAGAAAACACGCTAGTTTTTGTCTTCCAACATTTTAAGAAATGTCACGGTTAACTGAAAATCAGGATGCATGCAATTGGTATTCATCAGACTGGGATACCTCCAGATGAGCTCACTGCTGAGTTCAGAGTCACTGTGGCCACTATTCACCGTCTCATTGGAAGGTATAGAGCCACTGGATCTACTGCCGACTGACCGCGTTCAGGTTGACCAAGAGTTATGACCCCTGCACAGGACTGACACATCAGGACATCTCACTTGCGGGATCGCTTCCTTCCGACGAGGACAGCAGCAATTACTCCTGGTAGAGCTAACAATAGAATCAGTGCACAAACTGTCTGCAACAGACTTGCTGAACATGGCATCCTTTGTAGGCATCCATACCACGGACCAATCCTTACCCAACATCATCGTACTGTTGGAATGGAATGGGTGCGTCAGCATCTTCGCTGGACTCAGCAGCATTGGAGAACAGGGTTGGCTGATTTAAATCAAAAATTTACAAACATTCAGAAATATTTTCAAAACAATTTGGAAATGAGCTGAAAAAGGATGAAATGCATATTAACCGTTGAAATACAGTTATTAGCCCTTGTTTATGACAGACAACTAATCTATGGAGTGGGAAGATATACATGTAGCGGTCGAGGTATAAAGGCCATTTACCAACCAGCCTGGTTGGTCCAGATCTCTTAGTCTCGTGGTAGATTGGTCGCTTTGTGTGCTAGAGGTCGACGGTTCGAACCCCGGCTCCCGCACTTATCTCTCCTCCTGTTACATTTGGGGGCTCGTCCGATCCTCAGCAATTGGTGGCGTTGTGGACGCTGTGGTGAAGCATGGTGGATGTTTCGACTGCTCTGAGGTGGAATCTGAGTGAGATTCACGGTGGGTGAATCTCAAAAGAAGGGGAGAGTAGTGTAGCAGTCAAGGTATAAAGGCCATTTACCAACCAGCCTGGTTGGTCCGGATCTCTTAGTCTCGTGGTAAATCGGTCGCTTTGTGTGCTAGAGGTCGACGGTTCGAACCCTGGCTCCCACACTTATCTCTCCTCCTGTTACATACATCCCACTGTGTCTTGACTGCTGGAACATGCTGTAGGAAAGTTAAATATTCCCGAATCTTTTATAAGTTCATATAATTTTCAGCTAACATGAATAAAACTATATTTAAGTGAACATAGATTTTAAACCATATATATCATAATCTTTCAATGAACCCATCAAAAATACGAAATCAGCTCCATGATTAACGATCAGTGAAAATGTTTTTCAAGAAGTCATTTTCCATCCAGCAATGCTATAACAGTGAGAAAACACAAGTTTCAATGATTCCTCTCTATTTCCATCTATGCCAAATGTCTATTCTGTGCCAATTATATTCTGGAATTCTTCCCCTCATACCATCTTAAAGACTGAAATGGTTAACACAGGTAAATTTTTTAGTATCATTTATTTGTGTCCATTCTTTGGGCAGCCATTGATACATGTACAAACTCCTGCCAATACACTCAGTTTCTTATATCTAAAGGAATCATGTGAGAAAAAGTAGCCTCTGGTGAATAATTTATAGTATGGAAATAAAAATCAAATAAATCGATTTAAATAAAAAAAAATGATTTTTTTGATTTTTAAAAAAAAAATTAAAAAAATCACCAACCCTAATGGAGAACAGTTCTATTTAGTGATGAATCACGATTTTGTCTACGGTGTGATGTATGGCAGGGCAGTTCACAGTGACGAGTGGAAGCAAAAATCGCTTGCCTCAAATAAAGTTTGCGAGAGTGAAAACTGTGAGGAGAGTGAATTTGATTAAGTGTTGATTTCAGTGTTTAACTTCAACTGACAAGCGTCCTTCGAAACGAATGCATGAATACAACTGAACACGGATGTAAATTTTGACGGTGAAAATACATGTAACCCACTAAAATTTAGTTCGGGATTTTAAATGGCAGATTAAAATGGATGTGCAAATTCCAAATCGGGCACATTAATTCATGTCACTGGTGAATTGGGGCGACAGGTGTCATGTGTATAAAAGAAAATAAGGAACGGGGCAACATTCCGCATGTCTTTGATAAAAAAAAAATATACGGAAGTATTAAAACTTTTCTCATATCTCAGAATGGCCACCGTTTTTTTTATCTGAACATGCATGTTCGTTTTGTGATGGTAGTAAGCTCTGGGCGTGTTGTCAATGTACAACCGGCTTACTGTTAGCGTGTCATGTGTGGATGTATAAGCGAACTTCTGTGTGTCATGCTCATAACGACGGAAAGGAAAATGTTTGGAATTGTACTTCAAACGCTTCAAATTGTGAGTCATTCTTAAAAATTTCCCAACATCAAAACTTAATTGAATATTTCTGTTGATGCAACTCAAAAGGATGAAAACACACCCAAAAATAGAGGCGAGTGATTATTCGTGCACCTTGGACAATTTTTGCATGAGCGATGTGCATCGATCGCACCCATTTCCCATGCGTCACTGGGTTTATCGGTTTTTCAGTTCGTTTTGTTTTCAAAACCGTAACCGAACTGCCGTCTTAACAAAAAACTGAGACCCACTACAGTAGTCCACCACAATATATCCATTAGCTGAGAAGAGTGGTGAACACTGAGTAACCCTGGTTACTCAACATGCTGTATGATCCTCATGATGTAGATGACAAATAAAGACACATTTTATGTATACATTACCCTCTAAAATGTGGATTTCTACAGTATATTTTGAAAAACCGAGAACCAAACCGAAAACCAAATTTTTGTACAAAACCGAAACCGAACCAAAATGCAAACTTCAAAACCGCCCAGCCCTATTGCACCGATGGTAGAGCAAGAGTGTATTGCCAACGAGAATTGTTTTCTGATGCTTGTGTGCTGGAATGCGACCGTTTTGGTGGGGGTAGTGTAATGGTTTGGGCAGGAATTTCCTTGCACCATTGAATGCAGTTGATCTTGATCGATGGTAATCTGATTGGACAACAATATACATGTATGGATGAAATTCTTAATGCTGTTGCGGTCCCGTTGTTCAACGCTAATGTCGGATTGCAATTATTCCAGCAAGACAATGCCTGATGTCATGTGGCATGCATCTGTCATGACTTTCTTGAGCAGAGCATCAAACTGGTCCCCAGGTAACCCAGAGGTTCATTGGCAGAAACCTTGCCTGTGTTTGCTATGAGTAACCAGGAGAACCTGCCATGCTTTGGATGCCATTCAATATAGCAATTGTGCACAATTCCTACACACAATTAAGCCTAGATAAGCACACAGTTCGTGAAAGGGCTTCTAGTTTTAACTGTATATTGAGAAATAATCGACTTTGGCATTCTGGACTTTGTTAATGATCGGCAGTTTCCGTGAGTAATGAGTTATAGCAGAAACTATTCCATAGTGTGTATACAAATCAACGTTGTCGGGTACTCGACAAAATTCATTTGTATACACACTACGGAATAGTTTGAGAATACTACTTTCAATTCCTATAGTTTTGATCCCATATTCAGTGAAATAATGGCCACGGATAACAGGATATTATCCAGTTATAGCTCTTGGTTAGTCGGCTGCGGAAGTGAGTCAACTGTTTCAGCCCTATTCTTCATGTTAGCACGATGATTGTGCATACCGAACTTAATGGGGAAGATTTGTCCTCCATTTAAAAGCATGTGATGAGCAGCGACCTTGTTATAATGATATACTCGATCGTTGATAGTTCACAGAGGCCTAGCTAGGATTTCATATTGAGGTGTGGTGGGGGTGGGGCATAATTTGTCTGGGGTTGTCCAGACGATATATGTTGCAGGCATATCCGAAGGACATAGGCCTGAGGTGGGAGAGGGGGTATACTCCTCCCACCGGTGGGGGTTTGGGAGGTCTCTCCCCTGAGAAACTTTTGAAAATTCATTGCCCTGAGTGTTAATCTGGGCCCCTTTAGTGCTTTAATTATACTACATCATACTGAAAGGTACCAACAACTTACTACACATCCAGTTATTGACATTGCAACTGATTTTGTAAGCCACATAGATTATGTGTTCATATCATTACCATACTTATTTTATCTGGTCAGGTAAATTTCCTTAATTTTATCCCCGGGGGGCACGGTGGCTCAGTAGGTAGAGGTGCAGGCTGCAAGCCGAGAGGTCCTCGGTTCGAATCCCACCTGCGGTAATCGCGTTGTGTCCTTGGGCAAGACACTTCACCCCCATTGCCCACGTGGGGGCACGGTGACGCTGTGTACTAAGGCGTACTGAACGTTAATGGTGCACCTGTCTTCAACCAATGCTAACCCTGCTTCTGTTAGTTAGTATGTTGGGGAGCTGACATTTGCTTGCTGTTGCTCAGTGGTTCTCTCCGGATACTCCGGCTTCCTCCACCCGTAAAACTGTTGAGGTCATGATTAGCCATTGTGCAGAAATATGTGACCTTAAAAACACCAGTAAATAAATAAATAAATTAAATAAATAGTTTTATCCCATTTTGAGGGTGGGGGGGGGGGGGGGGTGGGGGGGGGGGCACTGTCATTTTTAGCGGTCCATCCCCCCATGTTTTGACTTGAAATAAAGTTTAAAATCGTACATGTATATACAATATTATAGCGAATAAATAGGATAATTAAATCTCATTCTGCCATGTTTTCTGTTCTTTGAACATGTTATTCAATTCCAGTGAATGAAACTAAACAGGATATCAATATGCGGTAGGTCTATCACAAACTGAGATCCATATAGTGAGGGAGTACGAAAGCCTGGGACATGAAATTTAACTATTTCTTTGTTGATTCTTCAAGTGATGGTTGGTAGGGTGGGGACAGGTTTATCATAGACCAGGGCTCACACAGTCCTGGAAATGAGACGGATGCGAGTGCAATTGCTCCCGTCAGTACCCGTGATTTCTATTTTACGGAGCTAAAAAGTGCACACGTTGAAAACTAATATACTGTGAGGGCATATAAATGTGTGTTATTTTGAGAAAACAGCACGATGTGGCCAGTAGCAAGTTACTGTCATAATTCAGCAATTCCTTATACATTTAACCCTTTGAATTCTAGTGGTATCTTCTATGCCAGTTCAATGGAAGCAATTAGAAGAGTCCATATTCATTATTTGGGGTAGACCAATCAATATTTTCAACGTGCAGCCACAGGGCTGCACGTTGAAAATACTGATTAGTCTACCCCACATATTTGCTGAACAGCCATCCTATTTAATGACGTGGGAGCATGGTGGCTCAGTAGGTAGAGGTGCAGGCTGCAAGCCGAGAGGTCCTCGGTTCGAATCCCACCTGCGGCAACCGCGTTGTGTCCTTGGGCAAGACACTTCATCTCCATTGCCTGCGTGGGGGCACGATGACGCCGTGTACTAAGGCGTACTGCACGTCGATGGTACGCATGTCTTCAACCAATCTAACCCTGCCTGTGCTGCAGTGCGGAGTTACGATACGATGTTGGGGAGCTGGCAGCTGCTCGTCGTTGCTCGGTGGTTCTCTCCGGGTACTCCGGCTTCCTCCACCCGTAAAACTGTCACGGTCATGATTAGCCATTGTGCATAAATATGTGACCTTAAACATCAATAAATAATAATAATAAATAATATTTAATGATGTTATGACATATCATGTTCCTGTCTGGAAAAGCGGCCGCTTGGGTTCAAAGGGTTAAAGTTTGTGGTGTTTTGTGACAGAATTCCCTCAAAATTCATGTACTAACATTTTACGGGAGCAATTAACTCTCGTCTCCGATTTCGCGGGAGCTTAAAACTGCACCTGTTAATGTTGTTCACTTCCAGCACTGGGCTCACACCTTTATTCAGTTGTAAATGATATCGATACCTCACATAACAGTACGAAAAGGCAGGGAAATTGCATTCTGAGGTGATCATATAGCAGAAGTACTTCTGCTTCTAAGATCTGCGTTGAAAACTAGGTGTTGTAGGTTTCTCAGTTTAGCGACTGAAATGGGTTGGAAGGTAACGCACATGTTGTGTCTTATTCAAAGTTTAAATAATTTAACATGGTGGTCAGAAAATATTTTGTTTTAAATCACTAAGTATGCTTGTAATTCACTAATCCCCCACTGTTGGCCAACAGACCGAATGAGTTGAACACTCTCAGCTGACAGAAATTGTAACCTGTTTTACCGTATTATGTTTTTAGCTCACCTGAGCGAAGCTGAAGGGGAGCTTTACTAATCACTTTCTGTCCGTCGTCCGTCCGTCCATCCGTCTGTCCGTCGTAAACTTTACATTATCGACTTCTCTTCACAAACTACTAGACCAAATTCAACAAAATTTTCTGTGCATGTTCCCTATCATATGTCAATTCAAGTTTGTTCAAATAAAGTTGCCACGCCCACAGGTGGCATAACTCTGATAGCACCCATGAAACTTCTTTCCAAAATCAAAAAAAATTTTCTTCTTCAGATTCACTAGGCAGAATTCTTTCATATTTGGTATACAACATCTCTAGGGGGGTCAGATTCAAGTTTGTTCAAATCGAGTCCCTGGGTTCATATTTGGGCTCCCTAAGGGAGCCCGAATTTTAACTTAGTGCAATATGAGGATTATTCTTAAAAAATCTTCTTCTCCAGATCCAATAGGCAGAATCTTTTGATATTTGGTATGCAACATTGTGGGGTGGATCTGATTCAAGTTTGTTCAAATCGGCCCCCTGGATTCACATTTGGGCTCAGTATAGAAGCCCAAATTCGAACTTAGTGCATTTCAGGCAAATTTCTTCAAAAATCTTCTTCTCCACATCCAGCAGGCAGAATCTTTTGATATTTGGTATGCAACATTGTGGGGTGGATCTGATTCAAGTTTGTCCAAATCAGCTCCCTGGATTGATATTTGGGCTCAGTATAGAAGCCCGAATTCGAACTTAGTGCATTTCAGCCAAATTTCTTAAAAAATCTTCTTCTCCAGATCCAGCTGGCAGAATCTTTTGATATTTGGTATGCAACATTGTGGGGTGGATCTGATTCAGGTTTGTTCAAATCGGCCCCCTGGAATCATATTTGAGCTCACTATAAAAGCTCGAATTCAAACTTAGTGCATTTCAGGCAAATTTCTTAAAAAAATTTCTTCTCCAGATCCAGCAGGCAGAATCTTTTGATATTTGGTATGCAACATTGTAGGGTGGATCTGATTCACGTTTGTTCAAAACGGCCCTCTGGTTTCATATTTGGGCTCAGTATAGGAGCCCAAATTTGAACTTAGTGCATTTCAGGCAAATTTCTTTCTGGGTTCATATATGGGCTCACTGTGGTAGCCCGAAATTATAACTTAGTTCAAAATGAGGAATTTTCTTTAAAAATCTTCTTCTTCAGATCCAGCAGTCAGAATGTTTTGATATTTGGTATGCAGCATCTTTAGGGGGTGAGATTCAAGTTTATTCAAACCATGTCCCTAGGTCCATATTTGGGCTCACTGTGGGAGCCCGAATGATAACTTAGTTAAAAATAAGGAATTTTCTTTAAAAATCTTCTTCAGATCCAGCAGTTGGAATGTTTTGATATTTGGTATGCAGCATCATTAGGGGGGTGAGATTCAAGTTTGTTCAAGCCATATCCCTAGGTCCATATTTGGGCTCACTGTGGGAGCTTGAATTGTAACTTAGTTCAAAATGAGGAATTTTCTTTAAAAATATTCTTCATCAGATCCAGCAGTCAGAATGTTTTGATATGTTGTGTGTAGCATCCTTAAGGGGGATGAGATTCAAGTTTGTTAAAGCCAAGTCCCTGGGTTCATATTTGGGCTCACTGTGGAGCCCGAATGATAACTTAGTTCAAAATGAGGAATTTTCTTTAAAAATCTTCTTCTTCAGATCCAGCATATGAATGCTTTTGATATTTGGTATGCAGCATCCTTAGGGGGGTAAGATTAAAGTTTGTTCAAGCCCTAGTTCCATAAAATTTGTCTCTCATGACTTCATTCCTTTGTAGTGTTGATGAACCATGTCTGACTGAATGTGACCCCAAATACTTCTTTGAACCACTTTGTTTGAATCACTTTGCCTGGTGAGTGATTAAGGCCCCTTGGGGCCTCTTGTTTTTGTCAGATTTGATAAATAATGGGCGGAAAAGACCAAATTGACCACAGAGCCTCCATGATTTTTAGCGAAGTTTTCAAATCTGGTGAGAGTTTTTCAATATGATGGGTGTATTTGTTTATAGTTTTTTCCCTGACTGAAGAGATGAATTTGTTAATCAGTGTCAGTGAACTGCAAGATCAAAGCAGGCCTGAAAATAAGCAGTCTGACATTTGCAAAATGAGGTCCCCAGAGGGTGAATTTGGTGATGCTATTTCATACAGTGGGCCAATTTATCCTCTGGGTACCTCTTTCTGTTTAGTTTTAGAATGAGGTTCACAGAGGGTAAATTTAGTGATGCTACCCTGCTGTGCATGGAGGCAAGATGATGCCGTGTACTAAGGCGTACTGCACATCAATGGTGTGCATGTCTTCAACCAATCTAACCCTGCCTGTGCTGCAGTGGGGAGCTGGAAGCTGCTCGTCATTGCTCGATGGTTCTCCCCTGCTACTCCAGCTTCTTCCACACGTAAAACTGTCATCAATGTGACCTTGGCTGTTAAAGTGTCATTAAACCCTAATAAATAAATAAATAACCAGGCATAGAATTTCGTGAGAATCAGAGAATCTGATTCTGGTACAGGGATGGAGGGTTATTTTAAATTTTCAACTTTTGTATTCATGAAATAGCGATGGTAAATGCTATGCAGTGTCTGAAAAACAATTAGAGCTGAAACGGTTAAGGGATTTTCTTGATCGATTAATCATGTGGATTAACTTTGGTTAACCAATTACTCGCTTGTCAAAATAGATATCTTAATAATTGCCATGCAGTTGATGATTTACAGCATGAACCCTTTACCCAATGTAACAAAGAAAACTGACTGGGCCTTATATATATATACAAAAATCTCCATTCAAATTTATTGTGTTTGAAATTTTTTAGTACCGGGTAATTCATGAATTTATTTTGCAAGTATCATCTGTTACCGACAATGGGTAAAAGGTTAAGAATGACCATTTCCAGCTACTGCTACAGTATGATGATCCTGCAAGTAAACAAGTATGTCAGCAAGTAACTTGCATGCTTTACTCTGTCTCATATAATTG
Organism: Pictodentalium vernedei; assembly: GCA_031216915.1. NCBI lineage: Eukaryota > Metazoa > Mollusca > Scaphopoda > Dentaliida > Dentaliidae > Pictodentalium > Pictodentalium vernedei. The sequence continues at coordinate 188,785,050 of CM062294.1, read as the reverse complement.
ATGTGAGTCGGTGTGACAATATAATGTTCGCCTGTTTTGGCGCAAGTTTATTCCTTTGTTAACCCATATGATACAAAAGTTCAAAAGTGACAGTTAATTGATCAATTACTTTTTGGATCGATCAAGATGTTGATCAGTGATCAATGATTACTTGATTAATTGGTTAACCGTTTCAGCTCTAAAAACAATTTGCAGTGTTTGAGACATATATATAATTTGAAGTTTTCATGGTGCACGCAATATAGTTTAGGACCTGCCTGTAGACTCAAACAATGCAACAGATAAATATGTTTTAAAAAATCCAACGTTTGTCAGTGAAGTGTAATCTACATTGACAGTGTTGTATTTGACAGTATTGATGGAGGTTACTTTTCACCAGTGAACTCTTTATGTGCATGTACAGTTAAAACTAAAAGTCCTGTCAACAATTGCGCGCAAACACCTCGTCATTTAGCGCGTTCATTGGCACGTTAGGTCATATGGAAAGGCTATCTCTATGAAACCTATGCAAAAGCAATGGTTCAGCCAATGGACCTCCGGGTTTAACCCGGAGGTCCATTGGCTGAAACATTGCTTGTGTTTGCTGTGAGTAATGGCAAGACTCTGTGGTAATTTGGGTATTTTCAATAGGACAATTGCGTGTAATTCCCGTGTGAAATTGTGTCAAGATAAGCACGCAATTCATGACAGGACTTCTAGTTTTAACTGTACATGTACTCAAACCCCTGCAGGAACCCCAGGAAGTTAAGCAGTGTCTGTTCACTGCAGTAAACAGGCTCTGTTCTACTGAATAGGACCCAGTCACCAGTGCTTGGGAGGTGCAACCCCTCTCTAAAATGGGCAACATGACTTATTAGTGCTCACCCCTGGTCTTGAGTTGATACTCATGTTGTGGTCAAGATTAGCCATTGTGCAAAAATGTGTGACCTTAAACACCAAGAAATAAATAAATAACGTACTCAAAGCTTGAGATCTAATACTTTTCAGATTTGTGGCATTTGGCATTTCATATTAACTCTTTTCCTGCTTCTGGCAGATATTCCTGCCCAAGACAGGAAATCTTGGACCGCTAAAATAGGGAAATGTTGAACACATTTAACAAATAGTTCTCCTGCAAATTGTATCAACCTTTGGACCATTGATTTCTTGAGACAAATTTTCATCAAATCAAATTTTTACAGCAGCCATGACTAGATCTGACGAAAAAGTGTTTAAAAATACCCAGCAGGTCAAGAGTTAAATATCGTGCATAATTTACATTAAAATAGGATTTGAAGGACTTGAGACCAGAAAACTAAGAAACCGTCCAGGTACATGTTTTTAGTTCAAGGAGGAGGAGAAGCAGTACTAATGGATGCCAAAAAGATGAGGCTGCAAACTTTAGGTGTCTATTGTTTATGAAAGAAACCTGATAGGTATATAAAACACATGCCAATTTCCCCTCACCCCAAGGCCGCAACACGATGGATCTCATTGCAGCGAGTTCATTCCAATGAGGGATCACATAATATGTTTTTGTGGAAATTTTTTGAAGAATTGGAGAAAGGAAAAAGGAAAATAAATTTTTATTAACATGTGTTTTTTGAAAGGGGTTAAAATCTGTTTGTGGGGAAATAGGCCAAATCATATAATGCGTGCATGGAAATGTAAATAATTCACCATGAATTATAAGCTATAGCATTCCAAGACTTCAAACTAATCAAACTTCAGTTTTCAAGAATTGGTATCTAAGCAACGTACTTCAAAGATGAGTAATATTCTACTCACTCACTTTTTGCTCTTGCATCCCATAGAGAATCATTTGATTGACTTACGACTGCTCCATTGAAGTTGCATTTCATGTATTCCACCAAACTGAAATACATTTTGATTATTGCTGTGAAAAGCTTATATGAAAATTAAGGTAATATTTTGGTAAATTCTATAGGGCTGAAACGGTTGGCTCATTTTTGTAACCGACTAACCGAGAGCTATAACCGAATAATATCCAGTTATCCATGGTCATTAGTTCACCGAATATGGAATCTACAGAAATTAGAAAGCAGTCTTATCAAAACTATTCCGTAGTGTGTATACAAACGAACGTTGTCGAGTACTCAACAACGTTCGTTTGTATACACACTACGGAATAGTTTCTGTGATTTCTCATTACTCACAGAAACTGCTGATCATTAACAGGTCTTGAACGCCAGAGTCGATTATATCTCAATATATACAATGCGGCTTCAATATACAATCTATCACAAAGAGAAGCGGCAGCTTTACAGCGTTTTAAACTTGGAATGACCACCACTTTCAACATTTTTGATAACCGGTTAACGTTTTTTTCTAATTGGTTAGGTAGCTAACAGGTTTCCAACCGATTATCCGGTTAACCATTTCAGTATTAAAATTCTACTTACTCTGCGCCAGTGGAGTGAATGATGTGGAGATGTTCCTTGATTTTTTTCTCAATCCATATGCAGGGAATCGACAATAGTGTTCGACAGATTATCAAAAATGGCCACAGGCTGATTACTGGTTATCTGAGCTCACAGTCGGGTGATTCTGATACCGATTCTGATTGTAATAATAGATAAGTCAAGACTCGCAAAGAACCGCATTAAATTGAACATATTTTACAGTGTTTACAGTTCCGTTCACCACAAGATAAGTCGAAACTCGAAAGAAATACATTAAATTGGACATATTTCACAGTGTTAAACTCCATGGAGTCAGTAAAATTAACAGTTGTGCAGTCTTGGGTGGTAAACGTGCCTCTCACTGAGTCAGTGGAGTGCAACCATCACCTTTCTGATATGAACAGGCGATTGCAGCAAGTACGCTCAATTGTAAGCTTAACATGTCCTTTAACTTGTATATCCTGTAAAGGGGTGTCAAGAGAGATTAAGAATACATATTGTGGTGGTTTTTCAACTTTATTGAATGGTATTATTAACATCATTTTTCATCAACAATTGAACAATTGCAGAAGATAATATAATGCGGTTTATGAATCATCACAAATTGATTATCAACAATCAGTTGAACCGATGTTCCAGGAGCCGTTTCCATTGTTATCCGATTGCCCACAATCGGCCAATTGTGCTGGCCGGTTCTGATTAATGGTTAAACACTAATCAACAATAGCATGCTTCATTTCAAATAGTAGCGAGCAGTATGCAGCATGCCTTCCATTTTTAAAATCGAAAGACTGATGTTAGTTATTAATCCTTTGAACCCTAGCGGCCGTTTTTCCGGCCAGCAGTTGATACGTCACAATATCATTAAATAGGATTCAGTAAATGTGTTGGGTAGCCCAATCAATATTTTCAGCGTGCACGTTGAAAATATTGATTGGTCTATCCCAAATAATGAATATGGACTCCTCTAATTGCTGCCATTGAACTGGCATGGGTTATACCACTATAGTTCAAAGGGTTAATATGCACACAAATGGTAACTGAGTTTTTAGATGCAATCAAAATCTTTCTTTGCAAGCTTGATTATCAGAGAAGATAAAACAAAAAGATGCGCTTCAACTTATTTTAACTCATCTGTAAAACTCAAATAGTAATAACTATTGATTACTAGTTTCTATTATGCCTAAATTTAATATACAGAAAATCCATACTTTGATACTTTTTCAGGTGTTACATTTGAATGTTTGGAGCGATGTATGAAGACATTTGAAGCTGATCCAAAAAATATTCTTGCTCAGAATGCATGCACTCGGCATGATATTAATGATATATGCCTGAGAAGATCTGCTATTCAACAAAAAACTCATGCATTCAGTTGCAAGGTATGTGTAATTAACATGCATTATTTCTCATGGGAACTTTAGGAAGTGGAGCAGTGCTTCTTTACTGTAGTAAACAAGTTCTGTTTTACTGCTAAAATAGGGTTTGGTCACTAATGCCTTGAGTGGAAGTCAAAAGTGGGCAGCGCAGGTATACAGTTGAGACTAGAAGGCATGTGACTCTATTCTGCACTATTTTGAAGTAATAGGGTGCTAGGTAAGTTTACTTTTTATGTGTACCCATACTATGTATGGTACACATAATGCCAGCATCCGGGGTGACCATCCGTCGTTCGTCCATTCTTTGTCCATCTGTCTGTCCGTCCGTCTGTCCGTCTGGCGTCCATATCTTTCTTTGCCATTCTATAACTTGAAAAATATTGCTTGGATTGTCAAGTTACTTTCTATTTGTGTTCAGCTTACTGATGTGCCGAGCTGTATAGTTTTCGGTGTAAATCGAATAATTTGATCCTGAGATATTAACCCTTTATCCTTCAAATTGAAAATTCCTCCAATCCCTTTGGCATTCGATAACTTGAAAAATATTGCTTGGATTGTTGAGTTACTTTATATTTGTGTTCAGGTTACTGATTTGCCGAGCTGTATAGTTTTTGGTGTAAATCTGTTATTTTGATCCTGAGATATTAACCCTTTATCCTTCAAATTGAAAATTCCTCCAATCCCTTTGGCATTCGATAACTTGAAAAATATTACTTGGATTGTCAGGTTACTTTATATTTGTGTTCAGGTTACTGATGTACCAAGCTGTATAGTTTTTGGTGTAAATCTGTTATTTTGATCCTGAGATATTAACCCTTTATCCTTCAAATTGAAAATTCCTCCAATCCCTTTGGCATTTGATAACTTGAAAAATATTGCTTGGATTGTCAATTTACTTTATAATTGTGTTCAGGTTACTGATGTGCTAAGCTGTATAGTTTTTGGTGTACATCTGATAAGTTGATCCGGAGATATTAACCCCCTTTATCCTTCAAATTGAAAATTCCTCCAATCCCTTTGGCATGAGATAACTCAAAAAATATCAATCCGATTGTCATGTTACTTTATATATTTATCCAGGTTACTGATGTGCTGTGCTGTATAGTTTTTTATGTAAATCTGATAATTTGATCCTGAGATAATTATTAACCCTTTATCCATCAAATTAGACACTCCTCCAATCCATGCCTATATGTACCCATACCTTGTATGGTGTACATAATGTCGGCATCGGTGGTGGCCCTCCGTCATACAGCTTTCTACTAGTTGCACGTATGGGTACACATCTGACGATTTCATTGGCCTATTTTTTTTCCCTGTCAAACTGCATCATTAGCTTATAACGCCATTTATTGCATGCCTATGCTTTTATTTCATAAAATACATGCTTTTCGTACAAAAACCAAAGCGAACAATAAAAAATTTTGTATTGTCCTTGAACAATACGGATCACATGCACTAGAGCTCAAACGATTAGTCGACTAGTCGACATCAACATTTTTTTTGCCTATAGTCGACACTGGTTTTTGTCGTTGACTAGTCGAAACACAGTAGGAGGACGTGCAAGCCAACAAAATCTCAGTAAAAAGATCAATGAATTCACATCTCCAGGGAAATAGGGTTATAAAATGCTTGGAAAAAAACGTGCTGCCGATCGCTGGCTTCAGATAGTGGATGCGACAATGTAACAACTGACTGGAAACTTGATAAACTTCCAAGAACTTTATAGACAGTTTGTCCGCAGCACGTGTTGTGTTACGCTCCCTCACTTCCACGCAGTGTCTCACGATCTCAGTGTCTTGGTTTGACTCTTCCAGTGCTAATGCGCCAACATCAAAATATAAATCGTTGAATGTTTAACTGTGGCTTAATTTATTCTTTTTAGACAACAGAAATAAATCTCATGTCTGTCTTAAAATAAAAATCACTTGAAATTTGACTCCAGATTTCTGCCATTTCACTCCCAAATTTCTTAATTGGCCCCTAGACTGGCCCCATCTTTTTCTTCCCCATCAAATCCATGGCATTTTCATAAAACATCCTCAATATTTATAAGTCTTAAGTTTTTCTTTTCTTTCCGGGATAGTTTGAAAGGTCTTCAACACTTGTGAAGTTGTTTTGAAAAATTATTACGACTTGAGTGTGTAGCAACTATTTAATGCTTGTCAATTGCGTTATTCGTTTTGCCAAGTCCAGGTTGTTTAATTCTTTATGGATCATTGAAGTTTGGGTGGGGAGGGGAGAGGCAGGACAGATTTGAGGTGTTGCCATACATCATAGCAATTTTCTTGTTGCATACTTTGCAAGTTGAATGTTTATCCATTCTTTTCTCCCTAATAGAGTACTTTCTCACCTCGCTGCGTTCCGTGTTGACGTTCATTTTTTTCCCTCTTTTGTTTATGAGGTAACCCGGATGTACCGGAACTGACATATTCGGTCTTTTCCAAAATTACCCGGTTCCATTTTCTGTACTTTGACGGTGCCGAGTACCGACTACTTTTTCTGTACACTGAACAGCTCTACACTAAAAAAAGGAGGTTTATGTGTTTGACACGTTTGTTTCACCATGACGCATAGCTCATGGTTTGTCCTTTTAACGAAGCAGGGGGTAGCCTGTTAGGAAATAAAAAAAAAGAGTCTTTTTCTCATGTAAAGCAGTGTTGTTGCCTGGTTACTAGAGCAAATTCCGAAGTTAGTCTGGCTTGCAGATTAGTCGACGTCGACTTGACTTTGGGGTGTCGACTAGTTGACTTTGAAATTCCATAGTCGTTTGATCACTAACGTGCACTAACTATTTCTTTTTTTATGTTTAGGTTATTTTTGGCAATAATTTGTGTTTTCAATATTTGTAAACTGTAGGTGTGCAATAAATACAGAACAGCATACGCATTCGAACTATCATTTTTTGCTGCACAAGATCGATTTTGGCGGAGGGATAATTTTTAGCAAGAAGTTGAAGGCTTCGAGTTCAATATTATCACTCCGCCAAAATCGATTTTAATTTTTTTTTAGTAAACTGCAGGCATGCAATAATTACAGAACAGCATACGTATTCAAACTATCACTTTTTTACCACGCTCGATCGGTTTTGGTGGAGGGATAATATTGAACTTGAAGCTGTTATTATACAAACCATCCTCAAAAAAACAATCTTCTATTTGTCAGTTAAAAGTTCAGTTACATCAACCAGAAATACTTTTGTATAACAACAGGGTTCATACAGTTCATGGAATTCTGGAAAAGTCATGAAATTCTGGAGAAAAAAATTGAAGGGCCTTGAAAAGTTTTGGAAAACGGGCTGGAAGGGTTAATGTTTTGGAAAAAGTTGTGGAATTCGTAACCAGGTTTAAAAGGGATTGATTTTGTGTAAAAATTATGTGTGACTTGCCCAAAATTTATGCAAAAAACAAAGCTGGGTGCGGACTAACACGGTCATGGAATTTGTTTGTAAAGTTTTGAAAAGTCATGGAATTTGATTCTCTGAAAAGTGTATGAACCCTGTAACAAAAAAATAGTTATCATCTGCAAAATAACATACAAATAAACAATGTTATAGAGATTACGTCAATTGAAATGGATTTCTTATCAACATACCTTACAATTGTTTACTACAGGCTTGCACTACAGTGGAAGAACCTAACTCAGATAAAATACTATCTATTTTAATCTTTCCCAAAAGATTTGGGAAAGAAAAGTGGTGTAAAAACACCACAAAAAAAAAAAGCCAAAACTGGGTCGAGCGCCATCGGCGCACACCCAGCAAGGGAGGCTCTTCTCTTAGTACAATTTCGTGACTTCCGTTATCCAGTGCGCAAGCAGTAATCAAAACCAACGACAATGAATGAAATTTTTCGGTTGATAAATTTAAATTGTTATTGGAGTTAGGTGTCAATTACGGACTGTCTGGACAGGATTTCTTCAGTATGTTGAGGGCTGAATTTCTGGGCTTTTTTTCGGTCCCTGACAGCCGTCTGGGTTGTGTCGTGTACCCACCGTTTTTTTTCTGCCACCTTCTCTTGTAGTTGAGGGTATTCTACTTTCTGTATCTGTTGAGTTCACCTTTTTCTTCTACTGCTCTCACCTCTGTTATTTCCAGTTCGGTTCCTTTAGGGCAATTCCTTTTGCCCTCGCCTTGGTGCATTCTCGTGGCCGTTTCTTACGCACCCACGGGTGGTGTGGAATGCTGTCGTTTTGGGGGCCTCACGACTCGACCAAGTCTGGTGTGAGTTATACCCCCTCCGTGGGGGATGTGCAGCTTCTCCCACACCTTTGGGGGTGGGGTGGGGTTTTTAACGCCCGCCTGACTCAAACATGTCTGGTGAGAATTGCTCCCCCTCTGTGTGCAGCTCCTCCCCCGCACCCTCTGGGGGGTGGGAACGCTGTCATTTTGGGGCTTCCCGAATCGACCACATCTGGTGAGAGTTATTCCCCTTCTGTGGGGAATGTGCAGTTTTTTTTTTTACTGTGGTGGATACTGCGGGAGCTGTTTGATTTCTGGTGAAGAGATGCCTGGTTTTGGGACTATGCGCCCTCTGCAGTCGACATCTGAGGCTGTCACTAGGGTTTTGACTCCACCTTTGGAGGCCGAGCTAGGTGGCTCTCTCTCCGCTTTAATGCCAGTTCCAACAGCTCCCGTCGTATCTGCTGCTACTGCTGTTCCGTCTATAACGTCATCAGGCACCGTTTTTAGCCGGGTTCGGCTTATCCCTGCAAGGGTCTGCAGGGATGTCTGTAGTGTGGTTATGGGGTATCGGCCTCAGCCTTCCCCGACTTCAACTTGACGAAGTCGGAAGTGGCTGCCGACTGAACCCCCTGTTGTGTCCTCTCAGCCGTTGAGCACAGCAGTTTTATACCTGCAGTGATCTGCTGCGGTGTCTGGTAGTGTAGACGTGGGGGTATCTGCCTCAGCCTTCCCTGACTTCAACTCGGCGAAGTTGGAAGTGGCTCTACTGTGGTCTCTGCGCCGTCGAGTACCACAGGTTTGTCATTGGCGTTTTCGTCCACTCATTCTGATCACACGGCCAGTTTTGCGGGACCAACACCTTCTGTGCAACCTGGACCCTCTGCCATGCAGAGGTCTGCAGCAGCTCTCCTGAGTTCCCGCTATGTTGATCTTCAGGGTGTGTCGTACCCCTATACACGTCTGCCCTCAGATGTTTCGGCTGCTGCCTGTTCCCCCGCTTCGGGTGTATTGGAGGATCGTGACCTTTCGCTGGTTAAGAGAGTCAGGTGGGAAGCCACTTTGCTGGTTCGTCCCCATGTTGAACCGGCTGGTACGGGCAGTGAGCTTAGGGAGGCCCTCTCCTTACTCACTCAGGTTCTGTCCAAGAGCCTTCCTGTTGCTTTCAGCGAGGCAGCGAGTGGTTTCCAGGCGCCCTCTATGGTGCTGCCTCCCGGGATTGGAAACAGGCCGCTTTCTGATCCCCCTGGTGTTCCTACACCATGGGAGGCATTGGCTGGTTTGCCCATGATGGGCTATGTGTCTTCCGACTCTGGGAAGGAGTCAGACATCCTTGATGTCGAGAGCTAGCAGTCTTCTGACTTGGGGGCAGCTCTTGACTTTGTGTTTGGGTTCCTTCCGGATCTCAAACCATCAAACCAGCCGACAGTGTCAGCCAGGCCGCGATCATCGGTCGCGTGCCTACAGCCTGTGAAGCAACCTGCTTTTGGCCATGGGCGTCTTGCCAGTCAGTACAGGTGGTTGAAGCATTTTCAGCCTTGGACTCTAAACTGAGTTCCAAGGCTATGAAGGATCCGTTCTTCACCAGTGTTGACACCTTTTTGCCTCTGGTGCATTATCGTGGCAACGATTTTGCCAATCCGTCAGTCTGCCAGACTTTGACGGTTTTGGATCAGGACTCCAATTCCCTCGGGCTTTCCAAGCCCAAGTCTGCCGTCATTCCTATGACGACTCTGGAGTCCATGTTGGGCTGATCTGGAGGAATGCTGGGTATGCTTTCTCTCTCCGATCACGTCATCTCTGCCTTAGCTGCCTATCTGCCTCCAGATAGGTTTGACGATCTACCTTTCCTTTGCGTGTGCTGTCCAAGGCCCTCATGCATCTTACTCACACGCATACCTGTGACACGGCTATTTTGGAACTAGTTCGAAGGGACTCTGTGCTGGACACAGGCTGATCCCTTCCTGGGGGCAGCATGCTGCTCTTTGATCTGCTTCTTTGGCAGGACCGCTACTGTTCCATGGGTTCTGCTCGACGGTCCGGGATGATGTGCTATGTCATCCCAAAGATCAGCTGCTGCTTCGTCTGCTTGATCAGACTTCTAGGGGAGGTAGGGACCATTCAAAGCCTAACAGGTACCCTTCTGCTTCCTCTGCAAAGCAAAGGGCTGATCCTTCTGCCTCTGCTTCTACTTCTTACTCACGGGGTAAGGGTAAGCGTCGGCAGGCTGGAAGGAAGTCTCAGGATTCTTCATTCAGTAGAGGAGGTGGTTTCTCCTCTCGTGGGCCTCGTCGGGGCTCGAAATGAAGGTCCTCACCTCGATTCGTCCCAGATTGGAGGAAGGATAGCAGAGTTCGCAGACCGTTGGGCCACTATCACATCCGATCCTTGGGTCCGGACTGCGAATGTCCTTCCGAAGGCACCCCACTCTATCCAGAGTACCTCTTCCAACCACACTTCCTTCAGACGTTTTATGTCGGGAACTTTTGTCCATGGAGATAGACAATCTCCTGGCCAGGGGGGCGTTCGAGGTCCTCAAGAACATTCAGTCAGTGGGGTTTTATTCCCGCCTGTTCTTGGTGCCGAAGAAGGACGGCCGACTCCGACCAGTTATCGATCTGAGTATCCTCAGCCAGTCTATCATTGCTCCCAAGTTCAGCATGGAGACTTTCAGGTCGGTCCGCCGTTCCATTCACCAGGGAGATTTCACTTCCAGCATCGACCTGCGAGGCGCTTTCACGTTCCGATTCATCAGGTGTCTCGGAAGTATCTCAGGTTCGCTTTTCTGGGGCGAGTTTACCAGTTCAAGGCCATGTCTTTCGGCCTCCACCTGACTCCTTGGCCCTTCACCCGACTGATGTCGCATGTGATAGCCTTCCATCGCACACAGTCCAGGGTGACAACTTCAGCATATCTAGTCGATATCCTCCAGAGGCATTCCAATGCTGCCTTACTGGAGTTGGATGTCGACACTCTGTTGAGCTTGCTCACATCGCTAGGATTCAGAGTCAACGAGGAGTAGTCGAATCTGGTCCCTTCTCCGTCATTTTGTCATCTGGAGATCAGGGGTCAGCCGAGTGGGCGAAGAAGTCGCCTTGTCATTCCACAAGTCGCCTTGGCTTACATTGGGGGCAAAATTCAAGTTGCCCTCCAAAACTTCCTTGGGAGACATGGCAGTTTACTGTATTTTCTTATGTTTTTTTTCCCCCAAAAATCGCTTCCACATTCACTAAAAAGTAAACACGGCTGCTGTTAAAATCCATCATACGGCTCTGAAAATAGCCTAAACTAGCCCAATTTTATATTTCTGAAAAGAGTTGTAATGGCGTAGTCGTTCGAACAATACGTCCCAACTGATAGAAACCGGCACGAAATGCTATTTAAAAACAAAAGTGCCAGCAAAAACAATGAATCACACAAGACACGCATCGAGTTAATTAGAATTTATTAAAGTTAACCACCGTTTCAAAACCAAAAAAATGTGTAGGAGACAATCCAACCATAAAAACGTCGAAATTGCTAACGGTTGCGCTCTCTTCCGCTGAAAAATTGGTTGCATTGAAATTTGCCCTGCAATTTGCATTGAAAGTTTTTCTTTGAAAACTTGTGTTGGAAGGGGGTTAAATGTAATAAGGCTACGACAAAAATCACACATATTAGGATGGATAAGAATGGCAGGTCTTATAGCACCAATCGCACGTGTCAATAGATGGTTGGCAGAAATTGTAATTTTTCTGAACAATGCATTGTCACCCAGCGCAGCAGGCAAGGGAGACAACTGAAATATTTTGTCATTTACCTTAGAAATGAATTAACACAAATTGTTAATGGCACTTAATTTACAAAGGATATCGAAAACTTTTTTAACTATGCTTTTCAATTCAATTAGGACATCCAGAAACCATGAATGACCCAGCTTCTTATGTGAACTTGAAATTTATTTTAAATACTTTATATATTTTTTTGGAAAGAATATACCTTCTATTACAGAGAAGTACACTCTCAGCATGGGTAATGCTAAATTTCAAATCCACTGCATTGAGGCAAATACAAAATCAACTGCATGGTAACCCTAGTCATCACTGTTAGGGAAAGAGTTAGGATATTCAGAAACCATGAACAACACAATTTTTTGTAGGGGAGGGAGGAGGATTTTAACAGACATGACTTAGTTTTGTGTGTGTATGTATGTTTGTATAACTTCTATTTATTTTTTCTCCACAATTGTGTCCTCTATGTACATTTATTTTTGTCACGATATCATATGTGTTTTATGTTTTTTTCTGATATCTCCATCCTGTCCCCTGACTTCTCCCTAAAGTCTCTGGAGGGAGAAGTCACTTCTCCCTAAAATCAGCTGCCAGGCTGACCCCTGCTGGGGATGGCCTTCCACACACAGTTCAATACGGTGGCAGTTCCCCAGTCCAGGACTGTGATTCTCTCAGCTTTTGCTCTGACTCTGTCCCAGTCCACATCCGAGACAGCATGGGGTATTCTCCGGCTGCTTGGTCTCTGCGATTCAGTGACGGATCTCATTCCTCTAGGTCGAGTTCTGATGGCAGATGCCAGCGATCTCGGATGGGGTGCGACGTTGGATCCTCAAGGTCTTTCCCTTCACAGGATGTGGGACCAGGATCGGGCATCTCTACACCTCGATCGGAAGGAGCTTCTTGCTCTTCTTCCTAGTTTCAGGCAGTGGATCCCTCACCTGTCGAATCGTCAGGTCCTTCTGTTGTTCGACATTTCGACAGTGGTTGCTTCATTTGGAACCAGGGCGGCACGCACTCGGTTCCAATTTACGAATTGGCTCGGGATCTTCTACTGCTCGCTCAGGATGTCAATGCCGGGGTGGTTGTTCGTCACATTTCCGGTTGTCTGAACGTCCTAGCTGGCACCCTGTCCCGATGGGTAGGTTCTTTTCCACCAAGTGGATGCTCCACATGGCGGTGTTCCATCGATCTCTTTGTGACTTGTTGGAACCACCCCAGGTGGACACTTTTGTGTCCCCGTGTCCAGATGCCCTGGCTTTCTCTGTGGATGCTCTGGCCCTCCTTTGGGATGGTCTTGTCGGCTATGCCTTCCTGCCGGTTCCGATTCCGCCTCAGGTTCTAGCCCATATATGAACCTGCAGTCGTCGAATTCTTTCGATCACACCCCTGTCGCCTCGGTTGGTGTGGATCAATCTGCTCCGCTCTCTGTTAGCGGCAGTTCCGGCATGTCTCCCTCTACATCGCGACATTCTTTGCCAAAGTTGCCCGAGGAGGTTTCAAGTTGACCCGACTTCATGGTGCCTTCGCGCATGTCTTTTATCGGGTCCTGTCTCCTCCGTAGTGGTTTTTAGAGACAAGCAGTAGAGTTGCTTTTCTTCTTCCAGGAGGCACTCACTCCACTGGTTTAGCCTCTGGCTAAGTAGAAGGTTCTTCTGTCGATGGTGTGCGATCACTCTGTTGCTTCTGTCACTCCTTCGATCACATCGCTTGCGGAGTTTCTGGTATATGTTTGTTTCTGGGGGGTCTCCAGCAATGGGTACAAGTCCATGCTTCGGAGACCTTTTTCATATGTCATACCGCATTGTTTCGACACTCATTCTTGCCTCTCCAAGCTTGTTCAGCTCTTTTCCTTGAAAAGGCCTAGGACTTTGCAGTTTACGCCAAGACGGAAACTTTCTTGGACGCTGCTCTGCTTGTTGGGGGGGGCATTCGCATCTTTATCCTGGATGAATATGCGTTTTCTCACATGCCAGATCTCTCCTGCATCCATTTCTCGATGGATTTGTCTTGGTATTCGTGCAGCTTCCGCTCGGCTAGCTACTGGTGATTGTATTACCAATTGTTTTTTTCTGCCACAAGGTACATGCATTGTCTTGTCTTCCTCTTGGGGCTTTTACTAACTCCGTCATGTTGTCGGATGTTATACTGGCAGCCTACTGGAGAAATGCTACCTTCTCCATTTATCTGCAACAGCTGCAAGAGCCGACAGAGGACCTTTGTCCTACGGGCCCTCTTTCTTCAGCTCAGGCTGTTGTCTATTCCAGCCATTCAGCTTTTTACAGGGTCAGTTCCAGCTCCGTGCTGTTACTGCCCTTTCTGTCTGTGCATCGCACTTCACCATATGCTTCATCTTTCATTGTCTTTTACTAATGTTTGTGATGCTATGGTTTGATAGGCCTAGGGATCTTTTCCTCTGTCTACGGTTCCAGTGCAATTGAGTTATGTGTGGGTTGGTTATGTGATTCCCCCCTCCTATTGTCTGTGCAGCCTGTAGTAAACAATTGTAAGGCAGGTTGATAAGAAATATAAATTTTATAGTAAATTTCCTTTCTTATTATACCTACTGCAATGGTTTACATGGAGGCCCTCCTGTCTTCTTATTCGGGTAAGAATCCTTCCTCCCCGCTGATCACATACCTCCTATGTTGGCAGACTCAGACGAATGGTTTTGCTTACTGCTTGCACATTGGATAACAGAAGTCATGGAATTGTACTAAGAGAAGAGCGTCCCTTACTGGGTGTGCACCGATGGCGCTCGACCCAGTTTTGGCTTATTTTTTTGTGGTGTTTTTACATCACTTTTCTTTCCCAAATCTCTTGGGAAAGATTAAAATAGAGAGTATTTTATCCGAGTTAGGTTCTTCCACTGTAGTGCATGCCTGTAGTAAACAATTGCGGTGGGTATAATAAGAAAGGAAATTTACTATAAAATTTATATTTTTGAGTACCAGTCATGTGTATACAATCCATTCAATAGATATGTGGTTATTTATAAAGTATATACAGTTAAAACTTAACTCAATGAAGTCCTGTCATGAAATGCACACGTCGATCTGCGCGTTAATCTATGCATTATGACCACAGTAAGGCTATCAAATTCTGTACATATGGCCTGTGCACAAGCAATGTTTCAGACAGTGGACTTCTGGGTAACCCAGCGGTCCATTGGCAGAAACATTGCCTGCATTTGCTATGAGAAATCAGGATAACCTGCCATGCTTTGGATGCCATTCAATATGGCAAGTGCTCAGTGAGCCGGTTCCGATGGCATCCATATTTGTAAAGTATTAATGATAAAAATGGTTTTATTTTTAAAAAAAAATTATCAAAGTCAGTTTATATTTTCAAAACTAAAAAGCAGTGCTGGGTAATTAATGGGATATAACATGCGTCATCAGTATACAACAGGGGTTCAACCATGGTGGCCTAGCTGATGGGATCTCACAACCTTTTTCACCAGAACCCAAATGGCTTCTCACAATTTAAGATGAAATATAAGTCCTGTCATTCCAATGATCATGATTTACTTTGAAGTTGCATTCAATACTTAAATGGAGACTGACAATAGAGCTATAAGAAGATGCACCTGCACTATACACACAACTTGAAATGTTGTGGAATATGATTCGAGATTCAATTCAAAATCTTGAGTTTGATTCACTTCAAGGTTTGATTTGACCACAAATTTGAGATTTTCAGAGCCCTACTGCTATGATCATATGGGGTGGGGGGGGGAGGGGGGAAAGTTCATCCAGATCATGGATTAGGATATACAGTACAGTCGCTGTGGACTGCTCATAATTCACGTGTGAGCAGTGATTGATTTACCAGGTAATAGACATCATCAGCACAATTTTAATTAATGAAGCACCGTGCTTCATTAATTAAAGTTTTATTTATTTATTTTATTTTTTCATTTATTGGAGTTTAACGACACTTTTGGCAGGCAAGGTCACCTCATGTCGGACAGTTTTAGGGGTGGAGGAATTCAGAGTACCCAGAGAGATCTACTGAGCAATGGCAAGCAACTATAAGACTCCCCAATGTACTAACTCAACACAAGTAGGGTTAGCATTGGTTGAAGACAGGTGCACCATCAATGTGCATTAAGCCTTAGTACACAGCACTACTGTGCCCCAAGGTGGGCAATCGGGAGTGAGTGCCTTGACCAAGGACACAATGCATTTACCCCATGGCTCGGATCAAACCGTGGACATCTCGGTTTGAAGTTCAATGCCATTACCACTGAGCCAACATGCTCCCATTTTTAATGATTGTTTCTATTATTAGTGTTTGGATTGTAATATTATTGTGTCTGTGGAGGGGGGGGGGGGGGGGGGGGGGTGAATACTGTCGTTTCAGAGCCGACATGACCACATCCTTTGGAGGCCAAGCTTGGTTGCTCTCTCCCCTTTTCCACCAATTTCAACAGCTCCCATCGCATCTGCTGCTACTGCTGTTCCGTCTGCAACGTCATCGGCCACCGTTTCAGCCGGCTTCGGCTTATCCCTGCAGGGGTCTGCAGCGATGTCTGGTAGTGTGGATGTGGGTTATCGGCCTCAGCCTTCCCTGACTTCAACTCGACCAAGTCGGAAATGGCTGCAGATCGAACCCCCTGCTGTGGCCTCTCCGCCATTGAGCACAGCAATTTTATCCCTGCAGTGGACTGCAGAGATGTCTGGTAGTGTAGACATGGGGTATTGGCCTCAGCCTTCCCTGACTTCAACCCATCGAAGTCGGAAGGGGCTGCTCACCAAACCCTCTGCTGTGGCCTCTCAGCCATTGAGCCAGCAGTTTTATCCCTGCAGGGGTATGCAGAGATGTCTGGTAGTGGAGACGTGCGGTATCGTCCTCAGCCTTCCCTGACTTCAACTCGGCGAAGTCAGAAGGGACTGCTGGCCGAACCCTCTGCTGTGGTCTCTCAGCTGTCAAGCACAGCAGTTTTCTCATTGAATTTGGATGTTCATGGTGGGACCACCATGAGCTGCGTGACATTTCCGTCCACTCACTCTGGTCCCATGGCCAGTTTTGTGGGACCAACGCCTTTTGTGCAGCCTGGACCTTCTGTCTCTCAGAGGTCTATGGCGACTCTCCTGAGTTTCCGCTCTGTAGATCCTCGGGGCATGTCATACCCCTATACACATCTGCCTTCAGATGTTTCGGCTGCAGCCCGGCGCCCCGTGTTGGGTATTTGAGAATCATGACCCTTCGTTGGTTAAAAAGGTCAGGAGTGAAGCCACATTGCCGGTTTGTTCCCACATCGAACCAGCCGACACAGGCAGTGAGCTTAGAGAGGCCCTCTCCTTGCTCACTCAGGTTCTGTCCAAGAGCCTTCCCATTGCTTCCAGCGAGGCTGCGAGTGGTTTCCAGGCACCCCCTGTGGCGCCACCTCCCAGGATTGGAAACAGGCCGCTTTCTGATCCCCCTGGTGTGCCTACACCATGGGAGGCGTCGGCTGGTTTGCCCATGATGGGCTATGTGTTTTCTGACTCAGGGGATGAGTCCGACATACCTAACGTCGAGAGCCAACAGTCTTCAGCTCTTAACTTTGTGTTTGTGTTCCTTCCAGATCTCAAACCATCAAGCCAGCCGACAATGTCAGCCTGGCCGTGATCATTGGTCATGCGTCTGCAGCTTGTGGAGCAACTGCTTCTGGGTGCCTTCGACCGTGCTACTTGGTACAGGTTGTTGAAGCATTTACAGCTTTGGGCTCTAAGCTGAGTTCCAAGACCATGAAGACGTCGTTCTTCACCAGGGTTGACACTTTTTTGCCTCAGGCGCGTTATCGTTCCTACGATTCCGCCAATCCGTCAGTCTGCCAGACTTTGACGGTCTTGGATCAGGACTCCAACTCCTTCGGGCTTTCCAAGCCCAAGTCAGCCGTTATTCCTATGGCGACTCTGGAGTCTGTGTTGGGCTTATCGAGAGAGATGCTGGACATGCTTCTCTCTCAAATCACGTTGTCTCTGCTTTAGCTGCTTATCTGCCCCCAGATAAGTTTGACGACGTACATGCTCCTTTACGTGTGCTGTCCAAGGCACTCATGCATCTTTCTCAAACGCATGCCTGTAAAATGGCTAACATGGAATTAGTTTGCAGGGACGCTGTGCTGGACACGAGCTGGGGCAGCGTGCTGCTCTTGGATCTGCTTCTTCGGCGGGTCTGCAACTATTCCATTGTTCCATGGCGACAGTCCAGGATGACGCCCTACGTCATTCCATAGATCAGCTGCTGCTTCGTCAGCTTGATCAGCCTTCTGTTGGAGGCTGGGGCCGTCCAGAACCTAACAAGCGCCCTTCTGCTTCCCCTGTGAAGCCAAGGGCTTATCCTCCTGCCGCTGCTTCTACTTACTCACGGTGTAAGGGTAGGCATCAGCAGGCATTACCTCGATTCATCCGAGGTTGAGGCATCCAACTCCGTCGAGAGTGCCTCTTCCAACACATGTCCCTTTCAACGTTTACACGTTGGGAACTTTTCACAGGGCTTATATTTCGACGAGAATCCGAGAATCGATTCGCCTAAAGATTAGCGCAATAAAACCGACGAGAATCCATGTAGATTCTCTCTGCACCTCTGCTAGGATTCGCGTGAAAAGAATTGAGTCAGTTTAACCCTTTATCTAACACAGCGGAAAACAAATTAACCAATAGAAGGCTAACATGACCTGAAATATCCTGACACTTTGTCAATATAATTGCACAAATATGCCTGTCATTGGAACCGGCTCATTGAGCCGGTTCCAACGACAGCCATATTTGTAAGATTTTATTGGTAAATATTGTTCATTTAATTATTTTGTCATTTATTTATTATTTATTGTTTAAAAATTATCAAATTTTGTTTTAAAAATTAAAAAGGTGTGTTGGGTAAAAGGTTAACATGTGTTATCAGTATACAACAGTGGTTGAACCATGGTGGTGTCATGGGATCCTGGGACACTCATAGTAGGTATGGATTCTCGCAACCATTTTCACGAGAATCCAAATGGATTCTCACAAATTTAGACGAAATATAAGCCCTGTTTTCATCACGGAGATAGGCAATCTCCTGTCAAAGGGGGCGATCGAGGTTTTCAAGAACATTTTTCAGTGGGATTTTATTCCCGCCTGTTCTTGGTGCCGAAGAAGGACGACCGACTCTGACTGGTTATTGATCTGAGTATCCCGAACCAGTCTATCATTGCTCCTAAGTTCAGCATGGAAACTTTCAGGTCGGTTTGCCACTCCATTCACCAGGGAGTTTTCACTTCCAGCATCGACCTGCGAGACACTTACTTTCACGTTCTGATTCATAGGACATCGTGAAAGTATCTCAAGTTCGCTTTTCGGGGGCGAGTTTACCAGTTCAAGGCCATGCCCTTCGGCCTCAACCTGGCTCCTTGTGCCTTCACCCGACTGATGTCGCATGTGTTACCCTTACATCGCACACAGTCCAGGGTGACTACTTCAGCATATCAAGACGATATCTTCCAGAGGCATTCCAATGCTGCTTTTCTGGAGTCAGATGTCGACACACTGTTGAGCCTGCTCATGTCACTAGGGTTCAGAGTCAACGAGGAGAAGTCGGACCTGGTCCCTTCTCCGTCGTTTTGTCATCTAGGGATGGACTGCCCTGACTCTGTCCCAGTCCATGTCCGCAACAGCTCGGAGTCTTCCCCGGCTGCTCGGTCTCTGCGGTTCGGTGACGGATTTCATTTCTCTAGGTCGGCTGCCAGTCAGACCTCTCCAACACTTTCTGCTCAGTCGTTGGAAGCCGAATGTCAATCCTCTGGATCTGCTGCTTCAGTTACCGGAGTCTCTTCCTCGTCACCTTCTCCCCCGGATGGATGTTCAGTGGATTATGCAGGGAGTTCCATTGGACTTCCCCCACTTCCGATCATGTTCTGATGGCAGTCGCCAGCAATCTCGGATGGGGTGAGATGTTCGATCCTCTAGGTCTTTCCCATTCATGGATCATGGGATCAGGATCAAGCAGCTTTTCATGTCAACCAATAGGAGCTTCTTGGTCTTCTTCTGAGTTTCTGGCAGTGGATTGCCAGGTCCTTCTGTTGTCCGACAATTCAACAGTGGTTGCTTACATTCGGAACCCGGGTGGCACACACTCTGTTCCCATGTACAAGTTGGCTCGGGATCTTCTACTGCACGCTCAGGATGTCAAAGTCGGTGTGGTGGTTCGTCACATTCCCAGTTGTCTGAATGTCCTAGCTGACTCCCTGTTCTGACGGGGCAGGGTAATTTCCACCGAGTGGATGCTCCACAGAGCGGTGTTCCAGTCGCTTTGTGATCTCTGGGGCCATCCCCACATCGATCTCTTTGTGACTCGTTGGAACCATCAGGTGGACACTTTTGGGTCCCCATGTCCAGGTCATCTGGCTTTCGCCATGGACGCTCTGTCACTCGCTTGGAACGGTCTTGTCGGCTACGCCTTCCCGCCAGTTCCGATTCTGCCTCTGGTTCTAACCAAGATATGACCTGCAGTTATCGAATCATTTTGATCGCTCCCCTGTTGCCTCAGTGGGTGTGGATCAATCTGCTCGGCTCTCTGTTGGCGGCGATTCTGGCACGTCTCCCTCTACATCACGACCTTCTTTGCCAAGGTCACCCGAGGAGGTTTCACGTCGACCCGACTTCATTGTGCCTTCACGCATATCTTTTGTCAGGTCCTGTATCCTCCTTAGGGGTTTTTCGTGATGAGCAGTGGAGTGCATTTCTTCTTCAAGGAGGCACTCCACTGGTTTAGCCTATGCGGCTAAGTGGAAGGTCTTCTGTCGATGGAGTGCGGATCACTCTGTTGATTATGCCAATCCTTCAATCACACAGATTGCAGAGTTTCTGATATATCTGTTTGATTCTCAGGGTCTCCAGCCTGTTACCATTAAAGGGTACAGGTCCATGCTTTCGGAGACCTTTTTGTATGTGGGACAGCGTGTATCGGCACTAATCCATACCTCTCCAAGCTTGTTCAGCGCTTTTCCTTGCAAAGGCCTAGGACTTTGCAGCTTACCCCAAGATGTAATCTTTCTTGGGTGCTGCTTTGCTTGGGGTGGGGGGGGGGGGGGTGCCATTCGAACCTTTATCCCAGGTGGATATGCATTTTCTCACATACAAGATGGCTTTTCTGATGGCTTTCGCCTCAGTCAGACAGGTTAGTGAGCTTCACGCCCTCTCGGTTGACCCGGCCTTTTTCAGGAGCTCTCCCTACAGTGTTACGTTTACCACTGATTGCTCCTTTCTGGCCAAGAATCAGATCCCAGAAACTACTACACCTCTCCTCCCTGAATCAGGGCTCTTCCTTCTGTTGAGGGTAACCGCTCTATGCTCTGTCCAGTTCATGCAATTCGCATTTATCTCGATTGGACACAGCTCATTAGGAAGGCAGGAAACGATTTTTTCTGTCTCATATTTCTGGTTGACAGAAAATCTCTCCTCAGTTCATTTCTCGATGGATTTGTCTTTCTATTCACGCGGCTTACGCTCGTCTATCGACTGACGATTATCTTACCAATTGTATTTCTGCCCACGATGTGCTGTGCATGCATTGTCTACCTCTTGGGCGTATTCTAACTCAGTCAAGTTGTTGGATGTTATGCAGGCAGCCTACTGGAGGAATGCTTCTACTTTCTGCACCTTCTATCTGCGTCAGTTGCAGGAGCAGTCTGAGGACTTTTTTGCTTTGGGCCCTCTTTCTTCTGCTCAGGCTGTTGTTTGCCCTAGCCATTAGGCTAGTCACAAGGTCAGTTCCAGCTCTGTGCTGTTCAGTGACACATGGGCAAGGCGTGCGATCACTCTCGCGCACCATCGCTCACGCAAAAATTGTCCAATGTGTGCGAATAATCACTTTCCTCTATTCTTGGGTGTGCTTTCATACTTTTGAGTTGCGTCAACAGAAATATTCAATTAAGTTTTGATGTTGGGAAATTTTTAACAATCACTCACAATTTGAAGCGTTTAAAGTACAATTGCAAACAATTTCCTTTTCATCGTTATGAACATGACACACAGTAGTTCGCTAAAACATCCACACACGACACGCTAACAGTAATAGGGTTGCACATTGACAATTCGCCCAGAGCTTATTCCCACCACAAAACGAACACGCATGTTCAGTTAAAAAAAACGGTGCCCATTCTGAGATCTGAGGAACGTTTTAATACTTCCGTATTTTTTTTTATCAGAGACATGCGGAATGTCGCCCCTTTCCTTGTATTCTTTTATACTTGTGACACCTGTCACTCCAATTCACCAGTGACATGAATTAACGTGCCCGATTTGGAATTTACGCATCCATTTTCCACAATTTTAATAATCTGCCATTTAAAATCCAGAACTAATTTTAGTGGGTTACATATATTTTCACCATCATAATTTACATCCGTGTTCAGTTGTATTCATGCATTCGTTTCGAAGGATGCTTGTCAGTTGAAGTTAAACATTGAAATCAACACTCAATCAATTCACTCTCCTCACAGTTTTCACTCTCGCAAACTTTATTTGAGGTGAGCGATTTTCCACTCATCTCCAATTTGCTCCCATTCGTCACTGGCTGTTTCTGTCCTTTTCTGTCTGTGCGTCGCTCAGAACCGTACGCCTCATCTTTCATTGTCTTTTACTAATGTTTGTGAGGCTATGGTTTGATAGGCCTGGGGACCTCTTCCTCTATCAACGATTCCATTGCAGTTGGGTTATGTGGGGGTTGAGTATGTGATTCCCTCCATCCTATTGTCTATTCAGCCTGTAGTAAACAATTGTAAGATAAGTTGATAAGAAATTTAAATTTTATAGTAAATTTCCTTTCTTATTATACCGACCACAGTTGTTTACATGAAGGCCCTCCCATCTTGTTATTCGGGTAAGAATCCTTCCTCCCCGCTGATCATATAACTCCAACATTGGCGGATTCAAAAGAATGAGTCATTGGCTCTGTGTCTGCGTACTGGCAATGGAAGTTGTGGATTTGTACTAGGAGAAGAGTGTCCCCTACTGGGTCTGCGCCGGTATCACTCGACCCAGTTTTGGCTTATTTTTTTCTTGGTGCTTTTGCACCACTTTTCTTTCGCAAATCTTTTGGGAAAGATCAAAATAGAGAGCATATTTTCTGAGTTAGGGTCTTCCACTGCAGTGCAAGCCTGTAGTAAACAATTGTGGTAGGTATAATAAGAAAGGAAATTTACTATAAAATTTAAATTTCTAACAAATTTTGCAGCATCTGATATTTTGCATTTACCGTTATCTCTGTATGCATAATTTGATATACAAAATTTTATTTTTTCAGATACCCAGTGAAGGGAAACCAGTTGCAAATCAAAAAGCTGCTGGTACATGTTGGTTGTATGCATGTACCAATACTATACGACTGCCATTTATGAAACAACATAATGTTGAGGAGTTTGAGTTTAGTCAAAGTTATCTTCATTATTGGGACAAGGTAAAAATATATTTTATGTCAAGGTCCATGCAATTATATTCTGCCTTTTCACACAATATGCCTAGATTTTTGTGTGGAGGAAAACAAAATAGTCAGTGATAAGGAAATGACAGCTGAAAGCAAATTATTTAGGAAGGTTATATATAGAATAATTACATTGTTAATGTAGTTATACGTTTTGGGTCCAAATACTCAATTCCCTTTGGTCAGCTGGATGAAAACGTCATGACCAAATGTAATTCATTTTCCAATGAATACTTTTGGTCATACTTTGACCCGCATTTACGGTAGAGTGCAGTTGACAGAATGTAATTCGGGCGGTGTTTCTGGGCTTTGTCTTTTGTGTGAGGGTGGTTTTCGCCTTGTTCGTTCGTACATGTTTTATTTCGTCTTTCTGCTTTGTTGTTTGGTAAAAAGTAGTTTAAACAGTTACAGAATGTAATTATAAGAATTGAATGCAATTTTTATAATCTTTATTGGAGTATGAATGTGTGGGAATGGGTACAAATTATGTATGAATTCTTAAATATACCCATAGTAGCTTGATGTACCAAATGTTCACCACGAGTGGTGCAGTGGTGTTAACCAAAGAGCCTTTGACACATGGTTGACACCACAACACCACTCATAGTGAACATTTGGTACACCAATTTGGGTTTATTGTATTTATACCATGACCATCAGATTAATAAGAGTTTACATGTTAAATAAATCAACATTCACACATGCTATTCTGCTTTTGTTTACATGAGCACCGGTGGGCGGTACTTCCGCTGGCAATTTTATCGCCGAAACAAAATAGAAAATGAAACGCGAACATTAGGGGGCCTTTTTTCATTTTAAAACAAAGTAACATAGTATTTCAAGTTGTGGATGCTTTATTAACATGAGACAAAGTACGTTTGTTAATTTTTGGTATCTTATGAGGTAAACGTATTTAAAAACGTAAAAAATAATTGACGGTTTCTTCACTCTTCATGAGGCGACAAGTGATAAATTTAGACAAGTTTGCATGCAAGGCAAGATCGCCAAAGGTCAACTTGGATGTAGTTCCACTGTAGGTGTAAATTTTAACTACTGGAATCCCATTGCTGGTGTGTTCACCATGGTTGGTTTGTAAAGCTAAAATTTATGTCATAAGCTTTTTATTTACAGTAGAACAGGTATTCATGGTAAAATATTAATTTAATCCTGCGGTTCTGTAAGGGATATAGAATTGGATATGTACTAATCCTCAGCAAAGGTATAAACATTTGGCTAATCTTAATTATAGAGGCAAAGAAATCACACTTATATCAGAAGCTTAAGATTGCTTTAATAATATTTTTCAAAGTGAAGAAAAAGAAATTAAAATGTTATCAGACATGCAATAATTTCACATATATCTGGGTTCTTACATCTACATGTAGGCCATTTTAAAAAAGTCTTGAAAATTGTTGAAAAAATGTCTGTCAAATCTTGAAGGTATTGGAAAAGCAAAGAAATAAATTTTTTGAACTGCCGTACTGACCTGGTTATAAGCCCATAATTAATATGGCAATACACCAAAAATACGGTTTGATATTTGTATTGTATAAGGAATTGGATAATTTCAATACCACCCAACTCTACAAGCAATTAATGGGAATACTCATACTGGATTGTGGAATTTTTTTTTTTGAAGTGTATTCCAAAAATTAAAACATTTTCTATTTTCAGTTAATAGCATGTTTTTGTGTTCACAGTACTGTATATTCTAATATTGGGTATTATATCATCAGCTTTCATCAAAATGAAAAGATGAATCAGGCCCATAAAAAAATTTCTTGTTTCTCAGGTAATTTTTCCTATGATGAGGGAGGGCAGCATTTTTTGTGTGTATTCACAAAACAGTTCTGAAAATGGTTGGAATACAGGAATTTAACTATTTACACCATTGTGTGGCTCGGCAGTGAAAATTTCCCATAAAGTAGTTGAAAATTTAACCAACTATATCTTGTTTGACAGAGCTCTGCGAGCTCTGTCAAACAAGGTATAGTTGGTTAAATATTTGACGTACAAGTGCAAAATAGTGTCATAGAAGAGATTTCCAGATAAAAAATGGTGATGAGGCAGGTTTTCTATGACGATGGAGGTGCCTGCGCAACAAGAATTTTTAGCTCATCTTGACAAAGTCAAGCTGAGCTAATCTCATCGCTCTCTGTCCGCCGTCCATCCATCGTCCGTCAACACCATGTTTTGGTCTTCTCCTTCAAAGCCACTGGGCCAATTCAAGTGAAAGTTTGTGTGAGTGATGGTCCCAAAGGGGCATTGCATTTTTGTTCAACTCAACATGCCTAGCCCCATGGGGGGGGGGGGGGGGGGGGGAGTGGGAGAAAATGCTCCAAAATATTTCAAAAATCTTCTTCACAAGAACCAGTGTGTACAATGACTTGATATTTTCTATGGAGCTTCCTTTTGAGGTGTTGAATTAAGTTTGTTCAAACGAAGTTAGTGAAGCAATATTTGGCTTTGTAATGGGAGGGGTAAGATTTTTGGCCCTGACCAAAATTTCTATTTTCTGAACCGATGGTCTGGTATGAACCAAATTTGGTATGTGCTATTAATGGGTCATAAGTACAGAGAGCTGTTATTTGGTATGAAGTATCCTTAGGACCAGAAGAATTGAATGGTAAATGAATATTGCCATCAGTTATGTTAGGGTGTTCTGTAATGGACATAGAAAAAATGCTGAGTCAGCATAATTGCAAAAATTAAAAAAAAATCTTTTCTATAGAACCAATTATCAGAATCTTTTGATATTTGGTATACAGCATTCGCAGAGGGTCAGATACAAGTTTGTTGAAATAAAGCTCATTGGTTCATATTTGGGCTCACTGTAGAAGCCCAAATTTTTAACATACATGTAGGGTAATATGGGGAATATTCTTTAAAACACTTCTTCTTTAGAACCACCAAGCAGAATCTTTTAATGTTTGGTATACATCATTGTTATGAGGGTCAGATTCAAGATTGTTCAAACCAAGTCCCTAGGTAAATATTTGGGCTTCCTACAGAAGCCCAAATTTTAACTTTGTTCAGTATGGGGGATAATTTTTAAAAAAATCTTCTTCTTCAGATCCACCAGTCAGAATGCTTTCATATTTGGTATGCAACATCTGTTGGGGGGTCAAATTCAAGTTTGTTCAAATCAGATTCCTAGGTATATATTTGGGCTCGCTATGGTAGCCCAAATTTTTACTTAGTGCAATATGAGGAAATTTCTTTAAAAATCTTCTTTTTCAGATCCACCAGTTGGAATGCTTTCATATTTGGTATACAACATCTCTATGGGGGTCAGATTCCAGTTTGTTCAAATTGAGTG
Source organism: Pictodentalium vernedei (assembly GCA_031216915.1). Classification (NCBI taxonomy): domain Eukaryota; kingdom Metazoa; phylum Mollusca; class Scaphopoda; order Dentaliida; family Dentaliidae; genus Pictodentalium; species Pictodentalium vernedei. Next base: position 188,758,552 of record CM062294.1, on the reverse strand, counting down.
CCTGGGTTATTATTTGGGCTCCATATGGGAACCTGAAATTTAACTTAGTACAATATGAGGGAATTTCTTCAAAAATCTTCTTCTTCAGATCCACTAGTCAGAATGCTTTCGTATTTGGTATACAACATCTCTAAGGGGGTCAGATTCAACTTTGTTCTAATCGGATCCATAGGTTAATATTTGGGCTCGCTATGGTAGCCCAAATTTTAACTTAGTGTAATATGAAGAAATTTCTTTAACAATTCTCTTTTTCAGATCCAACAGTCAGAATGCTTTCATATTTGGTACACAACATCTCTCGGGTAGTCAGATTCAACTGTTTCTAATCGAGAGCCTGGGTTAATATTTGGGCTCTTTATGGGAGCTGGAATTGGCCATTTTGCTGAAGAATTAAAAATTCTGTATTCAATACCCTCTAGAGGTGTGTAACTAAGATTAATCCACATAGGTTGTATCAAGGGGCTTCATAGGGGAGCTCTACATTTTACTTTATGATCAACTGAAGAAAAGGCATGATGCCCAGATTATTTTTGTCACTCCTGAGGGACTCCAGGATTGACAGTGTAGCCTATGGAGATGGCTTGCTTAATGTACTCATTCTTGGGCTCTGTTTATATTGTGTTCTGTTCAAGATGAGCTCTTCAGGCCCCGCATGGCCTCTTGTTAGCTCATCTTGACAAAGTCAAGCTGAGCTAATCTCATCTCTTGCCATCCGTCGTCCGTCGTCCTTCAACACCATGTTTTGGTCTTCTCCTCCAAAGCCACTGGGCCAATTCAAGTGAAAGTTTGTGTGAGTGATGGTCCCAAAGGGGCATTTCATTTTTGTTCAACTCAGCATGCCCAGCCCCATAGGGAGGGAGTGGGGGAAAATGCTCCAAAATATTTTAAAAATCTTCTTCTCAAAAACCAGTGTGTACAATGACTTGATATTTGCTGTGGAGCTTCCATATGAGGTGTAGAATCAAGTTTGTTCAAACGAATTTCGTGAAGTAATATTTGGCTTTGTAATAGGAGGGGTAAGATTTTTGGCCCCGCCCAAAATTTCTATTTTCTGAACCGATGGTCCGGTATGAACCAAATTTGGTTTGTGGTAGTATTGGGTCATAAGTACTTGACCCATGCAAAAAAAAAAATTCCCACATCCCCATGGGAACCCTGGGAGCTAAAAATAGAAATATTTTCAAACGCCCATATTTCCCAAACCCCATGGAACAGAAAGCTTTTATTTGGTATGAAGTATCCTTATTACCAATAGAATTGAAATGTAAAAAAAAATTGCCATCGGTTATGTTAGGGTGTTCTGTAATGGGCATCGAAAAAATGCTGAGTCAGCATATTTGCAAAAATTTTAAAATATCTTTTCTCCAGAACCAATCATCAGAATCTTTTGATATTTGGTATACAGCATTCATAGGGGGGTCAGATAAAAGTTTGTCGAAATAAAGCTCATTGGTTCATATTTGGGCTCTTTACAGGAGCCTGAAGTTTTAACATAGGGTAATATGGGGAATATTCTTTAAAAATCTTCTTCTTCAGAACCACCTGTCAGAATCTTTTAATATTTGGTATACATCATTGTTATGAGGGTCAGATTCTAGATTGTTCAAACCAAGTCCCTAGGTTAATATTTGGGCTTCCTATGGAAGCCCAAATTTTATCTTTGTTCAATATGGAGTGTAATTTAAAAAAATCTTCTTCTTCAGATCCATCAGTCAGAATGCTTTGATATTTGGTATGCAACATCTCTATGGGGGTCAGATTCAAGTTTGTTCAAATCAGATCCCTAGGTATATATTTGGGCTCACTATGGTAGCCCAAATTTTTACTTAGTGCAATATGAGAAAATTTCTTTAAAAATCTTCTTCTTCAGATCCATCAGTCGGAATGCTTTTATGTTTGGTATACAACATCTCTAGGGGGGTCAGATTCCAGGTTGTTCAATTCGAGTGCCTAAGTTAATATTTGGGCTCCATATGGGAACATGAAATTTAACTTAGTACAATATGAGGGAATTTCTTCAAAAATCGTCTTCTTCAGATTCACTTGTCAGAATGCTTTCACATTTGGTATACAACATCTCTAGGGGGGTCAGATTCAAGTGTGTTCAAATCGGATCCATAGGTCAATATTTGGGCTCGCTATGGTAGCCCAAATTTGAACTTAGTGCAATTCGAAGAAATTTCTTTACAATTTCTCTTCTTCAGATCCAACGGTCAGAATGCTTTCATATTCAGTACACAACATCTCTAGGGAAGTCAGATTTAACTTTGTTCAAATCAAGAGCCTGGGTTAATATTTGGGCTCTCTATGGGAGCCGGAATTGGCCATTTTGCTGAAGAATTGAAAATTTTGTATTCAGTACCCTCTAGAGGTACTAAGATTAATCCACATAGATTGTATCAAGGGGCTTCATAGGGGAGCTCTGCATTTTACTTATGATCAACTGAAGAAAAGGCATGGTGCCTAGATTATTTTTGTCACTCCTGAGGGACTCAAGGATTGACAGTGTAGCCTATGGAGATGGCTTGCTTAATGTAGACTTATTCTTGGACTCTGTTTATATTGTGTTCTGTACAAGATGAGCGCTTCAGGCCCCGTGGGGCCTCTTGTTTTTTAATAGCCTTACTGTAAATTTTGACTTATAAAAGATAGGTACTTTTGTGTTTTCTAGGTAGAAAGATCTAACTATGACCTTGATTGCTATATTGAATGTGCAAAGCGTGGAGAGTCAGCTGAAGGAAGGATAGTGCACCATCTGCTCCAGTCACCACTCGATGATGGAGGGCAGTGGGATATGCTTGTGAACCTTATAGAAAAGCATGGACTAATGCCAAAAACATGTTTTCCATCCGCTTTTAGCACAGAAAATTCATTGAGAATGAACATGATGCTGAATACCAAGGTACTTTGTTGCATATCAACAACAATCACTTGTTTGTATAGGCCTTTAGTTTGGTCGAAACTCATGGTGCTTAACTGTTAGAGCACTAAATTATTTTTTGTTGTTAAAATTTGTTCACGTCTTTGCCTTGTTACAATTTATGCTTGTAGGCACTCTTCCATGAATTGTAACCCAACAAATTATATTCCTGACAACTAAATAATTTTACTGCAGAGATATTAGACAGCCCATGCACAGAAAATGAAGCCTTCAAGATGTACCTTTACATTGGAATAAAGCCCAAATATGGGCTTCCAGCAATCTACCAGTTATAATTTTTCCTGAGATATGGCCACACCCCCAAATTATGAGTCATATGGAGGAAATATTCAACAAAATCAAGAGAATTTGTGATATGGCCCACATCTTGGAGACATACATTGTAAGGCCAAACAGAAAAATAATTGTCGTTCCAAGGCATTTATTTTTTCAAATCAATGAGGGAGAGAGGCTTTTATTATACGGCGCTCATATGAGTGGGGTGTATTATGGTATGGCAATGCCCGTCCATCCATCTGTCTGTCTGTCCTCGCTATAATACGGGAGTTACAAGTTGTTTTTTGCGTTTGGACAGGCAGAATGAGCTTACCGAAATATTATGAGCTTATTTGATATATTATGAGCTCCATCTGTCCATCCATCCATCCATCCATCCATCCTTTAATTTTTGTTTGTCCACGCGATAACTTGAATACAATACTTCCAACAGATACTGTTTCTTTATTAGCTCACCTGACTGAAAGTCAGGGTGAGCTTTTCTTATCACTCTTCGTCCTCCATCCGTCTGTCGTCCGTCGTCTGTTATCCGTCATCCTGTGTGAAGGTGGTGTTTGAGCCTCTTTCTCCTAAACCACTGGTCACATTTTAATTAAATTTCATGTAAGTAGTGGTTATATAGGGGCATTTTGATATTTTTATACTGTACCAATGACCCAGACTTAGCTGGTGCTAACTCTAACAAAACCAGGGCCAAACACAAATTTTGCCCCCCCAATCCCCAAAATTTGCATCCAAAACAAAAAGAAATCATGTCCTAAAGGACCTCCATACTACGCCTCTACTGCGCATGCGCAGTGACGCAGACGTCCCGAAATTGGCGCCAATTATCATTCTATGTTTGGCCCTTCATCAGTCAACATCTCACTGATCTTTGTGCTTGTAAATCTCAGTTTAAAGGATGCCAGACACGTAATTTTTGGAGAAAATGTGATTCTAAGGAGGATAGAAGGAGGAGAGGAAAAAGAAGTGACAAAAAATAATCAGGGCTGTACTTAAAATTTTTTGATGAAATTATGTTAAGTTGCCTATTTTCGAGGCATGGGCCTCTTGTTGTCATTCTTGCTAAATGTTGCACTGCTTATTCAGTGTTTCCTCTCCCCTAGCCTTCTAAAGTCCCCCCTTGCAATTCTCCCATGCTTTTGGCATATTTTTGAGAAAGTTCATTTCTAAAATTTCCTGGGAGAGTTGCTTGGTTACAGAATGTTTTCTGTTATTTTCCCCATAGTTACGTTTTCACCCATGGGTGTATAACATTGTGTTCTGCATCTTCCATCTGATGTTCTGCAGATTCTCCCCTGGGAGTCTCTGTTTTGCATCAGATAGAGTGTAATTTTGATGACTGATTCCGGGCCAGTTTTTTCAGTGCCTGGAGTCATGTTTTCTGGTGTTTTACACTGTTTGTTTACATTGGCAACAGCCTTTTTTGAGGGGGGCTGTTTGCCTTTGCTGTAGTTTGTCTCACTATAAGATACATTTATATTATCCGTAAGTGTCTCATTAATTATTTTATATAAATTTAAAATTTTTGACCACACTTTGCCATCGGATCCATCGGGGCTGAACGTTACTTTTCAGCAACTTGGGCTTCGCTGAAAAAATATTTTTTCAAAATTATTTTGATTTGCAATTGTTTTTTCATTTATTAATGGATCATGTTATTATGTATCTTTGTGTCAGGGGTTTTTGCGAGTAACTAGGACTTGTTGTTGTCCTTTCACAATGAAGGGACATTGTTCAAATTGTAATAGGAAGAAATCTTCCTCTGACTTTCATGATCATTGTATTAATTGTAGTCAGTGTTCTCGCATTAATCCCTGTCCTATATGTGAATATTGGGATGAGAAACATTGGAAACGTGTGTCACGATATGTTGTTTCTGGAGAAAGGGCTATGCCGGCTCTTTCTCAGCAAGGTCACTCTACTCTCTCAGTTTCTATTTCAGAGGAACAAGAACAGGGTGATGTTTCCATGTTATCTTCTACAAGTGTGCGTCCGTCGTCACAAATGAATTCAGAGCTAGCGGCAAAAGTGCTCATGGAGATTAGACAAATGTCGTCCGCTAGCTCGCCCGGTGTAGCGTCCATTCACCGAATGGTTCGGCAGCCGGGTTCGTCCGATGCGGTCCAGGAGGAAATTTTGGGTGATGCGAGCACTATAAACATAATAGATGCACACCCAGTGACGGCGGATAGTAAGCGAGAATGGAGGAAGCCTTTGAGTCCGGTTCCTAGCTCGTCCAGGTCCAGCTGGGCCGCGAGCGAGAGAGGCCCCTCTCTCGTACAACAACATCTGGGACCAGATGTTGTGGTACAAAATGTGTCTTTAGCGGAGCATACGTCCGTCGCTCGGGACGCTCCGTTGTATAAGCAGTCCGCAGAGACTGTTAAGGCTTCCTCTTCTCGTCAGCACACACGACCGCACCTTGGCTGCGTGACCGCCGATATATTACCAGCTTCGCCGATCAAGGATTCTTCGGCGACCAGGTCACACCATCCGGCAGCCAGGGATTCGAGACCGATGGACTCCGGACGTTCGCATAGGAAAACTATGCGGGAGCCATCTGATGCGGAGCTGCCCTCGGCGAAGCAGCGAAAGACTGCGCCTCCGCAGGTCTCGACGCCGGACATTCTTGTGCAGATAGCACAGCTTATCGCAGCATCCCAGCAGCCGACAGAAACGGTGTCGGATCGAGAATTATCCGACGGCGCTGGGTCGGTAAGCTCCGCCGAAGCATCGGGGGCGGACGACCGGGAACATCATGAGGTCCGACCGGATTGTGAAAGGGATACGGATGACTTGGAGCTATCCCTTTCGGAACAACATAAAGCTGCCGTGGACTTCATCCGGCACTTTCTCCCTCAAGTTGTTCCGTCGCGTCGGGCCAGACTGCTGCGGTTCCGGACAAGAGGATTATAGCGTCATTGGACTCTGAATTTTTTGAGCGGTTCAGGGACATCACTCCCGAGTTTCCGTCGCAGTCCAATAATGTTGCAAGAACATTTGAATTATTGAACGACGCTATATTTAAACTTGCTTCCAAGACGGGGAAAGCAGGTTTCTTGTCCGCTGATACTCTCAACCTGCCTTTCATTAATGCAAGGAATAAATTCGATACGGCAGGACAGGGTATCCCGAGAGTTCCTCTGCGTATGGACGATGAGGCGGAAGACTTAGAGCTATCATTACCGTCGTCGGCCTCTATTCCAACCGCGGTGTTGGAAACAGCTATTGCGTCTAACAGAGCCAATTTAGATGCCTTATCTTACGCAGATCACCTTACTAAGGCGTTATCACTGCGCCTTCATGGGAAAGAGTTTCAGGATATACAATCCTCTTTAAGACTTCTTTCAAGGGCAGTAGCTTATTCCACGTGTAACTCCGCCCTTTCAGTGGCAAATCTGGAGTTGGTTAGACGTGACGCAGCCCTAGCTACATCCACACTAGTGGATACTAAGGTGAAGAACTCTCTTAGAGTCGCTTCGGTCTCAGGAGAACTTCTCTTTGACGGCAAGCTTTCTGCTATTTATGATAAAATTACAAAGAAAGCTTCTGATTCTCTGTTGTTCAAATCTGCTTCTAAGAAGTCGGATTCAGCAGACAAAAATAAGACAGGCACTTCTGGGTCTAATGCGCCCAAGAGAGGTTCCTATAGAGGTTCTGGTGCGTCCTCTTGGTCTTATTCGAGAGACCGTCAGGGTAGCGACTCTCGTTCGGGACGTCCTTCAGGCCGGGACAATCGGTCGGACGCCCCGAGGTCGACGGGGCGAGGTGCGGGTCATGGAGGACGTGGTTTCTCCGACCGCAGGCCTCGCAGGTCCAGGAGGTGATGGCTTAAACCTCTATCGCGTACCGGTTGGCGGAAGGTTGTCGAGATTTTCACAAGAATGGGCATCGATTACGGACGACCCTTGGGTGAGAGGAGTGACTTCGGAAGGTCTAAAGATATCCTTCAAACGAAAGCCTCCATTAACTCGAAGTCCAAAGTGGACTCATCTTCCGTCAAATCCGCAGAAAAGAGACGCTCTGTTATCAGAGGTGCAGTCTCTTTTAATGAAGAACGCGGTAGAGGTCGTAGAAAACCAGGAATCTCCGGGGTTCTACAGCCATCTGTTTCTGGTTCCGAAACCAGACGGCTCGTTCCGTCCAGTCATAGATTTGAGCTGGATAAACAAGCTGATCGTCGCTCCAAAGTTTTATATGGAGACGATTCGATCGGTCAGAGCGAGTATTCGGGTGAACGATTATGCAACAAGCATAGATCTCAAAGATGCGTACTTTCACGTCATGGTACATCCGTCATTCCGAAAGTACCTACGCTTCGCAGTCCTAGGAGTGGTGTATCAATTCCGGGAGATGTGCTTCGGATTGAATCTAGCACCCTGGGCTTTCACTTGGGTAATGAACTCGGTAATGATCTATTTCCGAGCTCATTCGTCTGCGGTAACGTCGGCCTACCTGGACGACATTCTTCAGAGGTACGGCAACGAGTTAACGCTTCAGAACGATGTTCAAAATCTTCTTCTATTGCTCCGACGTCTCGGTTTTATAGTAAACGAGGAGAAGTCGGATCTGGTGCCGTCCAAGTCATTCACTCATCTGGGAATTAGCTTCGAGACGCACAACAATCTCGTTCGTCTGCCGTTAACCAGAGCGAAATTAGTCAGTTGTTACGCTCGCTATTGTCTGCACGCAGACAAAGTCACAGCGAGAGAATTTATGAGACTGATAGGTCTGTGCGGAGCCGCCGCGGATCTCATTCCGATGGGGCGGTTACGCACACGTCCTCTTCAAATTTTCTTGACTCAGAATTGGAGTGTGAAAATTCATTCGCTCGATGTAGACGTTCTCTTGTCAGATCAAGTGAAGCAAGAGATTCAGACTTGGGCAAACATTCAGTGGTTAACTCAGGGAGTTCCGCTGCAGTTGCCGGATCCGAGTTTTACCATTATGACGGATGCCAGTCAAACAGGTTGGGGTGCATCATTAATCCCAACGGATTCGAGATGCCAGGGTCTTTGGGATCCGCAATTCCTGTGCAAGCACATAAACATCAAGGAAATGATGTCAATTTGGCTTGCGTTACGTCACTGGATGGACATTATTCACAATGCTCATGTCCAAATCCTATCCGACAATACGACAGTAGTGGCGTATATACGGAATCAGGGAGGCACTCATTCAGTTCCGTTGTTCAATCTAACGGAAAGAATCCTTCTGTTTGTGCTAGAACATCACGTTCTTCTTTCAGTCCATCACATACCGGGTCGTCTGAATGTGCTAGCAGACTCCCTTTCACGAAAGGGTCGCTTGTTGCCGTCGGAGTGGACTCTCAACAAACAAGTATTCAATCAGATTTGCTACCAATGGGAACGGCCAATGATAGACTTATTTGCGACACATCTCAACAATCAGTTGCAGACGTATGTGTCTCCGTGTCCGGATCCAAGAGCATTTGCAGTAGACGCTCTGTCGATCCCTTGGGACGGAATGATAGGATATGCGTATCCTCCAGCGCCGTTAATTCAACAAGTATTGCTAAAGATAAAACAATCTCAATGCAAGATTCTGTTGGTAGCATCTCTGTCGCCACAGAGACCGTGGATAAATCTACTCAGGTGTCTGTTGTGGGACCTACCGCGAAAGCTTCCTCCACGGGAGGATCTTCTTTCGCAGGGGAAATCGCGCCAACTCCATCACAACCCGCAAGGTCTCAACCTTCACGTTTTTCCGTTGTGTGGTCCTTCTTGCATGGCAAACACTTTACAGGACGAGCAGTGGACGCGATTTCTAACTGTAGGAGGACCTCCTCTTCGCTAAACTATGCGGCTAAGTGGAAGGTTTTTCGTCGTTGGTGTAGGGATCATTCTGTAGATATATTCGATCCCTCTATACCATACATTGCAAACTTTCCAGTATACTTGTTTGACGAAATCAAACTGCAGCCTGTTACTATAAAGGGTTATAGATCTATGTTATCTGATACCTATGCACATCATGATAGTTTACAAATTGGATCTAATGTCTCTTTATCTAAGTTGGTTAGAAACTTTTCGATAAATAGACCCAGAACTCTTAGACTAATTCCTAAGTGGAATTTAGCTTGGGTTCTTCTTAAATTGAAAGAAAAGCCATTTGAACCTCTTGGGACAGTAGATTTCAAATTCTTATCTTATAAGACAGCTTTTCTCTTAGCTTTCTCTTCTGCTAGAAGAGTCAGTGAGCTTCATGCACTGTCGGTGGATGATTCTCACTATCGTAGTGTCGGGAACACTATCACCTTCACTACTAATGTGGGTTTTTTAGCTAAGAATCAGGCTCCTAATAAATATCCGGAACCTATTGTTATTAAGGCTCTTCCGTCTTCAGACGGGCGTAGGCCTTTACTCTGTCCTGTTAGAGCGTTACGTATCTATAAACAGAGATCTCAGTTTATCAGAAAGGGACGGAAACGTTTCTTTCTGTCTTTGATGCCTAATAGAAAGGACATTTCGGTCCATTCTATTGCTAGATGGATTCAATTAACTATCCGTACTGCTTATGAAAATTTATCTTCTTCTCAGCAGTCTGTGCTTAAGATTTCTGCTCATGAAGTAAGAGCTCTTTCTACTTCCTGGGCTTATGCTAATAGTGTTGCTATTACAGATTTAATGAAGGCTGCTTATTGGTCTCAGCCATCCACATTTACGAATTTTTATCTCAGAAGTATTGAGTCCATTTCTGGAGACCTGCATTGTTTAGGTCCGTTATCTGTTGCTCAGAATGTCGTCCACTAAACAGTTGCAACTATAGTTATGCAGGCTTTCTGTTCCGGCAGTGACTCCGTCCAGCTGCCCTCTTCGCTCTGGGCTATTTGACCCAGGGCAAGGGGAAGGGGGGGGGGGGGTGTTCCCTTAGGTCACCTGCTTTATAGTGAAAAGCAAGGGAATGCCTCTTCCAAGTCAGTATTTCTGAGTCGCTTCCGGGATGGTTTTAAAGTGTAATATTAATGTTAAAATTCATTCATGTCTTATTTTTAAAGTGTAGCTCGGTGTGAAGCATTTGTATATGTCAAGTGTCAAACGGGCTTTAATATACAATACTCGGACACTTTTAAATGACTATAAAGAGTCTCAATTCTCTGGACTACTTTATTTATTGGCTTACTTTAAAAATAATTAGTATAAGGGATATACTGGATGTTAATAGAGAACATGAATGTTATTGTGCTCAATTATTAAGGGTAGTGTATCTTTCTAATTTAATATTAAATAAGAAAGATACATGTAAAGCCTAATACTCCTTTTCTCCTTAAGGGGTTACCTCTTTACTATATAGTTGAGCTTATTGGATTTTCCTCTATGTCCTAGGCCCTCCAGCCTGTTTACTATTCAGCTAAGTCTGGGTCATTGGTACAGTATAAAAATGTTAAAAAATTTATAGTAATTTATATATTTTTTATACTTACCAATGACCCAGACGGGGATGGCCCTCCCTGGAGTTGGGGACTCTTGCCTCCCCGCTGAGTACATAGCGCTGACCAGGCACTGCCAGTAAGAATGATAATTGGCGCCAATTTCGGGACGTCTGCGTCACTGCGCATGCGCAGTAGAGGCGTAGTATGGAGGTCCTTTAGGACATGATTTATTTTTGTTTTGGATGCAAATTTTGGGGATTGGGGGGCAAAATTTGTGTTTGGCCCTGGTTTTGTTAGAGTTAGCACCAGCTAAGTCTGGGTCATTGGTAAGTATAAAAAATATATAAATTACTATAAATTTTTTAACTTTTATGCAAATTAGGTTTCAGCTCATATTGAGCAGAGGTGTGGGGAAAAAAATGGCAAATTTTTTTGAAAATCTTCGTCTAATGAACCACCAGTAGCAGAGAGCAGAGAATTGATATGTGATATACAGAGTCCTTTTGAGGTTTAGAAACAAGTTTGTTCAAGAGAAGTTTGTCGGGCATTATTTGCCTTTCTGATGGGAGGAGCAAGAATTTTTGCAACTCCCAAAATTTCTGTATTTTTATACTGTACCAAAGACCCAGACTTAGCTGGTCCTAACTCTTAAAATCACCTGCTTTATAGTGAAAAGCAAGGGAATGCCTCTTCCAAGTCAGTATTTCTGAGTCGCTTCCGGGATGGTTTTAAAGTGTAATATTAATGTTAAAATTCATTCATGTCTTATTTTTAAAGTGTAGCTCGGTGTGAAGCATTTGTATATGTCAAGTGTCAAACGGGCTTTAATATACAATACTCGGACACTTTTAAATGACTATAAAGAGTCTCAATTCTCTGGACTACTTTATTTATTGGCTTACTTTAAAAATAATTAGTATAAGGGATATACTGGATGTTAATAGAGAACATGAATGTTATTGTGCTCAATTATTAAGGGTAGTGTATCTTTCTAATTTAATATTAAATAAGAAAGATACATGTAAAGCCTAATACTCCTTTTCTCCTTAAGGGGTTACCTCTTTACTATATAGTTGAGCTTATTGGATTTTCCTCTATGTCCTAGGCCCTCCAGCCTGTTTACTATTCAGCTAAGTCTGGGTCATTGGTACAGTATAAAAATGTTAAAAAATTTATAGTAATTTATATATTTTTTATACTTACCAATGACCCAGACGGGGATGGCTCTCCCTGGAGTTGGGGACTCTTGCCTCCCCGCTGAGTACATAGCGCTGACCAGGCACTGCCAGTAAGAATGATAATTGGCGCCAATTTCGGGACGTCTGCGTCACTGCGCATGCGCAGTAGAGGCGTAGTATGGAGGTCCTTTAGGACATGATTTATTTTTGTTTTGGATGCAAATTTGGGGGATTGGGGGGCAAAATTTGTGTTTGGCCCTGGTTTTGTTAGAGTTAGCACCAGCTAAGTCTGGGTCATTGGTAAGTATAAAAAATATATAAATTACTATAAATTTTTTAACTTTTATGCAAATTAGGTTTCAGCTCATATTGAGCAGAGGTGTGGGGAAAAAAATGGCAAATTTTTTTGAAAATCTTCGTCTAATGAACCACCAGTAGCAGAGAGCAGAGAATTGATATGTGATATACAGAGTCCTTTTGAGGTTTAGAAACAAGTTTGTTCAAGAGAAGTTTGTCGGGCATTATTTGCCTTTGTGATGGGAGGAGCAAGAATTTTTGCAACTCCCAAAATTTCTGTATTTTTATACTGTACCAAAGACCCAGACTTAGCTGGTCCTAACTCTTAAAATTCTAGGGCCAAACACAAATTTTTTGCACCCCCCCCCTCCCCCCAATCTCCCAAATTTACATCAGAATCCAAAAAATCAATGTCCTATGTGGTCCTCCATACTTTTATCCACTGCGCATGCGGAGTGTCAAAGAAGTACCGAAATTGGTGCCAAATTCTCATTCTTTGTTTGACCCTAAAATCAGTAACATCTCACTGATATCTGTGCTTGTAAATCTCAGTTAAAATGATGCCAGACACATAATCATGAAAGAAATGGTGGATCTAAGGATGAAATAAAAGGATAAGAGGAAGAAACAGTGGAAGGATGTGTTCAGGGCTGTAACTTATAATTTTTTTACGAAATTATTTCATGTTCCCTAATTTTGGGGCATGGGCCTGATGTTTTCATTCTTGCAATGAAATTTCCATTGTTTGTTCAGTGTTTTCTCTCTCCCTTTCCTTGATTCCCCCCTTGCTATTCTCCCATTCTTTTGGAATAATTTTTGTAATTTTTTTACCAAAAATTTCTTGGGAGTTTTGGCTTGGTAACAGAATGATTATTCTGTTTTTCCCCATGGTTATGTCCTCACCCTAGGGTGGTTAGGCATGTTGGTCATGCATCTACCATCCGATGTACTGCAGTTTCTTCTCTGGAAGCCTCTGTTTTACATCGGATAGTGTTTAAATTGGTAACTGGTTTTGGGCCATGTTTTCAGTGCCTGGAGTCTTGTTTCCGGTTTTTATACACTTTTGTTTACGTTGACAACGATTCCTTCTGATAGTGATTCCTTGTCTTCTGTTTAGTTCTGCTCATAGCCAGATACATTAATATTATCCGTAAGTGTAACATTAATTTTTAAATATGTTTTAAAATTTTTGTCCACACTTAGGCTTTTTGGGGATCCATTTGGGCTCATCATTCCCATTGAGAACTTGGGCTCACTTGAAAATTTTTCGAAAATTTTTGTTCTTTTGAATTATTTTTTCGAAATGTTGTAATGGATTATATTATTATCATGTATCTTTGTTTTCAAGGGCTAGTGCGAGTACTATGACTGTTTATATTCTTTCACGATGAAAGAATATTGTTCAAATTGTAATTCGAGGAAGTCTTCCTCTGATTCTCATGTTCATTGTGTTTCATGTAGTCAGTGTACTCGCACTAATTCTTGCTCAGTATGTGCCAATTGGGATGACAAACGTTGGAGATGTGTGTCACGGTATATTGTTAGCAGTGAGAGGTCCATGCCGGTCCTCTCGCCACAAGGTCACTCTAGTTTTTCAGTCTCTTTTTCAGAGGAACAAGAACAGGGTGATGTTTCCGTGATGTCTTCAAGAAGTGTGCCTCCGTCGTCGCAGTTAAATGAAGAGCTAACAGCCAAAGTGCTCAAAGAAATACGATAAATGCCTAAGAGGTCCCAAGTAGGATCGACGGCATTGTCGCCCGCTAGCTCGCCCGGTGAAGCAATCATTCACGAAATGGTTGTGATGCCGGTTTCGTCCGTTGCGGTCCAGAAAAGGTGTTGCGAGCACTATAAACATGGAACGTGCACACCCAGCAACAAGGGATCAGAGGATAGAACGGAGGAAGCCAGTCAGTCCGGTAGCTAGCTCACCCCTCTCTCTTACAAAAACATTTGGGCCCAGATGTTGTACGTAACGTTCGTCAGTCGGAGCATACATCCACGCCTCCTGCTCGGGACACTCCGTCGCATAGACAGTCCGACGCGACTGGTCTATCGACTTCCTCATCCTCACGGCAGCACACACGAACGCACATTGGCTATGTGACCGCTAATATCCAGCCAGCTTCGCCTACCAGGGATTCCACGTCGACCAGGTCACACCATCCGGTAGCCAGGGACACGAGGCCTTTACAGTCAGGATGTTCGCATAAAAGAAGTATGCAGGATTCAACGTCCCAGGAGCTTCGAGTGGCTAAATCACGTTACACCGCGGCTCCACAGGCTTCCGTGACGGACTTGCTATGGCAGATAGCTCAACTCATCGCAGCATCCCAGCAGCCGTCAGAAAGTTTTTCGGATCAGGAATTGTCTGAGGAAGCTGGCTCGGTTCGCTCCCCTGCAGAGTCAGAAAGGGACGACCGAGATTACCAAGTGGTCCAGCCAGATGGCGAAAGGGATTCAGCGGAGCTGGAATTTTCCCTTTCTGAACAACATAAGGTAGCCATAGATTTTATCCGGCAATACCTTCCAGAAGTTGTTCCTCCAGACCAAAATGCTGCGTTACCGGATAAGAGACTAATAGCAAGACTGGACACAGATTTCTTCGGTCGGAATAGGGACATGGCGCCAGAGTTTCCAACCCAGTCCAGAAATGTCACACGGACATTTGAACTTCTTAATGACGCTATATTCAGACTAACCTCTAAGACGGGCAAGTCTGGTTTCTTATCTCCTAATGCTCTACAGCTGCCTTTCATCAATTCAAGGAATAAACAGGACAGGGCGTACCGAGAGTTCCTCTGCGTCTGGACGACCAGGCTGAAGACCTAGAATTGTCTTTGCCGTCGTCTATGTCTATACAATCCAGTATGCTGGAAACGACAATCTTGTCTAACAGAATCAGTTTAGACACATTATCGTACGCAGATCACCTTACCAGAGCGTTATCATAACGTCTCGAAGGAAAAGAATTCCAGGATGTACAAACTTCCTTAAGAGTTCTTTCGAGGGCCATAGCATACTCTACGTATAACTTCCAGTGGCAAATCTGGAGTTAATTAGTCATAATGCTGCCCTGGCTGCATCCACTAGAGTGGATCGTAAGGTGAAAAACTCTCTTCGAGTCACTCCGGTCTCCGGAGAGCTTCTCGACGGTAAGCTTTCCATAATCTATGATCAGATTACTAAGAAAGCTTCGGACTCTCTGCTGTTTAAATCCGCTTTTAAAAAGTCGGATTCAGAGGAGAAGAGTAAGGCAGGCACTTCTGGGGCGAGTACATCCAAGGGAAGTTCCTATAGAGGTTCTAAGAAGACCTCTAGGTCTTACTCCAGAGACTGTCAGGGTAGCGACTCAGGTAGGGGTCGTAATACTGGCTGAGACAACCGGTCAGATGCCCCTAGGTCGACGGGGCGAGGTGCGGGTCGTGGAGGACGTGGTTTCTCCTCCCGGAAGCCTCGCAGATCCAGGAGGTGATGGTGTAAACCTCTATCGTGTTCCAGTGGGCAGAAGGCTATCAAGATTCTTAACCAATTGGTTGTCAATTATGGACAACCCATGGGTTTGAGGGGTGATTTCCGAAGGGCTGAAACTGTCCTTCAAAAGAAAACCCCTGTTAACTCGAAGTCCACGATGGACTCAGCTTCCGTCAAATCCTCAGAAGAGAGATTCACTTCTATCAGAAGTCCAACCTCTTCTGGAGAAGAATGCGACAGAGGTCGTAGAAATTCAGGAATCTCCAGGTTTCTACAGTCATCTGTTCCTGGTTCCAAAACCAGACGGCTCGTTTCGTCCAGTCATAGATCTGAGCTGGATAAACAAGCTGATCGTGGCTCCAAAATTTTACATGGAGACCATCCGATCGGTCAGAGCGAGCATTCAAATGAACGACTATGCCGCAAGCATGGATCTCAAAGATGCGTACTTTCACGTCATGGTACATCCGGCGTTCAGAAAGTATCTTCGCTTCACTGTCCTAGGAATCATTTATCAGTTCCGAGCAATGTGCTTCGGTCTGAATCTAGCGCCCTGGGCTTTCACTCGAATAATGAACTCGGTAGTGACTCATTTCCAAGCTCATTCATCTGCGGTAACGTCTGCCTACCTGGACGACATCCTTCAGAGGTACGGCAAAGAGTTAACGCTTCAGAACGATGTTCAGAGTCTGCTTCAGCTGCTCCGACGTCTCGGTTTCATAGTAAATGAAAAGAAGTTGGATCTGGTGCCGTCCAAGTCATTCACCCACCTGGGAATGAGCTTCGAGACGCACAACAATCTCGTTTGTCTGCCGTTAACCAGGGCGAAATTAGTCAGTTGTTACGCTCGCTTTTGTCTTCACACAGATGTAGTAACTGTGAGAGAATTCATGCGACAGATAGGTTTGTGTGGAGCCGCCGCGGATCTTATTCCGATGGGGCGGCTATGTACGCGGCCACTCCAAATATTTCTGACTCAGAACTGGGGTGTGAAGATTCATTCGCTCGAAATGAACATCGTCTTGTCGATTCAAGTGAAACAAGAGATTCAGGCTTGGGCAGATATTCAGTGGTTAACTCAGGGAGTTCCACTGCAATCGCCAGATCCGAGTTTTACGATTATGACGGATGCCAGTCAAACAGGTTGAGCCCAACAGATTCGAGGTGCCAGGGTCTTTGGGATCCGCAGTTCGTAAACAAGCACATAAACATCAAAGAGATGATGTCAGTTTGGCTTGCGCTACGTCATTGGATGAACATTATTCAGAATTCTCATGTTCAAATTCTGTCTGACAATTCAACAGTGGTAGCATATATTCGGAACCGGGGAGGCACTCATTCCATTCTGTTGTTCAACTTAATGGAAAGAATCCTTCTGTTTGTCCTAGAGCATCAAGTTCTCCTATCGGTCCATCATATTCCGGGTTGTCTGAACGTTCTAGCAGACTCCCTTTCTTGGAAAGGTTGTATGTTGCCATCAGAATGGACTCTCAACAAATGAGTATTCAATCAGATTTGCAACCAATGGGATCGTCCTATGATAGACTTATTCGCGATGCATCTCAACAATCAGTTGCAGACGTATGTGTCACCGTGCTCAGAGCCTCGAGCGTTTGCAGTAGATGACTTCTTGATCTCTTGAGATGGAATGGTAGGTTACGTGTATCCTCCAGCGCCGTTGATTCAGCAGATATTGCTAAAAATAAAGCAATCTCACTGCAAGATTCTGTTGGTAGCATCTCCGTCACCCCAGAGACCATGGATAAATCTACTCAGGTGTCTGTTGTGGGACATGCCGCGAAAGCTTCCTCCACAGGAGGATCTTCTTTCGCAGGGGAAATCGCGCACACTGCATCACAACCCGCAAGGTCTCAACCTTCACGTATTTCTGTTGTGCGGTCCTTCTTGCACGGCAAGCATTTTACAGGATGAGCAGTGGACGCAATTTCTAACCTCCTCTTCGCTAAATTATGCTGCTAAGTGGAAGGTTTTCTCACGGTGGTGTAGGGATCATTCTGTTGATATTTATGATCCCTCCATTCCAGACATTGCTAATTTTCTGGTCTACTGGTCTACTTGTTTGACGAGATCAAACTGTAGCATGTTACCATTAAGGCTTATAGGTCTATGCTATCAGATACCTATGCACATCATGATAGCTTACAAATTGGATCTAATGTCTCTTTATCTAAGTTAGTGAAAAACTTTTCGATAAATAGACCTAGAACCCTTAGATTAATTCCTAAGTGGAATTTAGCTTGGGTTCTTCTAAAGCTAAAAGAAGCACCATTTGAGCCTCTTGATATGGTGGACTTCAAATTCTTATCTTATAAAACAGCTTTTCTCTTAGCTTTCTCTTCTGCTAGAAGAGTTAGTGAGCTTCATGCACTATCTGTTGATGATTCTCACTATCGTAGCGTTGGTAATTCTATTACTTTGACTACTAATGTTGGATTTTTGGCTAAGAATCAGGCTCCTAATAAGTATCCTGAACCTATTGTAATTAAGGCTCTTCTGTCTTCAGACGGCCATAGGCCTTTGCTCTGTCCAGTTAGAGCTACACGTATTTACAAACGTAGATCTGAGTTTATCAGAAAGGGACCTAAACGTTTCTTTCTGCCTCTGCTGCCAAATGGAAGGGACATTACAGTCCATTCTATTGCATGGTGGATTCAATTAACTATCCGTACTGCTCATGAAAAATTATCTTCAACACAGCAGTCTGTGCTTAAGATTTCGGCGCATGAAGTAAGAGCGCTGTCCACATCTTGGGCTTCTGCTAATAGTGTTGCTATTACCGATATTATGAAGGCTGCATATTGGTCTCAGCCTTCCACATTCACAAATTTTTATCTTAGAAATATTGAGTCAATTTCTGGTGACCTGTATTGTTTAGGTCTGTTATTTGTTGCTCAGAATGTCGTCCACTAAACAGTTGCAACTGTAGTTATGCAGGCTTTCTGTTCCGTCAGTGACTCTGTCCTGCTGCCCTCTTCGCTCTGGGGTATTTGAATCAGGGCTTGGGGGGGGGGTGGGGGATGGTGTTCCCTTATATCACCTGCTTTATAGCAAAAGCAAGGGAATACCTCCTCTAGAGTCAGTAATTCCGAGTTGGTGCCGGGATGGTTTTAAAGTGTAAAGCTAATGTTTATCTCATTCATGTAATATTTTTAAAATGTAGCTTGGTGTGAAGCATTTGTATATGTCACGTGCCATACGAGCATTAATATACAATCCTCGGACACTTTTAAATGAGTATAAAGTGTCTCATTCTCTGGACTATCTTTATTTATTGGCTTTCCTTTAAAAAATTAATATAATGGGTTATACTGGATGTTAATAGAGATCATTGATGTTATTGTGCTCAATTACAGAATGGTATTGTGTCTTTCTTTTTTCATATAAACAAGAAAGATACATGTAAAGCCTGTTTCTCCTTTTCTACTTGAGGGGATAATTCTGTTTACATGTAATTGAGCCTATTGGATTTTCGTTTATGTCCTAGGCCCTCCAGCCTTTTTTCTATTCAGCTAAGTCTGGGTCATTGGTACAGTATAAAAATGTTAAAAAATTTATAGTAATTTATATATATTTTAGACTTACCAATGACCCAGATGGGAATGACCCTCCCATGAGTTGGGAACTCATACCTCCCCTCTGATTAAATAATACTTACCAGGCACTGGTTGTAAGAATGAGAATTTGGCGCCAATTTTGGTACTTCCTTGACACTGCGCATGCACAGTGGATAAAAGTATGGAGGACCACATAGGACATTGATTTTTTGGATTCTGATGCAAATTTTGGGGATTTGGGGGGCAAAATTTGTGTTTGGCCCTAGAATTTTAAGAGTTAGCACCAGCTATGTCTGGGTCATTGGTAAGTATAAAAAATATATAAATTACTATAAATTTTTTATTTATTCATTTATTTATTTATTTATTTATTTATTTATTTATTTATTTATTTATTGGTGTTTTTAAGGTCACATATTTCTGCACAATGGCTAACCATGACCGTGACAGTTTTACGGGTGGAGGAAACCGGAGTTCCCGGAGAGAACCACCGAGCAACAGTGAGCAACTGTCAGCTCCCCAACATACCAACTCCACACAAGCAGGGTTAGCATTGGTTGAAGACAGGTGCACCATTGACGTGCAGTACACAACGTCACCATGCCCCCACGTGGGCAATGGGGGTGAAGTGTCATTCCCAAGTATAAATTTTTTAACTTTCCAAACCGTGAGGCAGATTTGAACCAGATTTGATATGAGGGCTTATTGGGTCATAAGTACTTAATTTATGCCCATATTTTTTTCTCGTCCCCCCCATGGGAACTGCAGGAGCTACAAAAAGAAAAATATTAAATAAAACGCCCATATCTCCAAAACTACACGGCACTGAGAATTCTTATTTGTTGTGAAGCTTCCTTAGGACCAACAGAATGGAATGGTCAAAATATCGGTTTTATCAAGGGGTACTTTTTAGGGACTTTGAAAAAGTGCTGAGTCAGCATTTTTTAACACTGTGGGTAATGGGAAAAACATGTAAGACTACTTTTCTCCCAAACCACTGCTCCAAAAGCTTTCAAATTTCACATATAACATCTTTGGAAGATTGTTTCACATGTTTATTGAAATCAATTCCCTAGGTCGATATTTGGGTTCTCTATGGGAGACCAAATGTTTAAATTAGTGCAGTATGAGGAATATTCTTTAAAAATCTTCTTCTTAACATCTACCAATAAGAATCTTTTGATATTTGGTATGCAGCATCCTTGGGGGGGGGTGAGATTCAAGTTTGTTCAAGCCAAGTCCATGGGTTCATATTTAGGCTGAAAATTTGGGGCCCCGTTCTGGACTTAGAAATTTTGGACCAAAATCCGGAATTTTTTTTTTGTTTTTTATGCGTTTCAGTCAATTTTAAGACAAAAAAAAATTATTTTTTTTACACTGAAAATTTGGGGTCCGTGTGGGCCTACCTGGCGGGGATATATAGTATTCCTCATGTCTGTAAGTCTGTCATTTTGCCCGTCCATCCATTCCAAAGTTGTATCGTACACTACACTCACACCATTAAGACAGAAATCTGATATATTGCATAATGCAAAACTACACTCAGTGCCTAACCATGTTTGAAGGTCAGACAACTCTGTGTATTTTTGTCACGGTTATTGCTCTTTATCAACTTTGAAAATTTCATGTGAATTCTAAACATAGGGCATATGTTGAAACTAATACCATGTAAATTGGATAGTATAATATTAGAATGTTCCTCTTCATGTTCTATCTGTCGATAGTACCTGAGTTTGTGTGATTTCTGAAATAAAACCTGAAGCAGCGAAGCTGCTGAAGGTTTTATTTCAGAAATCACACAAAACCTTCATTCAGTGAAGCTGCTGAAGGTTTTATTTCAGAAATCACACAAACTCAGGTACTATCGACCGATAGAACATGAAAAGAAATGTTCTAATTATTTTATTATGCCGAACAAAAAATAACTTTCATTGTTAAGCGTTAACTGCAACAATGCCATCAATTTTGTAACAACAATGTAGTCGATCCAAAAACATGATGTAATTTCGAACGAATGACGTCTCTTCGAAAATGACTTGTCACAAGTGCAGTCACTTTGGGAGTTTCTATATCACAAAATGCTAGTGTTTACAACTGCATCATGCTGTTCATGTTATAATTCATTGTTAATGCTTGTGTGATAAGTGGTATAAATTAGTGGAATATAAATTCATGTTTCTCGGACGACGACAGTTGATAGAATTAAGCGGAGTGAAACAATTTATTTTGAACTTGAGGCTGAGGCTCAGTGAGGTCGAGAAGTACTAAACTTGTGGAAATATAATTGATTGAAGTCATAACTCCTATTCAGGATTCACTGAAGTGGTGAACAACACGTGAGTTTTTAATATTTCTGATTCTTTTGAATTCATTGTTTGCAGTTAAAAATGAAAACACACCCACTGAAGATGATATATTTGTTGGTAAGTTTGTGTCTATCGGTGATGAAAAACGTTAAACAGACACAGAGTCAGCGTTTGGTGTTGAGAAATTCCAATGGATGCTGATCAGTGGAAGTGGAGCTTACATTTTCTTCATTCTCTTGTCTCCAGGGAAAAACGTTCCGATAGTAACCGTGTTTTGCCCCAAAATTCCAGTACCATGACTTTTAGAAGGTGTCAAATTAACCAATCACAGCTGATGTTACAAACGTGAGACATAATAAATATTTTTAGTATCAGATATATGATTACATTAGGCTAATGGGTGGACAAGAGAATTTGAAGTTTTGGTCCTGAAGTAGGAGTCTGATGTAAATTACCACATGAATTATGAGAAACATTGGCTTCGAAAAGTCAGCTGTCTTTTAAAATGTCATTTTTACATGGATTTGCTATCAGGCATGCCTTTGACAATAAATTATTTACTCACATTCAGATTATTTATTTCTACTTAGTCAAAGAGTGTTATATGTTTTTAGTTGATTTGGGAAATGCAGTACATGTTATGGGTTAGATAACTAAGTTACAGAATATTTGCATTTGAAGAGAGTGTATGGCATGTCATTTTAGGAAATGCTTGGAAAACTGGAGCGGAACCTTAAGAGCATTTTGCTGTCAGTGTCAACTCTTAAACCAGGAAGTTCTTTATTTGTGTTTGAATTCTAAATACACAATTTTTGAAAACACCTTTTATTATTTCTGGTTTGTGTGCAATTGTTAGTGATAGTTAACATTGATCAAATGATATCTCAGCACAACTGGAAGGAAATAAGTGGAAATTTTGAGAAAATTGATATAGCCTATTTTTGCATCTTTTTGAATTTACGTCAGATTTCGAAAACACATTAAGATAGAGCACTGCATTTCCTATACACTGAGCTCTGTATTCATGATAGATATATGCAATTATGAATAGCCTGTTTGTTATTGTTCACCACAGAGTTGCAATCACAAAGTGTACTTTTTCATTTTGGTCATTGGTGTCATGTCCGTGTGTCATCCATTAAGCTGTTTGCCCTTTTATTTCTGGAAAGCAACACCCCCACCCCAAAGCAGTGGATGTTACTGCTTATTGTTTTACATTTTGATTGTATTTAACATTGCTATTGACAGGACATGGGTTGTCAGTTGTGCTGAGATATCATTTGATGAATGTTAACTATAACTAACAATTGCACACAAACCAGAAATAATAAAAGGTGTTTTCAAAAATTGTGTATTTAGAATTCAAACACAAATAAAGAACTTCCTGGTTTAAGAGTTGACACTGACAGCAAAATGCTCTTAAGGTTCCACTCCAGTTTTCCAAGCATTTCCTAAAATGACATGCCATACACTCTCTTCAAATGCAAATATTTTGTAACTTAGTTATCTAACCCATAACATGTATTGCATTTCCCAAATCAACTAAAAATATATAACACTCTTTGACTAAGTAGAAATAAATAAATCTGAATGTGAGTAAATAATTTATTGTCAAAGGCATGCCTGATAGCAAATCCATGTAAAAATGAGATTTTAAAAAACAGTAATAATAAAAATGCTATCTGCAGTGGCTCAGAGCAATGTGAGAGTCAAGGAGGTGTGGATTTAGGAAATATACATGTACAAAGTTACAGAATATTTGCATTTGAAGAGAGAGTATGGCATGTCATTTTAGGAAATGCTTGAAAAACTGTAGATCGGAACCTGAGAATACGTACCTTCATGGTGTAATCATCTTCCAAAGTTTTTAATGCAGATTTTAAACCTTAGGATATTGTTACACACACAGGGTATATAGGATTTGCATTGTCTATCTGTCCATCTGTCAGTCCATCTGTCCTTTCGTCAATTCGTCTGTCCGTCCCAAAATTCAATCCTGAATAACTTGTAAAGTACTTGGTTGAGTGACTTGATATTTGGTATGCAAGTGCATCCTATTGCTGTATACCCAGAGTGAAATGCAGGTGTCGTTTGAGATTTTATTTCCAGAGTCATTGCCCTTTATGGACTTAGAATTTGTCTGCCTTGAAATTAATTAATAACTTGCTGAGTACTCAGTGGAATGACCTCATATTTGATGTGCAACTCTGTCTTATTGATGTCTACCCACAGTACAAGGTCCGTCTGTCTATTCCAAAATTCAATCATGAATAACTTGTTAAGTACATGGTTGAGTGACTTGATATTTTGTATGCAAATGTATCCTATTGCTGTATACCTTTAGCGAAATGCAGGTGTCATTCAAGATTTTATTGCCAGAGTCATTGTCCATCCATCCATCCATCCACCCATCCATCCATCCATCCATCCATCTCCATCCATCCATCCATCCATCCATCCCAAAATTCAATCATGAATAATTTGTAAAGTACTTGGTTGAGTGAATTGATATTGCATTTAGTGAAATGCAGGTGTCGTTCGATATTTTATTGCCAGAGTCATTGCCCTTTATGGACACCTATAGTCAGACTTGCATTGTGAAATAAGTGGGGGTACCTTTTTGTGTCACCGTATGGTGACACTTTACTTTCCTTTCCTTTTCTGAGTATCGAAATGAAGCACCTATACAATGTGCTAACATATTTATACCACCCACTTGAAAAGTGGGAGGTATATCGTGTTCACTTGGTCCGTCCATTACGCTTTAGGAGGGGTACACATCTGCTATCCGCAACTTCTCTTAAACCATTGAAAGATTTCATTGAAACTTTCAGACCTTCTGTTACATACATTGAAGATGTGCACCTCCTATTTTCTTTTCAGCTATTTTCATATTTACAGTTTCCCATATTGAAAAATGAACTTTGTCAAATTCAATTGACATTCTGTACAGATCTGCTATCCGCAACTTATCTGAAACCATTGAACAGATTTCATTGAAACTTTCAGACATTCTTTTACATACATTGCAGAAGTGCACCTCCTATTTTCCTTTCAAATATTTTTATATTTACGGTTCCCCATATTCAAAAATGGTCTTTGTCAATCCAGGTTTTAGTAGGGAGTGGTATAGATCTGCTATCCGCTACTCCTCTTAAACCATTGAACAAACTCCATTGGAACTCTCAGACATTCTTTTACATACGCTGAAGATGTGCACCTCCTATTTTTCTTTCAGATGTTTTCATATTCCGACATACGTCCGTCCATTATGCTATAGGGGTGTTATGTTTTTTTGTTTTTTTGGGGGGGGGAGGGGGGGGGGGGCTACACATCTGCTATCCGCAACTCCTCTTAAACCAGTGAACGGATTTCATTGAAACTCTCAGACATTCATTTACATACATTGAAGATGTGCACTTCCTATTTTGTTTTCAGATATTTTCTTTTTTTACAGTTTCCCATATTGAAAAATGAACTTTGTCAAATTCAATTGACATTCTGTACAGATCTGCTATCTGCAACTCCTCTTAACCCTTTACCTAACATGAAAAGCAGACGACACTTGCAAAAAAAATTCTTGAATAACTAATTTTTTTCATTTTTTGTCTCAAAAACATAGGTTATGACCCCTCGTTGGAACGAGCTCGACGAGCTCGTTCCAACGAGGGGTCATAACCTATGTTTTTGAGACAAAAAATGAAAAAAATAGTGAAAATTAATTGGCGATTTTTGAGAATAGCGCTGGCCGGTTTTGGCCGTTACGTTGGGTAAAGGGTTAAAGCATTGAACAGATTTCATTGAAACTTTCAGACATTCTTTTACATATATTGAAGATGAGCACCTTCTGTTCAGTTTCAGATATTCTCATTTTTAGGGTTTCTCATATTTAAAAATGGGCTTTGTCAATTCAAGCTTGCGTGGGGGGGGGGGGGGGGGGAATCGTTGTTGACATTTGCTATCCTCGACCTCTTTTAAACTAGTGAATGGATTTCAATGAAACCTTCGAACATTGGTGTTAGTTTTAAAAATTGACTTGATAGTTATCTATCTTTATTTAGGGTTGGCCTGCACATTTCAAAGGTATTTTATTAGCTGTGCTTACGAACAGGTGTAGTTTAATTAAGTGTACCTTCATGGTGTAACAACTCCTTCCTCACTTTCTAATGTAGAGGGACGAATATAGGATATGGTTACACATGCCTTATGCAACATCTATAATATTTGCTGAAAAATATTTTTTCACTAGTGATGAACCGATTATCAAAACTTGCTATGAACTGATTACCGATTATTTCACCATACATTCTGCTGATTACGATGCCAATTCAGATGGTTTGAATAGGGCACAGAAAAAATCTGCTGGTGCCTATTTTACCACAATATTTCATTGATAAATCAACAGTTACAAAGGTTTTTCATCTTCAGCAATGGGGTCAATACAGCCGACCACACTTAATTGAATAATGCTTTTGTCAGACAAAAATATTCGAATAAGAGGAGTATACCAACAAGCGGGATCATTGAAGGTAATCACGACGATAACAGTACAAAAACTGATTAACTGATTTGGTGATCGCCACAATGAGGTGTCAATCCTGTGCTGAATGTGTATGTTTATTGCTGAAAAAATTAATAAAATTTTAGGCCTAAAAAAATAAAAAATCTGTTTCTCAGGCCCTCCTGCATTGTCCTTTTGGCTGCTGCATGCTCTCTTTTTATAACCAATTTAAACTTTAAAACAATAAAAATTAAATGGTTTATGTCTGATATTTTACCCAAATTAAAAATATTGATGAATTTGTCCCTTGAGTGCAAGAAGGCTTTGCAATACTTTAGCATTGCAAAGCCTTCTTGCACTCAAGGGATGGAATACACCACCACTCATGCTATTCTGTAGATTATGAGGCCTAAAACTTGAACCAAGAACATGAACTTTTGATGGCAGAGAAGAAATTACTGAAATAAAAAACAAAATAAAAAAAACGCTCGCCCGCATGCAATTTCACAAATAATGGCCTGAGAAACAGAAGATCTACATTATTGTGTGGCCTTATATCATTTGTGTGAATTGATGTCCATTTTTTTATGCACTACAAGCACCAAAGCTGAAAATTAACCCTTTGAGACTTTAATTATCCTGACGTTCAAACGTCACTGGGAATTCAGTTTCTTCAACATTTTTCAAAATGCGATGTCAAACATTGGAAAGTACCAATAACAAGATATTGTTCACATTAGTGATTATCTGGTTGAGGGCTAGATTATTTTTGGTTGTCTGAATTTGTTATGTCTCCCCTTCCAAGAAGGGAGACATATTGTTTTAGTGCATATTCTTCTTCTTCTTTTCTTCTTCTTCTTCTTCTCATACAAACTTTGTCCGGGCCATAACTTTTTTGTCTTTTGTCCTACACCTTAGATACTTGGCATGTGGATGTATCACCATGAGCCGGTGTGCAGTGTACCATAGTGACCTTCATGTGACCTTGACCTTTGACCTGAAGGTCATATTTATGTGTTTTTTTAAGGGAAACATCACACAAACTTTGTCCGGGCCATAACTTTTTTGTCTTTTGACCTACACCTTAGATACTTGGCATGTGGATGTATCACCATGAACCGGTGTGCAGTGTACCATAGTCACCTTCATGTGACCTTGACCTTTGACCTGAAGGTCAGATTTATGCACTGTTTTAAGGTAAACTGTCTGGACCAGAACTTTTTTGTATTTCGAGTCAGACTTTAGATATTTGGCATGTGGATGTATTACCATGAGCCGGTGTGTAGCGTACCATTGTGACCTTCATGTGACCCTTACCTTTGATCTGAAGCCAGATTTGTGCTTTTTTCAAGGAAACTTTGTCTGGACCAAAACTTGTTTGTCTTTTGAGCCAGGCCTTAGATATTTGGCACGTGGATGTATCACCATGAGCCGGTGTGTTGCATACCATTGTGACCTTCAAGTGACCTTGACCTCAAGGTCAAATTTATGTACTTCAGATAGGGAGTAATTGTCCAGACCAGATTTTTTTTTGTTTTTTTTTACCTAGGACTTGGTTATTTGACATGTGGATGTGTCGCCATGAGCCCGCATGTCGTGACCTTCATGTGACCTTGACCTCAAGGTCAAATTTATGTACTTCAAATAGGGAGTAATTGTCCAGACCAGAATTTTTTTGTTTTTTGACCTAGGACTTGGTTATTTGACATGTGGATGTGTCACCAAGAGACCTCATGTCGTCTACCTCGATGACCTTCATGTGACCTTGACTTCTGACCTTAAGGTCAAATTTATGTACTTCAAATAGGGAATAATTATCCAGACCAGAACTTTTTTGTTTTTTGACCTAGGACTTAGATATTTGACATGTGGATGTATCGCAATTAGACCGCATGTCACATGTAATCATGACCTTCATGTGACCTTGACCTCAAGGTCAAATTTATGTACTTTAAATAGGGAGTAATTGTCCAGACCAGATTTTTTTTTTTTTGGACATGTGGATGTGTCACCATGAAACCACATGTGTGCTACCTTGATGAACTGCATGTGACCTTGACCTCTGACCTCAAGGTCAAATTTATGTACTTCAAATAGGGAATAATTGTCCAGATCAGAACTTTTTTGTTTTTTTTTGACCTAGGACTTAGATGATTGACATGTGGATGTATCACAATGAGATCACATGTCATCATGACCTTCATGTGACCTTGACCTCAAGTTCAAATTTATGTACTTTAAATAAGGAGTAATTGTCCAGACCAGAATTTTTTTTTTTTGACATGTGGATGTGTCACCATGAAACCACATGTCCGCTACCTTGATGAACTGCATGTGACCTTGACCTCTGACCTCAAAAGGAAGGGGAGACATATGTTTTAGTGTGCTAAAACACTTTCTAGTTCAAAACTTGTTTTATTACAAATTATTGGAGAGTGGCCATAGGCAGTCTCCAATAATGTGTAATAAAACAAATTTATATAAACAAAATATTATTTGTGTTTGACTGAATATGAAATATAAGCAATGAAAGTGTTGGCTTTTACTCTGATATCTTCATTTTTTTGAATGCCCTGATAGTGGATTCTAGCACTTCAGAAGTCTTGACAGCAGGATTATATTAGTATTTGAAGCTGCGATAACATTTGTCTCAATGATTATCACTGAGCACTATTCGGAAGAAAATAGGAATTTGAGGTTAAAACTTTAAAAAAACAAAAAATAATAAAACAAATGACCACAAAGTATCAACATGCTGTTTGATTTCATACGTAATAACACTTACAATAGTACCAAAGGGTTAAATTAAACAAAAGGTTTCATACGTAATAACACATACAAAAGTATCAGTGGGTTAAAGTGAAACTTGTAATGTTGATGTTCCACAACTGTTGGGATTGAGAGAATTTGCCGTATTGACAATTGTCATTGGTTTATAATTATTTTCATCCCTCATGTTCATTAATTGGCCTGCATCATGCATGCTAATCACTGTGGTTACATACATTGCAACTTGTCTTTTGGATGGACTCGGGAAGAAAAACATTAAAACAACTCACAATTTCTTCAATCACACAACATTACAGAATTTAAAGCAGGTGCGACTGATGGATATTCATATATAAATAACTAGTTACATCCCACTAAATCAGCTGTTCTTTGAACCACCCTCGATAACAGTACATTTAAAACCTTTGAAATTGTGCATGTGAATTGGTTGAACACACCCTCGACAACAGTACATTTAAAACCTTTGAAATTGTACATGCGTCCCCGTGGGAACCCCGGGAAGTAAGCAGCACTTGTTTACTGCGGTAAACCAGTTCCGCTTTACTAGTAAAATAGGACCCAGTCACCAATGCTTGGGGTGAAAGTCCTCTAAAATGGGCAACATGTTGATAAACGATTGACTAAACTTGACTTCATCGCCCTGTTGTGTCACGATTAGCCATTGTGCATAAATATGTGACGTTAACCACCAACAAACAAACAAACAAACAAACATTGTACATGCGAATTGGTTAAACCCACCCTCAATAACAGTACATTTAAAACCTTTGAAATTGTGCACGTGAATTGGTTAAAACCACCCTCGATAACAGTAGATTTAAAACCTTTGGAATTGTGCACGCAAATTAGTTAAACCCACCCTCGATAACAGTACATTTAAAACCTTCGAAATTGTGCTTGTGAATTGGTTAAACCCACCCTCGATAACAGTACATTTAAAATCTTTGAAATTGTGCACGCGAATTGGTTAAACCCACCCTTGATAACAGTACATTTAAATTGTGCATGCGAATTGGTTAAAACCACCCTCGATAACAGTACGTTTAAAACCATTGAAATTGTGCATGTGAATTGGTTAGTTACAAGCCAGAAAGTAAGCAGACTGTCATCTGCAAAATGAGGACCCCAGAGGACGAATTTAGTGATGCTACCCTGCACAGCAGGGTAGCATCACTAAATATACCCTCTGTGAAACTCAATCTCAATCAGGGTCTCAAAACTAAACAGAAGGAAGTTCCCAGAGGATAAATTGGTCCATTGTATGTGATAGCATCATCAAATTCACCCTCCGAAAACCTCATTCTGCAAATGTCAGACTGTTTATTTTCAAGCTGGTTAGTTATCAATGAAAACCTTCCGGGGAAGGATAGTGCCAGTGAATAAAATCTGCTTTCATTCTGGAAAATGATTAAGTCACTGGCATGATCATTCTCTGAAAGTACCCATTGAAGACAAGCCAAGAAATGATGCCCCTCCCCAACTTTACAGTCTTTTTAGCTCACCTGACTGAAAGTCAGGGTGAGCTATAGCGATCACTCGCTGTCTGTCGTCCATCGTCTGTGAACATGGTGTTTGCATCTTCTCCTCCAAAACCGCTGAACCAATTTAAGTGAAATTTGAGAAGATTGTTTGTTATGACATCGCATTTTGATTCTGTTCAAAACAAGTTTCCCCACCCCTCGGTAGGGCCACGCCCAAAAAGTGTGCCTATATCTTAAAAATCTTCTTCTTATGAACCAGCAGTAGCAGAGACTTGATATTTGGTATGCAGCTTCCTTTTGAGGTGTAGACTCAGATTTGTTCAAGAGAAGTTCAAGGGGCTATATTTGCCACCGCTAAGGGAGGGGCAAGAATTTTTGCCCTGCCTAAAATTTCTATTTTTCAAACCGAGAGGCTGATTTGAACTAAATTTGATCTGAGGGCTTATTGGGTCATAAATAGTTAATTTATGCTAAAACAAATTTCCCTTCGCCCCATGGGAACAGCAGGAGCTAAAAATAGAAAGAAATTAAAATGCCCATTCTCCAAAACTGCTTGGCACTGAGAATTGTTATTTGGTATGTAGCTTCCTCAGGACCATAGAATGGCATGATCAAAAAAATTGCTATTGGTTTTATCATAGGGTACTTTTGCGTCATCATTTTTTAACACTGTGGGTAATGGGAAAAACATTAAAGAATCTTCTCCCAAACCACTGCTCCAAAAGCTTTCAAATTTCACACATAACATCTTTGAAAGATTGTTTCACGTAAATCCTTGGGTCCATATTTGGGCTATCTATGGGAGCCCATATGTTTAAATTAGTGCAGTATGAGGAATATTCTTTAAAAATCTTCTTCTTCAGATCCACAACTCAGAATCTTTTGATATTTGGTATGCAGCATCCTTAGGGAGGTGAGATTCAAGTTTGTTCAACCCAAGTCCTTGGTTCATATTTGAGTTCCCTGTGGGAGCCGAATTATAACTTGGTTCAATATGAGGAATAATCTTCAAAAATCTTCTTCATATCCACCAGTCAGAATCTTTTGATATTTGGTATACAGTATCCGTAGGGAGGTGAGATATAAGTTTGTTAAAGCCAAGTCCCTGGGTTCATATTTGGGTTCATATCTGGTTCAGGCCATTCTTGCAAGAGAATATTCAAAATTGGCATGGCTCAAACAAAAGCCCTGTAAATGAAAAACATGGGACTGAATATGGGGCTAGGGCAGATGAGCCCATCAAAATGCAAAGCCTGGTTTTACAGAGACTTTGTGCAATACGTGAAATATTCTTTAAAAATCTTCTTCTTCAGATTCACCAGGGTGGGGATGGGGGGCAGATTCAATTTTGTTCAAATCAAGTTCCTCTTTTAATATCTGGGCTTCCTATGGTGGCCAACATTTTAACTTATTGCAATATGAGGAAATTTCTTTAAAAATCATCTTCTTCAGATCCACCCGTCAGAATCCTCTCATATTTGGTATACATCATCTCTAGGGAGAGGGGGTGGGGGGGGGGGGGGGCAGATTCAAATTGTGTTCGAATTGAATTCCTCGGTTAATATTTGGGCTCCCTATATGGGAGCCCGAATTTTAATTTAGTACAATATGAGGAAATTTCTTTAAAAATCATCTTCTTCAGATCCACCAGTCAGAATCCTTTAACATTTGATATACATCATCTCTAGGGGTTTCGGATTCAAGTTTATTGAAACTGGGTTCCTGAGTTGAAAAGTTTGGGTTCGGTTACAACTTAGAAATTTCGGATCAAAATTCGGAAATTTTTTGTCGATTCTTTTCAGAATCAAGTTACTAGATGAATTAGAGTGGTTTTATGCAAAAATGTTTTTACCCTATGTCCTCCCCTCCCTTACTTGATGTAACAAAATTAAGCGAATGAAAAAAAATTGCTACAAAATGCATTTTGAAGGAATTAGTGTGAATTTATGTTAAAGAAAAAAGGAGCCTATAATAATATCATGACTTCATTCCTCTGAAATGTTGATGAGCCATGATTTGCTGAATGTGATCCAAAATACTTCTTTGAACAACTTATCAGGTGAGCAATTAAGGCCCCTTGGGGTCTCTTGTTCTAAGATCTAGTAATGTAGTTGAACACAAAATGCTAACCTTATTTTTAGGCGAACAGCAGGAAAATGATTGTTTGTACAATATGTACAGTTCTAATAGTCCTTAGCTTGAAAGTTATCATCAAGTTCCTTGAAAAGTGCTTGAATTTGATCCTCTGCAGGCTTGTCAGTTGGTACCAGT
Organism: Pictodentalium vernedei; assembly: GCA_031216915.1. Taxonomy (NCBI): domain Eukaryota; kingdom Metazoa; phylum Mollusca; class Scaphopoda; order Dentaliida; family Dentaliidae; genus Pictodentalium; species Pictodentalium vernedei. The sequence continues at coordinate 188,726,069 of CM062294.1, read as the reverse complement.
ACTGGTACCATCAGTACTCAGCCATTTTATGGTACTGGTACCAGAAGGCAAGTACTGACGGTACTCGATACCATATCGGTACTCCCCAAATTATTGCTAGATTTGCTAGGTGGCTCATAAAATGTTTCAGTATTCCACGATACCTTTTAATCCGCTACACAAAAAATGCAAGATTCCAGTCACTGGTGCGTAACTTCAGTCGCAGCTAACTTCATGGCACCTTCTCAATTAAAAGCTGAACTATGGCAGTGTGAGGTCAAGGTATCATAATCAGTAACCTTGTAAATTGAGAAAAAAACATTTCTCTTTGCAGATCAAATCCAACAGACAATTGAGTAATGAAAAGCTGCCGTCCCGAGTCATGAGGTTCCACAAAGGTGAAAAATTCCACGAATGAAATAGATAACTATGAAACTCTGAATTATGGGGGTTAATGCTCCAACTTGGAGACGAAATTCATCTCCCTATTCTCTCCTTTCGAGGATTTAGTGGCCTATTCTCTTTGATCTGTCATCACTCGCTAATATGTTCATCAATGCCAAGGTTACTGCAAACGCATGATTGACATTGAACACTTTGTCTTTTAGAATTGAAATGTACTGCATCCGACTGATTCTAACCTTGTCGCATTACATATACAGTGTCGGTGGCAAGACTTCTGAAGTTTGATTCAAAGTCGCGAAAGACCAAAAAACGTGATAAGACTGACGTCAGAAACATTTTTGACATTGATAGTTTTATACTTGGTGCATAGCTTTCTTTTTTTTGAAGTTCCTGATCGATTAAATTAATCTGAGTTTATTGACTTCATTCCTATATGACAAACGTTCTTACTGTAGTACAGTGGAACCCTGTTAATTGAATATCCACTTTGCCATTGAAATTTATTCAATTAACAGGAGTATTCAATTAACAGGGATTGTGTCACTTTCCTGTAATCTAGAGATAAACTTAGCATTTATTCTATTATATCTTGTTTGACAGAGCTCCCTAGATTAAATGCCTGTATTAGATGTACTAGAGGCCAAATAGGTCTATAAGCAAAGGAAAACTGGGGCGAATCAAGGTAATTTCTTGACAGGTTACAAGATTTTTTATTCAATTAACACGAGTTTACTCTATAACCTATATTCAATTAGCAGGTCAAATTTGTACTGGGGGTATGGTAAATGGTTTTGTGTTTGGAAATTATATTCATTTAACAGGGTTATTCAGTTAAGAGATATCCAATTAAGTGGGCTCCACTGTACAATCAAGCTATTACATGTATCACTTTACTATCATTCGTAATGATAGTAAAGTGAGCCCCTGCAATAGCTTTGTAGTAAGTGACTGGATAAACTGAATAGACGCAATACCAAAGATCGTTGTCGGTGTGAATTATTTCCTGTCCTGTTCCAACATGAACCTGCTGATTTATTTTTAATGTGATTAGAGTGTTTCCGCCATCGAAATATCAAAATTTGAATATTCGACTTCCGAAAGAATCCATATCCCCAAAAATATTTTCTGATATGCTATTTGTAATTTATATATTCGATAATAAAGGTTTTGACGTTGGAAATGCTCTAATCACATTTGAAAATAAATCACTGGGTTCATGTCGGAACAGGACTGGATTGAAAACATAATAAAATTTGAATTTAAAGGACCATCAGTTTAAAAATGACTTTTAACCCAACAAACAAAAAACTTAAGGCCTTGCTATAAATACTTCTAATTTAAAAAGTATTCAAGTATTCAAAAATGTAGTCATGAATACATTGTAATGTATTTGTATTCGTATTCAAATACATTTGAAAATTTGTGTATTTGTATTCATATTTGTATTCATGAAATTTCAATGTATTCGTATTCAAATACATTTACAAAGTATTTGCCCCAAGCCTGGACAGGAAACAATAAACACCGACAATGATCTTTGGTATTGTGTCTATTCAGTTTATCCTGTCACTTACTATTGATTCACTGATTGGTATTGGTACTGGTACGGAGTGCTGTCTTGTAGTCCTCAGAAGTGTACCGCTACTGAGTTTACTGGTACCTACAGTACTTTAACATGCTTGATCCTCTGATATCAGTGGGAACCCTGATTTATATCTGGCAAATAACCAATGGTATTCCATGCAGAGGGGCACGGTGGCTCAGTTGGTAGAGGTGCAAGCTGAGAGGTCCTCGGTTCGAATCCCACCTGCGGCAACCACGTTGTGTCCTTGGGCAAGACACTTCACCCCCATTGCCTACGTTGGGGCACGGTGACGTTGTGTACTAAGGCGTACTGCACGTCGATGGTGCACCTGGCTTCAACCAATGCTAACCCTGCTTATGTGGAGTTAGTATATGTTGGGGAGCTGCTCGGTGGTTCTCTCCGGGTACTCCGGCTTCCTCCAACCGTAAAACGGTTGTGGTCATGATTAGCCATTGTGCAGAAATATGTGACCTTAAACACCAGTAAATAAATAAATAAATAAATAAATAAATAAATAAATATTCCATGCAGAAATTTCAAACTTCTGCATGGACTGGTGCAGGAACCCAATGTTATGTGTACTTTCATTTGTATTGGAGCTGTATAGGACAGCATTGTGACTTTATGATTAGGGCCCAGCGAAGCCTGAAAATAAGCAATCTGTCATTTGCAGAATGAGGTCCCCAGAGGGTGAATTTGCTGATGCTATCTGATATAGTGTGCCAGTTTATCCTCCAGGTACCTCTTGCTGTTTAGGCTTGAGACATTGATTCAGAATGAGGTTCCCAGACGGTAAATTTAGTGATGCTACCCTGCCTTGCAGGGTAGCATCTCTAAATTCACCCTCTGGGGTCCTCATTCTGCAGATGACAGTCTGCTTATTTTCAGGCTTGGGCCTAGTGAAGCTTTCAGATTCGATTTGATTTCAAATCTTAAATTGCCGTTCGGTTTGATTCGAAATTGACTGCCCAATTCGTTTTCCTTCAAATCTTTTCACTGGAATTTCACTTGGTATCAGTCATCTTAGTTTTCTCACAAAATGTATAGCTGAAATAGAAATTGTGCATAAATGATGTTGAAAATGAACAGTGATGAACCGATAATCGGATCGGCAATCAAAGCTGGCTGGTTATGGGGCATTGGCCAATTAAAAGGAGTTTCCGGTTAATCTATATGTGTCACTGAGTATAAAATTTCTCTTTGATATCTGGCCATTTCAATAAAGTTTCCCCATTAAAAATGTGTGTACATGTAGTGCATAGCTGAATATTTAGGGAGTTGCAGAGCAGAGATATTATGGAATTTACCATTTGCAATCGGTACGAGATCACCACCATTTCCCAGTGGATCGAAGTCTTGGCCTTCAACTGTGGTGCTGTACAACATTGCATAGGGTACATGTATAAATAAAATGTGTTCAGCCGGTAGTCTGTAGTACTTCATGATGCAAGCATCACAATATAATAAGAAATTAAAATTGGAGAAAAAACTAATAAACGCTCTTTTTTCAGTGATAGATGATTGTTATGTAACATGTATGTCGCATTACTGTCACAACACGTTTTCAGTTTGTCAAGTTTATTTTTTAATTCAGTTACCTCCCTTGATGTTTCTCTCCAATGTTGATTGCAGAGTACATCACATGTGTATCTGTAAATCATACGTCATGCAACTTCACAACACACATTGACATCAAAGTTATTATTCAATTAAGAATCAAAGTTTGTGTGATCGTATATTCCTGCTTAATACACCCAAGTGTATTGTATTCTTACACAAAACTGTATTAACACTATTTAACAGAATAAAAAAACAATCTTCACAAGAGAACCATATCGTGTGATTGTATCGTTAATGATGATCTTGTTCTCCCCCCACCCCAACCCCCAAAAATGCAAATATTATTTTGGCTAATATTGCCCAGCACTAAACATGCAATCTCTGAGAAATTATGTGGTATTTAAGCTTTTGTGATTGGTGATTTATCAACGAAATTCTGTAGTATAACAGGCACCAACAGATTTTCTTTTGTTTCCTATTTCAACCATCGGAATCGGGATTGTCATAATCGGCAAAGAAATAATCGATAATCGGTTCATAACAAGTTTTGAAAATCGGTTCATCACTAAAAATAAAGACTGAGTGTAATTTCTTCTCTATTAACATAAAAAGCATCTGCACCTATGCCACCATCTATGTTAATTCCATTTTCACAAGTCACTACCACTGCTGAAAGCAAACTTAAAGTTCCCAAGCAATATCGACGATGAGTTCACTTGCTGTAGTTGAAATATTTTATCAGTCAGGACTTCAAGACTCCTGTATTCGATTTGAGGTTCGATTCAATTTTGGATAATAGACTTGATTCGTTTGAAGATTCAATTTGAATAAAAAATATGTGATTCACAGGGGCCTACTCTTGATATTCAAACCACATGTACTGATAGCACCCTCTAATGTAACGTCACTTTGAATCAGTCACTACCACAGTGAGTTTTGACATTTTCTCTTCTTGATATTTAAATGGTGACAGCTCAGTTTGCAGTTATCTTGGCAATAAGACTATATTCAAATGAAGACTGACTGGATATTTCCATTAATTTTAATGGAGGTTCAAGAAAAAAACCATATATCTTGTACATGTACAAAGGTGAAGTATCATGATTAAAGAATAGTGCATGGCTTGGAGTTGACTATGCCCATATAGTGCCCAGTGAGGTGGTGTAGTTCCCGCCGTGAAGCGGAGGGAACTACACCACCTCACTGGGCATGATATGGGAGTAGTCAATGACAAGACATGCACTAATCCTTATATTATATCGAACACCCATCAAGAAAAACATCTGTCCAATTTGTTAATCTATTACCAAGGTAGCAGCCCTACCAACCAGTGTTATATAGAAAAAAATACCATGTAGTTTTCAAAAAACATTTTCTTCTTCCAAAACACGGCTTATTGATATGAACAGAAGACAAATTTTGAATCAGTCGGCATGGGTAAACAAAACAATTCCCCCAAACAGAACTGTGTATTCTAGAATCGCGCAACTCGCGAATGAAAGCTAAAATTTTCAAAATTTGACAACGCAGTTTGATAATTTTCTCACATTTGTCACACATATACATTACCGAATGGGTCAGTACGGGATACAAAACTCCGAAGATTCAAATGAATTTCATTATTTATTTGTTTACTGCCCAAAACATACAATTAAATAGCGAAATAATATGAGCAGCCAAACAAACAATTTTTCATATCCGGACGCATTCTCGAGAAAGTTGTACCCAGGTATGGATCATTCTCTTCGAAACAAGATATGGATCATCTTCTCAAGGAATAAAATGAACGCCTCGGAAAATGTGACTTCAACAATGGAAAAGCAATACATTTTTCCACAACGATTTCTTTCCGGGTTTTGTGGATGTTGTGCCTCTGTGAATCGATATTTAAATCTAGCCTGATTAGTTTTATTCGCCCAGTATGAAAAGAAAACTGATATAGTAGTGTGCTAAAAATAGAAAACGTGTAGAGCCTGGGTGTAGTACCTGGTCAGTTCTGTGGATGCAAACTACACGAAATAGGGGTGCAGCATTCGTCCAATCAGCTGGAGCAAAGAAGGTCAGGTGAGGTATAATATTCTCTGCTATTGCTTCAGTTGACCTTTTAACAAATTTTCCAACCCAGTTTGTGTTATCTTGTCAGATTGGATTTGATCAGTTGAGATCTTCAAAAAACTTCAGGATGAGTAGTCATCTTCAGGAAGTTGACCATAAAGAAATGGAAATTTCAAATTTCTCTGGGTTTCAATTTTTTTTTGAATAGGCCACACAAAGAAGATCTTCTGTTTCTCAGGCCATTATTTGTGAAATTGCATGCAGGCGAGCGGTTTTTTATTTTATTTTTTATTTCAGTAATTACTTTTTTGCCATCAAAAGTTCATGTTCTTGGTTCAAGTTTTAGGCCTCATAATCTACAGAATAGCATGACTAGCATGGGTGGTGGTGTATTTCAAACCTTGAGTGCAAGAATACTTTGCAATGCTAAAGCATTGCAAAGCCTTCTTGCACTCAAGGGACAAATTCATCAATTTTTTTAACTTGGGTAAAATATCAGACATAAACCATTTAATTTTTATTTTTTTTAAGTTTAAATTAGTTATAAAAAGAGAGCATGCGGCAGCCAAAATGACCATGCGGGAGGGCCTGAGAAACAGATTTTTTATTTTTTTAGGCCATAACAGATGGATTTGAATTGAAAATTCAAAACCGAATTGAATCTTGAACATTTAGTGGGCTCAAGTTGGATACAACCATACTGTTTCAATGTTTTTGTATTTCTTTTTTGACTGTTGAGATTCTAGTGTTCTGGAAAGAAAAGTAGACAGAGAATTTTAATGAGATCACAACTCAGTCCTAATCTGGTTGAAATTCACTGTTTGTTTTTGTAATCATGTCCCCCAAAGAATGGTGTACTTCCTATCTCCCTACCTATACCATCTTTAGGGTCCCACACTAAACATTTTATTGAGGTCCCAGTTGAAAACTTTTCCAACATTTGCAAGTTGGGGTTTCCAGCATAATTTATAATTTTATGCCTTCATGTCATTTTCTGCACATTAACATGTACTTTCCATTCTAACTTTCAGCATTTTTCGTGGATAGGGGACATGCAGCCTTCCTGATTAGTCGAGTTTTCAAAAAAAAACCTTGACTATTGGTATGGTGAGGGTCAATGGTCAGGTGGGGGGTCCATTTTTGCTTATAACTTAGTTGTTTCTGGATGGATTTTGATAATATTTGGTATGTGACTTCATATGCATTTTCAACACCTAACGGTGTGAAAGTGGGCATGTCCATTCATTTTCACAGGAGTTATGGTGCTTTGTTAAAATCCACAAATTTTGAGTGTGATAACTTCAACAAACATCAACTGATTTGACTGATATTTGGCACATGAGTTTCAAGGAACAATGTCTTGATCGAATTTGAAAACAGCCTCAGTGCAATGTACAGCAGCAGAATTATTGGGCTGATTTGGTCATTTTTTGCAAACTTTGTACTTGATAGCATGATAACTTAAACAAACATCAACCAATTTGATTCATTTTTGTCATATGGTTTTCTTAGAAGATTATCTCAATTGAGTTCGAAAACGGGCTTGGTCCAATATACGATGGCAAAATTATTAGGCTGACAAAATTTGTGCTCAATATCACGATAACTTGAACAAATGTTAACCGATACAATTCATTTCCATTATTTTTTTTTCCAGGAACATTTTCTCGATCGAGTTTGAAAATGGGCTTGGTCCTTTTTTTTCTAGTTCATAGCCACTGTTGCATTAGCCATGAAAACTCAACCTCGGCATCAGCGATGTGAACCCTTGTTTTTGTTGGCAAGCGGTTAAAAAAAATTAAACAAACAAATACCTACCTGCCTTTACTTTTTTTCACTGTACATGATGGGGAAAACACACATTTTTTTTTATTCTTGTGGGGCGGGGTGTTGCCTGGCACAGATTGCATTACTAAACCTGCAGTTATCACTGCTTGCTTTCAATATCTTAGGTTGTTGATTTTACAGAGGGGCCCTCCCCCCCCCCCAAAAAAAAAAGAAAAATCACAACAAAAACAACCTGTCACTAATGATTATATTTTTACATTTTTAGCTCAACTTTGGCAAAGCCAAATTTGAGCTTTTGTCATGGCCCGTCGTCCGTCTGTCCATCTGTCAACAATTGGATACGGCTCGGGCTAGAGGCCGTATTTATGAACCGATCTTTACGGAACTTCTTGGGTACATTTGTTATGACTGTGGGACGAGAACGAGTGTTTTTGGGTGCGGTCCGAAATTCAAGATGGCTGCCAGCCGCCATTTTGTACCGACGATGCAGAAATCTGTTTTTTGTACAGAACTTCCATATGAAAGCTCTGATTTGAATAATTGTTTGTATGAATGTTTAGTACCGTGAGATACATCACATATCATACAGGTTTTTTTCTCATGCAGTTATTATGCAAATTAGATGAACTTTGATTTTTTCAGTGCTACTTACACACAGTAAGTACACATGTCAATACAGCTCGGGCTAGAGGCTGTATTTATCAATCGATCTTCACGAAACTTCTTGGGTACCTCTGTTATCAACTTGGGATGAGAACAAGTGTTTCTGAGTGCGGTCCAAAATTCAAGATGGCTGCCAGTGGCCATTTTGTACCCAAATTAGATCTAATCAGTTTTTTGTACACGACTTCTATACGGCTAAGGCTAGAGGCTGTATTTATGAACCGATCTTTACAAAACTTCTTGGGTGCCTTTGTTATCACCGTGGGATGAGAACGAGTGTTTTTGGGTGTGGCCCAAAATTCAAGATGGCCACCAGCAGCCATTTTGTACCAAAATTAGTGCAATCAGTCTTTTGTACAGAACTTCTGTATGAAAGTTCTGATTTGAATAAATTTTTGTATGAATGTTTAGTAAAATGGAATACATCACATACAGTACGGGTTTTTTTTTTCTCATGCAGAAATTATGCAAATTAGATGAATTTTGATTTATTTAGTGCTACTTATACACTGTAAGTGCACATGTCAATACGGCTCGGGCTAGAGGCTGTATTTATCAACCAATCTTCACGAAACTTCTTGGGTACCTTTGTTATCACCTTGGGATGAGAACGAGTGTTTCTGAGTGCGGTCCAAAATTCAAGATGGCTGTCAGTGGCCATTTTGTACCGAAATTAGGTCCAATCAGTTTTTTGTCACAACTTCTATACAGCTCGTATTTATGAACTGATCTTCACGAAACTTCTTGGGTACCTTTGTTTTCAACTTGGGACAGGAATGAGTGTGTTTTGGGGTGCCTTTGTTATCACTGTGCTATGAGAACAAATATTTTGGGGTTCAGTCAGACCCACTGTGGGACTCAAAGATTTCTTTTCTAGTTTAGCATCTGACTGTCACCCACCTTTACAATACTTTACCTATACATTTGTTACAGGCTACGGTCAGTATTTATGTACAGACCATTACAATACTTTATATGTACCTTTGTTATCAGGTCATTACCTAGATGTTTGTCATTGCTGTGTCACATACTATACATGTACATGTCTTGACAAGTTGAGCTACAGTGTCATTGACACTTTCATTATCTACACCATGTTTTATTTTAGAGATGATGTACATTTGTATGTTTCTCAGAGAGGTGTATAATATATGTATCTATATGTATTGAGAAAATATATTGTTGAAATACATATTATGCAGATGAGAGAATACTGTTTACAAATATTCAAAATGGTCAAAGATGGAATTGATGAAGAGACACTGCAAGCAGAAAAACTGAAAATGATGGAACAGGTAAGTGCCAGTTCATCAGGAGTTATTGCTGCCCACAATCAAACCATCAGTATGCGACTTTAGTATTTGGCTGTGTGTCACATTCGATTCTCCCAAAAAGAATACAGTGGAATCCTGTTAATTGCATAGCCACTTTGCCAATGAAAATTATTCAATTAACAGGAGTATTGAATTAACAGGGATTGTGTCACTTTCCTGTATTCTAGAGATACACTTAACATTTATTCTATTATATCTTGTTTGACAGAGCTCCTTGAGCTCTGTCAAACAAGATATAATAGATTAAATGCCTGTATTGGATGTACTGAGGTCAAATAGGTCTATAAACAAAGGAAAACTGGGGAGAGTCAAGGTAATTTCTCGACTGGTTGCGAGATATTTAGCTGCGACTAGCAGCTCTATAAGTGGCAATGTCTGTCTGTCTGTCAGTCTGTCGGTCGGTCGGTCTGTCTGTGACCAACGAGTTTCAAAACTAAATAACTTTTGAAATACTTGGAGGAATGACTTTATATATGGCATGTTAAGTGTATCGTATTGATGTCTAGCCACTGTTCAATGCATGTGTTGTGTCGGTCTGTCTGTCGGGTCTGTTGGTTGGTCTGTCTGTGACCAACGAGTTTCAAAACTCAATAACTTTTGAAATACTTGATGGAATAACTTTATATTTGGCATGTAAGTGTATCTTATTGATGTCTAGCCACTGTTCAATGCATGTGTTGTTCCAAATATTTTTCTTGGAGTTATGACCCTTGATGAACTTAGAATTTTGTGAGATTACACCACCCGTCGCAGCTACGGCATCGATGTCACAATTTTTTATTCAATTAATAGGAGTTTATTTTATAACCTATATTCAATTAACAGGACAAATTTGTACTGGAGGTATGGTAAATGGTTTTGTGTTGGGAAATGATATTCAGTTAACAGGGTTATTCAGTTAAGAGATATCCAATTGAGTGGGCACTACTGTATTGGCACATATATGTATGATGGTGGATCACAATTTTGTGGGGTCTCATATATGCTCCTGCTGTATCAAAGCGTTTTCCACATTACTTGATAATATATTCTATCTGAATTTCATTACAACCCATTTCTGTGATAATACAGCATAGTTATTCTGGCTTTGTAGAAGTCTTCTTTACATGACCTCTGCAAGATGAGTCCTTAGGGTGTTGATGCTTGATCCGAATGAACATTTCTAGTGAGTTTCAGACCTTTAGATTGATTACCCCTAATTTCACACCGTTTACAGGTGTCCCCAAATTGGAGAAGGCGTGAAGACCTCAAGAAAAATATATAAATTGTCTTTTCCACTTCATTGGTAGTATGACTATACAAACACAAAGAAAGGCATGGCAATAAAACATAACAGGAGAAGGCTGTTATTTCTGGTTTTAATATGTCCAAAAATTAGGGAAACGGCGTCCCCCAAAATAAAGGAATTTAAGGGGGCTGTTGTTTTTAACTCTTTACCTAACATAACGGCCAAAACCGGCCAGCGCTATTCCCAAAAATCGCCAATTAATTTTCATTATTTTTTTCATTTTTTGTCTCAAAAACATAGGTTATGACCCCTCGTTGGAACGAGCTCGTCGAGCTCGTTCCAACGAGGGGTCATAACCTATCTTTTTGAGACAAAAAATTAAAAAATATAGTTATTCAAGAATTATTTTTACAAGTGTCGTCTGCTTTTCAGGTTAGGTAAAGGGTTAAACCTTTACCCAAATAGATCGGCCACATCCACTCACATATTTTACAAAATGAGCCATTGGAAAACATTTATTTTTCAAAAAATGTCAACAAAGCCATATCATGTGACCCCTCATTGGAATGAGCTCATTCCAATGAGGGGTCATATGATATGGTTTTATTGAAATTTTTTGAAAATCTGAAAATGTAATATTCAAAATAATAAATTTTAATATTGTCTGCATTTGGTAAAGGGTTATGGTTTCAAGGAGACTTCATTGGGAGACTTACAGCTCAAGATGAGATTATTATTATCCCTGATGGGTGAGGGTGTGAGATGGGGAAATCTCACCCGAGAGCAAGATATTTGGGACAGACATGAAGCTTGCCGAGTGTCTGGACCAAATACCTTGTCCCGATGGTGAGATTTCCCCATCTCACACCCGCCCCCATCAGGGATAATTTTTCTCCCCCACCAAAACAGTCTGACAGCATCAAAAGTAATTCAGGGGTGCATGCAGCTATATTGAACAATTTTGTTGTCCATTTCTGAAAAAAACTGATTTGCTTCAGAAAGAGCGCGCAAAAGTTCTGTATTTACCACAGGTATATACCTCAAAATTTAATCCCAATGTCGGCAAGACGGGGGTTAAAGATGGTAGTGTAATGAACATCGAACCATTCTGATGACGTTATGTTATAAATTCTGCAGTCTATTCGCATAACTTATCGACGGGAATTTCCTGCAACTGGCTCCTCAAAATATCATTCTTCAAAAAATTCAAATGTCTTTTGGTTTTGCGGTCTGCGCTTTTATTTCTATTTTCTTTGACAAATGTTCATCTGCTAATATTTTCTGAAATGTGACAGCATGTTGTTTGTTTACAGAAGAACGTACGATGATTGAATAGTCTTGCACTCATTAAATATGCTAATAAGCCAGTATAGGTTGGTCACGTGGGTGGGATGAGATAGCTGTCACATGGGTGGGGTGAGACAGGCATATCTCTCCCAGCTGTCTCACACAACTTTATATATGTCTCAGTAGGCTTAGTGCTGGGAGAAATGGGCTGTCACTTTTATCCAGAGTTAACACTGAAAAACAAGCAATGGAAGCATCCTGGTTAAAACCCTACCAGGAAATTTGAGAAGGTTGCACTACTTGGCAATGTGATGGCTTCGATGTTCTAGGACAGCAAAGATGTAATCATGAACAGCAAAGATGTAATCATGATTGATCTGAATAAACTTCTCTTCATAAATAAACAACATTGTGCAACAGAATTATGCCACTTGAGAGAGGCTTTCAAAGAAAACCGTGTTGAATTCTCTGAGCAGAGATGCTTTTGCTTCAGGACAATGACATGCCTCAGAAGAGGCAGTTGATGCATCAGCAGAATGCGACTTTGAAAAACTCCCTCATCCCCTTTATCTCTTGATCTTGCTTCCTCTGATATCTGTCTTCTCCCAAAACTCAAATCGAACTTATCTTTTACTTTTGATAATTATAATGAGGTTGTTGGTGCTGTTGAGGCTTTTTTGTGGTCAAAAATAAAGGAATTCTGCTGGCAGGGAAGAACTGTGCTGGAGCATTCCTGGAATAAACATATTGATGTCTTTAGTATTAAATCATCAGGTAATCTGGAAAACATTTTGATACAGAAGTACCGTCCATGTGAGGCCACAAACATTTTGATCCATCCTTGTAATTCCTGTACAGCATGGTTAACTCTTTGCATGCTACTGGTGAATATTCCTGCCCAGGACAAAGTTTCCCTTTCCACTGAAATAAGTATTATTATACCCCCACAAAACGAAGTTTAGGGGGGGTTATGAGGAGTCAACTTGTCTGTTGGTCAGCCTGTTGTCGCCGTCATCGTCTGTCCGTTGCAATTTGTGGAGCGAACTACTTCCACAGTTTTAGTCGCATTTTCATGAAATTTCACAAAAATAATTAACTTGATGACGGGAAGTGCGTGACATAATTTTTTTCCAGTTCAGATTCAAGATGGCTGACTGGTGGCCATACTGGATTTTGCAAAATACTTGTAGAGTGATCTACTTCTACAGTTTTTGCTGCAGTTTCACGAAACGCACTATAAATTGATTTATCCAAAGCCCAGATTTCACAAGTAGTTGCTGCAGTATCCAAAGGTAGTTGCTGCAGTGTCCAATCAGCTCTACCATACTGTTTTTATTTAAATACGTAACCATATGTTCAACCTGTGATGTCTTAAATGGGCACTGTGTTAAAAAATAATTATCAGAATCCAATTTGACAGCAATAATCTGAACTTTGGAAACCTGCTAGTATTTCAGGTCACCATTAAGGAGTTTTAAAAATCTGACTTACAATTCCTATAGATATAAGGAACTGTGTAAACATGCACCTTTGACAGCCCTGGTAATTCACCCGCAACAATCAGCTGTGCAGAGGAAATGAAAAATATCCACAGCAAAAATACTGCTGAGGATGGCTTCTTCAGGTAGCAGAAATTGCACAACTTCCAGGTTACCAAATGAATCTAACCCTGTGGGTTGCACTACACTGTATTGCTAATCTTACAAGTTACAGTACAAATTGAAGCATAACCACTAGAAACTATGTGTTGTCTTCTTCAATGTTGATAACACAAGAATCTGACATCAATTTCTGGAAAGCCCTTACAGAGCTTTCCAGGAACTGATGTCAGATTCTGGTGTTATAAACACACAAGCAGTGAGATGCTCAGTTTGAGGTTATGCTACATCATGTTTCTTATCAACCTACCTTACAATTGTTTACTACAGGCTTGCACTACAGTGGAAGACCCTAACTTGGATAAAATACTCTCTATTTTAATCTTTCCCAAGAGATATGGGAAAGAAAAGTGGTGTAAAAAACACCACGAAAAAATAAGCCAAAACTGGGCCGTTCGCCATCGGCATACACCCAGTATGGGATGCTCTTCCCTTAGTACAAATCCACGACTTCCATTAACCAATGCGCAGTGAGTCATCAATTCATCATTCTTTTTTATATCCGCACACATGGAGGATGTGTCTCCGCCATTTGCCATACGAAACAGTGATAATTCATCTCGTCGATAATGGTTTTCCTGTGACTGGATTATGGATCTGAAGATCGTATAATAACAGGACTGTGTTTATATATGTTATATATGTCCCATTGGACTTACCTACGTCCGATCGCGTTCTGACGGCAGATGCCAGCGATCTCGGATGGGGTGCGACGTTGGATCCTCTAGGTCTTTCCCTTCATGGGATGTGGGACCAGGATCGGGCATCTCTACACATCAACCAGAAGGAGCTTCTTGCTCTTCTTCCGAGTTTCAGGCAGTGGATCCCTCACCTGTCGAATCATCAGGTCCTTCTGTTGTACGACAATTCGACAGTGGTTGCTTCATTCGGAACCAGGGCGGCACACACTTGGTTCCAATGTACAAATTGGCTCGGGATCTTCTACTGCTCGCTCAGGATGTCAACGCCGGGGTGGTTTTTCGTCACATATCCGGTCGTCTGAACGTCCTTGCCGACACCCTGTCCCGACGGAGCAGGTTCTTTTCCACCAAGTGGATGCTCTACATGACGGTGTTCCATCGATCTCTTTGCGACTTGTTGGAACCATCAGGTGGACACTTTCGTTTCCCCGTGTCCAGATGCTCTGGCTTTTGCAGTGGACGCTCTGGCCCTCCTTTGGGACGGTCTTGTCGGCTACGCCTTCCTGCTGGTTCCGATTCTGCCTCAGGTTCTAGCCCAGATATGAACCTGCAGTCGTCGAATCCTTTCGATCACACTCCTGTCACCTTAAGCTTGGTGGGTGTGGATCAATCTGCTCCGCTCTCTGTTAGCGGCAGTTCCGGCATGTCTCCCTCTACATTACGACTTTCTTTGCCAAAGTTGCCCGAGGTTTCAAGTTGACCCAACTTCATTGTGCCTTCACACATGTCTTTTATCGGGTCCTGTCTCCTCCGTAGTGGTTTTTAGAGACAAGCAGTGGAGTTGCTTTTCTTCTTCAAGGAGGCACTCAGTCCACTGGTTTAGCTTCTGGCTAAGCAGAAGGTTCTTCTGTTGATGGTGTGTAATCACTCTGTTGCCTCTGTCACTCCTTCGATTATACCGCTTGCGGAGTTTCTGGTATATGTTTGTTTTTGGGGGTCTCCAGCAATGGGTGCAAATCCATGCTTCGGAGACCTTTTTGTGTCGCCTGCCCCACGAATTGGGGAGCGACATATAGGGATTACTTTTGTCGTCTTGCGTCATCCGCGTCACACTTTCTCTTATCCACCACTCCTGTTTAACCTATGAATGGATTTTGATGAAACTTTCAGTGATTCTTTATCACATAATGGCATTGTGCACCTCCTATTTTATTTTTTGATCCACTGTATTTTTTCCAGAGTTATGCCCCTTTTCCACTTAGAATTCTGTCTGAAATATTAAAATATAGTGCAGGCGACACACGTCTTCCATGGAAGACTCACATCTAAGTTCAAAAGTGGTAATGCATTGTTTCGACACTCATCCTTGCCTCTCCAAGCTTGTTCAGCTCTTTTCCTTGAAAAGGCCTAGGACTTTGCAGTTTACTCCAAGATGGACACATTCTTGGGCACAGCTCTGCTTGGGGGTGGTGGGGGGGGGGAGCATTCGTGTGTTTATCCTGGATGGATATGCATTTTCTCACATGCCTGATCTCTCCTGCATTCATTTCTCGATGGATTTGTCTTGCTATACGTGCAGCTTCCGCTCGGCTAGCTACTGATGATTGTATTACCAATCGTTCTTTTCTGCCATGAGGTGCGTGCATTGTCTTCCTCTATTACTAACTCCGTCATGTTGTCGGATGTTATACTGGCAGTCTACTGGAGAAATGCTACCTTCTCCTTTTATCTGCGTCAGTTGCAGGAGCCGACAGAGGACCTTTGACCTACGGGCCCTCTTTCTTTGGCTCAGGCTGTTGTCTATCCCAGCCATTCAGTTTTTTTACAGGGTCAGTTCCAGCCAGGTGCTGTTACTGCCCTTTCTGTCTGTGTGTCGCCCTTCCCCATATGCCTCATCTTTCTTTGTCTTTTACTAATGTTTGTGATGCTATGGTTTGATAAGCCAAGGGATCTCTTCCTTTGTCCACGGTTCCAGTGCAATTGAGTTATGTGTGGGTTGGTTATGTGATTCCCTCCTTCCTATTGTCTATTCAGCCTGTAGTAAACAATTGTAAGGTAGGTTGATAAGAAATATAAATTTTATAGTAAATTTCCTTTCTTATTATACCTACCACAATTGTTTACATGGAGGCCCTCCCGTCTTCTTATTCGGGTAAGAATCCTTCCTCCCCGCTGATCACATAACTCCTGTGTTGGCGGAATCAAAAGAATGATGAATTGATGACACACTGGGCATTGGTTAATGGAAGTCGTGGATTTGTACTGAGGGAAGAGCGTCCCATACTTGGTGTGTGCCGATGGCGCTTGGCCCAGTTTTGACTTATTTTTTTGTGGTGTTTTTTACACCACTTTTCTTTCCCACATCTCTTGGGAAAAACTAAAATAGAGAGTATTTTATCCGAGTTAGGGTCTTCCACTGTAGTTCAAGCCTGTAGTAAACAATTGTGGTAGGTATAATAAGAAAGGAAATTTACTATAAAATTTATATTTTCACTCATACTGTACATACTGAGCAAGTCGCCCGCTTACTGCCAAGATGGGGGCGCGGTGGCTCAGTAGGTAGAGGTGCAGTCTGCAAGCCGAGAGGTCCTCGGTTTGAATCCCACCTGCGGCAACCGCGTTGTGTCCTTGGGCAAGACACTTCACCCCGATGCCCATGTGGAGGCACGATGACGCCATGTACTAAGGCGTACTGCACCTCGATGGTACGCATGTCTTCAACCAATCTAACCCTGCCTCTGCTGCAGTGCGGAGTTAAACGATGTTGGGGAGCTGGCAGCTGCTCGTTGTTGCTCGGTGGTTCTCTCCGGGTACTCAGGCTTCCTCTACCCGTACAACTGTCACGGTCATGATTAGCCATTGTGCATAAATATGTGACCTTAAACATCAATAAATAAATAAATAAATACTGCCAAGATTTTTTCTCAGCATTCGCATGGTTCATGATATTGGCATGATCTAATTGAGTGAAAGATTCTGCACATGATTATATACACATGTATTTCAAACTACTTTCACATGTTAAAGTTACTTGAAAGTTTTCACTTCACCGAATACTACATATGCATGGCAGTTGAGACTATATGCCCTGTCCCCTTATGATTTTTACACAATCGAACAGGCTTCACAGCAATTGCCATCGAAACACCAGTTTTCCGCAGCAAACAAGAATGAATTACCATGACTGCTTTGACATGGTAGGAAAAACAGCATTGGCTGTCCTTCATGTAATGACAATTCGAGATATGCTGTGCAATCTCATTTGCATGTACCCTCTAGTTCTTATTGATTTATTGAAGCTTGTGCTGTTGGCTTTCAGCGTGTTTGGTGGTTGGTTTCACAATGGCAGTGCAAGAACCTAAAATACTTGGTTTGTGATTGTTCAACTACTTGAGCACTTGAAGCCAGTATCATGGCTCTATTAAAAAGTGCTGAAAGCTCCTTCAGTGGATTTACACTGCATACATTAGCTTATTGTTTGCTCTTCAATAGAAAAGAAATGTTTATATAAGAGTGTTTTTCTACAATTTGTTGGAGAGTGCCAGCAGTAACAAGACAATTATTTTTGAACAAAATTTGTTGAACAAAGGCTATCCTTGCTGTTCGTATGGTATCATTGAAAAAAATTAACATGTTACAATTTACCTTTTGAATATAATTTAGCACTGTACCAGTTAATCAACTTTAATTAACCCTTTCATCACGAGAGGCCACTTTTTCGGTCCAGGAACACGATACGTCATAATTTCATTAAGTAGGATAACTACTAAGTGAACATGTGTGGTAGAACAATTAATATTTTCAAGCACCATGTTGGAAATATTAATTGCTTTATCCCGAATAATGGATATGGACCCTTCCAATTTCTGCCATTTAACTGGCATGGAAGGTACCACCAGTGTTCAAAGGGTTAAGCAGCATTGTCACATTGTTGTTTAACCCTTTACCTAACGTAACGGCCAAAACCGGCCAGCGCTATTCTCAAAAATCGCCAATTAATTTTCATTATATTTTTTTCGACGAGCTCGTTCCAACGAGGGGTCATAACCTATGTTTTTGAGACAAAAAATGAAAAAAATTAGTTATTCAAGAATTATTTTTGCAAGTGTCGTCTGCTTTTCAGGTTAGGTAAAGGGTTAAAATTGCATTCTGATTTAAAGGTGTCTTCTGAAGGACACCATTAATCACTAAGTAATTCTGAAACCTGCATTGTTTGCCTGAAAATTATATGACCCTCAATTGGAACTGATATAATATCGACTTGTCACATGACAGTTTTTTTATGCCATGTTATAAAATAACCAGGATCATATAGTGTTACCCTCGTCCATCTGACATTCCATCATTACATCTTTCTCTCATATTTAGGGCTTCGTAGTATTTCGGTATTTATTTCGGCAATATTTATTAAATACCGAAACTCAGTATCGAAAATTGAATACCGTGAAGGGCTAGTCATATTCCATCGTTCCAAAATAACAGTATTTTTATACTGTACCAATGACCCAGACTTAGCTGGTGCTAACTCTAACAAAACCAGGGCCAAACACAAATTTTACCCCCCAATCCCCAAAATTTGCATCCAAAACAAAAAGAAATCATGTCCTAAAGGACCTCCATAGTACGCCTCTACTGCGCATGCGCAGTGACGCAGTCGTCCCGAAATTGGTGCCAATTATCATTCTCTGTTTGGCCCTTCATCAGTCAACATCTCACTGATCTTTGTGCTTGTAAATCTCAGTTTAAAGGATGCCAGACACGTAATTTTTGGAGAAAATGTGATTCTAAGGAGGATAGAAGGAGGAGAGGAAAAAGAAGTGGCAAAAAATAATCAGGGCTGTACTTAAAATTTTTTGATGAAATTATGTTAAGTTGCCTATTTTCGAGGCATGGGCCTCTTGTTGTCATTCTTGCTAATTGTTGCACTGCTTATTCAGTGTTTCCTCTCCCCTAGCCTTCTAAAGTTCCCCCTGGCAATTCTCCCATGCTTTTGGCATATTTTTGAGAAGTTTCATTTCTAAAATTTCCTGGGAGAGTTGCTTGGTTACAGAATGTTTTCTGTTATTTTCCCCATAGTTACGTTTTCACCCATGGGTGTATAACGTTTGTGTTCTGCATCTTCCATCTGAGCCTTTTTTGAGGGGGGCTGTTTGCCTTTGTGGTAGTTTATCTCATTATAAGATACATTTATATTATCCGAAAGTGTCTCATTAATTATTTTATATAAATTTAAAATTTTTGACCACACTTTGCCATCAGATCCATCGGGGCTCAACGTTACTTTTCAGCAACTTGGGCTTCTCTGAAAAAATATTTTTTCAAAATTATTTTGTTTTGCAATTGTTTTTTCATTTATTAATGGATCATGTTATTATGTATCTTTGTGTCAGGGGTTTTTGCGAGTAACTAGGACTTATTGTTGTTCTTTCACAATGAAGGGACATTGTTCAAATTGTAATAGGAAGAAATCTTCCTCTGACTTTCATGATCATTGTATTAATTGTAGTCAGTGTTCTCGCATTAATCCGTGTCCTATATGTGAACATTGGGATGAGAAACATTGGAAACGTGTGTCACGATATGTTGTTTCTGGAGAAAGACCGATGTCCGGCTCTTTCTCCACAAGGTCACTCCACTCTCTCAGTTTCTATTTCAGAGGAACCAGAACAGGGTGATGTTTCCATGGTGTCTTCTTCAAGTGTGCGTCCGTCGTCACAAATGAATTCAGAGCTAGCGGCAAAAGTGCTCATGGAGATTAGACAAATGTCGTCTGCTAGCTCGCCCGGTGTAGCGTCCATTCACCGAATGGTTCGGCAGCCGGGTTCGTCCGATGCGGTCCAAGATGAAATTTTGGGTGATGCGAGCACTATAAACATAATAGATGCACACCCAGTGACGGCGGATAGTAAACGAGAACGGAGGAAGCCTTTTAGTCCGGTTCCTAGCTCGTCCAGGTCCAGCCGGGCCGCGAGCGAGAGAGGTCCCTCTCTCGTACAACAACATCTGGGACCAGATGTTGTGGTACAAAATGTGTCTTTAGCGGAGCATACGTCCGTCGCTCGGGACGCTCCGTTGTATAAGCAGTCCGCAGAGACTGTTAAGGCTTCCTCTTCTCGTCGGCGCACACGACCGCACCTTGGCTGCGTGACCTCCGATATTTTGCCAGCTTCGCCGATGAAGGATTCTTCGGCGACCAGGTCACACCATCCGGCAGCCAGGGATTCGAGACCGATGGACTCCGGACGTTCGCATAGGAAAAGTATGCGGGAGCCATCTGATGCGGAGCTGCCCTCGGCGAAGCAGCGAAAGACTACGCCTCCGCAGGTCTCGACGTCGGACATTCTTGTGCAGATAGCACAGCTTATCGCAGCATCCCAGCAGCCGACAGAAACGGTGTCGGATCGAGAATTATCCGACGGCGCTGGGTCGGTACGCTCCGCCGAAGCATCGGGGGCGGACGACCGGGAACATCGGGAGGTCCGACCGGATGGTGAAAGGGATACGGATGAATTGGAACTATCCCTTTCGGAACAACATAAAGCTGCCGTGGACTTCATCCGGCACTTTCTCTCTCAAGTTGTTCCGTCGGGCCAGACTGCTGCGCTTCCGGACAAGAGAATTATAGCGTCATTGGACTCTGAATTTTTTGAGCGGTTCAGGGACATCGCTCCCGAGTTTCCGTCGCAGTCCAATAATGTTGCAAGAACATTTGAATTATTGAACGACGCTATATTTAAACTTGCTTCCAGGACCGGAAAAGCAGGTTTCTTGTCTGCTAATACTCTTAACCTGCCTTTCATTAATGCAAGGAATAAATTCGACACGGCAGGACAGGGTATACCGAGAGTTCCTCTGCGTATGGACGACGAGGCGGAAGACTTAGAGCTATCATTACCGTCGTCAGCTTCTATTCCAACCGCGGTGTTGGAAACAGCTATTGCGTCTAACAGAGCCAATTTAGATGCCTTATCTTACGCAGATCACCTTACTAAGGCGTTATCACTGCGCCTTCAAGGGGAAGAGTTTCAGGATATACAATCCTCTTTAAGACTTCTTTCAAGGGCAGTAGCTTATTCCACGTGTAACTCCGCCCTTTCAGTGGCAAATCTGGAGTTGGTTAGACGTGACGCAGCCCTAGCTACATCCACACTAGTGGATTCTAAGGTGAAGAACTCTCTTAGAGTCGCTTCGGTCTCAGGAGAACTTCTCTTTGACGGCAAGCTTTCCTCTATTTATGATAAAATTAAAAAGAAAGCTAATGATTCTCTGTTGTTCAGATCCGCTCCTAAAAGGTCGGATACAGCAGACACGAATAAGACAGGCACTTCTGGGTCTAATGCGCCCAAGAGAGGTTCCTATAGAGGTTCCGGTGCGTCCTCTTGGTCTTATTCGAGAGACCGTCAGGATAGCGACTCTCGTTCGGGACGTCCTTCAGGCCGGGACAATCGGTCGGACGCCCCGAGGTCGACGAGGCGAGGTGCGGGTCGTGGAAGACGTGGTTTCGC
The DNA here is from genome assembly GCA_031216915.1 of Pictodentalium vernedei. Classification (NCBI taxonomy): domain Eukaryota; kingdom Metazoa; phylum Mollusca; class Scaphopoda; order Dentaliida; family Dentaliidae; genus Pictodentalium; species Pictodentalium vernedei. The sequence goes on along the minus strand of CM062294.1, from coordinate 188,704,381 downwards.
CTACCGCAGGCCTCGCAGGTCCAGGAGGTGATGGCTTAGACCTCTATCGCATTCCGGTTGGCGGAAGGTTGTCGAGTTTTTCACAAGAGTGGGCGTCGATTACGGACGACCCGTGGGTGAGAGGAGTGACCTCGGAAGGTCTAAAGATATCCTTCAAACGAAAGCCTCCATTAACTCGAAGTCCAAAGTGGACTCATCTTCCGTCAAATCCACAGAAAAGAGACGCTCTGTTATCAGAGGTGCAGTCTCTTTTAATGAAGAACGCGGTAGAGGTCGTAGAAAACCAGGAATCTCTGGGATTCTACAGCCATCTGTTCCTGGTTCCGAAACCAGACGGCTCGTTCCGTCCAGTCATAGATTTGAGCTGGATAAACAAGCTGATCGTCGCTCCGAAGTTTTATATGGAGATGATTCGATCGGTCAGAGCGAGTATTCGGGTGAACGATTATGCAACGAGCATAGATCTCAAAGATGCGTACTTTCACGTCATGGTACATCCGACATTCCGAAAGTATCTACGCTTCGCAGTCCTAGGAGTGGTGTATCAGTTCCGGGCCATGTGCTTCGGATTGAATCTAGCACCCTGGGCTTTCACTCGGGTAATGAACTCGGTAATGATCTACTTCCGAGCTCATTCGTCTGCGGTAACGTCGGCCTACCTGGACGACATTCTTCAGAGGTACGGCAACGAGTTAACGCTTCAGAACGATGTTCAGAATCTTCTTCTATTGCTCCGACGTCTCGGTTTCATAGTAAACGAGGAGAAGTCGGATCTGGTGCCGTCCAAGTCATTCACTCATCTGGGAATGAGCTTCGAGACGCACAACAATCTTGTTTGTCTGCCGTTAACCAGAGCGAAATTAGTCAGTTGTTACGCTCGCTATTGTCTGCACGCAGACAAAGTCACGGCGAGAGAATTTATGAGACTGATGGGTCTGTGCGGAGCCGCCGCGGATCTCATTCCGATGGGGCGGCTACGCACACGTCCTCTTCAAATTTTCCTGACTCAGAATTGGAGTGTGAAAATTCATTCGCTCGATGTAGACGTTCTCTTGTCAGATCAAGTGAAACAAGAGATTCAGACTTGGGCAAACATTCAGTGGTTAACTCAAGGAGTTCCGCTGCAGTTGCCGGATCCGAGTTTTACCATCATGACGGATGCCAGTCAAACAGGTTGGGGTGCATCATTAATCCCAACGGATTCGAGATGCCAGGGTCTTTGGGATCCGCAATTCCTGTGCAAGCACATAAACATCAAGGAAATGATGTCAATTTGGCTTGCGTTACGTCACTGGATGGACATTATTCACGATGCTCATGTCCAAATCCTATCCGACAATACGACAGTAATGGCGTATATACGGAATCAGGGAGGCACTCATTCAGTTCCGTTGTTCAATCTAACGGAAAGAATCCTTCTGTTTGCGTTAGAACATCACGTTCTTCTTTCGGTCCGTCACATACCGGGTCGTCTGAATGTGCTAGCAGACTCCCTTTCACGAAAGGGTCGCTTGTTGCCGTCGGAGTGGACTCTCAACAAACAAGTATTCAATCAGATTTGCTACCAATGGGAACGGCCAATGATAGACTTATTTGCGACACATCTCAACAATCAGTTGCAGACGTATGTGTCCCCGTGTCCGGATCCAAGAGCATTTGCAGTAGACGCTCTGTCGATCCCTTGGGACGGAATGATAGGATATGCGTATCCTCCAGCGCCGTTAATTCAACAAGTATTGCTAAAGATAAAACAATCTCAATGCAAGATTCTGTTGGTAGCATCTCTGTCGCCACAGAGACCGTGGATAAATCTACTCAGGTGTCTGTTGTGGGACCTACCGCAGAAGCTTCCTCCACGAGAGGATCTTCTTTCGCAGGGGAAATCGCGTCAACTCCATCACAACCCGCAAGGTCTCAACCTTCACGTTTTTCCGTTGTGCGGTCCTTCTTGCATGGCAAGCACTTTACAGGACGAGCAGTGGACGCGATTTCTAACTGTAGGAGGACCTCCTCTTCGCTAAACTATGCGGCTAAGTGGAAGGTTTTTCGTCTTTGGTGTAGGGATCATTCTGTAGATATATTTGATCCCTCTATTCCAGACATTGCAAACTTTCTAGTATACTTGTTTGACGAAATCAAACTGCAGCCTGTTACTATAAAGGGTTATAGATCTATGTTATCTGATACCTATGCACATCATGATAGTTTACAAATTGGATCTAATGTCTCTTTATCGAAATTGGTTAGAAACTTTTCGATAAATAGACCCAGAACTCTTAGATTAATTCCTAAGTGGAATTTAGCTTGGGTTCTCCTTAAATTGAAGGAAAAGCCATTTGAACCTCTTGGGACAGTAGATTTCAAATTCTTATCTTATAAGACAGCTTTTCTCTTAGCTTTCTCTTCTGCCAGAAGAGTCAGTGAGCTTCATGCACTATTGGTGGATGATTCTCATTATCGTAGTGTTGGGAACACTATCACCTTCACTACTAATGTGGGTTTTTTAGCTAAGAACCAGGCTCCTAATAAATATCCGGAACCTATTGTTATTAAGGCTCTTCCGTCTTCAGACGGGCGTAGGCCTTTACTCTGTCCTGTTAGAGCACTACGTATCTATAAACAGAGATCTCAGTTCATCAGAAAGGGACGGAAACGTTTCTTTCTGTCTTTGATGCCTAATAGAAAGGACATTTCAGTCCATTCTATTGCTAGATGGATTCAGTTAACTATCCGTACTGCTTATGAAGATTTATCTTCTCAGCAGTCTGTGCTTAAGATTTCTGCTCATGAAGTAAGAGCTCTTTCTACTTCCTGGGCTTATGCTAATAGTGTTGCTATTACAGATTTAATGAAGGCTGCTTATTGGTCTCAGCCATCCACATTTACGAATTTTTATCTCAGAAATATTGAGTCCATTTCTGGAGACCTGCATTGTTTAGGTCCGTTATCTGTTGCTCAGAATGTCGTCCACTAAACAGTTGCAACTATAGTTATGCAGGCTTTCTGTTCCGGCAGTGACTCCGTCCGGCTGCCCTCTTCGCTCTGGGCTATTTGACCCAGGGCAAGGGGAAGGGGGGGGGGGGGGGGGGGGCGGGTGTTCCCTTAGGTCACCTGCTTTATAGTGAAAAGCAAGGGAATGCCTCCTCCAAGTCAGTATTTCTGAGTCGCTTCCGGGATGGTTTTAAAGTGTAATATTAATGTTTAATTTCATTCATGTCTTATTTTTAAAGTGTAGCTCGGTGTGAAGCATTTGTATATGTCAAGTGTCAAACGGGCTTTAATATACAATACTCGGACACTTTTAAATGATTATAAAGAGTCTCAATTCTCTGGACTACTTTATTTATTGGCTTGTTTTAAAAATAATTAGCATAAGGGTTATACTGGATGTTAATAGAGAACATGAATGTTATTGTGCTCAATTATTAAGGGTAGTGTATCTTTCTAATTTAATATTAAATAAGAAAGATACATGTAAAGCCTAATACTCCTTTTCTCCTTAAGGGGTACCTCTTTACTATATAGTTGAGCTTATTGGATTTTCCTCTATGTCCTAGGCCCTCCAGCCTGTTTACTATTCAGCTAAGTCTGGGTCATTGGTACAGTATAAAAATGTTAAAAAATTTATAGTAATATATATATTTTTTATACTTACCAATGACCCAGACGGGGATGGCCCTCCCTGGAGTTGGGAACTCTTGTCTCCCCGCTGAGTACATAGCGCTGACCAGGCACTGCCAGTAAGAATGATAATTGGCGCCAATTTCGGGACGACTGCGTCACTGCGCATGCGCAGTAGAGGCATACTATGGAGGTCCTTTAGGACATGATTTCTTTTTGTTTTGGATGCAAATTTTGGGGATTGGGGGGCAAAATTTGTGTTTGGCCCTGGTTTTGTTGGAGTTAGCACCAGCTAAGTCTGGGTCATTGGTAAGTATAAAAAATATATAAATTACTATAAATTTTTTAACTTTCCAGACTTTTTTTACCATACATTTAGATAATTGGTTGATTTCTGGTTTATGGCTTTGTCATGAGTACCTTAAAATCCAGTTTGGTCCCAGTCAGATGACATTTTGTGGAGTTTTCAGAACTTCTTTTGCTCATAGAGGCATACATGCCGTACTGACACATCTAGCTTTTCTTTTCACATCCATTTGTCTTGACTTGTATTTTTGTTCAGTGATATTCTATAGGATATTTTTTAATTCAGGTATACAAAATTGTAACAATATGCCTTGGGTCACCTCCTCAAACATTCACATGGGAGTATTATGAAACTGGAAAGGAAAAAAGCAAAGAGTACAAGAAAATTGGTCCAATCACACCCCAGGAATTTTATAAACAACTTGTTAAACCACACTTCAATATGGAAGATAAGGTATGTTGGTAAGCGATACTTGTATACACTTTACCTTGTAACACAAAAAGAAAAAATTCTTAAATAAGGCAATTAAAAAAAATTCTTGTTTCTCAGGCACCTCTGGATCCCCGTCATAGAATATCTGCGGCATCACCTTTTTTCACCTGGAAATCTCATATAGCTCTGTCAAACAAGATATAGATGGTTAAATTTTCAACTACACTATGGGAAATTTTCACTGCTGAAATCATTGGATTGCCACATATTCCAACTATTTTCAGAACGGTTTTGTGAAAAAACAAAAAAAAGCCTCCCTCCCTCATCATAAAATTGAGGGAAGATTGCCTGAGAAACAAGAAATTTTTTTATAGACTTAAAAAGAAAGTGTCCTTGTTTGACTCTCAAACATAGATTATGACTCTCCATTGGATTGGGCTCAACAAACTTGATCCAGTAAGGGGTCATAAACATTGTTTTGGAGGCAAAAATTGAAGAAGAAAAATTAGAGTGGCGATTTTTGTCAGTAGCACTGAAAAAAATATGGCCAATATTTTAGGTAAAGGTTTACAATTAAAACTAGAAGTACTGTCCCATATTCTGCACTAATTTGAAATAATAGCACATTTAGGTTAGTGCAGCAAATCACCAGAAAATCACATCTGATGCATGGTAGTGTATCGCAATTTTGGCAGAAATGTAACAGCCTATGGCTGATTGATATTCAATACTTATAACATGCAATCAACAGTAAATAAGTCGCACCTTCTACTGAAATAAGGTGGCAATTAAATATTAGGATGCAGATACTCACAGGATGGGATGATGTTCATTCATCTGTTTTCCCCCCTTTTATCAATTCATTTCTCGACAGTGTAAGAAGTATTTAAAAAAATGTATTGCATGACTTTTGTTTTTAGACGCCCATCATTTTTCGACGGACGTATTATGTTATGGCGTTGTTCATCTTGTCTGTCTGTCTGTCTGTCTGTCTGTCTGTCTGTCCATAAACAATTTTTGTGTCGCTTACTCCTCCAAAGGTTTACATGCTACATTGTTCAAACTTTACACACATGTTGATCAGTAATTGCCGTTGTGCATGTGACAAGTGCAGGTAACTCTGTTTTGTATTTCCAGAGTTATGCCCCCCTTTAGTACTTGAAACATTACAGTATTGTGTTGCTTCCTCCTTCAACATTTTACATGATATATTGTTCAAACTTTGTACACATGTTGATCACCAATTTCCGTTGTGCATGTGACAAGAGCAGGTAACACTGTTTTGTATTTCCAGAGTTATGCTCCCTTTTAATACTTAAAATATTACAGTGTTGTGTCGCCTACTCCTTCAACATTTTACATGCTATATTGTTCAAACTTTGCACACATGGTGATCACCAATTGCCGCTGTGCGTATGACAAGAGCAGGTAACTCCATTTTGTATTTCCAGAGTTATGCCCCTTTTAGTACTTAAAACATAACAATATTGTGTCGCCTTCTCCTTCAACATTTTACATGCTATATTGTTCAAACTTTGCACAGATGTTTATCACCAATTGCCATTGTTGATGTGACGAGCAGGTAACTCTGTTTTGTTTTCCAGAGTTATGCTCCCTTTTAGTACTTTAAGGTTCCGCTCCACAGTTTTCAAGGCATTTTCAAAAATGGTGTTCCATGTGTTCTATTCCACTGCCAATGAAGCCAAACTCATTTGCATTACCCCTGACATGTATACATTTTCTAAATTGGCTGAACCTAGTGAATACAGACTGATAAGATAAAACGGATACATATAATTGTGGGTGGCATAACTTCCAGTACAAGATGAAGCCCCAATCCGAAAATTTGAATGAAAAATTGCCCAAACCAGCCATTTTCAGGCACTTGGCAGCCACAAAAGCAGAATTTTCCCTACTTCAACACCTACCCAGGCCTGGAGCACATCATCTCCAATTACCAAAAAAGAGGAAAAAAAAATTCTATGTTTCCGTCTCATTTTTTGGCTACATACCTGTAAACAATCCCGTGTAAGAATGATGCCTGAAAAGTTGGCCTCATTTTCTGAGCCATTGTTTCACAGAAATCCCATTCTGTCATGACGCTATGCATCAGGCTTCCATCCAATGATCAAAACATTAAAGTCTACTTGCCAACAAGTAGTCTCATGCTTTCAAATACCTAATACTAAAAATACAGACCTAATTTATGTGGAGTCAGATTCAGGATTCAGGATAGGACTTTTATTTCAAAATTCACCCCTGTGCAGAAGTACGAAACTGTGGGCGGAACCTTAAATGTGAACAGTGAGTGATCTCCCCTTGAAATTGTCTTCTGCTTTTGAATTTGGAGACCATATGCAGTTGAATGCACAAAAAAACATTTCTCTCTATTTCTAATATGTAAAGAGATAAAGTTTGTTGTTTTCATCTCACAAAATGGTGTTTTCAAGATTTGTGGATCATTTTTTATGCATTTCAATTGAGGTAAATCCTAATATTATCTGTTACATGCTAATTGAATTTCTTTAACTGAAAACACAAATGAGGCTCGTTTTTATTGTTTTGCCCATATAGACAGTGATACAGTTGAAACTAGAAGTCCTGTCATGAAATGCCTGCTTATCTAGGCTTAATTGCACATATGAATTGCGCGCAATTGCCATATCAAATTGCATCCAAAGCATGGCAGGTTCTGCTGGTCACTCATAGCAAACACAGGCAATGTTTCGGCCAATGGACCTTCGGGTTACCCGGATGTCCATTGGCTGAAACATTGCTTGTGGACAGGTGATATGTACATAATTTGATAGCCTTACTATAGTCATAATGCGTAGATTAACATGCAGATCAACGTGCTATTTGTGTGCATTTCATGACAGGACTTCTAGTTTTAACTGTAGGTGTGTGAGGCACTTGATAAGAGATGGATAATTGGAAAAATAAGAGAATAGGAAGGCCCAAAAAAGGGAGAAGGGAAGAAAAATACATTCAAACATTTTAACAGGGCATGGAAAGGAGGGTTCAAGGATGAATATCTAGAAAAATTATCTATTGATATTGATGCCTGTGCTCACTCACGTAATACAGATTATGCTGGAGTGTCTTCTTCAGCCAATAGATTTCAAACACCAATGTTCACCACATACAGTGAAGCAAAATTCTCAATTCTGACTGTAGATTCAAGCAGACCTGTTGTCCAAGAAAGTCATACGCCTACCACTACCACCTTCAACCCCCCAAGGGGGGTTGAAGGTGGTAGTGGTAGGCGTATGACTTTCTTGGTCAACAGGTCTGGGTACACACACAGGTCTTGTCAAGTGTGTGTTCGGTTGTTGAGTGAGACATCTAGATGTCTAAGAGATTTCGCTTTACCTTAGTAAAGTTAATAAAATCACTGATGTAGTCTGTTGGTTTCAGTTTCAATGAGTTCGTTCAACTGGATACTTAAAATGCTGTGTAAACCTAATTGCTCTCCTAAGCTGATTGAGGAGAGCAATTTTTTGCCCTCCTGCATTTTTCAGAATGCCAGGCCTGTTGGTTCAAGGTTGCTTAACATTGAGAAGGCAGAACTAATGACTTCTTCATTTAAAAATTTTTTTGCCTTCTTTCAAGCATGTTTGGAAAGAAAGAACTCTCTCCACTGAATACTGAACTGACAGTGTATTGAAAATGTTGCGAGTGAATTATTAATTCATAATGCTCAGCTACTTGTAATGAAAGTTTCAATTTCAAGAGATTATAGTTGGTGTTCTGTAAAACAGATCTGCATTTGTGTGAAAGCTAAACAAGAAATTAATTATTCACCGGAAATTTTGAAAATCAGATTCCCCCCCCCCTTCCCACACACACACACACACTCCTTTCCCACAGCAGAACCCTCAAGTCCTCATTCTCTCATATCCCTACGTACAGGGAAGCATGGGTAGCAAACTGCCAATTCCTCAGATACCACAACCCTTCCCCTCTACTGCTAGCTTTATTTTTTTTAAGTAAAGTTAAAAAATATTATTCTCAAGTTCTGTAGGTGGCCAATGTCATCTCTGATCAATGAGGGTTAAACATGGTTAACATTATTAGTTGTAAAGGAACATTGTATTAAAAAATTATTTTATTCAGCACAGGTGCCTGTGTGAGTTTGTGTGAGAGGGAGAGGCAAAATATTATATCTGTCACTGGTTCGGTGGGCATACTGTGTTAACAATTTATGATTGATAAGGGTGGGCCTACCCATGATAACACTTTTTCTGTGGCCTACATTCCTACTCTCCACATGTGGTCAGTTATATTTGGCCCAGAATTTACAGTAAGGCATTTTTTAAAAATTCATCTCCAATAGCAATAGAATATTAAACAGCCCTTGACATATTTTATTTTCTTTTAGAAAGATATCCATGAAACCTTTCAAAAATTCATCGTCAATGTTTAATAGATTGTTCAAAAAAGCAGACAACTGAAAATTGTCTACATGCTCATGCTAAAAATGAATTAAAAATCAGTTTTTCTATTTTCTGTTTTTTGCGTTTTTTTTGCGGTGAATCGATATTCTGATGCAGCATGTTTGATGGGTTAATATGTCATGGAGAAGCATTTCCAAATGACCGAGAACAAGGAAAAGCATGTAACAACTATTTATTCATGAAAAATATATCAAAGATCATATTAGAAAACTTAGTTTTTCGTGAAAGCATGAACATTGTGGACAACTTTCTCATCCACATCATAACACACGGGTTCATCCACATCATGACACATGGGTTTGAGAAGTTGCTCTCTTAGTTTCGTACCACAGGTTACTCGTCCCATCGTTTATGTGACTTTAACATTCGCAGACACTGTGAACGACTGTACTTTTGATTGTGGGTATCATCCATCCACGGTACCTGGTGAATGCTCTGATACAGAAACACCAACAAAGTGGAATTTCCACATATACTGGATTGTGTTATGTGAAAGAAACATTCTCAACTTCAAGTGATCTTGAACCTATTTAAAAAGCCCGATCCACTGAACCATACTCTGTGTTCCTTCATGCTTTGTCACAGAAACTGAGTATATCATTTGGGTGGATATTCCACCCCTGGGGTAATCTGCAAACACCCCAGATATAAGATACGATTAGGCCATGGTGACGACAAGACTGTTCAGATAAGTAGAAAAGCAAACAGAGACAAATTACACAAATCAGAAGTATGAAAACTCACTTAGCTTCAGAAGAATTTATTCCAAAGTGTCCGACAGTACTCTTATAAACATATGACCTGGAAACACAAGCAGTGGGCCAAGTGATCAAAATTGGGAAGGTGGGGATGGGTGGGGGAGGGGTCTTTAAAGTCATGTAGGCCTATTTTAACCACTCTGCACTTGAGAGGAGGGGTTCCTTTATCAATGAACATTTAAAAATTATGTTTATTTTACCCTTTGGCTAACACGAACAGGTGTGCCACTTGTCAAAAACAAAAAAAACTACAACCCCCACCCCCCACCTCAAAAATCCAAGTTGTGACCACTCAGTTGTGATTTCAAAATATTGTGGTGGTGGGGGAGGGGGGTGGAGGAGGGGATGGGGGGGGGGGGGGGGGTGCTTGTCAGCCGAAATATTCTGGGAACGGTTTGATCAGGAAATGGGAAGGGTGAAATTGAGGTCGGCTTGGTTCAAAAATAGCAGGGCCAGTTCGGATCAAAACGATGGGTGTCAGTTCGGCCAGGGGATGATCTGGGCGATTCCTGTCATACTGAATAGCGAGTCGCCGCCTCACTGTGTTTGTTATTGTTGGGCGTAGCTAGTAATATGAACAAGGCCTCATAAAGGAATGAGCAGGTTTTAAATGAGATTGAAATTATGCTGCGAATTGCTCGTTAAAAATTCAGTTGGTAACTGAGCGGTATTATCGGTATTTGATTTTTTATGGTGATTTTACGAACAGATTTATCCAAGTCGAACGAAGTCAGATATTAATTGATAAAATGTTGGTGTCAAAACATCTTTAGCTCAACTTTGGCAAAGCCAAATTTGAGCTTATGCCATGGGCCGTCTGTCCGTCTGTCCGTCAACAATTGGATACGGCTCGGGCTAGAGGCCGTATTTATGAACCGATCTTTACAAAACTTCTTGGGTACCTTTGTTATGACCGTGGGACGAGAACGAGTGTTTTTGGGTGCGGTCCGAAATTTAAGATGGCTGCCAGCCGCCATTTTGTACCGACGATGCAGAAATCTGTTTTTTGTACAGAACTTCGATATGAAAGCTCTGATTTGAATAATTTTTTGTATGAATGTTTAGTACCATGGGATACATCACATATAATACGGGTTTTTTTCTTGTGCGTAAATTATGCAAATTAGACTAACTTTGATGTTTTTTGGTGTTACTTTCAGCACTGTAAGTGCAAATGCCAATACGGCTCGGGCTAGAGGCCATATTTATGAACCGATCTTTACGAAACTCCTTGGGTACCTTTGTTATCACCGTGGGATGAAAACAAGTGTCTTTGGGGCGGTCCGAAATTCAAGATGGCCGATGGCAGCCATTTTGTACAAAATTTGGTGCAATCAGATTTTTGCACAGAACTTCCATATGAAAGCGCTGATTTGAATAATTTTTTGTGTGAATGTTTAGTACCATGGGATACATCACATATAATACGGGGTTTTTTTTCTCGTGCAGGAATTATGCAAATTAGATGAACTTTGATTTTTTCAGTGCTACTTACAGTAAGTACACATGTCAATATGGCTCGGGCTAGAGTCTGTATTTATGAACCGATCTTCACGAAACGTCTTGGGTACCTTTGTTATCACCTTGGGACGAGAAAGAGTGTTTCTGGGTGCGGTCCAAAATTCAAGATGGCTGCTAGTGGCCATTTTGTACCGAAATTAGGTCCAATCAGTTTTTTGTACACAACTTCTATACGACTCAGGCTAGAGGCCGTATTTATGAACTGATCTTTACGAAACTTCTTGGGTACCTTTGTTATCACCGTGGGATGAGGAGTGTTTTTGGGTGTGGTCCGAAATTCAAGATGGCCACCAGCAGTCATTTTGCAACAAAATTATTGCAATCAGTCTTTTGTACAGAATTTCTGTATGAAAGTTCTGATTTGAATAAATTTTTGTATGAATGTTTAGTAACATGGAATACATCACATATATTACAGGTTTTTTTCTCGTGCAGAAATTATGCAAATTAGACTAACTTTGATGTTTTTAGCTCTCTTGAGAAAGTCAAGCTGAGCTAATCTAATCGCTTCCCGTCCGTCGTCCGTCGTCCGTCAACACCATGTTTTGGTCTTCTCCTCCAAAGCCACTGGGCCAATTCAAGTGAAAGTTTGTGTGAGTGATGGTCCCAAAGGGGCATTTCATTTTTGTTCAACTCAGCATGCCCAGCCCCATAGGGAGGGAGTGGGGGAAAATGCTCCAAAATATTTTTAAAATGTTCTTCTCAAGAACCAGTGTGTACAATGACTTGATATTTGCTATGGAGCTTCCATATGAGGTGTAGAATCAAGTTTGTTCAAACGAAGTTCGTAAAGTAATATTTGGCTTTGTAATAGGAGGGGTAAGATTTTTGGCCCCGCCCAAAATTTCTATTTTCTGAACCGATGGTCCGGTATGAACCAAATTTGGTTTGTGGTAGTATTGGGTCATAAGTACTTGACCCATGCCAAAAAAAAAATTCCCGCATCCCCATGGGAACCCTGGGAGCTAAAAATAGAAATATTTTCAAACGCCCATATTTCCCAAACCCCACGGAACAGAGAGCTTTTATTTGGTATGAAGTATCTTTACGACCAGTAGAATTGAATGGTAAAAAAAAATGCCATCGGTTATGTTAGGGTGTTCTGTAATGGGCATCGAAAAAATGCTGAGTCAGCATATTTGCAAAAATTTAAAAAATCTTTTCTCCAGAACCAATCATCAGAATCTTTTGATATTTGGTATACAGCATTCATAGGGGGGTCAGATAAAAGTTTGTAGAAATAAAGCTCATTGGTTCATATTTGGGCTCTCTACAGGAGCCCGAAGTTTTAACATAGGGTAATATGGGGAATATTCTTTAAAAATCTTCTTCTTCAGAACCACCAGTCAGAATCTTTTAATATTTGGTATACATCATTGTTATGAGGGTCAGATTCTAGATTGTTCAAACCAAGTCCCTAGGTTAATATTTGGGCTTCCTATGGAAGCCCAAATTTTATCTTTGTTCAATATGGAGGGTAATTTAAAAAAATCTTCTTCTTCAGATCCATCAGTCAGAATGCTTTGATATTTGGTATGCAACATCTCTACGGGGGTCAGATTCAAGTTTGTTCAAATCAAATTCCTAGGTATATATTTGGGCTCACTATGGTAGCCCAAATTTTTACTTAGTGCAATATGAGAAAATTTCTTTAAAAATCTTCTTCTTCAGATCCACCAGTCGGAATGCTTTTATATTTGGTATACAACATCTCTAGGGGGGTCAGATTCCAGGTTGTTCAATTCGAGTGCCTAGGTTAATATTTGGGCTCCATATGGGAACATGAAATTTAACTTAGTACAATATGAGGGAATTTCTTCAAAAATCTTCTTCTTCAGATTCACTTGTCAGAATGGTTTCACATTTGGTATACAACATCTCTAGGGGGGTCAGATTCAAGTTTGTTCAAATCGGATCCATAGGTCAATATTTGGGCTCGCTATGGTAGCCCAAATTTGAACTTAGTGCAATTCGAAGAAATTTCTTTACAATTTCTCTTCTTCAGATCCAACAGTCAGAATGCTTTCATATTCGGTACACAACATCTCTAGGGAAGTCAGATTTAACTGTGTTCAAATCAAGAGCCTGGGTTAATATTTGGGCTCTCTACGGGAGCTGGAAGTGGCCATTTTGCTGAAGAATTAAAAATTTTGTATTCAGTACCCTCTAGAGGTACTAAGATTAATCCACATAGGTTGTATCAAGGGGCTTCATAGGGGAGCTCTACATTTTACTTATGATCAACTGAAGAAAAGGCATGATGCCCAGATTATTTTTGTCACTCCTGAGGGACTCAAGGATTGACAGTGTAGCCTATAGAGATGGCTTGCTTAATGTAGACTCATTCTTGGACTCTGTTCAAATTGTGTTCTGTACAAGATGAGCGCTTCAGGCCCCGTGGGGCCTCTTGTTTGGTGTTACTTTCAGCACTGTAAGTGCTAATGCCAATACGGCTCGGGCTAGAGGCTGTATTTATGAACCAATCTTTACGAAGCTCCTTGGGTACCTTTGTTATCACCGTGGGATGAGAACGAGTGTCTTTGGGTCCGGTCCGAAATTCAAGATGGCCAATGGCAGCCATTTTGTACAAAATTTGGTGCAATCAGATTTTTGCACAGAACTTCCATATGAAAGCGCTGATTTGAATAATTTTTTGTGTGAATGTTTAGTACCATGGGATACATCAGATATAATATGGGGTTTTTTCTCGTGCAGAAATTATGCAAATTAGATGAACTTTGATTTTTTCAGTGCTACTTACACACAGTAAGTACACATGTCAATACGGCTTGGGCTAGAGTCTGTATTTATGAACTGATCTTCACGAAACGTCTTGGGTACCTTTGTTATCACCTTGGGACGAGAACGAGTGTTTCTGGGTGCGGTCCAAAATTTAAGATGGCTGCCAGTGGCCATTTTGTATCGAAATTAGGTCTAATCAGTTTTTTGTACAAAAACTTCTATACGGCTCAGGCTAGAGGCTGCATTTATGAACCGATCTTTACGAAACCTCTTGGGTACCTTTGTTATCACCGTGGGATGAGAGCGAGTGTTTTTGGGTGTGGTCCGAAATTCAAGATGGCCACCAGCAGCCATTTTGTACCAAAATTATTGCAATCAGTCTTTTGTACAGAACTTCTGTATGAAAGTTCTGATTTGAATAAATTTTTGTATGAATGTTTAGTAACATGGAATACATCACATATAGTACGGGTTTTTTTCTCGTGCAGAAATTATGCAAATTAGATGAACTTTGATTTATTCAGTGCTACTTATACACTGTAAGTGCACATCTCAATACGGCTCGGGCTAGAGGCTGTATTTATCAACCGATCTTCACAAAACTTCTTGGGTACCTTTGTTATCACCTTGGGACGAGAACGAGTGTTTCTGGGTGCGGTCCAAAATTCAAGATGGTTGCCAGTGGCCATTTTGTACTGAAATTAGGTCCAATCAGTTTTTTGTCACAACTTCTACACAGCTCATATTTGTGAACTGATCTTCACGAAACTTCTTGGATACCTTTGTTTTCACCTTGGGACAGGAGTGAGTGTGTTTTGGGGTGTCTTTGTTATCACTGTGCTATGAGAACAAATATTTTGGGGTTCAGTCAGACCCACTCTGGGACTCAAAGATTTCTTTTCTAGTTTAGCATCTGACTGTCACCCACCTTTACAATACTTTACCTACACATTTGTTACAGGCAACGGTCAGCATTTATGTACAGACCGTTACAATACTTTATATGTACCTTTGTTATCAGGTCATTACCTAGATGTTTGTCATTGCTGTGTCACATACTATACATGTACATGTCTCTTTGTCTTGACAAGCTGAGCTACAGTGTCCTTGACACTTTCATTGTTAGGCTATTTCAAAATGACTATGTGTTGGGCTGTCCATACATACCCATCTCACACAAGTCTCATCCCTGTGTTCAACATTAGCACAGAATAAATCATTTAAAAGACGGTTATCTGATTTGGCAGTGATTTCGATTTCACTGTTTAGGCTTCTTGCAAAAATTAAAAGAGGTCATTTTAACAATTAGTTTGGCATTTTTTCTTTCATTGTCACCACTAATTTACCAGGTGAACCTGATTCAAAATAATATTGACGGATGTTCGAGTCCAGTTACAAGACATTTCTTTTCCCAATATGTGTCAGAGATCAAAGTTATAATGCCCTTGTCAATAGCACTCTACATTCTGCGTTACATAGCACAGAAGTTATCACATGTGTAGGTTTTCTTGACTGTTCTGCATTAGGTATTGCATTAACTAACGAGCATTTACTGCACTAGACGTGGCAGGACTTCTAGTTTTAATTGTAAGTCTCTGTTGTAATTTGAACTGAATCTTCTAAAGTCATTTTGATAGGTAAAATTATTTTAGGACAACAGCCAATCTGATCACCCAAACATACAGTAGAATCCCAGTCTTTTGGTTTCGAAAATTGGAGGCATGCTGTATACTGCTTGCAACCATTTGAAGTGAAAAGTTCTTGGAGTGAGGCCTTCAGCCATATGGGCGTTGGTTTAGTATCACTGAAACCAGGATTTTCTGCCTGGTCTTGGTGATACTGGACTGGCACCTGCAGTTGGGGGTATCATTTTAAGGACTAAAATATGAACCAGGGTTTTGCAATCTGTGAATTACCACTGTTTTAACTTATGAGAAGGGTACCTAATACACAAAATTGATGCAGGAACAGTTTCGCTGATAAGACATGTTCCATTTTTTTAAACCAGAAGAGTGACGATATGGAACTCATGGGTTTAGAGTGTATGGGATGAAATTGTTACAGAACTTGTTATGTGATGGAAAGGAAGCCAATCAAGGACTGGACATATTGACTGATCTAGTTGGCAGCCCAAAACTATTCGCCCGCCACTTTTGTCTCATCTCCACATATTACTGGACCACTGGCACTGACAAACTGATCTCATCTTTCTTATTTTTTTATGCTATTTTTTATTCTATAAATACCTCTCTTGTATCACTGTAAACTTGAAGAGATACATTGTAATTTCTCAGTTTTTGGAGATGACTTGTACAAGCTCAAAGCCTACTGTCAAATCCAACTCATACATGTATTGACACAAGATTATATGAACATCATTGGTTATGTAAATGTTTTCAAATTGTATTTAACACATGCAATATTCTTTCAATAAATATAGAATAAACATATAGTGTTTTCAAGTAAACAATTTTTTCTACATGCAGGATTAAGAATGAAACCGATGAGCCTCTAGCGAGTTGGTTTCATTCTTAATCCTACGAGGATACTATTTTGCACCTGCAGTACCAAAACTTTAACCAACTATATGTTATTTTACAGGACTCACTGAACTCTGTCAAACAAGATATAGTTGATTAAATCTGTTAAGGTCTTATATTTCATCTAAATTAAATGGAAGAATCAATTTGGATTTTTGCGAAAATGATTGCAAGCATCTATACCAGCTATGAGTGTCCCAGGATCCCATGAGGCCATCATGGTTGAACCCCTGTTGTATTCTGATAACACATGTACATGTCAGCCCTTTACCCAACACAGTTTTTATGCCCCTGAAAATTGTTTGGGGGCATATAGTGTTTGTCATTTCCATCTATCCGACTGTCCATCAGGAAGATTTTCTTATCTGCTCCATAACTGAGATGCTTTGTTGGATTTTATTAAAACTTGGCATACATGTTGCTTATGGAAAGACGATGTGTCATGCACAAATTTTTCTTTTGTTCGATGGAGATCAAGGTCACAGATAAAGGTCATAGTTCGGGGGCATCCGTGGTCAGGCAGTCACTGTTAGTCTTGTTTAATTTTTAGTTGAATTGTGGCAAAGTCAAACTCGACTTATAGTTTGATGAATGGCAGTTGGGTGGGCAAGAGGGCAGGCGTAAACAATTTGTTTCCGGATGATAACATGATAATGGTTCGACCCACTTTCATGAAACTTCATACGTTGGTTGGCCTTCATGAGAGGAAGAACCCTATGTATTTTAGACTTGCTAGGTCAAAGGTCAAGGTCACAGTGACTTTGAACATAGTAAATCATAAACAGTTGGTTTCTGGATGATAACTTGACTATGGTTCTACCCATATTCATGAAACTTCATATGTAGGTTGGCCTTCATGATAGGAAGAACCCTATTTATCTTGGACTCACTAGGTCAATGGTCAAGGTCACAGTGACCCTGAACATAGTAAATCCAAACAATTGGTTTCCAGATGATAACTTTATAATGGTTCGACCCACATTCATGAAACTTTATAGGTAGTTTGGCATAAGTGAGAGGAAGAACCCTATGTATCTTGGACTTGCTAGGTGTAAGGTCAAGGTCACAGTGACTCAGAACATAGTAAATCGTAAACAGTTGGTTTCCGGAAGATAACTTGATATTGGTTTGACCCACATTCATGAAACTTCATAGGTAGGTTGGCCTAGGTGAGTGGAAGACCCCTATTTATTTTGGACTTGCTAGGTCAAAGGCCAAGGTCACAGTGACCTTGAAAACAATAAATCATAAACAATTGGTTTCCAGATGATAATTTGACAATGGTTCCCCACACGTTCATGAAACTTCATAGGTAGGTTGGCATTGGTGCAAGAAATAGCCCTATTTATTTTGCAATCACTAGGTCAAAGGTCAAGGTCACAGTGGCTCTTCACATAGAAAATTGTAAACAATTGGTTTCCGGACGATATGTTGATAATGATTAAACCCACTTTTGTGCTGTCACAACTTGACATTGGATCGGTGATCCTATCGGCATTTTTAAAATATAAACTGAAGTTGATAATATTTTAAAAAATAAACAATATTTTACCATTAAAACCATACAGATATGGATGTCATTGGAACCAGCGCATTGAGCTACACCAGTTCCAATGACAGTCAAATTTGTACAATTCTATTGACAAAGTATCATGTTAGCCTTGTAATAGTTAATTTGATGCCACTATGTTAGGTATGAAGGGTTTTCACGCGAATCCTAGCAGAGATGCAGTGGAGAATCTGTGTGGATTCTCCTTGGTTTTGTTGTGCGAATCTTTAGGAAAATCGATTTTCGGATTCTCGTCAAAATATAAGCCCTGCTGTAACTGCATTATGGAAGTTTTCTCTGTTGAAAAAGTTGTTTTTTCCAAATAACAAGAAGTTAAATTCCTACTTGATTAACTTCATGCATGCTGCTGCCACACATTCCTGCCCAGGGCAGGATTTCTCTTGTCACTGAAATAAGAATAAGTTGAGCACATTTAATGAAATTTTACCAATGAGTATTTCATCAATAATTCCTTGAGTAAAAGTAAAAAAAAAATTTCATCAATTCTAGTCGTTGCTGCCGGGAAGCATCCATGACTAGATTTGAAGAAAAATATCTTTAAAATACCCATTGTGTTAAGAGATAAACCACCTCCTCCTTCCCGTCAAACCTCCCTCCCTCCCTCATACATTTTTTTTTTGTCCTTTTATCTTAGAACTAAATATTTTACCAAAATATCTGCAACCATGTGTGATGGTTGGTGCTTTTTTGATTTTCTGCTGAGATTTAATTTTTATTGTGCTTTCATATATCATTACTCTTTCAGATTTGCTTGATAAATGATCCAAGACCACAGAATCCTTACAATATGTTGTACACTGTAGAATTTCTGAATAACATGTCGAATGGTAGGCGAGTTACCTACATAAACCAACCATGTGATGTTTTAAAGAAATACGCTGTGACAGCAATCAAGAATGGTGAGGTAAGCTGTCTAGTAAATAACTGCAAATTAAAGATTGGCAATATACCAAAAAACCGAACCGATACCAAAATCGTGGAGATGTCGAAAAACTGAACCAAACTGAACTGAACCAATCGTTGAATATCGATACTGTCTGAGTTTTCAAATTTGCCTACATTCACTATATTTCAGTCCCTGTTGAGGCTTGATAACATGAAAGGTTCATTTTAATGAAAGAAGTGACTGATTTTCTTTTCAGTTTTGTTAACCCTCAATGGGCTGGGCAACTGTCCTGAATTCCCGCTAGACTACAATCAGTACATGTCCATTTGCTTAGCACTGATTTCTAGTCAAGTCTTGGCTGCCTGTTGACCTGACTAGAAATCACTGCCCAGGTATTTTGTCTGCTCTCAGCAGGACCTCCAAAAGATTGCATGGTCAAGACACATGCTCTTGAGATTGCAAAACCCTGAAATAGGTCTTTAACCCTTAAAGGCCTATTTATGACATTTTCGATCTCAGAACAGGTGCAATCATCAGGAGATCCTGTTGACAACAGACAAATTAGGTTGGCAGTGGTTTCTAGTCAAGCAGCCAAGACTTGACTGGAAATCACTGCTAAGCCACTGGACCTACAGGGGATGTGGGCTTGTGGGAATTCAGGACACTTGTCCAGGTCCTTAAGGATTAAACATTAATGTGTGTTCAGAACAAGTCACAAAATTACTGTAGATATAATTTGTGGTCGTAAAAGAATGCGATTATGATGCTACAACAACAACTTTTTCTGTTTTTCCTGATGTGAATTCCTCTTTAGTATTCTCAGCAAATCTCAGTCTGGTCAGATACCAAATACCGAAACAATACCGTGGTGTAACCCCCCCCCCCCCTAGAAATTCTGAAACCGATACCAAACTTCAAATTTCAATACCGCTTGATTATTGCTTATGTACAAAAAAAAACATTTCTTTTTCACCGCATTTTTGTTACATCAAATGACTGATGCTGTGCGTCTGTGTGTTTTTGACCATTCCACGGCTTTTTTCTGCTGTAAATGGTCACATAAGCTGGGAAATATACCGTAAAGACTATTCAGTATTGGTATTGGTGTGAGTACATTTATGTTGTTGACACCAAGTACTGTACTGATACCTAGGTAAATCTTTCTAAAAATACAGATACTGAAACGAAACTTGAAATTTTAAAGCAAACAAAATTCTTGAATAACTCATTTTTGCATCAAAAACATAGCTTATGACCTGTCATTGGAATGAGCTCAATGAGCTTGTCCAATGAGGGGTCATAAGCTATGTTTTTTGGACAGAAAATGAAAAAGGCTCATCAATGGGAGGACGTGGTTTCTCCTCTCGCAAGCCTCACAGGTCCTACAGGTGAAGGTCAGGACCTCTATTGTGTTCCAGTTGGCGGGAGGTTATCAAGATTCGAAAGAAACTGGATAACTATAACGGAAGATCGGTGGGTGAGAAATGTGATCTTGCAAGGACTGAGACTGTCGTTCCGAGCCAAACCACCGCTAACACGATGTCCATAATGGACTCAACTTCTGCCAAATCCTTCAAAGAGAGAGTCTCTCCTTTCGGAAGTAAGATCTCTTCTAGAAAAGGACGCAAAGGATGTCATAGAAAACCAGGAATTTTTATGTTTCTACAGTCACCTGTTCCTCATACCGAAGCCAGACGGCTCATCCCGACCAGTAATAGACTTGAGCTGGATAAACAAACTTATCGTAGCTCCGAAGTTCTATATGGAAACCATTCGGTCAGTAAGAGCGAGCATACGAGTGAATGATTATGCGGCAAGCATAGATCTAAAAGATGCATACTTTCATGTCATGGTACATCCGGCATTTAGAAAGTACGTACGGTTTGCCGTTCAGGGGACGGTTTATCAGTTCCAAGCAATGTGCTTCGGCCTGAATCTAGCTACCTGGGCATTCACTCGAATAATGAACTTGGTAATGTCTTATTTCTGAGCTCATTCGTCTGCGGTAACGTCGGCTTACTTGGATGACATTCTTCAGAGGTACGGCAACAAAGATACTCTTCAGAACGTTCAGAGTCTGCTTCTACTTCTCCAACATCTCGGTTTCATGATAAGCGAGAAGTCAGATCTAGCTCCGTCCAAGTCATTCATCCACTTGGGTATGAGCTTCGAGACTCACAACAATCTGGTTCATCTGCCGTTACCCAGAGCAAAATTAGTCAGTTGTTATGCTCGCTTTTGTCTACACTCAGACGCATTTACAGCGAGGGAATTTATGCGACTGATGGGGCTGTGCGGAGCGGCCACAGATCTCATTCCGAAGGGCCGCTTATGCACACATCCTCTCCAGATATTTTTTACTCAGAACTAGAGTGTGAAGACGCATTCAATCGAAACCAATATTGTTTTAACAGACCAAGTAAAACAAAAGGTTCAGATTTGGGCAGATATTCAGTGGGTAACTCAGGGAGTTCCGCTGCATTTGCCGGATGCGGCTTTCACGATTATGACGGATGCGAGTCAGACCAGTTGGGACGTGACCCTGTTTCCAACAGACTCAACATGCCAGGGTCTTTGGGACCCAGAGTTCCTAGTCAAACACATAATCATCAAGGAAATGATGTCAATATGACTAGCGCTACAACAATGGATTCACATTACAGAGAACACTCATGTTCAAATATTGTCGGACAACTCGACAGTGGTAGCGTACATAAGGAACCAGGGAGGCACGCATTCGATTCCGTTATACCAGTTAACAGAAAGAATCCTTCTGTTTGTCTTGAATCATCAAGTTCAACTGTCTATCTGTCATATTCCGGGATGTCTGAACGTATTGGCATACTAGCTCTCTCGGAAAGGTCGCCTGTTGCCTTCAGAATGGACTCTCAACAAGCGAGTGTTCAGACAGATTTCCTACCAGTGGGATCAACCAATGATAGACTTAATTGCGACACACCTCAACAATCAGTTGCAGACTTACGTGTCACCATGTCCAGATCCACGAGCGTATGCAGTAGACGCTCTCTCGATTTCATGGGACGGAATGATAGGATACGCGTATCCTCCAACTCTGTTAATTCAACAGATCTTGCAAAAGATCAAACAATCCCATTGCAAGATTCTGTTAGTAGCATCTTTGTCGGCACAGAAACCTTGGATAAATCTTCTCAGGTGTCTGTTATGGGACATTCCTTGGAAGCTTCCTCCGTGTGAGGACCTTCTTTATCATGGGAAGTCACGCGCACTACATCACAATCTGCGAGGTCTCAACTTTCACGTATTTCTGTTTTGCGGTCCTTCTTGCATGGCAAGCATTTTACAGGACGAGCAGTGGACACTGTTTCTAACTGTAGGAGGGCCTCCTCTTCGCTGAATTATGCAGCAAAGTGGAAGGTTTTCTTCCATTGGTGTAAGGATCAGTCGATAGACGTTTATGATCCATCCATACCAGACACTGCAAATTTTCTGGTCTACTTATTTGACGTTCTCAAACTGCTGCCCATCACTATTAAAGGCTATAGGTCTATGCTGTCAGACACTTACACACATCATGATGGCTTGAATATCAGACATAATACTTCTTTATCCAAATTAGTTAGAAATTTCTCGATTAATAGACCTAGAACTCTCAGATTAATTCCGAAGTGGAATTTAGCTTGGGTTCTGTTGAAGCTCAAAGAAGCTCCATTTGAGCCGTTAGACGTTGTAGAGTTCAGATTTTTGACTTATAAAACTGAATTTCTCTTAGACTTTGCATCCGCTAGAAGAGTTAGTGAACTCTATGCATTATCTGTGGACGAATCTCGCTACCGCATTGTTGGAAATACCATCACTTTACATAAGTGGAATTTTGGGCTAAGAATCTGATTCCTAATGTAAGGCCAGAGCCTATTATCATTAAGGCTCTGCCTTCTACGGACAACCGTAGACCTTTATTGTGTCCAGTCAGGGCTATGCGCATTTATAAACGCCGATCTGATTTTATTAGGAAAGGAAGGAAATGCTTCTTTCTATCATTAGTGCCAAACAGAAAAGATATTTCTGTTCAGTTTATAGCTAGATGGTTTCAATTAGCAATACGTATTGCCTATGATAATCTTTCTTCAGATCAGTGTTCTATTAATACGATTTCAGCGCATGAAGTCAGAGCGCTGTCAATTTCTTGGGCTTATTCTCACAGTATCGCCATAACTGATCTCATGAAAGCTGCGTACTGGACACAGCCTTCTACATTCACTAGGTTTTACCTTAGAAATATAGAGTCCATATCCAGTGACCTTAGAAGTTTAGGTCCTCTATCTGTTGCTCAGAATGTCATCCACTAAATGATTACAGCTATAGTTATTAAGGCTTTCCGTTCCAGCATTGACTCTGTTCCGCTGCCCTCTTCATTCTGTGGGTGTGTGACCCAGAACAAGGGGAAGGGGGGGGGGGGGCGGTTTTCCCTTAATACCACCTGGCTTTATAGTGAAAAGCAAGGGAAGTTCTCCTCAGTAGCTCTGAGTTGGTAGTGGGATGGTTTTAATGTGTAAGCTCAGTGGAAGCAATTATGATGTCATTTATGTAATATTTTTAAGGGGTAGCTCGGTGTGAAGCAATTGTATATGTCACATGTCAAACTGGCGTTAATATACAATCCTCGGACACTTTTAAATGAGTATAAAGAGACTCATTCTCTGGACTATCTTTTTATATTGGCTTCCCTTCATGAAATTAGCATAATGGGTTATGCTAGCATTAAATGGAGAATATATATTGAGTTCTGCTCAATTACATTGTTGGTGTTATGTCTTTCTTATTTTAAATAAATATGAAAGACATATGTAATTCTGTTCTCTCCTATTCTCCTGTAGGAGATAATCTGTTAGAAGTGATTGAGTAATTGGATTTTCCTTTATGTCCTAGGCCTTCCAACCTATTTACCATTCAGCTATGTCTGGGCCATTGGCTACTGTGTAAAAATATGAAAAATTCATAGTAATTTGTATATTTTTATACTTACCAATGGCCCAGCTGGGGACGGCCCTCCCATGAGTAGGCACTCATACCTCCCCGCTGATTATAACATTTAGCAGGCAATGTAGTAGGAATGATATTTGGCGGCAATTTCGGTACTTCCTGGACACTGCGCATGCGCAGATGTCAAATGTATGGAGGTCCACGTAGGACATTAAATTTTCAGTATTTTTATACTGTACCAATGACCCAGACATAGTTGCTGGTGCTAATTCTCAAAAATCTAGGGCCAAACACAAATTTTGCCCCCCAATCCCCAAAATTTGCATCTAAAACTGAAAAAATCATATCCTAAATGGTCTTCCATACTCTCCCTCCACTGCACATGCGCTGCGTCAAGGAGGTCTCGAAATTGGCGCCAATTAACATTCTTTGTTTGGCCCTTCATCTGTTCACATCTGACTGATATTTGTGCTTGTAAATCTCAGCTTAAATGATGCCAGACACATAAATATTAGAGAAATGGTGGATCTAAAGAGGAAATAGAAGGAGGAGAGGAAAAATGAGTGGCAGGAAATAATCAGGGCTGTAACTTAAAAATTTTTTACGAAATTATGTTATGTTGCCTAATTTCGAGGCATGGGCCTGTTGTTGTCATTCTTGCTATAAAGTTACACTGCTTGTTCAGTGTTTCCTCTCTCCCTTTCCTTTAAGTCCCCCCTTGCTATTCTCCCATGCTTTTGGCATATTTTCTGTAATATTATTACTAAAATTTCTTGGGAGTTTTAGCTGGGTAACAGAATGAATTCTGTTCTTTTCCCCATGTTTACGTCCTCACCCATGGATGTTTAGGCGTAGTGTTCTGCATCTACCATCTGATGTTCTGCAGTTTCTTCCCTGGAAGTCTCTGTTTTGCATCAGATAGTGTGTTATTGGTAACTGATTTCGGGCAATGGTTATCAGTGCCTGGAGTCATGTTTCTGGTGTTTATACACTTCTTGTTTACATTGACAACGGTTTCTGTTGAGAGGGATTTTCTTGTCTTTGTATTAGCTTAATCATAACAAGATACATTATTATTATACGTAAGTGTTGCATTAATTTTTGTAATATTTTAAAAAATTTTGTCCACACTTAGGCTTTTTGGAATCCATTGGGGCTCAACGTTACTTTCAGAAACTTGGGCTTTTCTGAAAAAATATTTTTTCAAAAAATTTTTTTGATTCATTTATTTTTTCTATATTAATGGATCATGTTATTATGTATCTTTGTTTTCAGGGGTTGGTGTGAGTACTAGGACTTTTTGTGTTCTTTTCACAATGAAAGGATATTGTTCAAATTGTAATAAGAGGAAATCTTCCTCTGACTTTCATAATCATTGTATTAATTGTAGTCAGTGTACTCGCACTAACTCCTGTTCAGTATGTGTCAATTGGGATGACAAACATTGGAAACGTGTGTCACGGTATGTTGTTAGCGGGGAAAAGGCCATGCCGGTCCTTTCTCTGCAGGGTCACTCTAGTTTATCAATCTCTATTTCAGAGGAACAAGAACAGGGTGATGTTTCCATGATGTCTTCCAAAAGTGTGCCTCCGTCGTCACAGTTAAATGAAGAGCTAGCGGCAAAAGTGCTCATGGAAATACGTCAATTGCCTAAGAGGTCCCTAGTAGGATCGACGGGATTGGCGTCCGCTAGCTCGCCCGGTGTAGGGACCATTCATCGAATGGCTCGGCAGCCGGGTTCCATTGCGGTCCAGTCGAAGTAGATTTGGATGATGCAAGCACTATAATAAGACAAAGTGCACACCCAGTGACGACGGATCAGAGGAGAGAATGGAGGAAGCCTATTAGTCCGGTTCCTAGCTCGTCCAGGTCCATCCGGGCTGCGAGCGAGAGAGGTCCCTCTCTCATACAACAACATCTGGGACCAGATGTTGTGGTACATAATGTTTCGCATTCGGAGCATACGTCCGCCGCTCGGGACGCTCCGTTATATAGACAGTCCAGAGAGACTGTCGATAAGGCTTCCTCATCCTCACGACAGCGCACATGACCGCACCTTGGCTACGTGACCACGGATATCCAGCCAGCTTCGCCGATCAGGGATTCCACGGCGACTAGGTCACACCATTCGGTAGCCAGGGACACGAGGCCTGTAGACTCCGGACGTTCGCATAAAAGAAGTATGCAGGAGTCAACGTACACGGAGCTTCCAGCGGCAAAGCAACGTAAGACCGCTACTCCACAGGCCTCAGTGACGGACGTGCTATCCCAAATAGCACAACTTATTGCATCCCAGCAAACGAAAGAATCTCTGTCGGATCAGGAATTCTCCGACGACGCTGGGTCGGTACACTCCGCCGAAGCATCGGGTACGAACGACCGAGAACTTCATAGGGTCCGACAGGATGGCGAAAGGGATTCGGAGGATTTGGAGCTTTCCCTTTCAGAACAACATAAAGCTGCCGTAGATTTTATCCGGCATTACCTTCCAGAGGTTGTTCCGTCGGACCAGAATGCTGCGATGCTGGATAAGAGACTGATAGCATCATTGGACATAGAATTTTTTGATCGGTTCAGGGACATCGTCCCTGAGTTTCCGACACAGTCCAATAAGGTCACAAGAACATTTGAATTATTGAACGACGCTATTTATAAACTTGCTACCAAAACGGGCAAGTCTGGTTTCTTATCCGCAAATACCCTAAATCTGCCTTTCATCAATTCAAGGAATCAATTCGAAACGGCAGGACAGGGCATACCGAGAATTCCTCTGCATCTAGACGAGGCTGAAGACTTGGAATTGTCTATACTGTCGTCTATGTCAATTCCAACCACGACGTTGGAAACGACAATAATGTCTAACAGAGTTAACTTAGATGTCTTATCATACACAGATCACCTTACTAAGGCATTATCATTACGTCTTCAAGGGAAAGAATTCCAGGAAATACAATCCTCATTAAGACTTCTTTCAAGTGCAGTAGCTTATTCCACGTATAACTCCGCCCTTTCAGTGGCAAACCTGGAGTTGGTTAGACGTGACACAGCCCTAGCTACATCCATGCGGATGGTAAGGTGAAGAACTCTCTCAGAGTCGCTTCGGTCTCCAGAGAGCTTCTCTTCGACGGCAAGCTTTCAGCAATCTATGATAAGATAACTAAGAAAGGGGGGCGCGGTGGCTCAGTTGGTAGAGGTGCAGGCTGCAAGCCGAGAGGTCCTCGGTTCGAATCCCACCTGCGGCAATCGCGTTGTGTCCTTGGGCAAGACACTTCACCCCGATTGCCTACATGGGGGCACAATGACGCTGTGTACTGAGGCGTACTGCACGTCGATGGTGCGCATGTCTTCAACCAATCTAACCCTGCCTGTGCTGCGGTGCGGAGTTCAGAGTTACGATGTTGGGGAGCTGACAGCTGCTCGTCGTTGCTCGGTGGTTCTCTCCAGGTACTCCTGTACTGTCACGGTCACGATTAGCCATTGTGCATAAGTATGTGACCTTAAAGACCAATAAACAAATAACAAACTAAGAAAGCTTCGGATTCTCTGCTTTTCAAATCCACTTCCAAAAAGCTGGATACAGCAGAAAAGAGTAAGACAGACACTTCTGGGACAAGTACGCCCAAGAGAAGTTCCTATAGAGGTTCCTATGCGTCCTCTAGGTCTTATTCTAAAGACCGTCAAGGCAGCGACTCTCGTGCGGGACGTTCTTCTGGCCGAGATTACCGGTCAGACG